>JAFMOC010000040.1:452500-1052500 GCA_019802505.1 Corydoras sp. C115
TTGAGTTTTAATCACCTTCACGTTTGAAAAGCCAATGGAGTCGAAGGGTTAACCCCCTTAACCCCGCCCTCTGAGCCCCGCCCCCTGAGCCCCGCCCCTACAACGTGCTGTCTGTGTGTACATAGTGGAAGCACCTGCGCTGAGATCAGACAGAAGGCGGCGGCAGCGACACCGAGGCGTTTGGATCGGACAGACATTTCAAACTAATCTTTAAAGCTTTCTGTTTGGCGTCGCAGCTGAAAACTCGACACTGCAGTAAAAGGAGTTCTGACATGCACGTGCAGAAATGTAAGTACCCCGTTTAAACCTCTTACTGTGACGTCACAATTAAACCACTACCTGAAGTTTAAGAGCATTTGTTTCGTCGGTGATGTTTGTTCTAGAGTTCTAAACGTTCTGACAATATAAATACCTTCAAACACATTCATAACCCTTTGACGTTTTAAACATGATGACGTCACAATTATAATGTATACCTATGATATCTAATCTGATTAACCCTCGTGCCGACTCTAAAGTTTATAATAAATACATCAAACTTTAGTGTTACTGAATACAAAGTGTTTACATAAAAGCAACATTAAGCTGTTAACTAATTTCACAATATAAATACCTTCAAACACATTCATAACCCTTTGACGTTTTAAACATGATGACGTCACAATTATAATATATTCCTATGATATCTAATCTGATTAACCCTCGTTGTGCCGACTCTAAAGTTTGATGTATTTATTTAAAACTGCATTGTTACTAAATACTGAATACAAAGTATTTACATAAAAGCAACATTAAGCTGTTAACTAATTAAACAAATTGATGTTTTTAACATGATGACGTCACAATTATAATGTATTCCTGATATCTAATCTGATTAACCCTCGTTATGCCGACTCTAAAGTTTATAATCAATACATCAAACTTTAGTGTTATTGAATACTGAATACAAAGTGTTTACATAAAAGCAACATTAAGCTGTTAACTAATTTAACAATATAAATACCTTCAAACACATTCATAACCCTTTGACGTTTTAAACATGATGACGTCACAATTATAATGTATTCCTATGATATCTAATCTGATTAACCCTCGTGCCGACTCTAAAGTTTGATGTATTTATTAAAAACTGCATTGTTACTAAATACTGAATACAAAGTATTTACATAAAAGCAACATTAAGCTGTTAACTAATTAAACAAATTGATGTTTTTAACATGATGACGTCACAATTATAATGTATTCCTGATATCTAATCTGATTAACCCTCGTTATGCCGACTCTAAAGTTTATAATAAATACATCAAACTTTAGTGTTATTGAATACTGAATACAAAGTGTTTACATAAAAGCAACATTAAGCTGTTAACTAATTTAACAATATAAATACCTTCAAACACATAATCATAACCCTTTGACGTTTTAAACATGATGACGTCACAATTATAATGTATTCCTATGATATCTAATCTGATTAACCCTCGTTATGCCGACTCTGAATTTGATGTATTTATTATAAATTGCAGTGTTACTGAATACAAAGTGTTTACATGAAAGCAACATCACTGTTAACTAATTTAAAAAATTGATGTTTTAAACATGATGACGTCACAATTATATCTAATCTGATTAACTCTCGTTATGCCGACTCTAAAGTTTGATGTATTTGTTAAAAGCTGCATTGTTACTAAATACTGAATACAAGTGTTTACTTTGAAACATTAAAAAGAAACATCAGCTGTTAAACAAATTGAAAACATGATGACGTCACAATTATAATATATTCCTATGATATCTAATCTGATTAACCCTCGTTGTGCCGACTCTAAAATTTGATGTCTTTATTAAAAACTGCATTGTTACTAAATACTGAATACAAAGTGTTTACATGAAAGCAGCATCAGCTGTTAACTAATTAAACAAATTGATGTTTTAAACATGATGACGTCACAATTATAATGTATTCCTATGATATCTAATCTGATTAACCCTCGTTGTGCCGACTCTAAAATTTGATGTATTTATTAAAAATTGCAGTGTTACTGAATACAAAGTGTTTAGATGAAAGCAGCATCAGCTGTTAACTAATTAAACAAATTGATGTTTTAAACATGATGACATCACAATTATAATGTATTCCTGATCTCTCATCTGATTAACCCTCGTTATGCCGACTCTAAAGTTTGATGTATTTATTAAAAACTGCAGTGTTATTGAATACTGAATACAAAGTGTTTAGATGAAAGCAACATCAGCTGTTAATTAATTAAAGAGTGAGATGTGATGGAGATGTGGATTTCCCATGTCACTCAGTATGTCATGGTGAGTGTATTATGTGTACCCTCCCCCCCCCCACGCTCGACTGAACGCTGATGAACACATGAAGGAAACCCGGCAGTCGTCTCTGATGGTAAATCTTACTGTAGGTGTGGAGAACCTGCTATTAGGCTTCCCCCCCGTTCTCAAAGCTTTATTTCACTTCTTCTTTCTGAAAGGTGTGGGTCACGGGGGGGCGGCTTCACCTTCTATTTGTTTGATTCACTTGACTAACCTACCGTCACTCAGGACCAGGTGTGACGAAACGGCGTGGTCCTGAAGGGTCCAACAGCGTCTGGTGTCCTTGCTTTGTTTGTATTTAGGGACTAAATCAACCAATCAGAGTGATTTGTGATGATTTGCTGTGAATTCTGTTTCAGGGGGTGCTCTAAGGTTCTAATGCTCTAGAGTTTGGCTTCTGCTCGCAGACTGCACTGTTGGTTGCATCGCTTGAATACGCGTGACACACAGGGTAGTACGCTGGGGAGTTGCGCGTGGGTGGGTGTGTGTGAGCGAGAACATGGTGGAATCCCCCTCTCCGCCCACTCGTGACATCACGGCGGGGTTTCCACAGGGCATCCCTGCCACCCACATGGCCGAATGGTCAGTCTCTGTTGTGATAAGTCCTCTCTCTGTGGTTGAGGTTCTCATGCACGGCGTGGTTACATACATGTATCTGCACGCTATCACACAATAAATGTCCCTAACTACACCTCAATTTTTGCTTGTGCCGCACTTAGCACTTCTGCTTCCAAGGAGTTCCCAAGCTGATCGAACAAAGACCCTGTCTGTGTAAAGTTTGCATGTTCTCCCCATGCCTCCCAGGGTTTTCTCCAGGGTCTCAGTGGTTCTCCCACATTCCACTGATGGATATTCTGAAAATACTAAACTGTCTAATCTATTGGGGGAGGGAGGGGGGGGCATCAGTGTGCTCATAGCTCTGGTCCTAAACCCGGGTCCAGATGGGGGGGATCTGGCCTAAAACCAGTGTGGCACCCCTCATGGTTCTCCAGCATCATTTGCATAGGAAACCATCTGTTAGTGACACAGTTGGCGTGACATAATTATCATATCACGATGCCCTTTGTGTTTTGGTAAACCCCTTTATTGAAGGCGCTGATGTGGATCCCTTAAATTCAGTGGATTTAATGATTCATCACGTCAAAGGCTGATATGATGGTTAATGAAATAATCCGAGTCAGCTGATTGCAATAAATACTCGGTTCTTAGCTCGGATTGCTGTTTGAATTGCAGTTGCTGGCGGGTGGAATTAGGACGGAGCAGAGAACCGACCAAATGTAGGAAAGGGAAGTCTCCAAGCTGAGCCAGCGGAGTTTCCGTGTGCTGCTTCAGTTCAGACCGCGTTCCTCTTTTGTATCTCCTGTTTTTTTTGTTTCGTTTTTCTCTACCTTACGTTCTCCGTGAGCGAGTGGAACGTGAAAGCCACTCGTCAGCTGTGCCCCCTTATTAACCCTTTGTCCCAATTAGACTCCTCACAGCGATGGCGTGCTGCACCTCAGCCAGTCCTTCATTATGTCTCGTCGGGTTCTTCCTGTGTGGTGCTCGACGTACGGCGTGGCGTCGCTATCAGAACGAGCGGCGGCTGCAGGTCTGAGCAGAAACAGGATGTGGGCTGTCTCTCAGCGTAACGGAGTTCTCTTTGAGAGAAGCGGTTCACGGCGTGACCTCACCGCCCGTCGTCCTAATGGAATAACGTCCTCATAGTTTGCGTGACGACGCTGAGGCTCCTCCGACGGAAACTTGGGTCTTATCTCACGTTTTCGGGGGTTGAGATCGGCAAGAAAGCTCCCGTAGACGATGACAAACTGGAAAGACGGCGTCTGGCGCCTGGTTCCTTTTCGTTCTTATTGTTCGATTCTTAACTTTTTCTTGGGTGACTAACGGAACTCGGATCGGAGCGAGTCGGGTGTACAGACATGAGTGGAGGAGTTTACTCTTGGTTTATTAATCACACGTCTGGCAGAGGGTGCTGCTGAGAAACTGCCCATGAGGTTCAAGTTCACTCTAGATGAACAACAACAACTATGTAGACATGACTGACTAGACGTCCTGTGCAGCAAACACTATTATGTCAGTCTCCTTATGAAGTTCAACTTGTTTCTTGTCCACTTGCTGCACAGATGGACTTTGTAGTTCCACAATTACACCCTGTAGTCAATCCGTCCATCCACATACTGTGCTTTGGTCTTTAATGGTTAGGACATCCACGGAGCAGCTACTATTTGGGTGGTGGATGTTTCTCACTGACTCTTTTTAAACACCATTCTGCTCACTGTACAACCCCCTCCCCCCCCATAACATCGTCTCTCCTTCAGACTGGCTGGTGATCATTCATTCATTCATTATCACCCACTTTATGTTTATATTAGGGTTGCGGGGGGGGTTCCCCATGCCTATCCAGGGGAGAATGTCTCGGGCGCTGGGCAGATACACCCAGGACAGGGCACCAATCCATCGCTGGGCACACACTCACTCACTCAAACACACTCTATATGGGGCAATTTTGAGAACTCAATTGACTTGATCAATGTTTTTAGACTGTGGGAGGAAACCGGAGAACCCGGAGGAAACCCACGCGGACACGGGGAGAACATGGAAACTCCACCCAGATGGGGATTCGAACCGGGAATCCCTAGCGCTGAGAGGCGAACGTGCCAACCACTATGCCGGCTGGTGATCAGTGGTGTTTTTTTTAGGAAACTGCAGATGATTGATGTAAACATGTTTGAGGTCGACTAAAACTCATGACATCACTCACAGTCTAAAGTTCAGGGTTTTTCTTTTGTAAAGCCGGGTTTATGACATCGTCACACTCGTGGTACTTTTAGAACAGCGAAACCACAGAGCAGCAGTGTGTTTCTAGAAAACAATAACGTCAGCTTCCCCGCACAGCGCCGAAGGAGAAGCCGTGTTACACGCTGCCGACGGTCAAGAAACTCCTGGAGCAGAAGAGAAAACGTGAGACGGCCTCCGCTTTCCCAGGCTGCGACGCTGCCACCACCGCCGCCACCACCACCGCCACCACCACCGGCGCCGCCGTCGTGCCCGTCACAGTGAGTACAGACGTGCACTTTGAAGACTTCACTGTGAACTCAACCCCTAAGTCAAGTAATAATGCACTCGCTCTGCTTCTAGGTCTCAGCGTCAGTTTCTTCTGCCTGTAAGTGACATCACATCATACAAACATGCATCACGCCGTCGTCCCTGTTCCATAATGCTGTGTTTTCTCCCCACAGGTCCCAGTAGTAGCTGCTCATACATGGCAGTAGTAGATCATAGCCAGTGGGATTTGCCCATGGCCCAGCACCTGCCGCAGTTTCCGGAGCGCAGCCACTTCTCCTCCATGTCTCTGAACTGCTTAACCGATTCTCCAGGCGCACCAGGCTTTCCGGCCCCGATTTACAACTCCGGGATAGCGTTGGTAGAACCTCAGGGTCCAGGCTATGGCTCGCTTCAGTCACAGAACTGTCAGGACGGACAGATTCAGCAGCATTTTGTAAGCAACTTTGTGAAAAACCTATATTCATTATTTCGTGAACACAACACATCATCATCTCATGTACACTACATAGTAACGACAGTGTTTTGGTGCACACGGCTTGGTAAGCCGTGAGCACGACCGGTATGTGATGCTCAACCGAAGCGAGGATAGGACTGTGTTTTGCTAGTTTGTGTTTAAAATGGTGTTTTGTGCTCATGGTTGCAGAGCGGTGCTGATTGTTTACCCATGACCACAGTCGGCACTGACTTCAGGACTCAGGCCATGAATGTTCAAGGTGCTTCTTTCAGCTGGCGCACTGATTTAAAAACTCCCACGGGCCACTGCAGCCTCTACTGGGGCACTTTAGACGAAGCCAAGCTGGCCGAAGCGCGTGCGTTTCTGGAGGACATGGATTACAAAACCATCACATGGCTGGACGATGACGGAGACACGTGAGTGACCGATAGATTTACGTTTGCAGTTCACAACCTCTCCAGATGTCCAGCACTTTAATGTGAAGCTCTGTACATGGTATTGAAATAGGGTGGGACAGTCAGGTTCTGCTCTTTACATTGTGTCTTCTAGAATTCTTCACATCTACACCGCCAAGGGCCAGAGGGAATATGCGTACGCTGCGGCTGAGAAACTGGTACATCTTGGTTCACTGGACTCCAGAGAGCACAAGGGCAAGGTAACTTCCCTGAGTCTACTGGCACTTTTGATTGTGTTGGTTGTAGAACCCTGAGCTTTATCTATTTCACATCCCAGTCTGCTCTGCTGGTGGCTGTAGCAGCCGATCACCCCGAGATTGTGGAGGACCTGCTGAATCTGGGTGCTGATATTAATATCTGTGACTTCAAAGGCCAAACGGCTCTACACCTTGCAGCTACGTATGGCTATCCGCAAGTCATGCAGGTGAGCTAGAAGCTGTGCATGTGCATGTCCACGATCCAAACCATTTCAAACAGAATCAGAGACTCAATCCCAACATTTTTCAGGTGATTCTCTTGAGACGAAGCCTCCTGGACCTGGAGGCGCGCAATTTTGACGGTACGTCATTTCCCGTCCATTCTTTGTATGGACTTTTTTCCAACAACACACGTTAAACTTCTGTTTGATCTCAAACCAGGTCTCACCCCACTGCACTGTGTGGTGATCTCACACAATGCTACGATGAAGGCTCTTGCTTGTACCTCGTCCTCCTCCTGGCTGGCTGACAGCGGACTTAAAGTTCAGGCTGAGAATAAGCTCTATTGCCTCCAGCTGCTGCTCGATGTCGGTGCATCTGTCCTCAGCCAGGTATCATTCTGCATCAGTTAGGGTTCTTTCACAGCACATCTGGAGTTAAGTTGACAACCTGGTGGTGGACTAAGGAATTGAACCTCTGAGCTACCATGTATATGTTCTAAATCATCCCTAAGTTGCTCATTGGCCAGTCAAGCTCATCCAACCACTTCTTTGTAACACTTGCTGGAACAAGGGCCATCCCCACACAGTTGGAAGCATACAGTTGTCTAAAACAGGGGTTCTTAACTGGTCTCAGTCCGGGAGCCTCTTGCCAACTTAACTCTAAACATTGCAAATTTAAAGAGAAGGGTAACTGCTGAGCCACAAGGCAAGGCAAGATCGCGAATACAAGCGGCCGCAGGGTGGCTGGGTTCTCCCTTAGAGATTTTTATTTATTGGAGCAGCATGGTGGCTTAGTGGTTAGCACGTTCGCCTCTCAGCGCTAGGGATTCCCGGTTCGAATCCCCATCTGGATGGAGGTTCCATGTTCTCCCCGTGTCCGCGTGGGTTTCCTCCGGGTTCTCTGGTTTCCTCCCACAGTCCAAAAACATGGATCAAGTCAATTGAGTTCTCCAAATTGCCCCATATAGAGTGTGACTGTGTGAGTGAGTGTGTGCCCAGCGATAGATTGGCGCCCTGTCCTGGGTCTATCTCCCCAGCGCCTGAAACGTTCTCCCCTGGATGGGCATGGGGAACCCCACCGCAACCCTAATAGAGGATAAAGCGGGAGATAATGAATGAATGAATAATTATTTATTTTATTGACTCACCGGTTGCTGGTCTAGAATAAATGACTGTGTAAATAACCCCCAGCAGTACTTTTGTCCATATGGACTGTATTTATAAAGAGCTCAGATTATCATTATCATCACTAAGAAGCCGAGCGCTCCATTCACACATGGTGGTGCAGGAGAATGACTTCATTGTGACTTTCAGTCCGTCGCTTCTTTCACACGTTAAGAAAGTGAAAGATCTCTTTACACGTCAGCAGTTTCAGAAGCCGCGAGTCTTCCGCCTGCTTCGGTTTCACTTTGTTGAAACGTTGTACCGTCTCCTTTTTTCAGGAAATCAAAAGTAACAAAACTGTTCTCCACCTGGCCGTGAAGGAGGGGAATATCCAGCTGGTGCAGTATTTCCTGAAACTGCGGCTGCCTGACATGCAGGCGTTCATCAACATGAAGGTAATCAATTCCCGCTGAACGGTCATACCATAATCATTCTTTACATTTTACATTTGGTCATTTAGCAGACCCTTTTATCCAAAGCGACTTACAAGGTGAACACAGGGTTCATCACAACATCCCTGGAGCAATGAGGGTTAAGGGTCTTGCTCAAGGACCCACACTGGTAACTGCAGTGGACCTGGGATTTGAACCCCCAACCTTCAGATTGATAGACCAATGCTCTAACCACTGAGCTACCACTCCCTCATTCTGACATCATAATATCGTTGCGCTTGATCAATAATTGGTAACAACAAATGACCTGAGTTTACCACCCATTTAAGACAGACTGGGTACTTTTTGTGTGGATTTTGTATGTTCTCCCTATTCCTGTATAGGTTTCCAAACATACATTGGTCTGGTGAACTGCACGTCCTGACCTGTGTCTGGACGTTAATGTACGTCTGTCCTGCAGTGGTTTGGCAACCTGTCCAAAGAAATTGGGGTCTCCCCACTTTTTACCCGAGGGACATGCAGAGCTCAGTTCTGTCCCTGATTACAATAAGCTTAGAATGAAATTACATTTTACATTTTGGTCATTTATTGGACGCTTTTTATCCAAAGCGACTTACAAGGTGAGCACAGGGTTAATCGCAGCATCCCTGGAGCAATGAGGGTTAAGGGCCTTGCCCAAGGACCCACATTGGTAACTTCAATGGACCTGGGATTTGAACCCCCAACCTTCAGATTAATAGCCCAACGCCCAAACCACTGAGCTACCACGCCCTCTATATGAAATGAAGTTAGTGACCGGCTTCTCTAGCAGGTTTAGAGAATCACCGGAACATGATGCAGATGATGTCATTGATAATTGATTAGCTGTTCAATCAGATTCTATCGGTGCGTCATCATCATCTGTGCTTCCTCAGGCTCATGGACACACCGCCTTACACATGGCAGCGGGTTTACATGGAAACCCCCATCAGGAGGAGCTGATCAGGCTTCTGCTGAGTAAAGGAGCAGATCCCAGCATCCGCAACCTGGAGAACGACCAGCCGGTGCACTTACTGCAGAGCGGAGAACAAGGAGATAAGGTGAGGAGTGGATCCATGACGTTTTGCGTGATGCATGTTCTGGGTTCTCCTGACTCTGATGCAACAGCAGACTGTAGTCCATCTGTGTTCTTTGTTTTTGTTTTGTACTCTGTTGGTTCTCTGTTCTCTGTTGGTCAGGAGCATCGCAGAACAGGTATCATTTGGGTGGTGGATTGTTTATTGTCAGTTCTGCAGTGACACTGATGTGGTGAGGGGGTGTTAGCGCAGCAGTGCTGCTGGAGTTTCATTTAAACACCTCAGTGACACTGCTGGGATAGGAATAATGCACCCACCAAATAATCCCTGTTCTGTGGTGGTACTATTGGGGTTCTGACAATTAGAGAACAGAGTACACAGTATGTACTGTAGAATACAAACAGATGGACGACAGTCTGGAATTGTAGAACTCCAAAGTCCATCTTTACAGGAAGTGGAACTGAGAACATGGACAAGTGTCCAACCTTTTGACCTTAACCATAAAAAGTGATTCACTACGCTGCGGTCACCTGGTTGTGTTGCTGTCTTCGTGGCTCCCGAGAACATGTGCGTTGGTGTTGTTTAATTCTTTTCTTTAGAACGCTGTCACATCCCTGTTCTGCGATGCTAGAACTTCGCTTTACGTCTGGGATTATTTTAGGCTTTACGGGTCATTGGATTCTCACGGCTGCTGTGTTCAAGCTTAATATGTCTTTAAACTCAGCAGAACCAACTCAAAACCGTAGCCCTTCATCTCTCATGGTTCTGCATGTGCTGGAAGTACCTAAAAGTCCCTCAAAAGTTCATTCTAAGAACTGGGTTCTTGCTGCACAAAGGCAGAACTTCCTCCAGCAGTTCTAGGAACTGATTAAAAATCCACTGACACAGATGTCCAGATTTCCCGATGTGGTGTTTTTCCCTAAGCTGGGTTTCCGCGGGTGTGCAGCCGAGTCAGGTTTAATTATAGAGCAGCAGAGTGTAGTTGATGGTAATTTCATTATAAATGTCAAGCGTCTTTCTGACCCAGCTGTTTCTCCTCCAAACCCTTTAGCTCAAGCTCATCTTGAAGAAGAGAAATGCCTCCTCTAGGCGGCGTATCACATCCTTACAGGACCAAGATTGACCAGGACTGCTTTCCAGTCTCTCAGCGTCTCCCTTTATTTCTTTTAGGGACCTCAGAATCTGCATTCACTCGAGGGAAGTGTTCGTTTTTTTACTTTATTTAAAGCACATCGCAGGACAAGTGGCAGCATCGGGGGGCAGAAAGACAACAACGACAAAAATCAAAGAGGGCATAGAATTCAGTTTGCGCACATCATAGAACTGTGTTAGTTATGTCCTTGTTTAACACCCAGGGGACCCTTTCTTACACCAACATGGCGGGGGGGATTCCCCGTGCCCATCCAGGGGTGAAAGTTTCTGGGCGCTGGGCAAATACACCCAGGACAGGACACTGGTCTATCTCTATGCACACACTCAGTCACATAGACACACAGGCTATATAGGGGCAATTTAGATAAGGACAGATTAGAGCTGCCAATTTACCTCGAATCCATGTTTTTGGACTGTGGGTGGAAACTGGAGAACCTGGAGAAAACCCACATGGACACGGGGAGAACATGGAAAGTCCACTCAGCTCGGGATTCGAGAAGTGCACGCCATCGTGCGCCTTAAAACCAATGCTTTCCTCGACTGAATGCAGATCATAAACTTTATCAACAGTATCCTCTTGTGAGGATTTTCTCAAATGGCTCAACCGTTTTTTGTTTCCATGACATTTCTCATTAACTCATTAACTATTTGCACTAAACGAGGACGTCCACATCAGAGAGGGAGACCGTAGGAGTACATCATATGATTTCTGTGAAATCGACTTTTTTTTTTCGTTAGAACCACATTGGTTGTTATAAGTTACACTGCATCAGTGTTGTGAGGACCGCCGCAATATGACCTATTTATTACAGTTAGCACTGTAGACGTTCAGTAGTAGGTGACTCAGGGATGGCTCAGCTGCCGAATGAGAAATGTGACCTTTACAGAAGGTCTTATGACTCAAGACACCAAAAATGTCACGCTTTTTGATCTGACCTCAAGGTACCGCGTGGCTCAGACAAGCCGTGGTGATCTTTAGACGTTCAGTAACCAATACGGACCGGCGCGAGTGCTTTTTGGCCGATGTAAAGTCTGAAGGAGAATTCGAAAATGAAGACGAAATGACCGAAGGGGCTGCCATGTGTGAATCACGGGGCAACAGGGACTGGAGTTCCTGCTTCATTTAAATAAGGGGGAAAACATTGGCGAGTCACTTCCCTCAAACCCAACGTGAAATGATTGTGGATTTATAAGAACAGCGTGCTTTTCATGTAACGATTAGCGAATGTAAACCTCACGCGACTCAAATTCCAGCTCAGGCATTAAACCCATCGACTGCTTTTCTTTTTAACTAATGAAGCTTCATATGTACGAAATGCTGGTCGTTGTGCCGAAAGGCGGTTCTCCTTTGTTTCCACCGGCATCCTGACATCAAAGTGTTCAATAAAATGCTGCAGCCACAGACTCCGCTGATTATTCAGCATTTTTTATTCAGCTGTGTGTCAACATTCGCAGTTTGTGCTCGACGCAGCTTCGAAAAACCCTCTCGCGCAGTCGAGGCACCGAGAGTCGTGCCCTTTTGCGGCATCGTGACATTCTCGCATGCATTTTTCTGACCTTTTGGCATGCTGATCGGATTATTCGCGACCTCTACGTACCCTTTGTAGCGCGAGCACCGGGGTGTGAGCTGTCGTACGTTCGTCCAGCTCCACGCCCGACACGCTTCCACATGACGAGGGGCGCGTTCCAAAATGCCGGGATAGGTAGACATGCTGCTCGGATGAGGATGGTGGTAAATAAAAAGGGTAGAAGTGAAAGAGGAAATGAAGGCGGTGGATGTGTGAGGTTGCGCCCTGTGCGCAGCGGATATGAAACGTCGTACACGGAGCTCCGACCAACAGAAGCGTTCCCTTTGTTCCTGTTTTCAACAGAAATAAATCAAAGTCTAGACCAAACTGAAAACAAACCGGCTTTAGGGTATGAAGTAGTAAAAAAAGGTGGATGGTCTCATGCAGATCCTCCTCTCGTTCCTCCGAGCTGCCGGCACCATGGCAGCGTTCCGTCCTGCAGCAGCGGCGGGGAGCGTCTCATCTTTACACACTCTGAGATGGAACTAGACAGAGGACAGGACGAGCGTTACAAAGCATTTAAAAAAACCTTAACGCTTGGGAGTTGAAGTATTTTTCATCTCATTGGTTTTCACTAGGTGCCACGGTGGCTTAGTGGTTGGCATGTTCTCCTCTCAGCGCTAGGGATTCCCGGTTCGAATCCCCATCTGGGTGGAGTTTCCATGTTCTCCCCGTGTCCGCGTAGGTTTCCTCCGGGTTCTCCGGTTTCCTCCCACAGTCCAAAAACATGGATCAAGTCAATTGAGTTCTCCAAATTGCCCCATATAGAGTGTGTCTGTGTGAGTGAGTGTGTGCCCAGCGATAGGTTGGCGCCCTGTCCTGGGTGTGTCTGCCCAGTGCCCGAAACGTTCTCCCCTGGATGGGCATGGGGAACCCCACTGCGACCCTAATAGAGGATAAAGCAGAAGATAATGAATGAATGAATGGTTTTCGCTAAATGGGGGGGACGTAGAACCTGGATCCCCAGCACTGACAGGCAGATGTTCCATCCATCCATTAGCTTCCAATTAATCAACTTCTAGGGTTGTGCAGTGGTACCCTATGTCCCAGGGGAGAACGTCCTGAGCGCTGGGTAGATACCCCCAGAACCGTGTATCTATGCTATTGCTGTGTACACACTTACACAAACGCACACTATATTGGGGCAATTAACATCAGCCAGTTTACTTTGAATCCATGTTTTTGGACTGTGGAAGGAATCCGGGGAACCCGGAGAAAGCCCACACTGATCCGGGGAGAACACGCAATCTAGAGCGCTGAGAGGCAGACATGTTAACCACCCTAAGGTTCATATGAGGTTAGAACTTAAAGAACAATGGAAGACGATCTTTTAGTTTGGTTTTAACTGAATGCCATGGAATAATGAATGAACGTTCGAACCTTCTGTCTTTGGTGGCTGGGACAGTTCCACAGGGCTTGACCTGAGACAGAGAGAGAGAGAGAGAGAGAGAGAGAGAGAGAGAGAGAGAGACAGGTGAGGACAGCAGACAGTAGAACGATGCAGCGACTTCCTCAAACACCAGAAGTTTCAGTCAGCATGCGAGCAGAGTTACAACTAATCCTTTAAAAAGTTGAGAGTCCATAGCACAGTCCTCTGATGTGAGGACGATGCAGTTAACCAAGACACACGGATTAAACAACAATCCAAGGCATCACATTAACCGAGGGACCATCATGCACTGCGTCATACACATACACACCGCCCATTCTGATCTGATCGAGGTTGCTTTAGTAATTAAACCCACGTTGGTAAAGACGTCCCTCCCTCATCTGTGAAACAGGCAACACTGATGTCACAGACATTTCATACACCGATCACACTCTGCTTTAAAGGCTTTAGACAGGCAGAGTGCAGGGATAAGAACATGTCCGTGCAGCAAACCCTAAACCCCACGGCTGCTCTGGAGCAGAATGATAAATTGCATCGATGAGTCTTCAGGCTGAGGACGGTCCTTCATTCTCTTTGTACCCTCGTCTTTAATGCCGACTCATTCCGCATGCACAGAGCAGGCGTCACACCGGCCGCGGGCTCTTACTTGGATTTGGAACATTTAAATTTGTTACCTGTGAGAACGGCAAAAAGCAGAAGCTTAGTTATTAAAGGCAACACATCAGAGTTTTTGGTCGTTAATAATCAGCGCTGCAGTTGAGTGGGGTGCAGGTGGTGGGGAGGTGGGATGTGAAGCGCTTATGTTTTTACTGGTTTTAACATTTTCATCAGTTCATCAGCAAGAAAAAAGCTGCATTAATTAATAATATTAAAAAAAACACCAGAAAAGTAAAAAAAACTATTTGCAGAATATTCAAAAAATATTTATTGCACTAATGATATAACAATAATATAATAATTGATATATTATAATTATAATTATTATGATGGTCAGCACGTTCGCCTCTCAGCACTTCGGTTCGAATCCCCATCTGGGTGGGGTTTCCATGTTCTCCCCGTGTCCGCGTGGGTTTCCTCCGGGTTCTCCGGTTTCCTCCCACAGTCCAAAAACATGGATCAAGTCAATTGAATTCTCAAAATTGCCCCATATAGAGTGTGTCTGTGTGAGTGAGTGTGTGCCGAGCGATGGATTGGCGCCCTGTCCTGGGTGGATCTGCCCAGCGCCCGAGACGTTCTCCCCTGGATGGGCATGGGGAACCCCGCGACCCTAATAGAGGATAAAGCGGGAGATAATGAATGAATGAATAATAATTGTTATATTATAATTATTATAATTATTACACTGTAAACATGTCAGCGCCTAAAACTCAATGTTTGAATTACTAAATTATTACAAATTATTAAAAAATGATTAAAAGAATAATTGGCCTGTGTAAATAAAATTACACTGTGTAACAGATTTTAAACCCAACACTGGACTGAATTGTTTTTGTGATTGGAACAAATCCAGGGAAATTAAAACCCGGGTTCAAAAACTACCAAAGTTTCCCTTTAACAGATTAAAGCAGAACTTGTATGTCATCCAAAAAATGTCCCTGTCTTTTTGTATTTATTAAAAGGAATATGGAACCAAAGCAAAGATCCACCACAAAGAGTTTATTAGGATGAAAAGATTCAAATGCTAAGTATTTGGTGGTTCCATTGTAAACATATGATGTCATAATGGCTCCCGTTAGCTTCACCTCCAACACTAAATGGTTAACGTTTGTTAATGTTAATGTAAAGAACCGAAGGCTCTTTCTTACTCAGCGCTATGACAATTCCGCTGACAAACATTATGGCAGCGAGAATGACCCCCGTGGTTCGCAACGTCTCATAATCTAGAAGTAGAAAGATAAACGACAATGTGTAAATAAATGTATTAATACTGAAATTAGAGGAGCATTACAAAAGTTCTACGTGATCAGCACTATTTCTTTAGTACATACCGTAATTGAAGGCACTCTGATCATCCCACGTTGACTCTGTTGCGACATTACACAAATTATATTAGTCAAAATAATAATTATTATTATAATAATAATAATAATGTTGGGTATTATATAAAAACTCTGGTATATATATATAATGTTGTAATGTTCAAATTAACAAATACCTGTTGTAAAAATAAATAAAATAAAAAAGAGGGGGGGGGGGGGGGGTACAGCATCAAATAACAATCAGGTTTGATGATTTTACAGTGTAGTTGGTTTTCTGCATAACTTCTGACTTGTGATGTTCTCATTTGTAAGTCGCTTTGGATAAAAGCGTCTGCTAAATGACTAAATGTAATGTAACTGATAAGAACTCCTAAAGTCCTAAAAGGTATGAAAATGTATTCAAATAAATTAAAATTTTATATTTATATTAAAAACCTAGACGGCACGGTGGCTTAGTGGTTTAGCATGTTCTCCTCTCAGCACTAGGGATTCCCGGTTCGAATCCCCATCTGGGTGGAGTTTCCATGTTCTCCCCGTGTCCGCATGGGTTTCCTCCGGGTTCTCCGGTTTCCTCCCACAGTCCAAAAACATGGATCAAGTCAATTGAGTTCTCCAAATTGCCTTATATAGAGTGTGTGTGTGTGAGTGAGTGTGTGCCCAGCGATAGATTACCCCCTGTCCTGGGTCTATCTGCCCAGCGCCCGAAACGTTCTCCCCTTGATGGGCATGGGGAACCCCACCGCGACCCTAATAGAGGATAAAGCGGGAGATAATGAATGAATGAATGAATGAATGAAAAACCTTTGCTCTCTAGTGACAGAAATCTGCAGCATTAATGAACCACTTCTTCTGTTTCTGCCCTCACTGTGCATCATATCAGCCTCACTGACCATACAGATGGACTCTGTAGTTCTACAGTTACAGTCTGTAGTCCATCTGTTCCTCTCCATACTCATAGACGGACTACAGACTGTAACTGGAGAACTACAAAGTCCATCTGTATGATGAAGTGAACAAAAAGGCATTAATTATAAAAACATATTTATTAGACATGTGTAAGTGGATGCTGATTGGAGAGAATAAGGTTTAACATGAAATAAATTTCAAACTATGTTAGTAAACGTTTTAAACTCCATTAGGCCCCGCCCCTTTTCCCCAATCACACCTGTGGGTGATTGGCTGATCACGTGACTGGCGCACTGCGGTCTGTGCAGGTAGCTGAACGCTGCTGGATTTGATTTGATTTGATTTGATTTACTGTTTTATTATTTGATTTGATTTACTGTTTTATTATTTGATTTGATTTACTGTTTTATTATTTGATTTAATCTCAAACACCACAAACCAAACCTGATCCACTCCCAGGATGCAATCTGCTCGATGCCGGACTTCACTGTGCCAGCTTATGACTCGGATGATGAATAACATGTAAGTACAAAATTAATATTAATATTCGCAAGTTTAAGAGTTTAACGGGTTTTGTTAGTAAATATAATGTTGTGTTGTGATGTTGATGTAATAACTGTTGTTATGCGTAAATGACGTGTGCAGCTCGTTGCAGTAAATGACTAGTTAACAAACAGTGGACTGGGGGATTGTGGGATTTGCAGTCCGTAGACATTAAAACCATCAAATATTTAGAAATATTCATATTTGAAATGTAGAAAAAACGTTTTTGAGTTTGTTATGTGAGTTTGAGTTTTATTTGAGTTTGTGTGTCTGCCGTTTTCATATCACATCTGTTGTGATTGTTAAATTACTTTATTAGATTATGTTTGTATTATGTTGTTTTGTTAGATTATGTTTGTATTATGTTGTTTTGTTTGATTATGTTTGTATTATGTTGTTTTGTTTGATTATATTGTGTTAAATGCTGATGTTTTGTGTTTAAATCGGGAGCTGGCCGCTTGCTTTTTGTGCTCGACTGCAGGTTGGATTATTGATGACTGAAGCTGCGAGCTCAGCGGAATGCAGTGCGCATGCGCGGTTTTCTAAATCCCAGGAGTCGCTCGTATAGCGCCCCTGAGCGGCGGGCAGCGGTAAGAGTGATGACCGAGAATAAATTCACTTCGATTTTGGTGATCGATACGCGGCGCATTCGTAAACGTTCGTTTAAAAAAAAAGAGCTGAAACTGTAACATGAGCGACGTTCTGCAGAAAAACATTAATACGATCGGAATGAACTCATTTAAACTCTAATTCCAAACCACTATCCAACTTAAGCCTCCTAATTCTCAAATGATTAGAAGTATTTTGATCCATTAACTTATGTGATTAATAATAAATAATAATTAATAAACAAATATTCGTACACTGTATTAAATGACATCCCCATTGCGATCCAAATGGGTTCCAGTGCACATTTGATCCTTTACATTTTAAATGCATTCGATTCTTGCAGAATGCACATTATTATAGTGTATATTAATATAGGATTATTTCTACAACCTCCACCTTCTGCCTGAATGCATGCAGACTAACTCGATCTGAATATTTAATAGGAATTAAAATGTATTATCAGCAGTTTTATCAGCAATAAATTATAGTTCAAAATACAGAAGTGATTTTTACAATAACTATCGGTTTTAATAGATGCTGAAAGCATCGTGTATGAGTTTAAATACACAGACGGTGGGTGGGATGTACGCACCTGCGGTGGTCGCCATGTCTGCAGTGTTGGATCCGGGCTGGGTTTCGCACTTCGGGCTTTCTGAGCAGAGAATGCGGCGGTGCAGTTCAGCTATTGATTATATGTCCCTTAAAGCGATGCCCTGATCCCAAACCACCCCCCCCTGATCAGATAAGTGCACTACATAGACTTTACAGGGCCGTTTTTCACGTTTAATATAGTGCACTATGCAGGGATTTAATAAAGGTTTAGGATTATGGTGGTGCAGTGCGCCCTCTAGCGTCCGCGGTCAAACGCCGCATTGCTGTATGTAACATTTAAAAGGCTCACTGCGTTAATGACTTTAAAAGCAAAATAGAGCCAAAAACAATGACGTACAGCGCGGAATGTAACCTCTGTTTTTTTATTAATTAGTATCATAAATTAATTCACTGATAATAAATCAATATAACACGGTTATTCAGGTAGGAACATTCATTCATTCATTTTCTCCCGCTGTATCCTCTGTTAGGGTCGCGGGGGCGGGGGGGGGGGTTCCCCATGCCCATCCAGGGGAGAACGTCTCGGGCGCTGGGCAGACACACCCAGGACAGGGCGCCAATCCATCGCTGGACACACACTCACTCACACAGACGCACTCTATATGGGGCAATTTTTGAGAATTCAATTGACTTGATCCATGTTTTTGGACTGTGGGAGGAAACCGGAGAACCCGGAGGAAACCCACGCAGACACGGGGAGAACATGGAAACTCCACCCAGATGGGGATTCGAACCGGGAATCCCTAGCGCCGAGAGGCGAACGTGCCAACCACTAAGCCACAGTGCCGCCCGAGGTGGAAACAGTAAAAAATATTTGAAACTGTCTTTGATGCACTTTATTAGGTTCTCCTTATGTTTCTACACCATTCACCATTTTTAGTGCTTCTATTTGTCATGTAGATGGACTTTGTAGTTCTAAAGTTACAACCTGTAGTCCACCCGTCTCTTTATGCTGTGTTGGTCTGCGTTCCGTTCGTTAGGTCAGGACAGCGCAGGTATAATTTGGGTGGTGGATGGATGTCATCATTGTTTGGACACTTACATGGTGGTGGTGCGTTTCTTTTCGTCATCCTCTAATCCATCGGTGCTCTGCTCCAGCAGCAGGTTTTGCCTAAGCCATTTCTACCAGGAAACCCCCCCCCCCTCAAAACACCACCACATCAGTGTCCCTGCGGTTCTCAGAATCATCCCCCATCCAAAAAATTCATTTCATCAGTGTCACTAAGGTGTTTAAATGATTCCACCACCACCATCATGGTGGTCACCACTGTGCCGAGAAGCATCTACCACCCAAATAACACACACCCCCTTAACACGGAAAGGATTCCGTTCTACTGAATGAATTTAGTGGGAAAAAAAACAATGCAGTCGTATATTAATGAAACCACAACAAACCAGTTCACCATGTCGTCTGATTCAAGTTTATTACATTAGATTAGATAAGATTAGAAAACCAAACTCAGTTCCTGTGTCTTTCTTAACCTGATCTATTCAATGACATCATCAGTGTCGATCCGACACTGAACTCACATCTCTAAAAATGTATAAAATGCTACAGGGATAGGCTGCACACTTCATCGACGGGCTCACGGGGAGGAGGGGTGGTGGCTGAGGGGCGGAGCCGTTTGTAAAACGTGATTTGCACTACTGAACAAAGTTACGGTCAGTGCTGAAGTTCAGAACAAACATCTAGCTAACAGTAAAAACGTGTGTGTGTGTGTGTGTGTGTGTGGGGGGGGTGGAGTGTGAAATGGTGGGGCTGCTGGTGAGGAACTTGACAGTTCGGACATTGTAGCTGTTGTATCCCTCCACCTGGTGGCGATGCTGCAACAAAATACAAAAACATACAGTACTGGTTAAAAGTCTGGACACGCCCCCTTCTGGCTCCATCGTCCATTTCCTCCATTTACAGATGGACTTTGTAGTTTTACAATTACAGACTGTAGTCCACCGGTGTTCTGTTTTTGTTAGTCCCCTGTTGGTTGAGTTCACTATGGTACTGAACATTCACCACCCACATAGTACCTGCTCTGTGGCGGGTGCTATCCCCCAAATTCAGAACCACTTTACTGCCTCCACTTACTTTAGGATGACTGTCCTCCTCTGCAGCGGCACTTCCGACCTGCAGACACATCGTATTTTTGGTAAGGAGGCAAAAAAAAACAAAGAAAAACAAGAAAATGAAATGTTGACATTGAGAAGCTGCTTTAATGCACTGATTCCCATCCTCGCATCCCCAACCTCTGAATGACCCCCCCCCCCCACCCCCCATGACCTACAAACAATACTCACTGACGATAATGAAGATCCCCAAGAAGAAGAGAACCGCCGCAAAGACCAAACCTCCGATCCGCACCGACTCGTAGTCTGAAAATGAAAGACGGAACGTTCTATAAACAAAGCTGATTTTTCATTCATTCATTATCTCCCGCTTTATCCTCTATTAGGGTCGTGGTGGGGTTCCCCATGCCCATCCAGGGGAGAACGTTTCGGGCGCTGGGCAGATACACCCAGGACAGGGCGCCAATCCATCACTGGGCACACACTCACTCACACAGACACACTCTATATGGGGCAATTTGGAGAACTCAATTGACATGATCCATGTTTTTGGACTGTGGGAGGAACCCGGAGGAAACTCACGTGGACACAGGGAGAACATGGAAACTCCACCCAGATGGGGATTCGAACTGGGAATCCCCAGCGCTGAGAGGAGAACGTGCCAACCACTAAGCCACCGTGCCGCCTCAAAGCTGATTTATGAAGTCAAAAACAAGAAACTCCACCCAGATCGGGATTCGAACCCAGATCTCCAGCACTGAGAGAAGGACGTGCTAACCACCGCGTCACATTTATGTAATAACAATAAGAACATTCCTGATTTGGAACCTGGGATTAAAGGCGGTGCTGGTGGATTGGGGCAGTGTTCCTGACGCTGTGAGTGAAAGCCGAGCAGTAAAGACACCAAAGCATCATGTAATTACAGAAGCCATCATTATAACAGACTGTTGTTTATAAAATAACCCACAGTGTTGCTTCTGCTCACGGATTTGACTTCAGTAAACACCAAAGAAATCAGAAACCTGGAAGCTAAAGTGCTGCTGCTGTGAATTTTAAAACAGGATATGTAGAATGTGATTGGTTGCAGACTTTATAAAGTAACTGGTGTGGAATTATCAGCTACTCAGGACACTGTAAACCACCTTAAACACATTAGAGTCATGTCATGATTGTATCTTGACACCGATGTCCTCGTTTCTCCGTCCCTACAGTTCAGTGCAGTGATGAGCACGTGGTGGCTCTAACATCAGAGATACATCTTACCAATTTACTGACCGATGATCAGTTGTTAAATTGGTTAAAAATTTAATATCGGTTAATGGTTTCACTTTGATCGCCAACTTTAAGAGGTTTCGAGTGTAGGGTAACTTATTTAACCCCCCCCCCCCCCCCCCGCCCCCAACAGCACTACCAAAACCATCAGCACCATCAATACTGATTGTTACATCCCAAGGTCGTACATCTGCGTAAAAACCTTCTACGGACTTTCTCATCGACTCCAGCAAAGGAGGAAAAACATAAACACAGTGACCCACGGTGCAGATGTTTCCTGAGCTCAGGGACGGGCTTTACTCCACTTATTGTCCCGAGTTACATGTGGTCAACATAATGTACTGTGAGGTCACTTAAGTAACTGGTAATAAATGCATGCTTCCAAATTCGACTTCTATTGTGGAACCTCAGAGAACAGCGGGTTGCCGGCTCCTTAATGTTTCTTGAACGTTGCCGACGATTTCTAAATTTATTTCTATTCAAACGTCATTAAAAACACATCCACCCGCGCACACCACTGGCTTTCATCAGTCATGATTCAGAGTCTGCAGGTTCCACCAGGAGAACTGCACTGACCCTGTGCGTTTACTCTGCTCATCCAAACCCATCATTTCCTTTTTCATATACAAATAAGATAATGAGTACCTACCGTAATGAAAAGGGCTGTCGTAGTCTGTGGGGGAGAGAATAGAGTTAAGTGTCTGTACTGTCGTCATGCAACCAATTACAGTGTTGTTTGTACACAGAATCCAGAACATCAGGTATAACGCAGTGTGATTTTCCAGAGGCTTCATTTTCTGCCTCCTGAAGTCCTTTTTAATTATTTAAAGGTTAAAACGCACATCCGAACCCCACCCACTGCAGTTGTGTTTTTTTGGAATGTGAAGTAATTCATCCATTGGGTCCATGTGACCCGAATTATTGTTTTCCTAATTTTTGCATTCCTAAGGACTTATTGACGCGGTAAAAGTTCACCAACTAAAAGCTGTGTGCACGCAGAGCCTGAATCGGCCCCGGAATAATAAGAGTAGCGCATCACTGGCCGCTGTTTAAAAATCTACAATGATGAGGGAAAATGACGTCCAGGGAGACGCCGCTGTCAGACGTTTACAGCCAATGAAAAGTTCCAGTTATGTTTACACGGCCGGTTTAAGATCAACCTGGTCCGGAACTTTTGGGAAGGGACTCTGTATTAATCATAATCATTTTCCAAAAAAATCCAGAACCTTGAATGCCATTGAAGTTTTCAAAGCGTCAAAAATGTTTAGCATTCGCTCCTGATTTAGTTCCTGACCTTAATGCAAAGCCGTGAATTCTAAACATCCCAGTGATCTCTGATCACGTCGGGACCCTCGTCTGCTGAGCTGCGACACAATGACACTTTGTTTCACACTGAACAGACGGAGCTCTGACCTGAAAAGACTCAGTCACTTGAGTCATTGCTGCTAATTTAGCGTCGTGTAAATAATGTGATGTCACAAAGTGTGCTTACCTTTGGCCTTGTCGATTGTAGAAGCTGGAAGGAGGGGGCAGAGAAAATGGCGTCATGTTAATAAATGATATAAAACATTTAATATAACATTTAAATCCGTAAGCTGTACATGCTGACAGTCTCAGGTCACTATAACATTATATTCGCCGCTTTTTATTTTTCACTTAAATTCCGTACTTTAATCACATGATTCCCCTTCAGTGATATTACATTCATTTCGAGACGCCTTCATCCAAAGCAACTTCCAAAACTCGTAACTTGAAGCACGGGTTCGGTTATCGTTTATTATAGAAATAAGGTACGAGAGGACGTGGCATTATTGTAGCGGGTACAGTTACATCTCTTTCCCGTGATTTATTCACAGTAATACACAACCTCGAATGTCTTATTACGTTAATAAAACATCTATAAACACACTATAATAAAAAAACAAAAGAAAAGACATTTAGTAATGCTCTTTATTTATACTTCCATTCTGAGGAACCTAGTTCCACGCTCGTTCTGAGTACTGTAGCGTTTGTAGCGTTGAGTATCGAACATGTTGAGCGTGATTTGGCTCAATCTGAGCGTTTAATCTAAAGCTCACATGCCCAAACTTCAAGTGCACGGGTTCGAGAACCCTGGGCATCACACCAGCCCCTTAATGCCATGCACATGCATCTGTACAGTCAGTCGTATGCAGGAGCTTCAGCTTGCCGCACCAAAGATCTCAAAGGGCAACGTTATTTATTCATATTTATACAAAGTCCACTAACATTCCCTTTAAGGTAGTTTGACGAGAGCGGACGCATCACAGCCCCTAAAGCAAATCATTATGTGCGTGACAACCTTGGCGCTCGACCAAGCCGTCCCTCGAGAGGTTCGTCTCGACAGGTTTCCAGCAAAATGTCCTCCAGCATCACACTGGGCTGATTTCTTTCCCCAAGGAGGAATAAGAGCGAGTGTGTGGGTGCAAAATACTTGTCAACGGTCGCCGTGGTGATGCACTGACAACAGGGACCCCCCCCCCCAAAAAAAAACAAGCAAAACATCCTACTTGTTTTGCTCCCATGGCTCATGAATAGAGCGATTGTTTGGGAGACTTGGAAAGCTTACCTTTCCAGCCAAACCTCCTAAAAAAAGGGTGGATCAGATTCTCATTTTGCAAAAAAAAAAAAAAAACATGTTTGTGGCTGAAGTGTCCTTAAAAAGGAGGAGAAAACAGCGCTTTACAGAAATCCATCAGGACACGAGCATATGAGGTCACAATGACGCCGGCCAATAGAATAAGTATAAATTATACACTTATGTATAAATACAGACTCTTTAGCAGCCTGTGAAGGTTTATATACTCTTATCAAAGCATCCAGAAGAGAAGTTATTTTAGTGATCTTGTCTTTGAGTGTCCGTGTTTTTAAGGCATCATGCGCAGTAAACCAATCAGCATGTCACTTGTTCTGTGGCTGTTGGCCTTTGGCAGATTGCTATTTCAACGGCATGTGAATTAACGTTTACACCGTTTGCAGGAAGCGTCACCTCAAGCCTGTAGTGCCTGGTTAAAAATAAAGATAATCGCGTTTAAATTGATTAGGAATCCATTAATAGGCCTACTCATGAATATACAAGTAGAAAACCCTCAATCATGTGATTCACTGATTCGTTTAAAAGTAGTCAAATGACTCGCACGTATATAAAATGCTTTGTCTGTGTAATAAACCACACAACCAAAAACCTGGACAACCACTGAACCACTATATTGACAATATATTAGTATATATATTGCTTCTCGCTCTTGACAGACGCCAAACCAGACGTCCAATCGAGACTCTGAGCTTCATATGCCGAAAATTGCTGCACAGGCCATCTTAATAAAAATACTACAAATTATTATTAGAATAATAATAATAATACTGATAATCCTACCAACAGCATTCAAGTGTGCAGCAGCAGTACAATTTGTATTCATGCAAACCCCTGGTGTCGCCTGAGGGCGGGCATGTACTCAAGTCAGCACCTTTCACACCGCAAGAACCTGAGACACATGGAACAAAGCGAGAGTCGCATTCCTCATACAAAGCGCTCAGCCTTAACCCACTTACCTGTCATCTCCCTGCCAAAAGCTGAGCCTACACACATACACAAACAAAAGTCCAGTAGAATGCTGTTAGGACTTTTCCACCGGCATTATCAACAGCTCTGCTAAAGTCCTCCAGCTGTTTTCTGTATCTGCAGGATCCACCGGGAGCCATCCACCTTCTTATATACCCCGCACCCCCCCCCCCCCCCCCCAAAACCGTATTTCAGCAAACTTACCAAAAGCAGCCGTCATCTGAAGGCAACACAACACGGCCACCAGGAACAGATCCATCTTACCTGGAACACAGTAACAACAGTGTATGAGGTGAAAACGCCCCTCTTGCAGACTGGTGTTAAATTTCACACCCAAATTCAAACCTTCATTCACAGCAAAACCCTCAGGCGCAAAGTAGGTGCTGATGAGTAGGTGGAGTAACTGGAGGTGTACAGCACCTCCTCCTTTCCTCCACTCAGATAGATGGACTTTGTAGTCTTACAATTGCAGACTGTAGTCCATCTGAGTTCTTTGTTTTTGTTAGTCCTCTTTTTGTTTGAAATTGTTCAATTCAAATGTTAGGAGGTGTGTCCTTGTGTGATCTACTTGGCTGGTAAAAAAAAAAAAAAAAAAAAAAAAACAGTAGCACATGAGAGTAATGGAATAACTTTGCGGTTGACTCTGCAGCCATGTGCGAGTGTGTTTGTGTTGATAAGCCGGACCCAGCCTGCTTTAACGAGATCACTTACATCACCCCCAGCATGCAGCTAAGAAAAGCATGAGATCTCTATTTCAAGACCTTGAAAAATGACAGACTGGTCCGAGGGGTGTGGGGCTGCACTCACTCATAGGTGGCATTAAACTAACAGGCCATGCCATAGAGGAACAGCACGCACCCATGGCAGAACATTTGGCACTGAGAGGGTGGTTATTGGTTTTTTTTTTTTGTTTGTTTTGTTCCGTTTTGTTTTTTAGCTGGAGAGCTGTTGTACGTGTACGCTCTTAACCAAATACATCCACTTAAGCTGTATTTTATGTGACATGCAGTGCTTTATGATGTGAATTTCCATTTTTGCAGCACATTTCTGAGTTTTTGCTCTTTTAACAAAAAGCCACACATACTTAAAGCGCTGTTAATATAAACAACTATTAATTACAAGTTTTATTACAAAGAACTTAAATCAACAACAATAGTGCATGCAAACCTAAGTTAAAGGTGATAACAGCTGGTCACGTGACCCACTCCACAGCCTTCGCTTTGACGTTGTATTAATGTAATAAGGTCGTTGTGCGTTTTAATGGTGAGAAGCCGTTATAACCTCTTAATAACGTATTTAGTCAGCAAAACAACCCAAACGTCTCTATAAACCTTCGGGAATGCATGCATAATTAGTCTTTTGAAAGCATTCACCAACTTACCGCTAGTTCAGCCCGCGTTTTTGACTCAACGTTAAATCCAAACTGATGTCTAATGAATATTCGGAGCTTTTCGGGTTATGGACGTTATCGCAGCGTTATAATGCGTTATAAACACCGCGTGGCGGGCGGTGAAACTGTTCCCGGAGTCCGACAAAGCGGCGTTCCTCGACACCTCAAGTAACTTTTCGGAATCAACAGGCATCCCGTTGAAGCACGTCTCTGGTCGCGTCCTAAACCGCCGCCCCCCTCCTACAGAAGCGCCCTAGGGCTGGTGTTAAAATGAGCGCTTGAGTGGCCTTCGCAGTGCACTATTTGTCCAATTAGGAGCCGGTTTTGGATTTACCCCCTGTGCGAACCAATCACGCCAGGCTGTTTGCTTTATTACATGTTATGATTTTAGGAAACAAACTGGGATTCGAGTTGTTTATGTTTCTATTGAGTTCTGATGGATGTTGGACATCTGTTGCGTTTTGTAGGCGCATCTCGAGTCGTGTGTATCGAGTTGATGGTTGTGATTCGCTTTAAACGTGTCGAACGTGTTCATAAGCACCTCTGTTTCCTTTTGTAAGCTGTAACTAAAGGCTTTTCGTGGGTGAAGGTTCTGCTGCTTTGTTTTTACTTATCGTTTGCGGCTCGCTGCAAAAATTCCACGCATTCCAGAGAAGGGGGATGTGTGCAAGCCAACTGGAAGAGCTGCTCCTAATGGATTATATGTACAAGGTCAACAGATTTACACGGTTTCAGATTTAAAGGACGTTTCAGACCTTGTTCTTCACTCACTGTCCCTTTGATCTGCTAAACTTACTGTATAGTTGCACCTTGTAGTTCCACATTTCACACCCTGTAGTTCAGTGTCACACACTTTAAGTCCTTTTTATGTTCTCTAATCATCAGAACCACAGTTCAGGTACTACTCGGGTGGCGGATGATCCATCAGTGATCACAGGATGCTGTGGATCACTCACAGTTAGTTTGTTGGGTCTTTGTTCCCTTTTGATCAGGTCCATCACAGAACGGGTATCATTTGGATGGTGGATTGTATGTTGTCAGTTCCACTGTGGCACTGATGAAACAGATGGACTACAGTCTATAATTGTAGAACTACAAAGTCCATCTTTACAGTAAGAGAAAATGATAACATGGACAAGAAGAATCTGTGTCTAAACTTTTGACTGGAATTCATACAATCCAGACATTGTGTTTGTGATATGGATTTTAGTAGTTCCTGGATTGAAACCCTCAGACTTATAATCTTTATATATAATCTTTTAGCACATTATTAAGCCAATAGGGGAAAAAACAACAGTTAGTTTGTTGGGTCTCTGTTCCCTTTTGATCAGGACCATCACAGAACGGGTATCATTTAGATGGTGGATTGTATGTTGTCAGTTCCGCTGTGGCACTGATGAAACAGATGGACTACAGTCTATAATTGTAGAACTACAAAGTACATCTTTACAGTAAGAGAAAATGATAACATGGACAAGAAGAATCTGTGTCTAAACTTTTGACTGGAATTCATACAATCCAGACATTGTGTTTGTGATATGGATTTTAGTAGTTCCTGGATTGAAACCCTCAGATTTATAATCTTTATATATAATCTTTTAGCACATTATTAAGCCAATAGGGAAAAAACAACATCTTCAATGTAAGTACCGAGTTGCTCGCGAGGCTTATCCCCTGTGGTATGTATTTTGTTCCTCTCTTACAAACAACAGGTTTGATTCTGGTTTCTATTTGGGTTACCATTTACACTTCTCCTCAGTCATTCATTTAAAGTCCATAATAATAGAGTGTCTGTTTAAAATGACCAGTTATACCTTTAGTGGACATCATAAAGGGAACTAAAGTATGACACATTAGGATGTGGGTGCATTACCGAACCCAACCACAAGAGACACAACAGCACACGAAACAAATTGTATGGGCAATTTATTACAACAAACATGATCAAATCTGCATTAAGTACCTAAGGTAACGTACACATCGTATACATAGAATTAAATGATACCTTGAAAAAGCATGTGAACCCTATAATTAACATCCTATACAAATATAATAATCATTTATAGAGTGGAAGCTGTTATCTGATGCCAGTCCCAACTAATTTGGGAGAAAGCAGGGTAAATAAACAATACAGACCAGCATGACTGCTGCCAGCTTCCTAAGACTAATAACCATGGACTCCTGGGGCTCTTTGGTAGGAGTTTGTCAATCTCCAAGTCTCAGAGGAGGAGGAGGAGGAGGTTGGCAGGCAGGCAGGCAGTGCTTTATCATGGATTAGAGCTTTCATGTTGTTCCTCGGTTTGTTGTAACCAGTAGTTTTACCAGATTAAACAGAAAATTCTCTTTATTTTATGGCCTCATTCTCATTCCCTTCATCTGCACCCATAACAAACAATGTGCATTACAACAACTTCCCCTTGTTTTATCCCTGGATTCACACTTTGTTATTGACTTCTGCATTTTTACTGAAGACACAGATGCTTTTCTGCTGCACACAGGTTTTTTTTTTTAGCATGTCGTCTTACATTTCACCCGTGGGGGGTTTAACAATGTGAAATGTGAACACCATGGTGTTTGAATGTATTTGAATTGTAGCTCCCTCTGATTTAAAGTCGACAGCACAAATATTCTTGCCAATACTGATTAGGTTTATTCTTGAGTTCGCACCTTAACTTTGTACATAACTTTACACCCAACCGTAAGAACTCATTGGGCATAAAATATCAAAGAGAGCATATGGCTTCATGTCGACTTGCCGCTCTTCAGCTTCTGAATAACCCTTAATGCTAACTTTGGAACCTTTGTAACATGGTAATTCGCAGTGTAACCATGGAAATTAACGTTGTCAATGTTCTTAAAAGAACAGAAGTTATAAAATACACTTTTATACAATTTCACGAACTTTAAACCAATTAAAATATAAACTGCTGAAGTAGGCAGTTACATGAATGATGCGCCTGGCTGGATTGTGCTGCTGCAATTCCCATCTTTAGCCACTAGATGGTACTGTATCTATACGTAAACGTCTGAAGCGTATAGGACTCGGTTTTTGTTAAGCAGTTAACGATGCATCTTGGACATTGTATGTGTTAAACAAATTTTAGTTGAATTAATTTAATAATTTTAATTATTAATGTAGTCTGTTAAAGCTGAACGAGTTTGGTGTGGCTGTGTAAACGTGACTGGCCCTGTATTTAACCCTATAAACATATTTGTAATGAACTAATGTAATGTGGGCATGGTAGCTCAGTGGTTTGGGTGTTGGGCTGTCTATCTGAAGGTTGGGGGTTCAAATCCCAGGTCCACTGAAGTTACCAATGTGGGTCCTTGAGCAAGACCCTTAACCCTCATTGCTCCAGGGATGTTGTCATGAACCCTGTGCTCACCTTGTAAGTCGCTTTGGATAAAAGCGTCCAATAAATGACCAAATGTAAATGTAAACTAGAACAGAGAGTGGGAGCTATGTCCTGCTGTCCAACATCAGTGTCTGACCTCCCTGTCTGCCTGCGAATGTATGAGCAAATAAATCCAGCAACCACACTCCAAAATCATGAAGTGGAAGCTATTTTAGCTGTGAATAGTGGTTGTAATATGTAGATGTCCTCATACTTTAGTTCATATCATGTATGTCAGAGGCTTTACTTAATGATTAGTATTTCATTTTTCTGCCTCAAATTGTACTAGTTTCTTTATCGTTTACTACCTTTATGTAATTTCCCCTTAAGACATTGAAAACGCTGACACTGTTTTTTTTTAAAGCACATTTTGTGCTGTAGAGACTCCGGTTCCTTTTCATCAGTATGCAAATTTCCTGCCATGCTTGACTTTCTTTTTCTGGCGCTTCATACACAGAGCATTAACTACGAAGCCACGGGATTATTTCCATGTGCGTTAGACACCGTGTGGAATCAGCGGAGACACTTTCAACACTTTATGTTAATCCAAACTTTCTGCAATCATACTTCTGATCTATTAGCCGAAGCTGAAAGTACTTTCTATTGATTCATTCAGGGAGGCGAGGCCTCTATTGAAAAGTGGTTTTTCCAATGAGATGGAGATGTATTCAGATGTAATCTGAAAATAAGCCTGTGTACAACACGTCCTAATTATGAAGAATCTGTTTGTCGTTGTGATTCTGCCCTGTTACAGACGGGCAGCGTGTACTGAATCCTAATATGTACTGAGTGATCGAGAATGGAGGTAAGTGAACGGTGTGTGTGTCATAAAACACAGATGGAGGAGAACACTGTAATATATGAGGAGGTGGTTCTAAGAGCACAGAGGTTTTTATTTATTTACTAGCCGGTGGCGAATGTGGGTGGAAACAGGAAACCCATAATTCACTATTTATGCAAATCTGCTCTTAAATCCCCCCCCCCCCCCCGCCCACCCCATCCCAGGTGAAACAGACTGAGCTGTGAGACTGCAGCATGGCTTTGTGTACAGAGCTTTAGGTTTCAGAGGATGACTATTTGATTTACCTCTCTGAGTTGTATGAACGGGCTTTACATCCACCCTAATGACTGAGTGTGTGCAGATGTGTGTGTGTGTGTGTGTGTGTGTTGCGTTTGTTCAGATGAGATGGCGGTAATGTGATTGTTTAATGTATTGAGTCTTTATGTGGAAGTCGAGCACTTTATTCAGAGTAACAGTCGTCCTCTTTTTCTTTTGATTGTTCCCATTAGGGGGCGCCACAGTGGATATTCATTCTCCTTCATGTCCTGTCCTGAGGATCCTTCATCGCATCCACCTGCATGTCCTCCCAAACCACACCCATCGAGTATGTCACATTTTGTGGTATTTGAAGTAACAGTGTGTGTGTGTGTGTGTGTGTGTGTGTGTTCCTATACAAATCCCCACACACACTTCAACTTATATATTAAGCTATTTAACAAAACATATTTACTGCATTGCTTATGTCATCGATATTTAATTAATGAATTTTAGAATATTTATATCATACCCCCCCCCCCACCACCGACTCTTTGCCTTTGTAGGATTTTTGTTCTTGACGTACTCGAAGTCCCGTCACCTTGTCTTAAAAATCTAATTTGGTATTATTATTAGTTTTTAATTGGCTGATTTAAGCATTTAAGTCACTGATTCCATCAGATTTCCTCAGAATATGGCTGCTTTCTGTTTGGATGCTTCTAGTCTGTCCCCATAATCTGCAGCAATTTCCCCCCTCTGCCCCCCACCCCCCCACTTTCCTCTGTAACTGGTATATTCTGCGTTCCCGCTTCCTAAGGCTGTGTATATTGAATAGGGCCGCTCTACCAGTGCGAGTTGAGTAGGGGGGTTGAGGCTGTGCAGGAATATCTGATGAGGCTTGTGTGTGTGCCATGCAGAGCAGAAGCTCCCCTGCAGTACAATTGGTTTGACGCGCTAACACACACACACACACACGCACACACGCGTGCACCACGCTGACCAGCAGCAGATAACCAACCGGCGCAGCCTGTTTTGCTGTGACAGATCTGAGAGACAGATGGAAGACGAGCAGGAGAGAGAGACCCGGCTGAAGATGGATACCAGGAGCGAAGGGATAAAAGAAGAGAAGGCTGATTGATCGAGGACGAGGAACCGGGAGGCAGCCGGCGCCGATCCGGGCAGGTACCTCAAGGTGCAGGATTACCACAGTGCAATCTCATGGTGACCGGGGATCATATTCGCCCTGCGCTTCAGTGCTGCTACATGGGAACCTGCCAAACTGGTCTGGGATCAGCCTGCGAGGAGATCACCTATTACTGATTCGGTGAGTATCCGTAAATGCATGGCTCTCCTAGAGGCTTTCACGCTCCACCATGTCAAAGGATACCCACCGGACAGCCAATTACACAGCAAATCGAGAGTCAGCATTAAGAGGCTGCGAGCATAGAGGGGGGGGAAAGAGAGAGAGAGAGAGAGAGAGGGCGAGATCAGAGAGATGGAGCAGCTCTATCAGCTTGATGAAGCTGCACTGGATGTTAATGCACTCTAATGGAAATGGAATAAATTCAGCGCGTGCAAAAATAGTTTAGTAAATAACTGTGTATTTCAGCTGGGGGTGGGGGGGGACTTTTTGATGGTCTCTCTGATGCTTTCATGGTCTGCAGAGCGAGAGAGAGAGAGAGAGAGAGAGAGAGAGGAAGGGAAAAGAGGATAAGAGCACAGGCTGAATCACTCTTCAGGCAAAACATCAAAGAATTGGTGGCCATGTGTACAAAGAGCAGCGAGCACTACAGAAGATACCAACCCAGTTCTACAGGCGGGGGAAAGAAGGGATTTATAAAACGAGACAAGACAAATATTAAAACATCGCCTGTTCCTCTAAACGCATTAGGTTTTGAGATGGAACTGGAACAGATGTGAATGATAGATCTGCAGGATCATCCCTCTGTCCTTAAATCAGAAGCACTGGATTAAGAAAGTTGGACTTGCTGCAGATGACCTTAGATCTGTCTCCGTCCTTCTCGTTCCCTTAAGAGCTGAGCAGGGGAAAGTTCCAAAGAGTTCAGATCTGGACCTGCAGATGCTTGTGGTTGAGAACCCGTCATGCTTTCTGAAGGTTCGATTTCAGTCAATCCAGCATCCCCATCCTTCTGATTGACAGCCCAACATCTGACTAACCCTGTGCATATGTTTTATATATTATATTATGTCTTTTAGGGCGGCATGGTGGCTTAGTGGTTAGCACGTTCTCCTCTCAGCACTGGGTGGAGTTTCCATGTTCTCCCCGTGTCCGCGTGGGTTTCCTCCGGGTTCTCCGGTTTCCTCCCACAGTCCAAAAACATGGATCAAGTCAATTGAATTCTCCAAATTGTCCCATATAGAGTGTGAGTGTGTGCCCAGCGATGGATTGGCACCCTGTCCTGGGTCTATCTGCCCAGCACCCGAAATGTTCTCCCCTGGATGGGCATGGAGAACCCCACCGCGACCCTAATAGAGGATAAAGCGGAAGATGAATGAATGAATGAATGAATGTCATTTAGGTCGGCATGGTGGCTTAGTGGTCAGCACGTTCGCCTCTCAGTGCTAGGGATTCCCGGTTCGAATCCCCATCTGGGTGGAGTTTCCATGTTCTCCCCGTGTCCACGTGGGTTTCCTCCGGGTTCTCCGGTTTCCTCCCACAGTCCAAAAACATGGATCAAGTCAATTGAGTTCTCCAAATTGTCCCATATAGAGTGTGTATGCGTGCGTGTCTGTGTGAGTGAGTGTGTGCCCAGCGATGGATTGGCACCCTGTCCTGGGTGTATCTCCCCAGCGCCCGAAACATTCTCCACTGGATGGGCATGGGGAACCCCACCGCGACCCTAATAGAGGATAAAGCGGGAGATAATGAATGAATGAATATTAAGTCATTTAGCAGATGCTTTTATCACATCGTGCTGGTTGGGGTTAGAACACAGGGTCAGCCCTGGAGTGATGAGGGTTAAGGGCCCTACTCAGGGACTTGGAACCACTGAGCTACGGTGCAGTAATCAGAGTAGGCGTGGTTGTTGCAGTTTAAAGACGAGTGATTGGCTGACTGTACCCTTATTGTTTAGTAGTGTGTCCGAGGTTGCATTCATACTCATCATGTTCTCGCTTCCCACTGCTTTACTGTTTACTAGTTTAAATTTAGTACCTGCTATCATTACAATTACAGATGCAGATCGTGTCGCTGGTTGCCACGGTAATAGAGCATCTGTAAATGTATGTGGCTCTAAAAGGCTCCCGTTTCAGTGATGGTGCTGAGCGACGGAACCAGACTGCTGACCAGGAGGCTGAGCGTTTACGAATTAGCTTTAGCAACACGCTAGGCCCTCGAACAAAGTGAGCGACCTTCAAGTCCTCTGATTGTATCCTGTTTCCACCGCTGTAATCCACTCGAGCTCCGGGTCGTCTGCCAAAAAGCCACCGGGCCGTTTCTCCTGACCCTCAGTAATGAGCGTCCAGAAAACGAACCGGAAGATATCGAAGATATCGAAGTGATGGAAGAAACAGATTTCAACAAACTGATCTGAAAACATTTGAATGGAAGACGTGGTTAAGCGCAGAAGTGGAGAGAAAAAAGGAGGAAACGTTGTGTGAACGTAACACCGGCGTCCCACAGACGTGCAGGTGACACGACAACGGCTTCCACTAAGGAAGCCATCAGAGATCCGCCGAGAAGCCTGAATAGAAAAAAGATCCGGGTTTATGATAAAACAGAATGCAGGAGAGGACGAAACACCCGCCGGAGAACCTCGATAAGAACGGTGGAAACGTCAAACGTGACGGACGTGAACAACGGCGCTGGAAACGGGAACGTCCCAGTGACACTAACAGAACATTAACACATCACAAGTAGTTCAGAGGAGAACATATGCACAAGTTCCCCCGAAAACCCAGACTCGATCCTTGTGTGTGGTTGTGGGAGATTGGCATGTTCTCCAGGTGGAAACGTCAAACGTGACGGACGTGAACAACGGCGCTGGAAACGGGAACGTCCCAGTGACAGTAACGGAACATTAACACATCACAAGTAGTTCAGAGGAGAATATATGCACAAGTTCCCTCTAAAACCCAGACTCGATCCTTGTGTAAGGTTGTGGGAGATTGGCATGTTCTCCAGGTGGAAACGTCAAACGTGACGGACGTGAACGGCGGCGCTGGAAACGGAAACGTCCCAGTGACAGTAACGGAACATTAACACATCACAAGTAGTTCAGAGGAGAACATATGCACAAGTTCCCCCTAGAACCCAGACTCGATCCTTGTGTAAGGTTGTGGGAGATTGGCATGTTCTCCAGCATGTCATTGTGAATAGGTTTTTGGCTCATTTAGTGAGTGTGGGGCGGCACGGTGGCTTAGTGGTCTGCACGTTCGCCTCTCAGCGCTGGGGATTCCCGGTTCGAATCCCCATCTGGGTGGAGTTTCCATGTTCTCCCCGTGTCCGCGTGGGTTTCCTCCGGGTTCTCAGGTTTCCTCCCACAGTCCAAAAACATGAATCAAGTCAATTGAGTTCTCCAAATTGCCCCATATAGAGTGTGTCTGTGTGAGTGAGTGTGTGCCCAGCGATGGATTGGCGCCCTGTCCTGGGTCTATCTGCCCAGCACCCGAAACGTTCTCCCCTGGATGGGCATGGGGAACCCCCCCGCGACCCTAATAGAGGATAAAGCGGGAGATAATGAATGAATGAATATTGAGTGTGCTTCATTCAGAGGCTTTCTGTTTTAAAGTCCTTGATAAATTTTTTTATCAATCAAATGATGATTAATTAATGTGATGTCATGTTGGGGCAACACAGTGGTTAGCATGTTCTCCTCTCTTTATTAGGGATCCAGGTTGGAGTTTCCGTGTTCTCCCGTGTCTGTGAGGGTTTTCTTCGGTTCTCTGGTGACTAAATCTCTATGTCTCCTAGTGACGTCGTTCTGATTCGGTGGCTGAATTATAACTGCGACATATTCAGGGTTCGATAACATTGTTTATCCTTAGTGGCGGTTCCTAATGGCATCTTTGGGAATTATTAGACAGCAGCCGTGTGGCGGGAATTAATCCTGGCAGTAGGATGCGCCTCTTCATAATTTGCGGTGTCAAAACCTCTCCCAGATGGCAGCAGATGTCAGAAACGTGTTCTCCTCGATTGCTTTATCCCCCAGTGGGTCGGCAGGAGATGGTGGAATGCAGAACTTCGCTGTCAAATGAAAACGCTCGGGAAATGACGGCGCTGTTCCGATAAATGGTGCGTGACAGGTAAAGTAGAGCTATAGAAACACTTATTACAGAAGGTGACGACTTTAGGAGAAGCGGAAACCTTATAAAGAACAAATCCACTAAATCGAGGACAATGATCACCGAGTTCATCTGTTTCGTTCAGTCCCATTACCGGACGTGTTATAAAATGGATAGCTCCGCTCCGATTGGCTGAGCCGTTTGTCCAGCCGTGACATCATTGTCAATAACACACACCTCTGAACACTTCACATTCATATCAATCTGTGAAATACAATACATTATTTTAAATCATCAAACACAGATTAATATAAACTGTGAGCTATTCATGATGTGCGCTATGCCTGTTGTGGCTGTTGTTTATAAATTGTCTTTTGTAATCTGGCCACGAGATGGCATTTCTTTGATTGTTACGGAACTGGTATCCTGTTACTCAGCGATCAGGGTTCACTTTAAAAATGCACTATGAGGTACGAGAGGTCGTGGCATTATTGTGAATAAATCACAGAAAAATCTGGTCTTCCGCAACGTAATGTGATTGTTTGTTGATTGTTGAGTAACAGGACACCAGTTTCAAATTACAAAACAGAATTAATAAGCATCATACGTAACAGGTTTAGTGTTCAACAAGAATCGGCTCGCTGTTTATATTAATCTATGTTTGATGATTTCAAATAATGTATTGTACTTTACGCATTGATACGAATGTAAAGCTCTCAGAGGTGTGAGTTATTGTCAATGATGTCACGGCTGGACAAACGTCTCAGCCAATATGATTTAAGGACCGGAACTACCCGTTTTATCATAATAATTTAATAATAATTTTGAAGTAAATTAATTGATGAATTAAACCCTTGTTTTTTATGTACTGTGTTTGTTGTTAGGCACGACTATAATAATAATAATACCGCCTCTTGCGCCTTCTTGCATTATTAAATCAGCCCTTGTCCAACATTAGTGTCGGCCCTCACGTCCATCCGTTTCTGAATCCGTGCAGGGACAGGTCCAGCCGTCCAGCCCGTTGCTGCCGTGTTGCCTCATGCCGCTGCAGGAACTCTCATATCAAAGTGCTAATAGTAAGAACTCTTTTAGAACTCGCTACAGCGTGAGTCACAAAGACACAAACCCTCAGTAAATCAGGACCTTGGGGATGCTGTTAGTTTCAGACATCTGTCACACTGTTTCCACGCCTCGGAAGCTTCTGGAAGAAAATGCATGTGATGCATTAAATACACCAAGGAAGACGCCGGACGGGGAAATGGGCTTTGTGTTTATTTGGACGGAGATGAGAAACAGACAGTGGAAAGAGCTTTTTCAATAATAATTCCCCAATGTGTATTTATTACTCAGAGACAGAGAGAGAGAGAGAGCATTCAGTTCCACTTACTGTGACGATGGACTCTGTAGTTCTCCAATTCCAGACTGTAGTCCATCTGTTTGTGTTCTAGAGGACATACTTTGTACTGTGTTCTAATGGTCAGGACCCCAATGGTACCCCCACAGAGCAGGGATTATTTGGTGGGGGCATTATTCCTATCCCAGCAGTGTCACTGAGGTGGAGAAATGAAACTAACAACAAACAATCCACCACCCAAATGATACCCGTCCTGTGACGCTCCTGACCAACAGAGAACTCCGATTGAGACAGACTTTGAATTTGCGCATCTTTTACAACAGCGCGCCACAGATGGCCATTAGTTTTCTGAGCGTTATGCTAATGCGCTCATTGTACTCGGTGCTCGTCATCGTCTACAACCTTCTTACCTTTAATAACTTCAGACGCTCGCTTTAGCAGATCGCGCCGTGAGCCAAACCATTTCTGCCCCGCTGACCGCCAAGCAGGCAGCATCTTCTCAAATCAAGTTGCACGCCGCTCTCATCACCGTTAGTCAGCGTTTGTTTCTCCCTCCATCTGTTATCTTGTCTGTCTGTCTGGTGGCTCATCGCAGGGTGCCAGGAGAAACGCCGGCCCCTTGTCGCCGCATAAATTTGGTTTCTGAGCACCTGCCTGCTTTGTGCTCGGAATCCCACCGTCCTTCTGTAGAACTCGCTGATCTGTGCGCAACGCGCTCCCAACTTTCTCATGGAACTGTGATGGAGTCACTGAGGTCCAATCAATTGGCCGCTTGACTTTAACTGCGGTGTTGGTTATAAGGATGGATGGCATCACATAAGTACTGTAGTTAGTTCCGGAACTCGGGTTCTCCATCCGTCCAAGACATTAGGATCCATCCATCCGTTAAGCCTGTATTTAGGGATCCGGCCTCCACCGATCAATCAGTCCATCGTCCATCCCACAAGATCAGATTTCATCTGATCGTTTCTAACCTTCAGATTAAAATTCCGGAGGAATCTGTCTCTTTATGGGCGGCACGGTGGCTTAGTGGTTAGCACGTTCTCCTCTCAGCGCTAGGGATTCCCGGTTCGAATCCCCATCTGGGTGGAGATTCCATGTTCTCCCCGTGTCCGCGTGGGTTTCCTTCCGGGTTCTCCGTTTCCTCCCACAGTCCAAAAACATGGATCAAGTCAATTGAGTTCTACAAATTGCCCCATATAGAGTGTGTCTGTGTGAGTGAGTGTGTGCCCAGCGATAGATTGCCCCCCTGTCCTGGGTGTATCTGCCCAGAGCCCCAGACGTTCTCCCCTGGATGGGCATGGGGAACCCCCCGCGACCCTAATAGAGGATAAAGCGGAAGATAATGAATGAATGAATGTCTCTCTATGCTCGCTCTGTCCTTCAGTCGTGTCCTGTGTGTCCCGTCTATTTCTGTCCGTCTGTGCTATCCGTTTCCCTCACTTTCATTATGACACTCTGTATTTTCAGATCCATCCACTGCTCCGTCATGTCTGCCCTCCACCCATCACCGTGGATTTCCTTCGTCTGTGTCCGTCTGTCCATCTGTCTGTCCGTCCACATCACATTACCGTCCAGCTGCACCACCCGCTGTACCCGCTCGAGTTCTGGTTGCTGAGTGGAGCAGCTCTGTGTTCTGCTTTGTTCCCTGAATGTTCCTTTTTGCAGAGACTATTATTTAACACGACGTTCTCTGAATCCCACGAGCTTCTGCAGTTTAGACTGCGACATCAGCCACGAGCACAACCGAGCACACTGTTTCTCTTCCTCCTCTCTCCATCTTCCTGCCTCTCCTCCTATCTGCCATTCGCAAAGATTCCTCTCACATTCTCTCTCCTACCTGCCCTCATCCTACCTGCATCGTCTCATCTCTCTCTCTCTCTCTCGGTCATTCCTTATCTTTCTCCTATGGTCTCTCAGTCTCTCATCCTCTGCTTTAATTCTCGTTGATACTCTTCTTCTCTCCCACTCTTATTCACTCTCTCATTGTCTCTTCTGTCTGTCTCTCTGTCCTGCCACCTATATGTCTTTATAGCAGTAGACCTCCCACCCAACTGTCTGCCATTTGACTTTTTTTTTTTACTTTTTAGATCTCTTTGCTCACTCTGTCTCACTGTGCTGAATGGATTGTGGATTTTTGGATCAGTGCCGACTGCCTTTACTCTTTTTAGCAAACTGTCTCTCTCTCACTCTCTCTGTATATATATATATACATATATATATATATATATATATATATATATATATATATATATATATATATACATATATCTTTCTTTCCCTGTTTCTCTTTTGCCGTCTTCATCTCTCTCTCTTTCACTTTCTTCGTATCTCGTGCGCTCTTGCTGTCTTTCCATTTCTTTCTCATATCTCTCCATATGTCTCTCTCTCTTTCTTTGTGCCTCTCTTTTTTACTTTCCTTCCGTCCCTCTCTTCAGTTTGCTTCAATTCAGATGTGCAGCTGTCTCTTTACCCAAACGCTGTCAAAAACTGACAAATAATCACCCTCGTTCTTTTCTTTTGATTTCTCTCAAGTGTCTCCCTCTCTCTCTCTCTCTCTCTCTGTAATTCCATCTTTCTTTTAAACACTGTCGACGCTCAGCCTCTTTCTCGCAGTCTTTTTCCACAGCACACATGCACCTCCTCACCCATACAGCCTTCTTCTGATGTCATCTGTAAAATCCTCATTGAGGAGGTGCTGCTCCTTCCTCCCACACCCTGCTCTTATATATTTATTTATATGTATTTATATAAAATGCCGATTTCTTTGAGCACATCAGTCATCTGTGCTGTTGCTTTGTGTTCAGTGCTGCTAACAGACTCTGAATGGCTGGCTGACAGACTTTGGGCGGCTCTGTAAAGAGGCACATTGTTTTTCATTATGACGCCTCCTTTTAGCCGCTTCAGAATGGGCTCGGAAATAATTAGACACCTCGAGTGACGAGCAGCCAAGTGTGTGTGTGTAGGAACCACAGTGTCATCTGGTCAGGGGTTAAGTTTAGGGTAAAGACTGAGCTAGTAGAACACACTATAGACACAAAGGACCATTTAGGATTTCAAATTAAATTAGATTTGGTCATTCAGCAGACACCTTTATCTAAAGCGACTTACAAATATCCCAATTTGATATTGGGTCAGAGTACAGGGTTGGTACAGCATCCCTGTTTGATGGAGGGGCTCTGTTTAAGTGCGTCATGTTCTTCCACAGGGCGGCACGGTGGCTTAGTGGTTGGCATGTTCTCCTCTCAGCACTAGGGATTCCCGGTTCGTATCCCCATCTGGGTGGACTTTCCATGTTCTCCCCGTGTCCGCGTGGGTTTCCTTTGGGTTCTCCGGTTTCCTCCCACAGTCCAAAAACATGGATCAAGTCAATTGAGTTCTCCAAATTGCCCCATATAGAGTGTGTTTGTGTGCGTGAGTGTGTGCCCAGCGATGGATTGGCACCCTGTCCTGAGTGTGTCTGCCCAGCGCCCGAGACGTTCTCCCCTGGATGGGCATGGAGAACCCCCCCGCGACCCTAATAGAGGATAAAGCGGAAGATAATGAATGAATGAATGTTCTTCCACAGCAGACACACCCACTCAGCATCTTTCTTTGTGCACTGGGGGGAAACTGGACGCCGTAGCAACGGACCTTCCCCAAACTGCAAAAGCACACTGTTGTGTAGAACGCGTGGCGTAACATAGAGCCTGATATTCTGCACATGTGGCGATGTCTGAATACAACATCTGGATGCAGTGATTACAGGCTGTGTCCTAATATGTTGGTCTAAAAAGGTCTTCTGCTGTGGTAGCCCACTTACCTCAAGTTTGGACATGTTATCTGAGTGGATGGAATTCCAAACTCGTGCGTGTTTTGGGAATTTACGTTTGTGAGTGTTTCATATTGTAAATAAAACCGCGAGAGAGCCGCTGGCAAGTGTGACCCTGACACAGTCAGCAGCGTATTCGAAAATAGCTAGTGTTCTATCTGTGGTTCTGATCCTCACAGGATTGTGTGTGTTTGTGTGTGTGTGTGTGTGTGTGTGTGTGTGTGTGTGTGTGTGTGTGTGTGTGTGTGTGTGTGTGCCATGCTCACATATCCTGCTGGTTTGCCTCTAATGTCAATTAAAACACAATTAGCTGTGTACCTCCTTCCAGCTGTGTCTTCTTGTCCGTATCATCGCGCTTGAATTTCTTTTAAAGATTGCTGCGCTCTAAACGTTGCCCTCCTCGCTTCCTTTGCAGCTCGTACACAAAGAACCTGGGGTATTATCCTCGCCCAGTACGCATACTGATGTGGGCCACATCTGGCTGAGCTGCGATGCCGCTGGCCCCCCGCTGACACTGACTGACTGCATGTGAGTCCAACGTGGTCCTTATGTAAAAACATTAATACGGTTTCCGTGTCCTAAAACATACCTGGTCCATGTTATGTGAGCTATAGGGGGTCCACATATAAAATAACTCGGATGGTACAGACGTTCCAGAACACATCTGGAAGTGGCAGTGCCATGTACTGTACATGGGGGTCACTTTCTGCTGATGTGTGTCCTGAATCTGTTGTGTATGTGGCCCATGGGGCAAGTGGGCCAGATGAAAATAGGTATTCATGGGCCAGATCTGAGAATGCGGTAGTAAGGTTCTGGGTTCGAATTGGTATTGGTCGTCACTGGGCTTGCTTGGGTTTGTCCAAGCAGTCAGTGATCTGGTCATGTGATGGTTGTTGGTTTTTGTTGATGCGATTGTGATGAAGTGACTGCTCATATTTAACCCCATGACCACAGGGGCATATCGTTATGGTTCATGGGGTGGATGACCATTTAGGGTCTTCCTCAAGTGCCCAGCAGCAGTTAATCTGAATCCAGTTTGAATCCAGTGAACATCTAGCACCCCACTTACCTACGTACACCTTCTTACATGACATCATAAGCGAATTAATCATAATATCCTTTGATTCAGACACTGCAATTGTTTTTAAACAGCATTTTACACACGCTAACAGACGCAGCTGCAAGAGCAGGGCAGTACAGTACAGGTGCACCACCACGCATATGCGTCTTCTCTCTCTCTGGGGTAATAAGCCCCTGAGTCAGCAGACGTCCGTAATTAAGCCCTCATCCCTATAATGACTATGTTTGAAATTCCCCTATTAATTAGCATGACACCTCTAATGCATCCTTGTCGAGAATAACAACAGCTCCACTCCATTTCCAATCCTCTTTCTTTTTCACGTGGCATTCAGACGCCAAGGCTATGCGTCCCGTAACCGTGTGGATTTACGATGGCGCGCTCATTAGCAACCACCACGCCGGCGCGAAGTAACGGCCTTGTTTGCGATGATGCCGTATTTCACCGTCCTCCGCTGACACTCAAGGATGTCAAGGGATTTGTCATCCCGTTTATGGACAACCTGAAATAGCTTGTGGTGAACGCATCGGGGTGCGTCCTCCGTCATCTCCCACCAGACAGGAGCGAACATCGCTCTTCTTGTCGCCTCTGCTCGTACCACCATTTTTCTTCATTATGGCATTTTTCTGAAATAATATAAGGTTTAGACAGTGAAGCATAAACACACACACACACACACACACACACACAATGACACGAATAGCATTAAGACCACATTCCTAATATTGCGTTAGTCTAATTTTACTCCCAAAACAGCCCTAATCCATAGAACCATGAACTCCAGACCCCTGTAGGTGTGATGTGCTATCTGGCACCAAGATGGTAGCAACAGGTACTTGGTGCCAGATACCACATCACACCTTCAGGGGTCTAGTGGAGTCCATGTTTCGATGGGTTAGGGCTCCTTTAAGTTATATTGTGGAATATATTGAAGAATTGGAGAATTGTCCTGCTGAAAGAAGAATAGCGCTACCATTAAAGAATATACATTATCTGCTGTAAACTTTAGGTAGGTGTAAAGTTTAGGTAGGTGTAAAGTTTAGGTAGGTGTAAAGTTTAGGTAGGTGTAGTCAAAGTGACATCCACATGGATGGCTGCAACCAAGGTTTCCCCATATGACATGGGGAGAACATGCAAATTTCTCACAGAAAAAAAACACACAGGACCTTGTTACTGTGATAAGTTGCGACGTCATGCTGTTAATGTTTCAGTGTTTGTTTCCTTCGTCGTACGCGAGTCTCTCTCTCCGCTTCCTCTCACAATGCTCACTTCAGCTCCATTTCTCTGAGTGTGATTAATCAGCCTCATGCCTGAGATGACTCATTCTCCTTTAATCCTTGCCGTTTGCAGCCCCTTAGCAAACACCTTCTCGCTGTCAGATTTATGTAATTTAGTGCTGATGACAGAGAACCTGATTGATCTCTGTGGGAGAACGTTCTGTATCTCGATCTCAGGTTATTGGCGGATGTTGCCGTTTTTTTTTCCCCACCAGCACATTCATCCAGCTGGAAGAGAAATTTGTGAATGATTTAGGATTTCTGGATTTCAGAAACAACTTTGACCTTCTGTTTGGACTTATTAAGATGATGATGATGATGATGATGATGAGGGCAGTTTGATGGCTGATATATAAGAACTATGCAAAAGTAAAAAATGTTGTTAGATAAATATCAAGCATAAGGTGACGTGCTTGCTTTACTATCTCAACAACCTGAAAATGCAAACTGCAGGGTGTTTAGAACAGAGCCTTGTGGTACTCTTTTATTTACTTTTTATTTTATGTGGTACTTTCTTACTTTTTCATTCATTCATTATCTTCCGCTTTATCCTCTATTAGGGTCGTGGGGGGGGGTTCCCCATGCCCATCCAGGGGAGAAGGTTTCGGGCGCTGGGCAGATAGACCCAGAACAGGGTGCCAATCTATCACTGGGCAACTCTCTTACTTATATTTGTAATAGCTTGATTTAGGGCGTGTCAGAGCCTCTTTTCTATCATAACGATGTGATTCATGGGTGTGTTTTGGGCGTCACACGCAATAAACCAATCAGTGGGCCACTTGTGGTTCCCCTTAAGAGCCTGGTGCTGTCTGACATTGGCAGAATGCTGTTTTAACGGCGCGTAAATTAACGTTTACACCGATTACAGGAAACGTAAGGTATAGGAAAAGTACACACAGACAGATAGACATGACATCAACACACTGTTACTTTTGTACAGGCCACATTTTAAAGGAACATAAACATGTTTCTGATTCTCATGCCCATGGGGTAATGCACATTTGTTTGTACCCCATAGAGAACAAGTTGAACAATCTACTTTAACATAAAAACATACAATTTTACCAGAAAAGACATTTTTTAAAGATTACAATTGTAGATCCACATCATAGTCCAGTAGCACGTGTGTTAATACACACATTACACAATAAATAATAAATCTACAATTTTGTGTTTATACATGTGGAACCTCATAGCACATGGAGTGTTATATAGTGTCTCCCAAATACATCAGGACGTTCAGCGTTCATTCCTCTGAGCAGGAAGCCACAGCGTGACCTCCTGTAGTGTCTCAGCATCATCCTCCGTCCCTTCTCTTTTACCCCGCAGATCCGGCAGAGAGAAGGAGCGCAGCGATGTTGCGGGGGGAGCATGGCGAGTATCAACGGCAGTACCACACGCTGGGTAACACACCTCGCCGCTTTTCCAATCCAGATGTCGAAGCACTGGCTAAGCTACATGGGGGTGATGCCGAGCGACACCGGGGCAAATATCCACCCCAGCATGCGGCTACGCTGGTCAGCGCCAACTGTTCACGCCAGCAGGTGAGCGTTGAGTGTTTATGACCAACATAACCTCCCCGTATTACATTATCTATTATTATTATGTTTATATACACATTCTGTGTGGTTTCAATGGTTTTTTTGGTTCCTTTACTGGTTTTCTAGTTATTATTTTTCTTTGTGTTATTGAGACTCTGGGTTATTTCATTACGTTTAGAGACAAAATGACCAGGTTAAAAAAATGCTGTATGTTTTATTTTATTGTCGCAGCTTGTTTGATTCTTGTTTTAATTCTTTAAATGACAAAGTCGAGCTTTTGTTACATTTGATACCACTGATGCGAACTACGTTATCATGTAGCTATACCATTACGCTAGCAGGCCAGTATCTCGTGTCCTAGCCCGGCATGATGGTGCAGAGTTTGGAGTTCTTGCTAAATGCCAAATCTCTTCTCATTCATTCATTCATTCTCTTCCGCTTTATGGTCGCGGGGGGGGGTTCCCCATGCCTATCCAGGGGAGAACGTTTCGGGCGCTGGGCAGATACTCCCAGGACAGGGTGCCAATCTATCGCTGGGCACACACTCACTCACACAGACACGCACGCATACACACTCTTCATGGGGCAATTTGGAGAACTCAATTGACTTGCTCCATGTTTTTGGACTGTGGGAGGAAACCGGAGAACCCGGAGGAAACCCACGCAGACACGGGGAGAACATGGAAACTCCACCCAGATGGGGATTCGAACCGGGAATCCCTAGCGCTGAGAGGAGAACGTGCTGACTACTAAGCCACCGTGCCACCCTCAAATCTCATCTCATTTTTTTTTTGCTTAGTTCTATACTGGATGTTAAGGTCGCCGGGAAATCGATGTGTGTGTGTGTGTGTGTGTGTGGGGGAGGGTTCCCCATGCCCATCTGGGGGGGGGGTGGTTTGGGCACTGGGCAGATACACCCAGGACAGGGTGCCAATCTATTGCTGGGCACACACTCACACACATGTTATGTAGGGGAAATTTAGGGCATCCAATTGACCTCAAATCCAAATTTTTGGACTGTGGGAGGAAGAACCAAGAGAAGACCCATGCAAACACAAGGAGGACACAAAAATTCCACCCAGATTTGGATTCGAACCTGGATCTCTGAATGGCAGTGGTCCTGCAGTGGTGTATCTTCAAGTGAGCCGTAACGCTTCTCCACTTAGCAACAAGATGAGCTTAGTTACACTCCATGAACCTGATTGAACCCCACCGTCATACTGGAGCTGAAATCTTCATTACCCCGTCGCTCCCTCCCACTGATGGTACCTCTCGGCTCGACGCTCTCCGTCCTTCTTCCCCCTCTGTCCTTCCTGTTTGCTCGGTTTCTCAGCAGCCCGCTGCTCCTCGCGACCGTAATTGAACTAAGGGAGCTGGGCAGGTGGAGTCGGTTGTTTCTACGGCAACCTGCCACCCATATAAGGCGATGGATGATATCACATGGCGAGAGTCGCCAAGGTAGAGAGTCGCAGGGAGGAGAGGGAACGGGGAACGACGGAGGCAACGGGCGGGAAGACGAGAGGAAGATGAAAATATGCAGAGCGTTCTCAACAACGGGGGGAAGAGTGAGCGAACGCCCCAGCGCGAGAGGTAGGGAGGAGAACCGGCACTGAGAGAGAGCTCCAGAGGATCGCTATGTTTTATGATCTGCAGCCTGCGAATGGGAAAATGCACGGAGAGGAGGAAAGGAGGGGCAGAAGGAGCCACATGAGGGAGCAGGATTAATAGCAATGGTATGTTTTCTGCTTTAATGGATGGGCGACATGAACCGAGTGAGTGGAGAGAGAGAGAGAGAGCAAATACATCAGTATCTTGTAACCAGGTGAGAGGTAGGATTAAGGCGTGTGTGTAGAAGAGAGGGTGTGTTTCTATATATATATATATATATATATATATATATATATATATATATATATACACACACCACATAATAGTATAGATCACTCCTTATTTGGGGTGATGTGTTCAGGGCAAGAGGTGGACAGGTGTGGTCAGGAAGCCTGCATTGTGTTTATATATAAATCTAACCCGCCCGGGCGTGCTGAGTGCAGAGTGATGGGATGCAGGGTGGACATTCAGGTACATGAGGATAAAGCACATACTGCACGCTGCTGTCTCTGAATGTTTATGTGCCAGGGGAAATGCCAGGGGAAGACATGGGTGGGCACGTGAGCCTGCTTGGCATGCAGACCATGTCGCCAGTCCATCCCTCAACTCCGCTTTCTCTCGCACATGCACACTAACGGGCGCTCCCTCTGCAAACGCAGGTAGACCGGCAGCCGGCTCTGACTGAACGCATTACGGAGCGCTTTAAAAATTCACCATCCTGCCTTGTTTTATTTACGCGTTGGGTCGCTGACGTTATCCCGATTGATGTAAACATGAATTGCAGATTGGTCTGATTGGTATCGTACGCTCTATGTGAGCTACACCTGCCAGTAGCTATGGTTAGTAAATATAGAGGTTTGAGGAAGGTTTGTATACACAATTTGGCCTGGTTTCACCTCAGATACCATCCTCGGTGGCAACTACAGCTTTTTACTGAGCACTTGCTTTCATCTTTATATATTTTTAGTGCAAGGTCCCTAGTTGTGTTCTCTGGGGAAGGGTGAGTGCTCGGCTTGTCCTCAAGTTGTTGCTGGGTGAGGCTCCGCCCTCTCAGGTGCTTGACATTTATGGTTGATGGATTATTTTTTTTGTCTAGCAGTGATACAGATGTTTCAAATATAGGTATTAACACAAATATAATCAATATTAATATCTCCATATCTCCAACCCAAACCATATCTCAGATGGCGCTGTGCTAGCATACAGGTTTTTACCTCACAGAGCGGGTGTACCTTTACACCAAATATATAACAGATACCAGCCCAGCATCTGCACCAACAGTGCCGACACACTGGTGGGGGAACCACATAAGGGGGCAAGCTGGATGAGGTACCACCGATACCTTTCACCATTCACCAAATGTCCCTGTTGTGTGGAAGTAGGTTGTTTGAGACCTGGCTACCTTCAAAAGCACCATTTGATATATGGGGTATTAAGGTTTCTTTTTGTATTATGGACAGTAAACATTATTGCACCTACAGGAGCCAAAGTGTGGACCCATTGTAAAGGTTAATGGACCATTAACAGCACTCGCACAACTCCCCACCCTGCACAGGAACGCTCCTTTATTATAGTCCAGGACGATATGTGTTCTTAACCTTAAGACTGACAGAATAATATCTTTGGACTCTTAAAATGTCCCCCTCTTTCTGCCCTTTTCTCGTTCCACAAATACAATGAAGATGAGACCACCGTAGTATAGAGCATCACAGAGATTTGTCCTCCTGAACGCTCGCAGACTGTTAAACCATCCATCTCTGTGTAAGATTCAGTGTGTGAATATATCTTTATAACAGTCTAGGGTGTGTGTGTGTGTGTGTGTGTGTGTGTGTGTGTGTCACCGTTTTAATCATAATCATAGGCTTTCAGAACCCTCACTAACTTCACCCTCAAAATCCAGGTAATTACAAAGTCGGGATGTCGGCCAGTTATTTAGCACCTGAGTTTATTTCGGAGTTAAGTCTCTGTGTTTATGGGCTTGAGGACTTTGTGAGACCTCACAGGCCTGAATATAGAATTTTATTCTCTGGACCACAGGATTAAATTCATTATATGGACTAAAGTACTGGGAGAGACCTCTGAATTATCAAATGTAGTTGTTTTATTCAGGTGAAGGCACAAGTAAAGTCCACACAGTCTACCCTCCAGTCCAACAACGGTGTTTGACCTACACGTTCTGATCATTATGCAAAAAATAAACTCCATTCATCACTGTAATGTCTTCTAGACAGCCTTCCCAGAGGGGTAAGAGTGGTTGGGGTACTAATGTTAGATGGGACTATATATCAGAAGAGCTCATGTGCTCTTAAATTTGTGGGTGTAATATATGGGCATCTCAATACTTTTGTTTATATAGTGTATATGCTAGATATGTCTCTTGTGGTGGTTTTAGGTTCGGTTCTCCTGTGGTATCTGGTGTTTCTTATTCAAGCGTAATGATCAAGTCGATCTGGCATCACAAGGGGACAGTACTAGACCCGTTAAGCATTTGGACTCGGGTTCATTTCTATATAAAGGAGGTGTTTATTACACGCTAAAAGTCATCGAGGGTATCAGAGTCCTGATACGATCAGGTTGAGAATGGATTCTGATTTAATTTGCCGAAACCTGTTTAAATTACTGTCCCGTTTTTTTTTCTGGATTCGCCGTTTCGTCTCTTTTGTTCCTTTTTTCCCACTTATCTTTCCTCCCCATTAGCGATTCGGTTGTCGGGGAGAACACGCTGCTTTGCTTAAATGGCTGTGAAAAGTTGAACTCATTGTTCTCTTTCTCTCTTTCTTTCCTAGCAACCACATTATTGGAGTTTTAAGGTCAGTACTACGACTCTGTGTCTGTGTTCATAGTGAACGCGTGTCTTTCTGTGTGTCGTTATACATCTGAACCGCTGTGATGTTTAAAGCTTTTATAATGTTGTTACAAGCCACCTGGTTAGTTTTGTAAGTTCTCCCACGTTGATTAGGACTTGGGTCATCTATGGTACAGGGTCATCTATGATGCAGCATCCCTGAAACAAAAGGGTTAAGGGTCTGGTTCAAGGACCCACATTGGTTTGTGGACCTGGGATATGAACCCACAACCTTCAGATTGATAGTCCACCCCCTAAATCCTGAACTACGACACTGCTAGGCACTTCGTCTGTGAGTACCTATAGGGGAAGAGCCTCGCCCACTAAATAACAATGGCAGACTATTGAGTTGTGCTGCAGGCTGCCAAAAAAAGGTACATAATTACACACGCTGGGTATTATAACATTCAGCTCTCCATTATGGATGGTGATTAGGACTGACATTTTTAGACTTTTACACACAACACTAGAGAAGAAAGCCTTAGTAGGTGTGAGGTGGTTTTGTGGTTTTTACAAGCCCCTCCACGGACGCTGGGCAGATGCATCAAGGACAGGGTGTCAATCCATCTCTGGGTGCACACTCACTCACACACACACCCTACATAGGGGCAATTTAGATGAAGCAATTTAGAGCAGCCACCTTACCTTGTAGATGTCAATGTGGATGTTTTGTTTTTATATTCAGAACCTGATTTTTTTAATACTATTTGGGTCTTATGCAGTTGTGATATAGAGACAGATCTTTATACATTAATAGAGTAAAGTTACAATAAAGGAAGGCACAGCCATGTTGGAAGGGATGGAGGAAACAGATGGTCATTCAGGTCCTTGACCCAGTAAAGCCAAATCAGGGAGTTAAACACGGTCCACTTTCCAGTAGGAAGAATTCTGTAAATGTGGATCACTGCCAATGAAGTGGCTCTGTCTAGAGTTTCACACTTAGAGTCGTTAACTTAGATTTCAAAATATTTATTCAAGAAATCATAATTTTTTTTTCTATTTTCTTTCTTTTAAAAGAAATCTTAACCTCATACCTTGTTCAGCATGCCATCTGGATTTTATACGACTCCTGCAGGGTTGTCATACAAATTTGTTATGGCATTGAGCATGAAAAAGGATTGAAAGGTTCTCAGATGGAGGTGAGACGAGCTGCATCATGTATTTGACCGACTGCTCACAAAATACGGAGAGGGATTTTTAAGTTTAAAGCTAATGCAGCTATTTGTAACATAGACATTAAAGGTTAAACAGTCATGAGCAGAACTGCAGTGATAGGACTGAATGTGAGTGATGTTCTAGGTGGGTAGCCCCATGGTTCCCCAGTTCGATTCCCAGTTCCATCAAGTACTATGACTGAAGTGCTCATGGGCAAGGCACCTTAACCTCAATCGCTCCTCAGGTCCCGTGGAGAAGGCTGCACACTGCTCCGGACAAGTGTGCTCACTTCACTCAGTGTGTGTGTGTACAATATAGGGGCAATTTCTATAGAGGTCATTTAGAGCTGCAAATTTACCTCTGTAGAAATTGCCCCTATATTGTACACACACATGTACAAACACACACTGAGTGAAGTGAGCACACGTGCCTGGAGCAGTGTGTGTGTATACGCGTGTGTACAATATAGGGGCAATTTCTATAGAGGTCATTTAGAGCTGCAAATTTACCTCTGTAGAAATTGCCCCTATATTGTACACACACATAATGTACACACACACACACACTGAGTGAAGTGAGCACACGTGTCCAGAGCAGTGTGTGTGTGTACAATATAGGGGCAATTTCTATAGAGGTCATTTAGAGCAGCAAATTTACCACTATAGAAATTGCCCCCATATTGTACACACACACTGAGTGAAGTGAGCACACGTGTCCGGAGCAGTGTGTGTGTGTACGTGTGTGTACAATATAGGGGCAATTTCTATAGAGGTCAATTAGAGCTGCAATTTACCTTAAATCCATATTTTTGGACTGTGGGAGGAAACCAGAGAACCCAGAAGAACCCTACACAGACGTGGGAGAACATAGACACTCCACCCAGATGGGGGTTCAAACCTGGATCCCCAGCGCTAAAAGGCTAATGTGCTAACAATTACGTCACCATGCCGCCAACAACAGAAAGTAAACATATATTAAAAAAAAACATAACAAAGTCCTAATTTAGCATCCACACAATGTGTCATGTGAGTCACTCGCTGCTTTACAGCATTGTGCCTTTTTTAAATTAGTTTTCACATTGTCGCTCTTTTGTCCGCGCCGCTGTTGACAAAACTCAAGTAAGTGCTCGTTTCTGCAAATCTACCAGCAATCGTGTTCTTTTCAGTCTCCAGTTGCTTCAGATGGCAATGTGCTGTCAATTACAGGCTAATGGTTAGCGCTGAGAGCACTGTTGCTAAGGTAACATCAAAGTCAAGCGGCTAACGAGCGAGCCGGCTCACGCGCTAATGAGCTGTAGGACTTCTCGTCAGGTTTTCGGTCATTTTCAGATTCACACTTTTGCCAGAAGTTTCACGAGGGGAGAATTTGCAAACTTCTGCATTTAATACAAACATCGTTCAGATCTGGTTCAGTTTCTGCGCACAATTAGCCTGTAGCAGCCTCCATGTTTGCTTTAATTAATGATATTTGAGGGACTTGGTGTAGGAAGCACACATGACGTTTGATATCTTATTATTTAATCAGGGCGGCACGGTGGCTTAGTGGTCGGCACGTTCGCCTCTCAGTGCTAGGGATTCCCGGTTCGAATCCCCATCTGGGTGGAGTTTCCATGTTCTCCCCGTGTCCGCGTGGGTTTCCTCCGGGTTCTCCGGTTTCCTCCCACAGTCCAAAAATATGGATCAAGTCAATTGAGTTCTGCAAATTGCCCCATATAGAGTGTGTTTGTGTGAGTGAGTGTGTGCCCAGTGATAGATTGGCACCCTGTCCTGGGTGTATCTGAGACATTCTCCTCTGGATGGGCATGGGGAACCACCCCGCGACCCTAATATAGGATAAAGTGGAAGATAAAGGATGGATGGATTATTTAATCAAACCTTTTAATGATGGTTTAACAAGAAACTGCCAAAAAATGTCCTTAAACCACAAAGGACTTATGGGCCAGTTTATTTCATACAGTTGTTAAGTACCTGTGTGTGTGTGTGTGTGTGTGTTCCCTAAAAATCCACACTGTTGCTTTGATTACCACAGAATGTGACCCGCTCTTTAGGACCCTACAGATGTTCTCATCCTCTTTACAAACCACCAGTGAATAATCACCAAATTAAATTGATTTAGAGCGCCTCAGTGAGTCTTTGCAATCATGTCGATAGGATTTGTGGGTGTGTTTTGGTGCATCACGTGCCGTAAACCAATCAGCTTGTCACTTGCCATTCTCTTTAAGAGCCAAGTGCAGTCTGACTTTGGCGGATTGGTATTTCAATGGTGTAGTGAGACCAATGACATGTAAATTTACCTTTACACCATTTGCAGAAAACGTCATGACAAGCTCCTGGAGCAAGTAGCTAATTTAAAACAATAAAACATTAATTTACTGGAGAGGCATCTTAAGGGAGTAAAAGTGATATAGTTCAGTATTTTGCCTACAATGTTAGGTGCGCGGCACGGTGGCTTAGTGGTTAGCACGTACGCCTCTCAGCACTAGGGATTCCCAGTAAGAATCCCCATCTGGGTGGAGTTTCCATGTTCTCCCCGTGTCCGCTTGGGTTTCCTCCAGGTTCTCCGATTTCCTCCCACAGTCCAAAAAACATGGATCAAGTCAATTGAGTTCTCCAAATTACCCCATGTAGAGTGTGTCTGTGTGCGTGTCTGTGTGTGTGAGTGTGTGCCCAGTGATAGATTGGCGCCCTGTCCTGGGTGTATCTGCCCAGCGCCCGAAACTTTCTCCCCTTGATGGGCATGGGGAACCCCACCGGGACACTAATATAGGGTAAAGCGGAAGATAATGAATGAATGAATGAATGATTGAATGTTAGGTGCCTTGCCCAACGGCCCTTCAGCCGTAGTACTTGGTGGGTCCGGGAATCAAACCTGGGACCTTCAGGATGCAAAGCTGGCTTTTTTTAACCACAAGCGTATGACTCACAAAAAAGGACCCCGCTCCCTGCCTTTGAAAATGAAACCTGGTGAGGACGACAATCGCTACCTGCTGCTCCACTGTGCACTGTATCCTCTTCTGATACAATCAGATCCGAATTCGCTGTTTGTTCTTGCCCCTGCTCTTCACTGTAAACACTCAGAGCGTGGCTGGTTCTTCCTCCACCCACACACCCCTGAGCACAGACATGCCATCTCTGAATAAAAGACAAACGCTTGTTGAAAAGAATATGTTCTGTGACCTGACATAGTGAAGGCAGAATGATCAGATTGGGAAAAAATATCCTTCAGCAAAAAAAAGCCAGAAAAATGTAGGAGCTGTCGACGGCTTCAGTAACACCAACTCCCCGTGTTCTCTCTGTTGGTTTGGGAGACATTCCGTTTGGGGTTTTAAATTGTAAGCAGTAATGTCATGATGCCTGAGAAGAAATTGCACATCATGGGCTTCAGCATAATGTTTATTCAGTGTAAAGGTTCCCCCCCCAAACCACCTTCATGTTCTCCTCCACCACACCCAGAAACCTCATTGGGGAATGACACTTTACACGTCCCAACCACCTCCCATCACCAAAACGTCCTACATTTTACCATATTACCAAATCATTCCCAGCTGTCTGCCTCATAACCTGATGAGAACCTCATACACATGTTCCACAGACAGATCCATGCTACGTGTCTCCACAACTAGGCTCTGCCTTGCTGACATTCATTCATTCATTATCTCCCGCTTTATCCTCTATAGGGTCGCGGTGGGGTTCCCCATGCCCATCCAGGGGAGAACATCTCGGGCACCAATCCATCACTGGGCACACACTCACTCACACAGACACACACTATATGGGGCAATTTTGAGAATTCAATTGGCTTGATCCATGTTTTTGGACTGTGGGAGGAAACCGGAGAACCTGGAGGAAACCCACACAGACACGGGGAGAACATGGAAACTCCACCCAGATGGGGATTCGAACCGGGAATCCCTAGCGCTGAGAGGCGAACGTGCTAACCACTAAGCCACCGTGCCGCCGCCTTGCTGACAATGTCCCTATAATTAGTGTATTAATCAATAGGACACGGAGTTAATTAGCCAGTTACTCAGCCACTTTGATTCTGGCTTTAACCTCTGTGTGTGAAACGCATCGCTCGAGTAGCTTATGGCTCGGAGGTCCATGAAATCATCTGCATCAAAAGGCTGCGCAGCTGCAAACAGCTGTCCTGTCAGTCATTCCGTCTGCGCATTGTTTTTAAATGTCTGTCCGACCAATCAGAAGAGGGCACATCATAGAACTCGAGCTCGAATGAAGCCAGGTTCCGTAATGGAGCCAGGCTCTCCCGCGGCACAACACAACCCGGTTCACGTGAGAGTTGTGTTACTATAGTTACAGCTCTCGTAGTAACGTACGTTTTCTCCGGCGGTAAGGTTTATATCGGTTCCAGGTCGGTGCAACCCGTTCTTTGATGTTTTAATACAGCGACGTCATCGCGACCGCTTGAGACCACGCTGACCTTCAGTGAGTAAATGAGGTCGCTGAAGCTTTTATGTCTTTGCATACATTACATTTTTCCCCATTGTAATGACTTTGCCATGAAAGATAACTGTTCACTGCTGGCTAATTAATTAGAACAAAAATCCGGGAGACTTTAGGGATTCAGCTTGTTTTTGTGGAGTTTGGTATGTTCTCTTTATGGTGTTACCCTTTTTCAGAATCTCTTTCCAAATCATCTCATCTCATTACTTTTTGCTTATTCTTATTCTAGGGTCGTGCAGAAGGGGTTCCTCATGCACATCCAGAGGAGAAGGTTTCAGGCGCTGGGCATATAGACCCAGGACAGGGCACCAATCTCGACACTCACTGCAATGTTGAATCCATGTTTTTTGGGCTGTGGGAGGATGCTGGAGAACCTGGACACAACCAGGCAGACTCGGGAGGACATGGCACTTCACTCAGATTGGGATTGAGGGCGCAGTGGCTCGGTGGTCAAGGCGTTGGGTTATCAATCTGAAGGTTGGCGGTTCAAATCCCAGGTCCATTGAAGTTACCACTGTGGGTCCTTGAGCAAGACCCTTAACCCTCATTGCTCCAGGGGGCGCTGTGATTACCCCTGTGCTCACCTTGTAAGTCGCTTTGGATAAAAAGCGTCCAATAAGTGACCTAATGTAATGGATTGGAACCTGGATCCCCAGTGCCAAGAGGCGGATGTGTTAAGGGGAGGGGTAGTCCTGCATGTTGGAACAGTTTTGGGGGTAACATCCTGCTCAGTGGAAATATGGACACTGAAGACAATTACAATTAAACCTTAACCTTTCATATGTAACGAGACAAGTTTGCTCTCTCTCTCTCTCTCTCTCTCTCTCTCTCTCGCTCTCTCTCTCTCTCTCTCAGGCGAGGACTCCGCGAGTCGGCGGCGCTGGGCATCAGTCCGTTAACGATCAAGGCGGAGGGCGAGGGTTCTATGCCTCAGCTGAAAATTTAGAGACCATGGGAGATGCCGATCTCTCGATGGGATTCAATCGTTCCAACCGGCTTAGGCAAAGCCTCCCACTCGCCCGCTCGCCAAGCCAGAATAAGCTCCGCCCACCTGGTATGAACACTGTATGAAGCGTTCTCATGTGGCAGGACGAGAACGTGTTAGTTTTTCGATTCGTGTTGACTGAAGTGAATTATTTATGTTAGGAACGTTTGAATATTGTGAGATGAGATACAAAAGTAATGTGTATTTGTACAGCACACACTACATTTAGTGTGTCTCTCACCCCGACCTCACCCCATTTTTGAATGTCTTCCTCCTGAAGGTGTCCTGTTCCTGCAGTTTGGCGATGAGACGCGCCGGGTGCACCTCAGCCACGAGCTGAGCAGTATGGAGACCCTGCATGCGCTGATCGTGCACGTTTTTCCTCAGCAGCTCAATATGAACGTCCTGCGCTCGCCGGCCACCGCCATCCTCATCAAGGACGAGGCGCGCAATGTCTTTTACGAGCTGGACGATCCGCGGCGCATCCACGATCGCTGTGTTCTCAAGATCTACTGCCGTGACGTGTCCTTCAGTATGCCTCACCATGCGCATCACGGCCATGTCGCCAACGGGGACCTGCGGGTATTATATCGTTATGGTTGCTAGAGTTAATATAATTGCTCAGATGATACGGTTGCCATAACAATTAAATCCCTCCACAACGCGAGCGATGCACAAGTTAGAGTTTCGCTTTTGGGCTTCCCTCATTATACATTCATTCATTCATTATCTTCCGCTTTATCCTATATCAGGGTCGCGGGGGGGTTCCCCATGCCCATCCAGGGGAGAACGTTTCGGGCGCTGGGGAGAAACACCCAGGACAGGGCGCCAATCCATCGCTGGGCACACACTCACTCACACAGACACACTCTATATGGGACAATTTGGAGAATTCAATTCACCTGATCCATGTTTTTGGACTGTGGGAGGAAACCGGAAAACCCAGAGGAAACCCACGCGGACACGGGGAGAACATGGAAACTCCACCCAGATTGGGATTTGAACCGGGAATCCCTAGTGCTGAGAGGAGAACATGCCAACCACTAAGCCACCGTGCCGCCTTCCCTCACTATATTATTTTCATTTATTCATTCATTATCTTCCGCTTTATCCTCTACTAGGGTCGCAGGGGGGTTCCCTATGCCCATCCAGGGGAGAACGTTTTGGGCGCTGGGGAGATACACCCAGGACAGGGCGCCAATCCATTGCTGGGCACACACTCACTCACACAGACACACTCTATATGAGGCAATTTGGAGAACTCAATTGACTTGATTCATGTTTTTGGACTGTGGGAGGAAACCGGAGAACCCAGAGGAAACCCACTCGGACACAGGGAGAACATGGAAACTCCACCCAGATTGGGATTCGAACTGGGAATCCCTAGCGCTGAGAGGAGAACATGCTTAACCACTAAGCCACTGTGCCGCCTTCCCTCATTATATTCTTTTTATTTTGTTGAATTATTTTGCTAACGCTCACGGTTCTTTCTCTTTTTCTTCATCTAGCATCAGAGGGAGCTCGTTTACGCCTCGCGTGAATCCTCTCCCACTCGCCGCTTAAACCCCATGGCGTCCTCCTCCTCCCCGTCAGCCTCTCCATCACGGCCTCCCTCTCGCCTCTCCTATACATCCGTCCGGCCTTCTTCGTATGCCGGGCCGCCTCCTTCTCCACAGCCCCAGCCGTTCCATCACCAGCACCAAAACCACCCGGCCTTCTGCCCGCCCCCCAGCGCCATCCTAGAACGGCGTGACGTCAGGCCTGACGAGGAGACCTCGGGGTCGCCGTCCAAAAGTGTGGTGCTCCTGAAGAACGAGGCTGTGTACGCTGACCCATATGCGCTTGTCCATGGCATGGCCACGCCCCAGGCCCTCGCGTTCCGTCGCGGGTCCCTGCGCTCCCTGGGCCCGTATTCAGCAGCCGCACTGCAGTGCGAGCTTGATGCTGCCCTCTACAGACCCGGAGGACCCTTGTACAATGAGCCGTTCGCTCAGGTGGCTTTGCGAACTTTGCCACCAGCCTCACCGCAAAAGCTGGAGCAGTACAGGAGTCAGTCGGGGAGGGGCTCACCAGGAAGGCAAAGCTTCCGAAAGGACGGGACCGTGTTCATCGAGGGTCAGAAAACACGGGTCGGGGGCCAGTTGCTGGACCAGATGTGTGTGATGGGGGGCGTGGCTGGCGAGGGTGCAGCACTGACGGGATATGAAACTGACACGAGGTGAGTTAACCTATAAGCTTGTTTTTATATAAACATATTAAATAAGATGTTGCAGGTGTTTGATTATTGTTGATATTGTGGCACCTAATTCAAATTAACAAAATTAATTGTCCCTAATTATGTTATTAATTCAATTCAGGTTACATACGTATTTCATGGATGCAGAAGTTGCAGGGTACTCTGATTCTATAACGTCTATCCTTTAGCCTTTGTACAATAATCCATGGAACCACTGCTTCTACGCATTTAATTATTGTCTGGATTTTAGGGAGCGCATGGAGGCGATGGAGAAACAGATAGCCAGCCTGACGGGGCTGGTACAGAGTGTGTTAACCCGACCACCTGACAGTCCGTAAGATTTCTGTTCCATAAAACACTAACCTTCAACTTCTTACTACATTCATTCATTCATTATCTCCCGCTTTATCCTCTATTAGGGTCGCGGTGGGGTTCCCCATGCCCATCCAGGGGAGAAAGTCTCAGGCACTGGGCAGATAGACCCAGGACAGGGTGCCAATCCATCGCTGGGCACACACTCACTCACACAGACACACTCTATATGGGGCAATTTTGACAATTCAATTGACTTGATCCATGTTTTTGGACTGTGGGAGGAAACCGGAGAACCCGGAGAAAACCCAGGGAGAACATGGAAACTCCACCCAGATGGGGATTCGAACCATGAACCCCTTGCGCTGAGAGGCGAACGTGCTAACCACTAAGCCACCGTGCCGCCCTTCTTACTACATTTAATGTAAAAAAAAAAAAACAGTACCAGTCAAAAGTTTGGACACACCTCCTTCTTTCTCTGTCTCCTCCCCTCATTATATAGAGGGACTTTGGAGTTTTACAATTACAGACTGCTAGTTCTCTGTTCTCTATTGGTCAGGAGCATCACAGAACAGGTATCATTTGGGTGGTGGATTGTTTATTGTCAGTTCTGCAGTGACACTGATGTGGTGATTCATTTAAATACCCCAGAGACACTGCTGGGATAGGAATAATACAACAACCAAATAACCCCTGCTCTGTTGGGGTCCTGACCATTAGAGAACAGAGTAAAAGGAACGCACGCACACAGTTTGTACTGTAGAACACAAACAGATGGACTACAGTCTGGAATTGTAGAACTACAAAGTCCATCTTTACAGAAACTGAGAACATGGACAATAAGTGGAGCAAAAAGGAGGCCTGTCCAAACTTTTGACTGGAAGTGTGTGTGTGTGTGTGTGTGTGTGTGTGTGTGTGTGTATGTATATATGTGTATGTATGTGTGTGTGTGTGTATATATATATATATATATATATATATATATATATATATATATATATATATATATAATAACAGGATCTTTGAGATTATTGTATTAAATGATGTTAATCCATGCTGACAGGCTGCTTTCTTCTTATTCACAGTGACAAAGCAGAAACGGCAAGCGACTGTTCAGCCCCTGAGGGTAAGTTCAGCAAAGTGTGAGTGTGTTTAAGTAATTCCTCACCTCCCGAACGCCTGTTGCCCCGTGTGTACGAACTCTCGCCTTTCTGCAGCGAGGACGCAGGTTAACGCTTCACACGTTTGTGTTTCAGCCGGCAGGCTTAGAAAAGGAAAAGGTATTTCTGTGTGTCTGTCTCTCTACACTGCGTTGCGGTGACGGTGTTGTCCACCTCTGACTGTTAGCACGCCGTGTGGAGTCCTTTAACCAAACCCACGTTTTTATTTCTTCAGATATGGATTGGATTGGGATTAAAGTTGGGATTAAGCACTGACTTTACACTGAAATGGAATCCTTTAAAGTTAAAGATTTGCAGTTAACACTGAGTGACTTGGCTATGTTTTTTTTTGGGGTGGGGGGTGGTGGTCACTGTCCAATCTGCGAGCAGGAATCTGATATCAGCATCGCGTTCCCCGTAATCATTAGCTGCATTTAAGAGATTCTCTACACACTTTACTTTAAATATATTGGATCATGTGACCGCAGTGATCATGGGACTGCAGTGCACTGCAGTGTCTACCATTAAGGTTTGTAGTAGATGTGATTCCCCCCCCCCCTGCACACACACAACCCTAGTCCCTAATATAGGGTAATAATAATAAGTGGCAGATAATGGAAGGATAATACAGAGATGTTTATAAAGCTCCTAATATAGGACCTTAAATTGTAACAGCTTTTTAAACATCACATCTGTTTTAACTTGTGTGTTTCTGACAGATGTGATATCACTTATTGTATTTTCATAACTGATGAAATAAAAACAGTGATCTGACTGGACCTTCGGACCCCAACTGTGTGGGTGGCATTCGGATCCCTGAGTCTGTAGGATATGATTCTACATGTGTCTGTGATCGTGTGTGTGTGTGTGCTTACTGGAATGTGTGTTCCGGAACCATGAGCACTCTGGAATGACCTGGAGATGACGAGCATTCGTAGCATGTTGTGTGAACCGGAGAGCAATAGTGCTGCTGATGTGATATTGCTCGGACTGTGTGTCTTCAGTATAATCTAAATATCGGAGATGTTTTTCTGCGTGTGGAACTTTTGAGGGCGAATGCGGAAGTGTTGCATGTTGCCAGGTCCGTCTTCTATGAAGTAACAACGCATCTTCGTGTCTCAAACTCTATATTAACCTCAACCTTCCTTAACTAGTAAGACTAGCTAATGCAATGCAGTATGCAAAGAAGAGCTACCCTTCGACTGGGGTTCCGGTGTGTCTGCCCTGCGATGGACTGGCTACCTGTAGGAGAGTGTTTCTCTGCTTTTCACCTAACCGGCTCTCAGATTGGATCCAGCAAACCCTTTGACTCGAAACAAAATAATGGGCTTCAAGAATCAATGAATAGTTGTCTTTAAGCCAAACACCATAAATGATAGTGTTGCTTAATTACAGTTGTACACACTCCCTCCGTTTCTGATTGCCAGCCATGACGCCGTCTGCCCCTCTGGCCCTGATGCCGCCTCCTTGCTCGGGAACGTCGCAGTCGATCCTGATGTCTCGTTCCCAAATGCATCTGCACCTGAACGACCTCCACAGAAGCACATCGGAGCTGCGCAAGCAACTAACAATGTTACGCAAGCTACAGGTGTGCTACTGCCGTTAGACGCAGGGTTAATGGAGACTTTGGTTTATTATGTTCCTCCTTCTTTCTGATTGGGACTCTGAGCAGCTGCAGAACCAGGACTCCGTGCACACCCTGCTGAGGCAGGCCGAGGCCGATTTGGGACTCTGCCTGATTGAGGCGTCTCGGACGCAGGAGGATCCTCTTCAGCGCCAGCGCCTCCTAGTGGAGGAGGAGAGGCTGCGTTACCTTAATGAAGAGGAGCTGATTATACAGCAGTTGCAGTAAGTTAGGAAACATTAGTATGCTCTAATGAAGTTCCACTGATTTGATCATGTTTAAAGAAAGTTATCCAGCTTCACATCAGACCTTATGTCATGAAAATACGGAACACATCTCTTCATGTCAGATAAAACTGTGTTTATAGTGATTTGGAGCGTTCGGTGGAGGAGATGAAGGCCGGGGCGGGGTGTAACCATCGCCTGGTCACTGAACAGGAGGTCGAACAGAAAAGTCAGGAGCTCAGGAGACTAGGAGAGACGCTGACAAAACTGAAGAGTAAGTAAGAAGCAATGTTTATATAAGACATTTGAAGTGTGTGTGTGTGTGTGTGTGTGTGTGTGTGTGTGTGTGTGTGTGTATATATATATATATGTATAGGGAAAGTGTAGGCAGTACTTAAGATTAAGGCATGAGTCTGTATGAAGTGGATATGAAGTGTGTGTGTGTTTGTGTGTGTGTGTGTGTGCTCAGATCAATTCCCAACACTGCAGAGTAAGATGCGTGTGGTGCTGCGTGTAGAAGTTGAGGCAGTTAAATTTCTAAAGGAGGAACCGCTGCGGCTTGATGCACTACTGAAACGCTGCAGAAGCATCACAGATACACTCACACTGCTCAGAAGGTAACACACACACACACACACTTTTTCTGATAGGTGATTGATTCATCATGATTTATGTTTTTAGTTTCTCTATGAAACACCTGTAATGGAATAATGTGTGCAGCTGAGGTGTATATTGACCTCAGATCAGTTTGAGACGTGTGCGTGGAAAAGACATGGTGATATTACCATTAAAAAATAATAATACATTTTTTTAATTGTTGGCCGTTATTTTTATTTTATTATTTTAATAAATTTTTGTATTTTTATTATTTTTAAGAAAACATATTTAAGGGTGACGTTAATGTTAATGTAATGTTTTGAAATGACGTTGTGGAATTGTGTCTTAGGCAGATATCTGAAGGCCTGTGGAAGACACCCGAGGACTTCGGCAGCTCCAGCGATGCTGACTTTGCTAAAAGCTGTAATTTGGACATCCTCACCAGCCCCTCTTTAACCGGTCTACCTGATTTAACGGGAGCTCTAACAAGTGCTGCCAGTCTCTCAAGCTCCTTAACGACCAGCGGCAACATGGGAACTAATCCCAGCATCTCCAGCACTGCCAGCATAGGTACCAGTTTTAAAAGTCATTAGTCAGCGCTCTTGTTGATTGTAGTATGTGGTTTATTTTATGATATTAACCCAGCTTTACGTTCGTTTCAGGGTCCAGTGCAGGTCTGTCAAGTGCCTTTGGCACAAATGTGGTCTCTAGTCTGGGTGGTACGATGGGTTTGGCCGGCTCCACCACTTTAGGGAACTGGCTGGTGGGTGCCGGGGCGCTGGACAGCACCATGCCTGAGCAGGATAGCACATTAGTGGGATTACAGAAGGGTCGCGGACTGGAGGATCTGCCTCCTCGGAGAGAATCAGACAAAGGAGTGTCTGTGGAAGTCCGTCTGGTAACGCTCGCGTCTGTATAGCTTGCTGTTGCTGCTGTATCCTGGTTCTGCCTGTCGTTCATTTTGCCGTGCGTTTCCAGGCAGCGGAACGTGACTGGGAAGAAAAGCGCGCGAGCTTAACTCAGTTCAGCGCCCAGGATATTAATCGTCTCCTGGAGGAGACGCAGGCGGAGCTAATGAAGGCCATTCCAGATCTGGACTTCGCAGCCAAGCAGATCACCAAACCGGCCGTGCCTCCGAAACCCCAGCTGTCCTCGCTACCAAAACCGGCCTCGTCCTCGTCCACGCCAAGTTGTACCCCCGAGCACCAGTTCGGGAAACAAGCAACCAAACCAGCCGGCAAGGAAGGACTTACACGAAGGGAATCGGGTAACAGTCAGAGTGTTTGTGTAAATATATATATATATATAATCTCAGTGTACCATGTTTACATTTTGCCGTATCGTCTCAGGAGAGTTGACTGTGCCACGTTATCGAACAGAGAAGCCTTCCAAGTCTCCTCCTCCACCTCCACCGCGACGTAGCTTCCCATCTGGCCACAGACTCACGACCAACAGCAGCGGTGAAGTCATCATTGTTAATAAAGTAAGACACATTCAGTATGCTTCACTTCTGCTCTCAATGGAGTTAGAACCTAGAACTTGTGTTTGCCACTTGCACAATATTAATGTTTAGTATTAATTGTTTATTAATCATAAGAATCATAATGCTATCAGTGGACTCTGGGTTTGGACCTCCAACACTAACCACTGAAGTGCCACACCCTTTTCTCAGCCTCCCTTCCTTATAAAAGCTCTATAGATCTGCATTCCCAAACATTCTCACAATTTAAACTCTTTAGAAACCAGACAAGAGTGAGAACTGTGAAGAGTCCGAGGCACAGACGCAGTCTCAGACCGCACCGGTCAAACTCCGCAGACCCTCGACCTCAGACGGACCTCGTCCCTCCTCCACACCACCAGTGATCTCGGCCTCTGGGATGAAGGAGGATGAAAATGAGGAGGAGAGGATCATGGCAGAGCTGGAGGTGAAAGATCTGTGAAAATAACTTCTTAGGCTCCATATACAATAAGATCCGAATGTCTGAGGACACTTCGTTTGTTTTCCCGCATTTTCACATGAAATTTCTTTAAAGAACGTATAGATAAGTTGAAGCACATGCTTGTTTCATTCCTCATTATATTATAAGTGATAAAGTCCTTAAAATAGAACCAATCGCAGAGCCATCAGTGCACTCAGACTTTCGGATCAGACTGTACATGTGATTTGTCATAACGGCGTCCACTGTTTTTAATATTAATCGTTTTTATATACCAATCTCTCCTCACTCATAACCACACCCACACTCACTGATGCGACAGATCTTCCAGCCAGCACTGGTAAGACCCGTCACTCCCACGTCCATCACTATCCCATCCTCCACCCGTCGCCACAGCAGCAGCAGCACCCGTCTGATTCAGTGGACATGCAGCTCTTTATACAGAGAGGTAACAGTGAAGGAAATGAAAAGCACTCTGCACCTCTCTCATTCTACTCTTAATCTTTCACCCTTTTGCCCCGATGCTGGTGGGGTTCTGCCTTTAAAAATAGACTAAGGGAGATAAACATAGTATGAAACAGATGGACTACAGTCTGTAATTGTAGAACTACAAAGTCCATCTATATAGTAAGTGGAGCTGATTCTATACACAATGAGAGTAGAATTAGTGACTGTGAAGTGTATAATTAAAAAAAAAAGCCAGTCCATGCCTAGTATGTTCCGTTTTTGCTCAATTGACCGATGAAATGTTTCTGTCTAGGAGAGTGAATTGGGGAGATTTTCTCTTTGTACGGGATCATTAGCTCCTATTTGAACGGTTTTATACCAGGACTCTAACCAGACATAACTACATTATCGCCAGTCATAATAATCTTCCTGGGGGCAGGATATTTTTAGTTTTGCATCTTTTTCTGGTTAATCAGGCCAATCAGTTTGAGTAAATGTTTGTCTGCCATCTTTCACAGTGAGGCGTTTCTTTCCAGGTGTCACAGACATGAAGGAAAACACTGTGTGCATAATTCCACTAATGATAGTTCTCCCGTATATTGGATCACTTCAGCCTGGGCGGTGTGTTTGTGTGTGTATATGTGTGTGTGTGTGTGTGTGTGTGTGTGTGCTTTCGTTTGCTTTGTCTGGCGTAATTCAGAAGAATGTCAGTGTCACAGTTTAGTGGTGTGTGGGCGAGCGACACTGCGCTGTTTTTCGTTTGCACTGTGCATATTTTGACTTGCACCCCCGACGGAGCTGCTATCACAGAAGAGATAGGAACCGTCAATATTAGCACAAAAGCCAGGTGTCAGTCTGCACTGTTCTTTCCCATGTTCCTTATCGCTGCAGACCTAATGTTCTCCTCCCTTTGTTTCTTTGCAGCTGTCTCTTTTCTTAAGTGTGTTTCCATGTACAGAATAATAGCATACGTGCAGGAACTTTAACTGGAACTCTCTGGGGTCAGGCGCCATCCCCCCACTTGGACATTCATTCATTCATTCATTCATTGTCTTCCGCTTCATCCTATATATTAGGGTCGCGGAGGGGGTTCCCCATGCTCATCCAGGGGAGAACGTTTCGGGCACTGGGCAGATACACCCAGGACAGGACGCCAATCTATCGCTGGGCACACACTCACTCACACATACACACTCTACATGGGACACTTTAAAGAACTCAATTGACTTGATCCATGTTTTTGGACTGTGGAAGGAAACCGGAGAACCCAGAGGAAACCCACGCGGACACGGGGAGAACATGGAAACTCCACCCAGATGGGGATTCGAACCGGGAATCCCTAGTGCTGAGAGGCGAACGTGCTAAACCACTAAGCCACCGTGCCGCCCCACTTGGACATTTGTCCTTTAAAAACAAGTATCCAATTTGCCCCTAAATAGAGAATGAGTGTGTGCCTAGCAATAAATTGGCACCCTGTCCTGGGTGTATCTGCCCGTCGCTCAAAACGTTCTCCCCTGGATGGGAATGGGGAACCCCCTGTGACCCTAGAATTATACAGAAGATAATGAGATGAAATGTTACATTTATTAAATAAATGATGTAAAATGGACAGTTTGTTCTCTGTAGTGTACCTTCACGATTCCAGATCTGATTCTGGATCCAGTCCATGTTTCCATGATAAGAATCTATTAAAAGCCAACATTTTGGTGTTTAATTTTTATTCTATGGAAGCACATTGCTGATTATTCTGTACACACACGTTTCTTACAGATACCAGATACAGTCGGGTTTTGGTCACTTTTGTTAAACCAGATCTCTTTTCACAGAACGTGAGCACTCCTCTGGGGTCGGCTAAGATGGCCTCAACCTCCCGTCTGAAACAACTCCAGCAGACCAGTCTGGAACGCAAGAACCAGAAACAGCGCGACCAGCTGGGCCAGCAGCAGGTATTTCACTTCTAAACGCAACTGGATCTAACGCTCGAAAAACAAACCTAAAACACTCGAGCCAGGACCGAGGCGCTCCTCTAGCCTGCAAACTCGTTAGCCTGCAAGGCTGAATCCAGGCGCTAACTGACTTAGCTGATCACCGAGCAGAAAAAAAAAGCACTTATAGATGATTAAAGGTGGAGCTTCCACACCGTCTGATCTGTTTCAGTTCAGGAGGCGTCAGTAGAACTCACATGCAGCATCAGTGTGTCATGTCATGATGGCCAGCTCTCTGTCGAGATTGCTAATCTGTAGGATTGTTTTCAGATCACGCGTTCAGCTTCTGAATGACATTCTGAAAGGTTCACAGGTATAGAGCTGAGCAGGACGAAAAGAAGGTGAATCTAGCCTTTATGCATGAGGTTTTACCTCATACCTCATATGCCCGTGAGTTGACGTTAGCATTAGTCACATTTTCTTGAGGAATGGCATCTGAACTCACAATTGATAGGTTTCAAAGCACAGAGAGTAACATCTCCTTTTTTTATGAACATTAAATGCCGCTTCGAATCCTCCAAACTCACCACTGTGATCGCGTAATGTGCACAATTTATGTGTTTACTCCAAGAAGTATCATCCCTCAGGAGATCCTTAAATAAAACACCTCCTCTTCTGATCCTAAGGCCAAATAAATGGCTATGTCCCAAAACAGCTGTAAAAAAATGATATTTTCATAGAAAATATTTCATTTAAAGTATTTTCATTTTAAATATTCAGATTTTACAAGATATTCATCTTAAACTATTCTAGCCTGAAAAAGACATATCAAAAAGAACTGAAAGTGTGAACACACTTATTTAAAATGTTTTTACACACACCATAATCAAAAACACCCCTGCAAAAAAGAGATTTTGTCCTAGGTGGCAAAAGTGATGGACAAACGTAAAAATTTCAAGTTCAACTTAAAGAATCTTAACATAAAGTAATGCATTTATTTGCATTAAAACAAATTGAAGGGGTAAAAATAGTGTTTTCATTTGGGCACTTTATGGCCCTAGGATCAAAAATGGAAGTTTTTGTTGAGCTTGCATTTTAAGCTAATTTAAGGATGTGACACCACAATTCAATTTTGATCAGTATTCATCATATAAATAGCCAAAATCACTTAAATTAAAAACTGAAAGTGAAGAAATGGCCCCAATATCTCCTGAGGGTTAATGTAAAATTGTAAAAATACTTTAAATCCACTTACTAATCCCTAAGCCTCAGTCATGGCATAAAATTAATCCCTATGTTATCAGGATTCAACTAATACATTTGCTTTTAATTGTTTTTAATAATTACTACCGTTTGCTCTCCAATATTTAAAATCCCATTTCAGTAGCATCTCTTCACGTCCAGTACTGTGCTATCTCGCTACCATATGTGCACTACAGGAAGAAAAATGGGTACTGTAGGTGGATCCATAGATGTATAAAATGAATACAACAAAACCACTTTGATTCCTGTAGCTGAGCCGCACACTTACCTATGTTTTAACGCCGCATCTGAAATGACATGCGCAACTTAATGTTTAACCCGTAAAGTAGTCGGCTTCTAAAGGATGTGAGAATGTGATGACCTTGCAACCTCGTACATGGAGTGTAGCTAGTTTAAAATCAGCCAGTTCGCAGTTCATGTGATTTATTTCGATCCAGGGAGTCAACTTACTATAAAGAAGTACTTTGGTTGATATGACTCATGAGTCAAAAGGTGGGAAATCAAATCAGGTTGTCATTGATCTGTCCTCACTAGATGAAGCTCCGTCTCAAAATCATAGAAGGATTAAAGTACACACAGCGGCACTCTAGCACAAGCCAGATTATTCCAACCTGCAGTTTATTACTTCATTTGTTTAGGTTTTTATTTATAATCCAATACTCGTGACACACGAGCCATTTAGAGTTCTATTTTGTCAAAATCTGAAGAATGTAAAGATGGAACTCACGGAGAAAATGGAACTCAATTAAGAACATTGTTCAAATGATTAAATAATACATAGTGCTGCTTGTGCTATAGCACGAACCCCACTGTGGTAAAAAGACTGAAGGCTGCTCAGAGACAGAACGCAGAACATCAAAGCAGAAGGTGGAGATAAATAAGAAAAGCTCTCAGAGACGAAAGCGAAAGACGGAGGAAACACTCCAGAGACTCTCGAGCGTCTCTTATCTGCAAAAGCAGCTTTGCAGAGTCACAGAGTAACACCATTAAACCAATCCAAAAAAAAAACACACACACCCAGACGATTGGGAGACGATGTGCACTGTGCACGCTCAGTTTTGCAGGCAACTAAAAACCTTTGAAGTTAACAGCTGAGGTTTTTACTATTGTTACCTGTGAAACCTGACATGGTGGCGTTATCTGTGTTTCCTGCAGCATTACTTGCTATTAGCCATTAGTAATATCAGAGCTGGGCTAGCTAGCTGTTGCGGACTGAGATTGATTCGCTTTATCAAGCAAACGGAAACCAGGGGAGCAGGAATGAGGCTCGAGGGTTGTCACATAGAACCAAAGATTTAAAAGTACTCCGTCCCGTCCACAAAATTACATCTGCGACACAAACTTGGAACTTTGTATTTGGTAAATTACTTTATTAATAATTTTTTTATTAACTTATTTATTCTTGAAATTGAACATTTTTCACAGTGGCCCTACAAATCCATTACAATGAAGTCATCATTATTACAATCCACAAATACTAAATCTAGTCCAAACTACAGATGTTGTACACAGTATGCAAAAAAAAACCTAAATGTTTCCACTATATAGACCTTAATGAGAATATTTTCATAGGATACCAAAATTCCCATCAGCGCATATGGTTACTCAATTATTTTTATAACGACACAAGCAAGCAGTCACGTGGAACCTACAGCATCATCTTCCCTACATTGTACAAAAGTTTTATTGAATGTTTTTCTTTCTGTGCTTTCTTCCCCATAAACCTCCATCTGGTGGAGATGGTGAAAATGATCCCTCCAGAGGGGCTAAATTAACAGTGACCTGTTAATACCAGTAGTGAATGGCACAGCTGGATTTACAGGTTCATTCATAGCAGCTTTACTCAGAGAAGCAGTCAGCCATTCATGCTGGTCATCGTGCCTCATGCGCTGTGAGCAGTATGTGCTGAACCCGCAGGATGATGCAGATGCCAGCCATCTGTCAGAGAGCTGTTACAGCCAGGCAGCTTCTGCTTTATTCCCAAACAAAGGTCAGGCTAATTTGGCATGCCACACTGCCCAGAGTGCCTTTCCATCTGAGTAAACTGAGTATGCAGCGCAATGGCAGTCAGTACAGTAAATCTGACGGTGTTCTTTCTTTAGCTTGTTGTCTGTCAGGCTCTTTGGATGAGAATTCCAGTGTGAATTCCTTAAATTCTACTCCAGTCAAGTGGAATGTGTTTTCTGCAAAACTGTGATGAGTGGCTAAAGGCAACTTAAACCTTTTCCCATTATTATTTTCAGATATAAAAATAATGTTGTGAAATAACTAACTCAAATAACTCAGACAACCATTGTCACCGCAACACGTATACTCAGGCCATGATGGTTACAGGCTTACAGTCTTATATACTGTATGATCTTCATGCTGAGGAACTTGTATGATCTTTAAAAAAAAAATAGTTATCCTGCGCCATTTCTAAAGCCAGTGCCAATTCTGAAATGAACACATTTGATCTGATATAACAATAGATTTCATATATCAAAATAGTATGTGCAGGACTTATCGAGGCTAAACAGACTTTAAAAACACCGTGATACCTGTAAACAGATGCTTCTCTAGAGAACGTTCTCTAGAGAATGTCTATTCCTTGTAGTTATTTCAAATTATTTTTTGCCTTTGCTGCTGTCAGTAAGGAACTAGTTTCTTGCTGGTTTTTGATTCAGACTTTCCAATTGATCTGATCTCAGACAGTCTTTAGGGTGTTGGAGTATCACATGTAAGTCTTAGTGCTATAAAACCCATTTTAATGAGACCTAGAATCTAAGAAATAAAAAATAAATACTGTCTTTAATGAGACATAGATTCCATAGTTAACCATAGATTCAAAACTATTATAAATACATACTCAATATGTTGCACTACCTTGTTATAAAAACCCAAACTGTTGCCTTTCCCTTTATAACTTTCTTTCATCTGCAGATATTGAGTCTCAGTATAATGCACAAGTAAATAATATCAAGTCAAATGCAAGAAATCAGAGCACTTATTGGGATTTACTGTAGTATACCCTGCTATTATCAGCACACCCTTATACCCTTATAAGGAAATCTGTGGTAACTGTGACTAATTAAGGTGAATTTATAATCAAAGCTCTAAATAATTAGCTTTCATATAACAAGTACCTTTTGTATTTTTATATCTTGGCATGATGGGATGTACCTAGAATCTAAAAAATAAAAAAACTAAACTAAATAATAGTTGTGAGATGAAAGAGGGTTAACCTGCTACAATAACATTATCGTTAAAGTTAATTACACATCATTTTAATTCAACAGTTAATCAAAGGTAGTTTGATTTCAACGTGGACACCATATACTTAATAAACGACCTTATAAAAGCTCAAACTGATGCCTTTCCCTTTATAAATGTTAGAAATGGAAATAGTAAATATAGTAAACAGATAGTTAGAAGAACTCGCGCTAACTAAAGTGGGACTTTAACTGGTAAACCTCACAATAATAGTGAATATCACTCTATATTTAGAGGGATTAGTGAACTATTACACACTTTACTAAATAGTAGTGTCTCCAGATGAAAGTAGTTGACCAGTCACTTCAAACAGGCAAGGCTGGTTGGTTACTAGCTGTTAGCATTGTGCTAATATAACAGTCAGTTTTTGCTAGATTAATTATGTAAGAATATAAATAATCTCTCTGGTATCCATGTTACATTTGTGATTTATATGAGCTGAGCTGCCTGGTTTCTTGCTGCTATTTTGTTCTTTTGTGCTGTATAGAGTTTTAAAAGTGTTTAAAGTGACATGATGGTGCTAATCTCAGTAGGTTTTCAACTACAGTTGCTTCAGGGTGTCAGAATGCTAGGAAACTGACTAATTTAGATATTAATTTAAGTATTATTAATTGTTTCTCTTTAAAAACATCAATCCATTAATAATTTCTTCCCCTTTTTTCTTTTTGTCCCGCTTACCTTTCCTTATTTGCTTGCTTTATACGCCTAATTCTTCTCATTATTCATATATGACTCACATACCAACTTATATCTCAAGAGCTGAGACCTTTTAGTACTAAATAATGTGCAGTGCTGCAAAAACACCCTCTCTCTGAATATTTTTGTTCTTTTTTGTTTTGTTTCATTCATTAACTTTCATTTGGCCTTTTAATGGACGTCATCCTGATGGCTTTATCTCTGTAGATGTAGATCAGCCGCTCAGGTTTTTTCTGTGACATCACCCCCTTTGCAAACCAACTCCCCCCGTCCCTTTCTGGCCGCAGGCTCTTTTGCTCCTTACTGGCATGTTTGCATTGTTTTAGCCAAGCACTATCCTTCGCAGTCTTCTCTCCCCCGAGATCTGATCCTACCTTAGGCGAAGGTGAAATCAACATGGATGATGGACGTGATGGACTCCAAGTTCACAGTATATCTAGTCTATTAGGGTAAGTTAGATGATTGTAGGTCAGGTGTGAAAGTGGAGCATTGTGAGTATGTGTCAGTGTATGTACAGAAAAATAAACACAATCAGCTCTACAAGGTGGCTAAACCTGTGGCCGCAGGCAGATATCGAGTCTCAGTATAATGCACAAGTAAATAATGTTAAGTCGAATGCAAGAAATCAGAGCACTTATTGGGATTTACTGTAGTATAGCCTGCTATTATCAGCGCACCCTTATGAGGAAATCTGTGGTAACTGTGACTAATTAAGGTGTATTTATAATCAAATGTCTAAATAATTAGGTTTCATATAACAAGTACATTTTGTATTTTTGTACCTTGGCATGATGTGATGCACCTAGAATCTAAAAAAAATTAAAAAAACGAAACTAAATAATAGTCGCGGTATGAAAGACGGTTGACGTGCTACAATAACATTAATGTTAAAGTTTCTTATACATCTCACTGTAGTTAATGTTATTTTCAGTAACACTTCAGTTGGTTATGTACATTTTCTTGACATGGCAACAGATCATGAGAAGGCTGTTTCTGAATGAGTTACATCCTTTCTCATTTCTTATTCCCATCTTAGCTCAATAGATTCACCGACGTTTCCCACGTGCTGGAATGCAGGATGTAAAAAATACTCATTTTGATGGACAATCATTAAAATTGCTAATAAGTGACTATATTAATTCACATTAAACTCCCAACGTGTTTAACAAAAGTCAAATGGATGGAAGTCGCTGTATCTGTTAAAATAGCACACTTAACATACAAACTGCCGTTACTGTGAATTTAGCTTCAATAAAGTAATGAGAATAAACATTTACAATCTGAAAAACCTCTAAAATAGAAATTTTATAAAAGTTTCAAGTGTATTGTTGCTGCTATAATTATAAAACCAGTAAATAATAATAATAATAAAGAGCAACCAAATAGCATGTAAAGCTAAGTTACTGTAACATATTTGTAGCCCACTAAAGTTGTATCATTATTTTGTAGATGCGCCGTGTAAGTTATGTCCATATTTGGCCGTCCAGGTCCAAGCCGAATTCTCAGTGGGATTAATGAATGGTGTTTTGAAAAATACCAGATTGGACCTACGGCGGGTAATTCAATTATCCCCATCGTCTCCATAGCACTGCCTGCAATTCATAAATTGGCAAACGATGCCACTGTCACTGTCAGTTACTGATGTCCAACAGAAGTGCGGTAGCATAAGCTTGCATGTTGCAATGTCTGTGTTACGAATTTTAACATTATGACCTCCTAATTCAGCGGATCCGCTGATGTCCGGGATAAAAATGTACACAGAAGAAAACTTATTATTTACCATCAAATGTGATTGAGGAGGTTTTTCTTAAAATCCAGACAAGAAGAGGACCACAGAATGGACCAGCTGATGTAACTGAGCATAAAAATACTGTTCATTAATTCAACTGTCGTTCTTAAAAATAGTATTAATACTCCATTTAAAGGAAGAGATGCGCTACATTAAGCACACGACCTTTAAACAACCTTACAATTGACAGTATTGTCTACAGAAGCACCCGAATTCCAAAGCTATGAAGTTGGCGGACCAAGTTCAGTATTAAAGTTGCGTACCCACAACTAAATTATCATACTGTAAAACCACTAACAATATGCACAAAATAGCATAAAAGGCTAAAATATTATCACCGCTGATAAACAATATGAGATAAATAAGTGAATTAGGGCGAGTGCAGTGCGACTGATGTTCTGTACTAACCAAAAGGATAAACTGGTTTCAACTTTAATGGTGTCTTTAGAACAGCATTTCTGCATTTACCTTAAAAATAGTTAATAAATGTTATAGAAGCACATTTTCTGAAGGCAGGTCTGAAGTTCTTAAGTCCTGAGGTCCTGCTGGTAATGCACACAAACAGATCTCACACTGAAGCGGTGAACAGGTTCGACTGTATATAGATTACAGTTTGCCACTTTAATGAGTTTAAATGTAGAATTTTTTAAAGTTCATGACTGAAGCAAGTAAAAAAAAACAGTCTGATGTATTAAACCTGAGTTCGGATCGGTTCTGTGTTAACGCAGCTGGGTTCTACGGCACCATGTTGGATTAACTGCATGTACAGTATACCTCCAGTATGCATGCAGGGGAAAAATGTTGTTTTTTTTTGACCGGGGGGGGGATTGTAACATAGAAATGAATATGTTAAGAATATATCTATATTTTTTGTTAAAAATAGCATCATTTGTGCCGGTGGGCTCGATCTCACCCGTAACTGTCGTTTGTAACAAAGTAACATCCAACCGAGTGAAACTATAGTTCAGAACTGACAAACTAATTGTCTGTAACTGGAGAGATATTAGAGATATTACAGTAGATTCTCCATGTCACAAAAGAAAAAAACAACAACAATAACGTGTAGAGTGTTTACAAAATAACAACTGTGTGATCTCATTAAAATGTAAATGTGCACATTGAACAATATAAATAAATCTATATAAAGAAATTATAATGCTGCTCTTGTTAATGAAAAAAGAACACTATGTACCAGAGACTGTTGGTTTTGTATATTGTTGTGTTCTGTGAGTAATAAAGTGGCCATCTTGTACTAAAGTCTCTGCGCATCATTGGAAAACAAAGTCGTCGTCTTTCGGCCGTTCCCACTAGGGGGAGCCACAATGCATCGTTATTAGCCCTCTAACCCCGTCCTCTGAGGGTTTTGACTCTGATATGGTGATGGTGTGTTAATGTGTGTTGCACTGGTGCGAGTGGATCAGACGCCGCAGTGCTGCTGGAGTTGTATTCACTCCCTGTACACACCTCAGCTTACTGCTCCACCTTGTGGACGCAGAATCAGAGACAGTAGGCCATCTGTTTGTGTGTTGGTCATCCTCTAATTCTTCATCAGTGATGACGGGACGCTGCAGGATGCTGGTGAGTTTATTTTACATTCCTTTAAACATTACGTAGAATCAGCCATGTTGTCTTTTAGAAAACTATCTTTTTGTTTCTTTACTAGAATATAATGTAGTGCCATGAAACACAAGCAAGGACTTTTATTAGGTATATATTATTTTATTATATAATCTGTTACAGCATGGACAAGTAGAAAATACAATTCCATCTGTAATTCTCATCTGTCCATATGGCTTTTCCCATCAGTCTCCATGAAACGTCGAGTGTCTGTTAATGCTGCACCTGTTGTTCTCTCAGTTTATGGCCTTATGTTGCTTTTTATATCTCACCAGCAGGTCAGACTCCGAAAGTATAAAATCAGCTGTTCCTCACATATTCCTGTTTATATCAACCTTATGTGCATATTGTATATGTTACAGTGAGATATCTGAAGACACTTGAAGCTTCTGTGTTGGTCTCCCTTTGGCGCTGCGCCTCGCTCCTTCAGCTCTTATATACGGCTGACTCCTCAGACCTGGAGACACCAAACCCCTTTTAATAATTTCCGATTAACGAACGTCATGTTTTACAGCTGTAAATGAACAGTGAAGCAAAACAAAAGCAAAACAATATTAAGAAGAAGAAGAAGAAGGACATGGGTCACTGAGGGCAGATTCTGAGAGGAGACGGGATGAGTGGTTCCCTCAGCGAGCTGTGAAAGGAACAGCATTCAAGGCTAAGAGAGAGAAAAGCAAAGGGAAGGGAAAGTCAAGAGGCTTCAGATCTAATGTCTGTAAGGTAAGGAGTTCAGACTGTAGGCGTCAGTGCGCCGATGTCTCCGCTGTTTTCACTTGTCGATTGATTGAAATGGGTTTTTCTCGCACTGCTGTTTGTCTGAAGGTCTTTTTAATAGTAGTGTATTAAGAAAGCATTTGGATTTGAAGGAAAGCAGGCAGCGGAAATGATCGCTACGCCGACTGATGTCTGACCTTCGATGATGTCCTCGATGGCGCCGTCTTCACCCTCGCGTACGAGAGGAGTCGCCTGTCTGTGCTTCAGCTCCGCAATCAGATCCATCTGTGCCATTCGCTGCATCACTGGCATCTGGGAAAAGGTACATTAATATATTAACTGAACAACTCTCTGGACACTTTATCAGGGACGTGGAGGCTCAGTGGTTAGAGTGCTGAGCTATCAATCCAAAGGTTGAGGGTTCAAATCCCATCTTCACTGAGGTGACCAATGTGGGCCCTTAAGCAAGGCCCTTAACTCTTATTGCTTCAGGGATGCTGTACCTGTATTCTGACCCCCGCCATCAAAGTTGGGTCTCTAAGTGCTGTCTGTAATTGTAGAACCATCTATATGGTGGTATACATCTGGTGCTGGTTGAATAGAACCTGAGGAAAGGTGAGAAATCTTTTTGTGTATACCTTGCTGTCTGTCTGCTGGTTCTTTGGCAGCTTCATTACATCTGTCTCCTTGATCTCACCGCTGAAGTTCTCTTTTTGTCTTTGTGCGTTTTCTTTTTCGCTAACTAGAACAAGAGAGGAAACACTGGTCTCATTTGTGGTTAACAAGAAAATGTCCAGCCATTGTTTTTCAGTCAACATAAAACTGTACGTCTCATAACGCTTTGAGTTTCAGCATTAAACAAAAAAATGTACCTTATAAGCTTTAATAAACCGTATGAATATAGGAAAGAACATGGAGGGTGGAGTCGTTTTGGGATTCTCCCCGAAGTACGTCACCACAGATTTGTATAACTCCTGTAAATTACAGAGGAATTAGGATTAATTAGTCCTGACATCAGTTCAATCCACTTATTATTATTCTAATTTGCTTTATAATGGAACTGTAAAATGTATTTTCACATCTTCACGTGAATGGAATCTGCTTAATCAGTACTTTACACAAAGGGGTACACAAGGCTCTACTCTAGGCCCAATGTAATTTACATTAACAATGTTTCTTTTGAATTATTTTCTTAAATTCCTCTTATTTTTCAGTAAGTCCCAGGATCGATTCCCAGTCCCACCAAGTACTATGGCTGAAGTGCACTTGGGCAAGGCATCTAACCCCAATTGCCCCCAGAGCACCATGTACAAGGCTGCTCACCACTGTGTTCTCACTTGGGTACCAGTGTAACCCATCTCTGGGTTAAATGTGGAGGACAAGTTCCTCTGTGTGTAAGTACAGTACACAAAATAGATCCCTTTATTACGTCTTACTGTTTCTTACTGATTTTATTTGTACCTGCGTAGTGTTTGCATCTTTAACCACAGACTCCACCAGGCTGCTGTTATTGGACAGGAAGTTCTTTAAAATAACACTGTCCTTCTGTACTTCATACTCCTTCTGGGTCACTTGCATTCCTCTCTCGAGTGCGCGCACATCCATAACGATGCTGTCCAGAGACACTGCGAGTACAAAAAGACTTTACATTATTAATGATATATCAGCAGGCAGCTGGGACTGAAGGGAGGAGACGAAACGTCCTGATTTCACTCTCAGAGTGCGTGAACTTGTCCTCACCCATCGCAGCTTTGTCCATAAAGTGCAGCTCGGTGTGAAACTGTTGCAGATGAGGAAACCGCTCCTGAATGATGCTCACAAGGAAATGCATCAAGGTCTGTTTACGATCTGTAGATTTTGTGTCCAGCAGCTGGAAAGGTAATTAACATAGTGACATAACGGTGATTGTTTTATATTGTATAGTATTAAGTTACAACATTTTATCATTAATACTTTGTTTAAAAGAAAAAAATGCAGAATTGTAATTGGTACATTCATATAATATAAATTCTGTGATTAAGCTGAGATATACATTATAATTCAGATCATCTATATCCGTCCTTCAGACAGTGAACAGTAAATGACGGTCTGAATCACATGACCATAGTATTATTCTATTTCAAGGATTATATTTAATATTTAACATAGTCTGGCTTACCAGATCCAGACTCTGGAGACGAAATCCGTACACTGACCCCCTCTTCCCGCTGTTCATGTAGTTTCCAAATGCTAGAATGATCTAAGGATAAATGTAAGAATTCCTTGTTTAATGTCATATAATGTCCAGGCATTATTATTATTATTATTATTATTATTATTATAATTATTATGACAACGCAAAGTGTTTGGGAACGCGGCACACCTTCAGGGGTCTAGTGGAGTCTCAGTGGGTCAGGGCTGTTTTGGCAGCGAATGGGGGACTCGCACAATATAAGGAAGGTGGTCATAATTTTAGGTGTGGTGTGTGTGTATGTATGTGTGTATGTATGTACGTGTGTGTGTGTGTAAGTGAGAGCCATTTACCTCTAAAATCTTTTTCAGTTTAATAGAGGATTTAATGGACATGGATGCGGCAATGACGGCATTCAGCTGCTGCAAAAGGAAAATAACAGGTAAAGTTGTGATAATGTTTCCTTAACGTTAAGCAGATCATGTAATCAAATAGAGATCAAGCTGCTGTTTATCTGAATCAGAGATGCTACTGTACTGTATGTCCTACAGAAGTGCATTGTGTAGGTTATGGTGCCATCTAGTGGCCAGGTTACGGCGTTGCATCAACATGGCGCGGCCTCGACGCGTGAGGACCGATGGAGCGGCGTTTTTTTTTAAAATAACAACCTCCTGGAACCCGACGCTCTGTCCCGCAGAAATCAAGCTCATTATCAGGTAAGAATAACATAACGAGTCGAAGTTACAAATGTTTCAACTCAAGGAAAAGTCGTGTATTGGTGTTTAAACGTAACTAGGGCACCTTGCTGTTTGTTTCATTTGAATTCTGTGTTTTATAAGTTTAATAAGTTCTTTTTTTCCGCTGCGGTGTTTATATTGTGTGAGTGAAGGGCTTTGATTTGATTAAGTCGTTTCTGCAGGTTTTTGAAATAAAGTTTAATGAATATAAACAAAAAAAAAGTTGAGTTCTACCTGCCAGGTGGTCAGGGCCTGTGATGACGTCATATATATAAATATATTATAAAGAAACTACAGGGACGTTGTATGTTACTTGTGTGCTACTGCTTATCACTTATATGTTGATTATTTATTTTTATTATTATTATTATTATTATTATACAGACAGTGAGTCCTGTGTGTTTTGGTGCTGATCTAGTAATTAATATATGAACTTACTACATCATGTTTAGACTGATTTTTATATATATATATATATAAAGGTGGCACGGTGGCTTAGTGGTTAGCATGTTCTCCTCTCAGCACTCGGGATTCCCGGTTCGAATCCCCATCTGGGTGGAGTTTCCATGTTCTCCCCGTGTCCACGTGGGTTTCCTCCGGGTTCTCCGGTTTCCTCCCACAGTCCAAAAACATGGATCAAGTCAATTGAGTTCTCCGAATTGCCCCATGTAGAGTGTGTTTGTGTGTGAGTGAGTGTGTGCCCAGCGATAGATTGGCGCCCTGTCCTGGGTGTATCTGCCCAGCGCCCGAAACGTTCACCCCTGGATGGGCATGTGGAACCCCCCCCCTATATATATATATATATATATATATATATATATTTTTTTTTTTTTTTTTTTTTTTTTTTTTTTTAACTCAGAATTTTACAGGCCATTTTTTTGTACAAAGCCATTTAAATGTTGTTGTTGTTTTTTTTTCAAATGTTGTTTAAAATAGTTTTGATCTAGTGAGTACTGTTTAACCAATGAAGCGGTAGATTTAATAAATATCCCCCTGAACCTGCATTTTGGTCACTTGCATGGCATTCTCTGTAGTAGAACATCCTGCAGTGTTCTCAGGCTCTAAAGCTCCAGTTCTTTTGCTCCTCTTCTTGGAACTTGGAATGGGTTTAGTGATGTTGAACTTTGCCTTTGATGTTTTTTTTGTTTCTGATGCATCCTAAAGGTTTCCAACGATAGGACCTTATAAAATCCTGGCCTGCCTTTCCAAAAAAAATAAACAAGATCTCCAAACGTGGCCCTTGCTCCTGTTCTTTCTTTTATATCATAAGCATCCAAACTTGTGTGGCACCTCAGATAAGAAGTCTGAGATTTGATGACAGATTTAATTCATCCATGTATTTCAAAGTGCACATTAAATTGCGACAGTCACGAAGGGAGAGAGAATATCTCACCATTGTCTGATGGTACGTTCTCTCAATTTAAGGCTTTATCTATGTAAATTTGGGCGTTTTCAATACCCTTCCTCTGACTCTCACACTCACCGGCTGGAGGAGCCGTACACTGTCCTGGAAGTTGCCCATGAAGGTGAGCGTGCTAATTCGCTGAGAGAGGCGTGGGATTTTCCCAAAGCGAGCCATGAAGCGGTCCTCCTCTGACAAGTCGAGGATGGATCGACCCTCGCGCTCGTAATTCTGAATCAGCTTCAGCTCGTAGTCTGATGGAATGAAGCGCTCCAGCAGCTCCAGAAAGTCCAGGCTTAATGCGTCCAGATTATAACTGAAGAGAGATTAGATTACAGATTACAATCCAGATCATCAGCTCCACTGATGTTCTGTAATTACGTTCTGTAGTCTGTCTGTTTCTACATACTCTGTTTATTCCCTTTAACTTGTTCTCTAGTATTATTTAGGTGGTGGATGATTCTCACTGTGGTGACACTAACATGGTGGTGACGTCTGTTGTGCTGGATCAGACACAGTGGAAACAGTAAAGTGCAGCAGCACCACTCATACCAGTTTAATACAAACTAACACCACCACCACCACCACGTCAGTGTCACTGCTGAGAATCAACCACCACCCAAATTATATCTTTTACACAGTTAGGGGAACGAAATTGACCACAGTGTGTAATTGTAGACCTGTCTCTATGATCAGTTGAGCTGATCTAAGGGGATGGCGGCATGTGGTCTTAGTGGTTAGCATGTTCTCCTCTCAGCGCTGGAGATTCAGGTTTGAATCCCAATCTGGGTGGAGTTTCCATGTTCTCCCCGAGTTCCCCTCCCCCACGACCCTAGTATAGGATTAAAGATAATAAATAAATGAATGATTTAAGGGACAGTGATTGTGAAGTCCTGTCCCTGAATCCTGAATATGCAAATATATTATATATATATATATATATATATATATATATATATATATATATATATATATATATATATATATACTGAATATGTAAATATAAAGCTGTTTTTACCAATCTTTTGATCTATGCTGTGACGTGCCGTCTCTCTGTGTCTGTCTACAAAGTCTGTTTATATAATTGAACCACTTCCAACAAATTATCCTGCTGAATATTTCGGGTTGTTGTCCTTCGCTGCACGCTGTCTCTCTGTCCTTCGTCTTTTTATTAAACTGAAATGTCAGCGGCGCCAAGAATTCCCTCACGCTCTGGTTAGTGTAGCCTTGAACCCGATAGCATTTCTTTATTTGCTGCGTTTAGAATCATGACTGCAGAGCAGAAGCTGAATGGTGAGCTGATGGTGAAAGGACCTTGAGTGTGGAAGGATGGAATGAGATGAGAACCGCTATTTAAGATCTGATTTACTATTTCCGTCATCAAAAGCACGACTCCGGCAGCACGACGCTGTAGCTGTTAGCACGGCCGCCTCTCAGAACCGGGGATCCGGGTTCGAATCCCGATCTGGGTGGAGTTTCCATGTTTTCCCCAAATTTGGCTGCTCTAAATTCCCCCTATAGTGAGAGTGTCTTTGTGAGTGTGTAGCCAGCGATGGACTGGGTGTATCTGCCCAACGCCCAAAATGTTCTCCCCTGGCTGGGCATGAGGAACCCCCCCCCCCCCACCCAATTGGGACTCGAACCTGGGACCTTCATGCTGTGAGGTGCCTGAGGTGATGGTGTGCAGGTCATACGTCTTAATGGCATCACAGATGTGTCCCGTATCCATTCCTCCCTTCCGCAGCGTGATGGCCAGGTTTTTGGCTCTGTTGGGTTCCAGGAGGGAGATTTTGCTGGAAGCCTTCTGAGCTACTTTCGTCTTCGATGTTCCAATGTTGACGGGAGAAGACTGCGCTTTGGTCTTAAACAACTCCTCAAAAATGTCCATGTCCAACTCCTAAAGTACGAGACACTGTGAGTTACGTATGAAAAAAGGGTTTCCAGTGGTTGAGCGTTAAATATTGCTGTTGCACTCCTACATTTAGTACGTTGTCATCGTTCAGTTCGGTGAAAACCGTTCCAGCCACCTGCTCCTTCTTTAAAACCTGCCAGTTGAAGAGCGGCATGCGATACTTCGTCTGAATCGGCTTTTTCCGTACGGATCCTGATTGTTTGTGGAATGTAGATCCAAAAAACATGGGATTAATGCAAAGACTTTAGGACGGTGGATGAAGTAGTGTAAGGAAAACTAACCTCTGTTAAGTGGATGAATTGGCAGAGGTGGTGGTGCACAACCAGCGGGGGGCAGTGGAGGTGCAGGAGGTGGATAGGCAGGTGGGGACTGTAGAGGGGATGTGGGAGGCTGTGATTGTTCTGATGAGACAACAGTGAGATGAACGTCTTCTGTGTGAGAAACTGAAAAATAACATGGATGTTTTACATTACATTTGGTAATTTATTGGACGCTTTTATCCAAAGCGACTTACAAGGTGAGCACAGGGTTCATCACAACATCCCTGGAGCAATGAGGGTTAAGGGTCTTGCTCAAGGACCCAACTTCAGTGGACCTGGGATATGAACCACCAACCTTCAGATTGATAGCCCAATGCCCAATGGGTACACTGAGCTACCGCACCCTTGTTTTTATAGATTAGTGGTTGGAAAATATTGCAAGAGCTCGACTGGGCTTGGGATCGACTCTAGAAGTGCACTAATGTATACCCCCCCCCCCCCCAGTGGCCGGGATGGATGGTTAGAAAAAGTATTAAGTAAAAACACGGACTCTTCTTTCTCATCGTCACCTGAATTGATTAGTGCCTCATTCTCCGGGTTACCCCGGACGTTCAGGTTGTCCGATCCTGTCTCGGAGCGATCCGTTCTGATTAATCCCTGATCCACCAGGGACCGAACTTTCTGCTCGAGCGCTGTTGCTAGGCGTTCTCGACCACGCTCATGTTCTGGTTCCATGTCCTGGGTCGTCTCGCGTTCTCGCTCTCGCTGCTGCAGATTGGCCACCTGAGTGCAGGATTCCTGGAGGCTCTCCTGCAGGGGTATTGAATAGAGGTAGTTGAGAGGCCGGTGGATATGGGCTGGAACTCATTAAAGGTTACTTTAAAACAGAGTCCAGCACCCCGGAACGTTCTCCCCTAGATAGGCATTTTGATCCCCCCCCCCCCACGACTCTAGTCCCTAGTAGAGGATTAAGGGGAGATATGACTAATATAGGCGGCACGGTGGCTTAGTGGTTGGCACGTACGACTCTCAGTACTAGGGATTCCTGGTTTGAATCCCCATCTGGGTGGAGTTTCCATGTTCTCCCCGTGTCTGCATGGGTTTCCTCCGGGTTCTCCGGTTTCCTCCCACAGTCCAAAAACATGGATCAAGTCAATTGAGTTCTCCAAATTGCCCCGTGTAGAGTGTGTATGTGTGCGTGTCTGTGTGTGTGAGTGTGTGCCCAGTGATAGATTGGCGTCCTGTCCTGGGTGTATGTGCCCAGCGCCCGAAACGTTCTCCCCTGGATGGGCATGGGGAACCCCCCCGCGACGTTAATAGAGGATAAAGCAGAAGATAATGAATGAATGAATGACTAATATACAAATAGTGAAATAGAATTGTGACACGCTGTCACCTCCTTGTAATAATATTCTAGGTGTTCTTTTCAGTGCATTTGTAGGTTCTCCCTGTTTCAGAGTGGATTATTTTTCTCTAAGGGGCTTTGTTTTTCTTGTTAACACCACGTGTCACGGCTCATGTAAACTTTAATTAAAGGTTGGAGGATTTTTATTGTTCTTAATTGAATGTTTGTACCTTTAAGAGATTCACGTCTTTGCTGAACTGAATAAGTTGTCTTTCCAACTCCGAGACTTTCTCCATCGCTGTGTTCTCACACTCATCTAACCTCGTACTTAGCTGTAACACACACACACACACACACACCCACACACACACACACACACATCATATTATTAGGACCCTGATGGGGAAAGTTCACAGGACATTTGTGAGATCTGCATGTTGTACGGATTGCAAACAGAGGCTCGGACCAAAGGGCAGGAGACACGGGGCAGTTAGAATGGACCTGTACAGGGAGGAGATGGGTTTGGCAGAAGGTTGATGAGGATGGAGCCATTAGGCAGGTTGGGGTGATGGAGGGGGATATTTAGGACGGGGCAAGAGAGAGAGTAATGCTTTGCCCCCTAGGGGGAATAGCTGAAAGTTAAACAAAAAAGAATGAGTGTGTCCATACCTCGGCGTTGTTCTGCTGGAGTTCCTCAATGTGCTCCAGTAAGGTGTTCTTAGACTCTGCGTCCTCCAGCAGAGCACCGACATCAAACAGGTTATCCAGATACGCCTGAACCTGCACCTGCAAGGTCTCACTCTCACTGTCCTTTAACTTCTGAGTGCACACACACACACACACACACACACACACAAACCTTGCATTGTTTTTTTTTTATATATATATACAATTTTGTTGGGCCTTCCCCAAAGTGTTTTTACAATTCTGAAGCATGCAGTTGTCTGTGGCAAGTGTACTGAATTCAGACATATGGTGACATGTCCCAATACTTCTGACCATATGGTTCATTTGATTATCCAACCATCCATCCATTATCTCCCGCTTTATCCTATATCAGGGTCGTGGGGGGGTTCCCCATGCCCATTCAGGGGAGAACGTTTTGGGCACTGGGCAGATACACCCAGGACAGGGCGCCAATCCATTGCTGGGCACACACACACACACTCTATATGGGGCAATTTGGAGAATTCAATTGACTTGATCCATGTTTTTGGACTGTGGGAGGAAACCGGACAACCCGGAGGAAACCCACGCGGACACAGGGAGAACATGGAAACTCCACCCAGATGGGGATTCCAACCGGGAATCCCTAGTGATCAGCACGTCGTCTCACCTCCAGGTACTGGTCCAGACCCAGCTGCGTGAACTCGAACTGTAAATAAACCCTGAAGTTCAGGTTCTCGACCGAATGCACCACGATGTTGATAAACTGCATGCACGCCGCCTAGTGGACATATTGATAGCAGCGTTAAAAACAAGAAACTGGACACTCAGCGCCAAACATTTCATTTATTATGTTTTATGCATGTTTTAAAAATTCTTAAAGGGAATCAGATCAAGACCTTAATATAAGAACACAGAGGATTAGGAAGTGTCGTTTGTATGGAATGATGAGTAATTTGGTATGTTCTCATTAATGGGGTGAATGTCTTTAGTCGTTGGAAAGAAGGAGTCGGGTTAGTATTATTACTCACCATGAAGTCCATGTTCGTATCCTCATTATGGAAGTAGTCCATGAGTCTCTCGAAGCGATGCTTTTCTCCACACACCTGCGAGAGGCCATCAGATAGAGGGACGTCCCGTCAGACAGAGGGACATCCCGTCAGACAGAGGGACGTCCCGTCAGACAGAGGGACGTCCCGTCAGACAGAGGGACGTCCCGTCAGACAGAGGGACATCCACAGACAGAGGGACGTCCCGTCAGACACAGGGACGTCCCGTCAGACAGAGGGACATCCACAGACATGTCTCAGCATGAAATATTATGTCCAATCTTTGTTTTATCTTGGAAAATATAAACTTGTCGTAGTTTGGATGATTACTGGACTTATTTGGTCTTAACAACCAACATTCTGTTGACATGGTCTCTGTAATTTAGTGTGTGTGTGTGTGTGTGTGTGTGTGTGTGTGTGTGTGTGTGTGTGTGTGTGTGTGTAACCCTTCTAAATAATGCATTCAGCAGGCTGCTTTTTCTAAGTACCCAAACAATACCTACATTCTGTCACCACCATTTGACACCTGAACCTCTGACACACACACACACACACACACACTCACACAGGAACACACTCACAGACATATACGGTCTCACTCCTCACACACGTCATGTATCTCTTTCTCACTTAGCAGCTGCACAACGATGGAGCAACCTCTTAGTATATGAAGTTAATAGTTTATTAGTGGGGATCATTGTTTGCTGGATCAACGACACTGATGATGAGGACAGATCCTCACCTGAACCTCTGACTGTCTGTAAATCCAGCCATACCATAATGTATCCTGAACAGTGTGTGTGTGTGTGTGTGTGTGTGTGTGGTGTGTGTGTGTAGCACATCTCTCACCTCTTTAAAGTTGTTAAAGGCTGACAGAATGATCTTGTGACCTCCTCTCACAAAACACACGGCAGCCAAAAGCTCTAAAACCAGTGCTTTGGTTCTACAGTACACACACACACACACACACACACACACACACAGAGGTTGGATTACTTTACAGCAGACTTATTTATACTGCACATGCATTTCCTCTGAAACTCTGCTGAATTAATTTCACTTTCTTGAATGAGTGTCATGTGTCTGTGTTGGTAACTTACGTACTAATAGTATTTTAATAAGTGTAAACCGGATAGTGCTGCAACCGAGTCCGATTTCATGATATTTTGGTAGGTTTTCATTTTTGATTTGATCTCATATTAATGATTGTGGTTTTGAATTATATTGTAATAATAATATAATAATAATAATAATTATTATAATAATAATAATAATTATTATTATTATTATTATGCGTTCTTATCTTGGTCTTGATATCGGATTCGTAACTTCTCCTCCAAGAAAATAAATTCAGGAACCATACTGCGGGCACACTTAGGTTTGTGGTTAGAGAACCAGCTTTGCAATTTGAAGGTCTCCGGTTCGATTCCCAGTCCCACCAACTACTGTGCCCTTGTACAGCGCTGCCCACCGCTCCGGGCATGTGTGCACACTTCACTCAGTGTGTGTGTGTGTGTGTGTGTGTGTGTGTCACTGAACAGATGGGTTAAATGTGGAGGACACATAATGTGTGTAAACACTGTAAGAAAGTGGGTGTGGCCTCGTCAAATTTCACATTGTTGTGTGTTCTCACGTGGTTTCTCTTACCTGGAGTTCTTATTGCTGAGACTGAGTGTGATCTGGTTGACGCAGCTGGGATGGTTCATCACCTGATTGAATCCTGACTGACAGAGCCAACCAGATGAGAGAACACTGGATTATTACAAACTCCACGTCGAATGAGGATGGATTTCTGTGTGTGTGTGAGAGTTACGGAACCTGGTAGTTCATAATGGCTCTCAAACACATGATGCATAAGTGCAGATGATCCTTCTGGCCGTGCGGGTGCGAGTTCCTCAGAGTCTTTCTGTTGAAGAGAGTCAAACGTAGAAATAGAGCTGCAACCCCAGCTGTTATCTGTGGTATTTAGGATGCCCTGCTGAATGGAAGCTAGTTACCTCGCTGTGAAGGGGTGGTTAGGGTGTGTTCCCATGGTGTTCCCATCTTCAGATGATCTTTCTGCAAAACTCCCAGTATCCATGCTGTCCAGGTCCGACCTAGAAAACAGTTCAAAATCAAAATGTTAAGTTCCTGTCATACGTTTAAGTTTACAGTTCAGGACGCATTATAATCTTCATTGAATCATGTAAGGACACATAGAGTTTACTCACGGAACCGCACGCTGAGCGAAGGCCAGATAGTCCACCAGCAGGTCCAGGCCCTTATTCTCCTCATTGAGAAACTCTTGAGCCCAGCTGTTAACAGAGGGGTGGCGCACGCACACCATCATCAGATCTTTGATTGAGAGCCATTATGAACACTGATTTATGATGATTCATCAGGATTTTACACTTAAAAAGGTGCAGCCTTTAAAGTTGTGGTGTAGTGTTTAGCATGTTCTCCTCTCAGTGCTGGGCATGCAGGTATGAACCTCCCCCTCCCCCCCAGTAAAGAATCTTGAGGTGCGTATCTGAGGGTGTGCAGAGTCGTACCCGATGTGGTTGGTTCTTAAAGATATCTCCAGTTCTCTCAAGACTTGTGTCGCTTCTGGGATCCGTCTCTTAAACTGAACACATAAAATATATATATAATTTTTTTAATGAATATAATATGATATAATGAATATAATTCCAAAGCCCCCTTATATGCCCCCCCTTCCCCGAAGCATCACCCCTACATCCCCTTACTGTTTATTGATGCTGTGTAATGTAGTTAGAATCTCACTTTGACTAGAAATTATATTATTACAATAAATGAACTCCGATATCGTACACTATATGGACAAAACTATTGGGACACACCTTGTAATCATTTAATTTAAGTCTCCCGTTGTCACGGCTGTTTAAAATCAAGTTGGGCAGGATGTAAGGTCTATAAAGTCATGATCTGGTGAGTTTGGTGTACTAGAACCTGAATGGCTCATGATTCTGAGCCAGCTCTACAGTACTTTTGTCCATATAGTTCTTTCCTGGTTTTGTGTAAATTCTCCAACATCGTCTTTAAAGCTTCATTTATTCATTCACACCACCAACCTTCTTGCTGGCTCCCTGCTCAAAGAAGCCCCGCAGTTTCTGAGCGTAGGCCGAGGGAGGGTTCTTCACCCGAAAGCGGTCCTGAGGGGAGAACATGCAAAGTAAAAGTGAAGTTTACGTATGCATCAGGAAGTTTTCAATCTAATTGCTGTGACAGAATAGACATGTGCTCTGATATCTAGGTCAGAACACACACACACACACACACACACACTCTTACATCAGACGCACTGCTCTGATTCAAACCCGAGGCAGAAACAGGAACCAAAACATTTGGCCATGTGACTCGGGAATGTGAAATCCCAAGTCTCTACTCTTATTTCTTCAGTTATAATTTGATATATATGTATGAAGATGTACATTCATCCCCTTTCATGTTGTGTGTGAGATGCTGGGCCCTATCCCAGCATGCACAGGATAAAGGTCCATTGCGCTATTGACACATAAAGACCATACAGATTTTTTTTCTATGACTTATTTAGCTGCTGTTTGGGTTGTGTGTTAACATAGGAATTCATGTAAACATAGGGAGAACATACAAAATCATCAAGGATATCTATTGATATCTATTCCACTGTGTATTATATCTTAAGCCAGATGTGTGTATGTGCAGAGTCTTTGTGATTTGGTATGTTCACCTGATCACAGATTAACTCCCACTTCTTCTGGTCTTCGTACTGAAGAAGGACCTTCACTTTATCAGGCGGCAGATTCATGGAGTTCTGGAAACACAGGAACCATGTTCTTTATTTGTGCTTATTAGGTTGCTGAGTGACATCATGGAACGTTCTCCATTCACTTTACTACATCAGCTCCACCAGCCTTGTTGTTGCACTTTGTAGTTGGACTACAGTCTGTAATTATAGAACTACAAAGTCCATCTATATGGTCAGTGCAGCTGATGTAATAAACAATGAGTGTAGAAACAGATGTTAGAATAATAGTGTGTGTGTGTGTGTGTGTGTGTGTGTGTGTGTGTGTGTGTGTGTGTGTGTGTGTGTGTGTGTGTGTGTGTGTGATCCCTCTGATGAAATCACCTGTGTGTTCATTCATTATTGAGCAGGTTGTGGTGAGGTGGATAAAGTTGCGAGCTGATATGAGCTACAGGTTTAAACGTTTGCAAAATGCCAGGTGCCATTAAACTCCTCTGTAACCGTGAGAAACCGAGTCGAGGGGTTGGGTTCGTGTCTCTGACACACGAGCGCTGGTGCAGTCCATCCTGCTCATACACGAATGAATTCAATGAATACGCGAATTCAAGCCGCCATTATAAACCGGTTCTGTGAAGTTCACTCATTGTAGAATCACGTTGGCGTCGGACCACAAACAAAAGATTCTTAAGATTTTTGTGGCTCTCGCGTCACTGTAAGCGGAAGATAAGCGGTGGTCCGGCTCCCTGATATCATGGTGCTGAATCTGTAATCACGATGTTCCGTTGCTTTGTGTCATCAGGTCAGAAATGTGTTCCGTCCAATGAGCAGAACGATATCAACACTGGTTCGTACATCAGCTCTGTTCTAATGGGTGCAGTGGTTAGCGGTCTCGCCTCACAGGAACCCCAGAAGGGCATTTATGAGGCGGAACATTGACGTTAAGTGGCTCACATTCTCTGTTCTCATTCATTCTATAGATGTTTTGTAGGTTTGAGGTCATATCTCTGTGTGGATCAGTTATGGCACTTTCACACCAGACATTATGGACCTTATGGTTGTGTGGATGGAGGGCCTTCCCCAATCTGTTTGAAACGAGTCTTAATATGTTTGTCTTCATGGTGTTCATTTCATAAACCACAATTATTCAAGAAGACGATACACATCCATCATCATCATTCATTCATTAAAACCCAATAAAACAAGCTTGTTTACTCTGCTCAATGACAAAGTTAAATCTAATCTAATCTAATATGAGGAACGGGGTGTGTCCATTGCGAAGTCTGATGCTGACTGCTCCTGGGTCAGTTACAGGACACACATCCATCCATGATGGTGACGCCAGAGTGGATATTTAACATATTCTACATGTTTTTTCAGTGACTAGCAGCTGATATTCATCAGTAAATCAAAATTTTCATCATCTCCACCCTTTCATCCACTCCATCCACTCCACCCTCTTTGAAATTGTATTCTGTTTTTGTAAAATATTAATTTCACTTTCATGCATCCTTTTAAAAGTAGGATGCCTACAGAGGGTTACGGTGGGGGGAACTTAACACCCCCCAATACTCTCACTACACGCCCCACAGTCCACTAACCCCACAGTACACACACCCTAAAATAAACAAACCCTACAGTACACACACCAGGCCCATGGTACTAACACCCTACAGTAAACAAACCCCACAGTATACAAACCCTACAGTACCCATGCCCTACAGTACACACGCTCTATAGTACCCACACCTCACAGTCCACAAACCCCACAGTACACACACCCTAAAATAAACAGACCCTACAGTACTCACACCCCACAGTACACGCCGCATAGTACACATGCCCCATGGTACTAACACCCTACAGTAAACAAACCCCACAGTATACAAACCCTACAGTACCCACACCCCACTGTATACAAACGCTCCACAGTATACAAACCCTACAGTACCCATGCCCTACAGTACACATGCTGTATAGTACCCACACCTCACTCTACACACACCCCACAGTACACACCTCACAAAACCCATGCTATACAGTACACTTTCATGTCAGTACTCACACTAAACAATCCTCACACACGTACACACACCACCTTTTAATGTACATTTTAAAAATTTCACATTCTAGTTGTTATTATTATTATTATTATTGAGCTGACTATTTAGAGGTCCTAGCGCACAGCCTTGGGGATCACCGTGGTTTACCTCCATATTCTATGCACAAGCTGTGCTGCAGTAGTACTTACCAGCACCTGGTTAAATCTCTCCTGTAGCTCTTCCTCTGATGGCAGCGGTGGTTTTGGGGCCGGAGGTGGCTTTGAGAACCCAGAAGCCTTTTGGGGAGTTTTTATTTCGTGTCCCGGCGACACGTCCATGCCGCCTGTGCTGTTCCCCATTGTTCTCTAGATCACTTACACACCCAATTACACAATTGCAAACGTTCCCCTTAATAAAAACCACAGGCTCTCCGAGGCATTATGATGTCCTGTGAAAAACAAGCTCATTCCAACCATCAGCGGGTGTGTACTCACAGATCAGAACATCATGGTTTGACTTTATTTCTCTGTAGACCTTTCTAGAGCAACATCCCAAACAACAAGTTTGAGTAATTCCTCTGGATCCAGTGAAGAGTTTAACCAACTAAAATGTAAAAAAAAAAAAATTAAAGAGTCAAAGCTGATCTGGTAGTCGAAGTTTGCTAAATAATGGCAACATGAGTACAGGTGAATAAGAGCCAGCTGTCACTATGAACACACTATGAACGGCCTGTGACCGAACAGTTGATGTAGCAGTGAGTAAGGACTGCTCTGGGTCCTAATGCCTTTGAGTTACCTTCATTCCACCTTCATGTTCAGACGTCAGTCGAGATTCCTGAATGTAATCTGCCATCTTTTTGTTTTCAGATATCTGTCCGCTGTGATAACAGAGTCCGTGCGTTTCCTTTTCACATCTTTTCGCTCGCTCTCTCATGTCATTATAATCCTTTTGCACGTGTTTGATTGTGAATGCTTTGTGTTGTTATTCTCAAAGCCAGACGGACTTTGATTTTAAAGATTTCGGCCATTGAGGTCTGATGGAGCTTTTAGAGGTTCACAGCTGGACCACACCCTTCACTGTACATTATAGTGGGCACTGAAGGGGAAAGAAAGATTTTCCCTTAGAGTTTATGTACAAGGTTGGAAGTGAATTTGTCTTTAAGCTATGATGAATTTGGTGACATCCTCCTGGAGCAGGCTGTCAGTGTGTTTGTATTGTGTTTGTAGCGTGTTCATAGTGGACAGATTGAGTATATACGTACGATTGTCGATTGTAAAAAAAAAATAATAATAATAATAATAAGTGTTATATCAACAAAAAAGTGATTCCGTTCAGTAAATGTACTTTGCTGATGATTCGTCTGATTATCTAAATAACAATGAACAGTCTGATTTGACTTTAATATTAAAGTTTTTGCATTAAAATAAAGTAACAAAAATTGTTTCATGAGGTAGACATGTCTGTGACGTCATAATGCTTTAAAATCATTGCGGTAGTCAACGTTTCATTTAATTTTTAATGAAAATTATAATAATAATGCTGAATAATTAAAGCATTAACGACATGACATTAGATGTGCTTTTTTAATACCGATTTTGACCACTAGGTGGCTCAGCTACTCCATACAACCCGAAGGTGCGTCTGTAACTACACTAAACCCAAGGATGCAGGAAAGAAAACCCTTTATTCTGCTAGATTTATAATCAATTATTTTTACTCACTCCAATTTAATGCAATTAGCTTTATTTAAAAAAAAACACACAATACATGATTAAAACGAAGTTTACCACACTTGTCACACGTCTTGGAGCTTTTATAAAAATTCTGGGTGAACATTTACGTATTTGTGAGGCCAGGCACTGATGTTAAATGGGAGGATCTTCCTCACAATCTCTGTGGTAGTTCATCCCAAACGTGTTTGTTGATGAAGATCTAATCTGGTCCTCATAAAGCCCTGAGCTCAGCTCCACTACATACATTTAGCATGAAATGGAATAGAGGAGGGAGCAGATGAAGCGTGTGAAGCGGGTTCCACTGGACGGTTACAGCTGTTCAGAGGGAGCCGCTGAAAATGAGCTGAAGTGCAGTTTGTTGGTTTAGGATTTTTTGGCGGTTGTCGCAGGAGTATTTTAGAATCACGTTTCCGCTGAAGTCTCCAAGTTCCTTTTTTTACTGACTTGTTTCAGATCATTGTCATACAGTGTGTGTGTGTGTGTGTGTGTGTGTGTGCAATTTGGCATGTATGTATGGATGTGTGTGTGTAACTGTGTGTGTGTATGTCTTTATAACTTGTGTCTGTAACAGCCTGTGTGTGTGTACTTGCGTGTGTGTGTAATTGTGCGTGCATGTGCGTGTGTGTGCAATTTGGCATGTATGTATGGATGTGTGTGTGTGTGTGTGTGTGTGTGTGTGTGTGTGTGTGTGTGTTTATAACTTGTGTCTGTAACTGCCTGTGTGTGTGTAACTGCGCATGTGTGTAACTGTGCGTGCGTGTGTGTGCAATTTGGCATGTATGTATGATGGATGTGTGTGTGTGTGTGTGTGTTTTTATAACTTGTGTCTGTAACTGCCTGTGTGTGTGTAACTGCGCATGTGTGTAACTGTGCGTGTGTGTGTATGTGCAATTTGGCATGTATGTATGGTGTGTGTGTGTGTTTATAACTTGTGTCTGTAACTGCCTGTGCGTGTGTAACTGTGCATGCGTGCGTGTGTGTGTGTGCAATTTGGCATGTATGTATGGATGTGTGTGTGTAACTGTGTGTGTGTGTGTTTATAACTTGTGTCTGTAACTGCGTGTGTGTGTAACTGTGTGCGTGCGTGTGTGTGTGTGTAACTGTGTGCGTGTGTAACTGCGTGTGTGTGTGTAACTGTGTGTGTGTGTAACTGTGTGCGTGTGTGTGTGTAACTGTGTGTGTGTGTGTAACTGTGTGCGTGTGTAACTGCGTGTGTGTGTGTGCACATGTGGGTGTATGCACATTTTTTTCTTACTTTCACATGAGAGCCTTTAATGTTGGAGGTGACTGAGGTTGAACACCTGACCGAACACCTCTGCACCTGATTCCTCAACATCAAACAGCCGACATTCATTCATTAAGTGCTTCAGACTCTTTATTCGGCATGTACAGCGTTATTTACAGAGCAGACGCAACGTCCCGTTTGAATACACAACCTTCATATCAGATTCTCACTGCAGTGCTGTTTAGAAATGTCACAGTAACGACTCGGTGCTTTGCTTACTTTATTTACAGCCGTCATGTTTTCATTCAGGGCGGCACGGTGGCTTGGCGGTCAGCACGGTCGCCTCTCGGCGCTGGGGATCCAGGTGTCCGTGTTGGTTTGCTCCCACAGTCCAAAACATGGATTCAAGGTGAACAGAATGCTTCAAATAGCCCCATATTGAGTGTGTGTTTGTGTAACCCTAGTGTAAGATTAAGCGGAAGATAATGAATGAATGTTTTCATCCAGACATTTCAGAAGAACTCATTACAAAAAAAAAAAAACACGGTAAAAAACGCTCTTCTAAACGACCTCGTCTCTCATAATGCTTTGCTTTGTATAGATTTATAGATTTGGAAAGCGGTGCGGATGTGTGTGCATGCAGTAGAACTGGTGGAGGTTAAATGGTCCTGATGAAGGACCTGAGGATGACCATCCCAAACTGTGGTGCAACAGGTGAGCAGCTGTTTCCCCACTTTATATCTACAAGCAGGTGTTCATATTGTATGGTGTGGTAGCTCAGTGGTTAGGGTGTTGGGCTGTCTATTTGAAGGTTGTGGGTTCAAATCCTGATGCTCACTTTTAAGGCCATTCACAATCTCTCTCCTCCGTATCTCTCAGACCTCATTAATATCGCTACTCCCTCCCGCTCTCTCAGATCCTCCTCTTCTATCCACCTGACCATGGGGGGGGTAGAGCCTTTAGCCATTCAGCACCTCATCTCTGGAATTCTCTACCACCACACATTCGGAACATAGACTCACCGTCACTATTCATGTCCTCACTAAAAACCCATCTTTTTAAAATTGCATATGCCCTATGATTGTTTTATTCTGTCTTCTTTTGTTAACTTTACTTGTTTTAATGTTGTCATAATTTATTTTTTAATACCTATTGTAAACTGTAAGGTGTCCTTGAGTGTCAGAAAGGTGCCTATGAAATAAAATGTATTATTATTTATTATTATTATTATTATTATTATTATTATTATTAAATCCCAGGTCCACTGAAGTTACCAATGTGGGTCCTTGAGCAAGACCCTTAACCCTCATTGCTCCAGGGATGTTGTGATGAACCCTGTGCTCACCTTGTAAGTCGCTTTGGATAAAAGCGTCCAATAAATGACCAAATGTAAATGTAATCAGGGAGGACCATGCAAATCTACCACCCAAGTAACAGCTTAACTGTGGTGGTCCGTAGGCGGTCCTCACAAGGTGGCCTGTTGCGAAACGTATCAGAAGACGAATTTCTGGACCGCTTGCGACCCTTTAATGTCCTGCATCATTCGGGGGAAAACGTAGGCATCGGGCACGAAGGAGGTAGGGGGAGGGGAGGAGGGCGTAACCGAGCTCCCGTTCTCTGATCGCAGCGCCCACCCCAGGCCGGCGCACAGGCACCCGGCTTCCTGCAGCAGCTTCTTCACGTCGTTGCGGAAACGGACTCCCACCAGCGCGTAGAGCAGAGGGTTGAGGCAGCAGCGGATATACGCCAGGCAGCGGGTGATGTCCTCGGCCAGGTGCACCGAGATCCATACGTCGCAGTCAGTGATTTCAGTCAGTTGGATGGTGAGGACCACGGTGTATGGCAGCTGAAACAGCACGAAGAGCGCCACCAGTGCCACGATGAGGCGCAGCGTCCTCTGCCTGCGCCAGCAGTTGCCCCGGCCCTGCAGCAGCACGTAGCCGATGCCGCTGTAACACACCAGCATGACCATGAACGGGACGCAGAAGCCGGTTATCTTGGTCATCCGCGCCAGCGTTTTCACCTCCGAGGAATTGGTCACTATGTGCAGACACGTTCCGTCCTGCTCGTCACCCTCCAGGTGCACGGCGGCGTAGCGGAGCTCCGGGATGCTAAGGACGATAGAGGTGACGGTCACAATCATCACCGACATCATGCTGTAGAGCCGCATCCCGGGACGAAGGGCCTGAGCGACCTTGGCGCACACCACGAGCAGGAAGCGGTCGATGCTGATGAACGCCAGCATCTGCAGGCCGCCGAACGTGCTGATGGCGTACAAGCTGTGGTTCAACCTGCACATGAAGTTCCCCAGCGGCCAGTGATCGATGATGATCTCGCTGGTCTGTAGCGGCAACGTCAGCAGCAGCAGCAGGTCGAACAGAGCGAGGTAGACCAGGAAGACGTCGGTCATGCAGCGCAGGCGCAGGCAGCGATAGCGGGCAAACGTGGCGATCACCAGTACGTTGCCCACCACACCGAGGCAGAAGACGACCACGAAAACCGAGACCTGGATGGAGGTGGCGATCGACTGCTGCGTTTGTCCGGCCCCGCACATGTCTTCACCTGTGGGAGAGTCTCAGTTTAACCAAATCCCATGAAGTTTCTTTATAAATAACTTGGTTCTCTTACGGTCAGGACCCCATATTATATATACACCTAGGACAGAGCACCAATCTTACACACACTATATAAGGACAATTTAGATGAGGCCGCCAATTCCTCTTTTTTGGACTGCGGGAGGAAACCAGAGAAGCTGAAGAAAACCCACACAGAACGTGAACACTCCACCCAGATCAGGATTCAAACCTAGATCTTCAGCGCATTGTGTCTCGTTCCAACTTTTTAAGCTACAATTACCAAACAGGCAGGATTGTAGAACCTCTAATGTTCTAAGTTGCTTGTCCTGTTGAAGCGGTCAGGTGGACATTGATCTAATAGTCCACTGGTTTCTCCATAAGATTCAGGATCCAACAGGGGGGGTCATTAGCTTCTAGTTTAACACAGTGAGGCTTTAACTTGAATATGAAAGCCTCTGTGGAAGCTCTTATTTAGTTTTTAACGGTTACATTGCCCTGGCTAGTTTACAATAATCACAAAACCCTTTGTGTCTTTGCAAAAAAGGATATGTAACCTCATCTGCATCATGATGCAGGAAGCTATTACACAGATAAATCACTTTACACAAAACTGAGATTCGGATGGAAAAGACGTTTCTATCTTCATCATAAACATGTTTGGAGAGGTCACATGGTCAGCTCATGCTGTGATGGATAACTTTTGCACTTTATGGATGAGATGTGCCCAGCGATGGATTGGCGCCCTGTCCTGGGTGTATCTGCCCAGCGCCCGAAACGTTCTCCCCTGGATGGGCATGGGGAACCCCCCCCGCGACCCTAATATATAGGATAAAGCGGAAGATAATGGATAAATGGATGAGATGTTTTCACCTTGTTTACCTGTTTCGTTGTCATTGTCATAATCAGAGATGTCCATCACTGCTGTAAGAACAGGACGTCTGTGTGTTTAACTGTTAAAAAAGAAACTTAAATTCAACATTTTTATTACCATTGATACAATCCTTTTTTTTTCAACCCTTGTGAGGCACCGATATTGCTGAACGTAGGTCTGTAATTGTAGTCTGATACAAACTAAAAGTAAGAAATCTGACTAAAATAGAAATGCTGTAGATTTTCGAATTTAAAAAAAAATATGACTGAACAATATCTAAGGTTCGGGGGATGCTGATAATTTTGCAGATTGTGTTTGCTTAATGCTGGCCATCAAAAATAAAATGTTAAGGAGCTATGGTTAAATACCATTTTTGTATTTTTCATGGAATGAATAGATTAAATATTAGTAGGCTTATAATCAAGCCTTGTGGGATGCCAATATTTCTAAATTGGATCTATAAGTATGGAAAGACATCACATTTTCATATAGAAAATAAACAATGCTCTTTCGTTCTTTGAGCCTTGTGGAGCACAGCGATTGTTTCTGAAATTGACTCATAAATGTAGCCTCGTATTTGCTGTCAGTAAGAAACCTGATTTTGGCTGATGGATCATGAATCACAATTTTCAGCACTAAGTGAATTTAGTGTTGAATTCAAAACTAAACCGGAAAACCGTCCGCTTTAAATAGATTCTGTTCACGGCCGTGCCGTGGTCAAGTTTGTTTAAAGCTGTTTAGTTCTTTAAGTAAATACAATATAAGTGGGAGTATAATTAATCCTTGACACTTGCTCAGTAAGACATATGGATGTCACCTGATATACGCTGACAGTAAGAAATTTACTATAGTAAAAAAAAATTGTTGTAAATCTCATAAATTTCTCCAAATGAAGTTAATGTTAGTGGACTTATAATTGAGCCTTGTGGGACAACAAAAACACTTCTGTATTTGAATTATAGATGCAGCCTGATTTTAGCTGATGGCAGGAAACTTTTGTTTTGTAGCAATCTTAAAATAAAATGGTGATGTATTATTTGTATTAAATATATGGCAGTAATATTACAGAATTAAAGTAATAAGTGTAGAATGAAAAGCAAACATGTTTTTGAATATGAATGGATGCATAATTAAGCCTCGTTGGATGCCAATAATATTGCTCATTTTGTTCTGTTTATACAGTCTGATATTAGTCATCAGAAAGAAATCACAAAATAAATAATAAATAATAATAAAAAAATTTATATATAGGGTTAGGGGTTAGGGTTATTCTTTAAATGAATGCAATTACAGCGGACTTATAGTTAAGCCTTGTGGGACGCCAGAAATATTAAACATTAAATGTAGCCTGAAATTAGCTCGATCTAATTTATTATATATAATTCACTGCATTTTAAATAATAAATAGATTCAATGGAATACCTAATACCAACTAACCTTGTCCATGGCACTGCGCAGTGCAGTTGTGATAGAAGGGCAGTTAATTCCGCACTGCATCTGTTACGCATTACAGTCTGAACAGATGTATTTATTTTTATACTTAGTGCCTGACAAAGAGTGGGCCTAATCAACGCATTATTACATTCATAAAGACTTCCACTCCGAAACCTGATGTAGGTGTTTGTGTGTTTCCTTTTTAAAAACCTTTCATGACTAACGCACTCTCTTTTTCAGCCTGCCAACTCATAATGAGCAGAAGATCTGATCTAATTAAGGAAAAAGCTGAAAAAGCGAGCAGGTGAACCATGGCAACCGCCAAAACAGAGGGTCATCGGTGTTTTCAGGTGGAACTCGTGGTTCTTATTTGTACGGCATTCAACATCAGTGCGATCCACGCAGCCTCGATCTTTGACTCATAAAGCCAGCGATCGCGTGCAGCCGCTGGTGTCAAACCGCTCGCGAGATGACTTCTGCTTCGGCTTTCAGTCAGCCTTGCGTGCCAGAGGCTTTTCAAGAGCGGCTTCACCTCTAACACTCCTTCATTTCGACGCAAATGCACCAACATCTGTCCTCCTAACCTTCACCATCACCTCCCTCCATTAATCAACCTGCCCCTCCATCTGAACCCCACATGCATCCCGCGCGTCATGGCGCAGCGCCACACTGGACCAGCTGCACAGAACCGCCATGGACAGGTGAGTGCACCGGTGTGGGCTCAGTGAGTTAGACTGATGGAGGGTAGAAACTTATTTTTTTTCTTAACTTTTTTTTCGCCTAATGTGTTTTATTTCATGTTTATTTTCCTGTTGAGCAGTTACACTGTGCAGTGTTGGAGGCCTGTTCGTCCTACATTTGTCGTAGTTCTGATTATCAAATGCAGTTTTGCTTAATATAAGATAAATAAAAAAAACAAATCAGTTTATAATTATAATTCTGTTCAAATTAAATGCGATCATCAATATATATTTATAGAATAATTTATTCATGATTGAAACTTAATAGAATCCTCCACATCACTCGTTAAATATTTGCCTAAATTATTTATAATTATGTAAGCCGTTGTATAATTCATGAAATTACATTTTGTGTTGTGTTTTATAAATATAAAAAACTAGCAAAATAGTCAATATCTTATTACAATATGACAATAGGGTTATTTATAGCACCTTAAAGTAACATATATGATCACAAACACTAAATCTAAATAATTGGGAGAGAATTACCCCAATAACAAGCATTTTACTACTAAAGGTATTAACTAGGAAATATATATATTTGCATTTACATATAAACACAATAATGTTCATTACATATATTATGATTCCTGCTTCAGTAGGCATTTTTAATTTATTAGTATTAACTGTCAGTACAATGTACAATACATACTAGTGATTTGCATTAAAAACAAATCATAAATAAATAATTGTCCATTTTTACCATTCAAGAAATATAATATAATGTAAATGCGGGATATAAAAATTTCATAAATAATATTTCTGTTCATGTTAGTGATTAAACATGAAATGACTATTTAACGTTTAAACTGACATTGAATTTAATAAGTTTTAGAGCTAATGATATTAATAAGTACTTAAAATTTAGTATTTAGAAAGCCTGTCATTGGGGCAGAACTATTTAAGATGCTCTTTATATATAATGTATCTGTTTGATCAAATAATTACCCCCACTTTGCACACGGACAGTGTACAGTTTAATCCAATAAGGTTATTTGTATTGATATAGAGATATTATAATTGTTTCCATGGTAAAATCTAATCCCTACTGTTTTCAGTGATGGTAATGCTTATCATTACTACACAACAAACAAAGGTTTACAGTGTACTTATCTGAAACACCAACACTGATTAAACTTAATGACATTTTAGGCTAATTATACACAATTTAAATTAATATAAAGCAAATTATTAACCCTTTTTGCAAATACTATAAATAGAATGTAGTTCCTATCATTTTACAGCTTGATAATGGTGCACATGTCTGCAAAATACTTAAATTATTTAATTATTGAATACTTTAATTATTATTTAATTATTCATCTCAATATCAAGATTTATTTACATATTTGCGTACTTACATGTTCGGCTTTTAGGCTACTTGCACTTTGCATGAGAGGGGAAAAAACACAATGGCATTAATACAGCCGTAATTATAATAATACATTCAAATGATCAAAAAGACATCATTAACATTATGACTGATCATCTTAAGTATGTTTCAGATTAAAAATAAAAATGATAATATATTAAAGCAGAAATTACAGTAGAACTTGAGTGAAAATGCAAAAATAATCATAAAATCATAAATCTTTGATTAATAACTGATTATTTTGTGTGCAAGGGAAGAGATCTTGCAGACAAGTAAATCAGTGCATGCACAGGTCATCATAAAAAACAGAAATCAATTTTAAAACGTTTAACCCTGTCCAGTGGGACTCACCTCTGTGTAAAATCGACGCTGTGTGTGCGCGCGCGCGTGTGTGTGTGTGTGTAAGAGAGGAGTCTTTGCTGTTTTGATAATCTGGTTGTGAACTCTGCGGGTTTATATCAGACAACTGGCTGAAGTGTGTGTTTTTCTTCTTTTTTTTTTTTTACCTCGTTAGCTGTGAATCCAAAACTATGTGACATCAAAAAAAAAAGAAAAAAAAGAACCACAAACAAAATTAACAAACGGCTGTCTCAGAACGGCATTGTACTTTTCTGAGGTGGCACCGAGGAGGGGTTAGTGAGTATTTTAGGTCAGAGGTGGAGTACTCGGGGCCCCTGCACTGGTTTCATAGAGGATTTGAAAGGGTTTGATAAGATGACATTATTATATTGCTTAAAACGATTGCTAAATCATCCTACAGCAAAAAAAAAAAAAAGTGTCTGTGGTTTGTACTTTAAACCTCAAATGAACAGCCTTTAGTGAGCTCCAGCAGTTCATTAACTTGCCTTTAATAAATGTTTTTATTTTATTATTATTATTATTATTATTATTTTTTTTTATACTTTGAGGTACATACCCTGTACATACAGTGCAGTTGTACATGGTACTTTGTCTGAGCTCTTAATGATCGATATTAATTCCGACTCACTGTGTAATGAACAGGCTGTAATTTACAGTTAAGTTAACCAAAAGATCCCTAATGAACGTGTGAAGCCCTGAAGGTTTCAGTTGTATGGTCTGGATCGAGGTGGAAATCACACCTGCCACGACCGGTCTCATTTTAACTGCTCCCAAACTTCTTTTCTTAGAAAGTGATACTACAGTTATTAACGCGTTGCATTTGGTAATCACAGTAGAAGGTTTATTTCAAAACCAATGCAAGTTTGTGTTTCCTAATTAAAGGTGATGTTATTGAATGTAAAGTGGCAGGTTTTTAAAGACTTACCTTGCGTTGTGATTTATGAAGTTCAGCATGCTCTATGCAGGCGCAGTGCCATCTCTAAAAAACATGAACTGCACGGGGAGAGCCGGGCTCTTTAAAAAAATGACCAGTTAGCGCCGAGCCTTAGAGGAATAAACAAATGAGGGTTTAATCAACGGGGCCAATGGAAATGATCTCTTGTTTTAAGCAGCTCAGCTGAACAATGGCTTTGTCTGTCATACAGTCACCCGGCAGGTAGAGAGGGTTTTTATGCAAAGGCCGTTCCACATCCATGATGAGAAGCTGAATCAGTACTTATTCTGTACCCTGTGAGTCCAACTGCTGATAGGCTCACAGCTTTCTGTTCCAATAAGATAAGAGAATCAGTAACGGGCGATTTCAATCGGAGGTCTAAACACAACAATGTTTTAAAGTGCTGACTCTCACTCCGTATGGTTCACCTCTGCTAAATGGCGGAACCATCTTCCCGTCTCAGTCACTTAGAATCTCCAAAAAACCTCTCAAAACACATCTCTTCCACAAACACTTGATATATAAAAATAAATACATAAAAAATCCAGTTTGGATAATGATCAGGTTTGATAATTCTTAATTCCTTAACTACTGACTTGTGGTGTTCTCTCATTTGTACGTCACTTCGGATAAAAGCATCTTCTAAATGTGAATGTGAGTGTAATTTTAAAGCATGTTTTAGGAATGTAGAATAGATCATGACCATATTGTTGTGCACACACACACACACACACACACACACACACACACACCACTAAAAACAGTGTCAATGTGACTACTTAATTAATGAAATTACTTAATTAATACTTTCAAATTCTTATTTATTTCAGCCCAGATTATTAAATCGAGTCAATCTGGCTGATGGGATGCAAATGAATGTCAGCTTGTATCTCTAGCATCGTTTGCTTAGTGTGTGGGCAGATTTAACAGCTCTGGTAATTATCTCACTTAAATGTACAGCGTCTGGATAATTTGCAGACCGCATGAACCTGAATGTGCAAATTCAGCAATTTCACTTTCAGCTCTGAAGACAATAGATGATATTATCATTATATGTGGCTTAAATTGCAGTCGGTTACAGTCTGTCGTAAATAAGAGGACGGCAGTGTTATAATGAGAGTGGAGGGTGCGATTTGACTTCCTTAATGACCTCATCGTAAAGAGATGTTTGCTTCGAAAAATTAATAAATTGATGTGAATTTGTTGGTTTTTTTTTGCTTTTAGCCTCTGCTTGGCTTTTTAACGGGTTCTTACATACAGACCTTGTTTCGGTAATAATTTCTGTAATTTAACGTCTCATTAAGATCCTGCAGAACAATCTCAGTGTTTACATTTTTATAAATTCTGTATAAATCCATAACCTTGTCTTACAAATTACAGGGTAAGAACATGCTAAAGATCACTTTTATAGCAGGTTATGTACCTGATAATTTAGGTGAGCTTACCTTCTAAGTGCTATTCATTATTGTTTTATTAATTTTGGTCTCCAGCCTATTTTAAGGTGCCTGCACTCTGTCCAGTTGTTTATATATTTTCTATGTAAATTAATTAATTAATTAATGCTTTATTGACTTTCTCTTATCCTTTATTATTTACCCTGCACATATAGTGCAGTTATATATACACTTACACTGTAATAATCCTTTATTAATATTCTCCTCCAAACTATTTTATACTCTGTAAATAGGGCATGTAATTACCCTTCACTTTCATTTCATTTCATTTTTTTCTTACACCTTCATAAGCTTATATTAAACTCTGAATAACTCTGTAATTAACTGTAATTTAAAGTGTTACTGCACCTAATGAACGTGTGAAGCCATGAAGGTTTCAGTTGCGTTGGCTGATCTGAGGTGGAATCCTGCACACCAAACGCTTTAACCGCTCCTAAAAAGAATTTTATTAGAAAGTGATATTACAGACAGCTGTTTTGCTTTTGCCTACAGTGTAAATGCAGTACAGTTATACATGTATTCACCCTGATATTTAAAAATGCTTATTTTTTGAGGTACATATTCCCGGGTATACGGTTCAGTTATTTATATATGAATAAGTTAGTGATTAGATTCCATGTTCTCTTGTGTTACTGAATGAAAATGGTCACTAGAGCTTCTACACAAAACTAGCATCTGCATATTATAATGCACAAGTCATTTTAATTTAGTTTAATCTTAAATGTGCATAATAAAATTAATAATGTATTATATATTCTAGTGTTTAAAATTGTGAAATGTCAAATTTAGCAAGTGCACTAAAACATTTATATTGAATGTCATCTGGAATTCTGTCTCATAGGTTGTTACTTGCTAATTTAACATTTTATATAAAAAAAACGCCACCATGTCTTAGTAAAAAAAAAAAATTACCACAACCATATAAATGTATAAAATACTAATGACTTGTGTTTCTGGATTTATTGTGTGAATTTATTATTTTTAATTTTTAATTAAAAAGGGAATAAAATTAAAATAAAATTTAAACAAATAAAAAAAATTTCAACATTGTAAATAAAAAAAACGCCTGTTAACATAAAATTGCGATGGGTTTGATTCTGAAAACATAACTAAACTTTTACTGGATCCTGTGAAAATATACAGAAACAATAAACGTGCATATTATCATTACTGTGCTTCTGTCTGCGAGACGGCTGTTTACTTTCACCCATATATGTTGCTCGTATGTAAAGCGATGGCACGTGAAGCTCAGGGTCGCCCAGACAGGAAACTACAGGACGGAAAAAACAGCCTAGAGTACAAATGTCAGGTAAATTTATTGATTATAATGCAAATGCAGGAAATTGCTTAATCTCAAAGGTTCTGGCCTTTCGTTGTGGTTGGCAGAAACAAAATTTATTGCACTGGATTTAGTCGACACGCCATCTGTGTAAAAAATGAGAACTCGCATTGCACGCAGAGATGGTTTCCTGGTACAGTGATAACCAACCGGGGTGTTTTTTTTTATTTATTTATTTATTTATTTTTAAGTTTTTGATATAATAATAAATGTGTATATAAAGGACCTATGTGTATGTATGTATATATATATATATATATATATATATATATATATATATATATATATATATATATATATATATATATATATATATATATATATACAAATACTATGTCACACACCTCCACCTAATAGATGTAGAATCAGAGATAGTGGGTCATCTGTTGCTGCAGTTTGTGTTAGTCATCCTCTAATCCTTCATCAGTTCTTATAGAACACTGCTTTAGAATGCAGATGGCTGGATTATTCTCAGTCCATCATGGACACTGTGTTAGAATTACAGATTAGCGTGTCATAGAGCTTCTAAATCCTGGAAGAAATGAATCAGAACTCTTCCTTTTAACTTTCCTCACACCAGCAAATGCTAAGTTATTAATTACGAGTACATGAGGTGGAATGATAAAGCGCGGCAGTGTAACATGTGATCTCGACTCTGACGAAGATAAACGAATACGAAATATCAGATCTGTAGATTTATTGATTTCCAATGTTATTTGCTTGTGTGAATAAATCAGAAATCAGATCTGATTGATAACATCTCTCTGATGTGGTAAACTCTCTCTCTTTCTCTCGCTCGCTCTCTCAAATGTGTGGGAATGTAAATGTACATTTGTGTGTGGTGAGTGAGGTTTGATTCTCCCATCGGTTCTCAGTCGTGTGTGTTTGTGTGGCAGCCAAACACCGAGTGCCACAATCTCTCTCTCTCTCACTTTCTCTCTCTCTCTCTCTTGTCCACATACATACATACATATGTTTGTGTATATGTGTGTGTACGTATATATATATATATATATATATATTATTGCCTCAATGCTGTGCATCACTTTCCCACACTGTGAATATTGTTTTGATCAGCTTGTGGTGAGGAGGTTGTTGACCTGAGGGCACCCACCCACGAACATCTCCACAAAAACAGCTGAATACCACACACACACACACACACACACACACACATACACACAGGATGGCAATAATATTAAAGGAAGTCTACACACGGTGCATTCATGCGCACAGGAAACTAGCATTTGGCACTTATGCTCAAGCAGAAGCTTAAATAGGTGATCTCATTTGTTCTCATTTGCGTGGATTAAAACAACAGTTCTGAGGCTCTGCTCTCATGATATACCGTGGGCATCTGAAAGTGGAGCGTGCTCAGGCTTTGCACATTAACGCAACACGTACGGCACCCAGACCGGCTGCTTTAATAAGCCCACAGATACGGCTTCTGTTTCACCCCACTCCTGGATGCAGGCTGCGCTGCTGGTGCGATCATGGTGCATGGGGCAACAGGGCTGATATTTATCATTTGAAAATGCATAAGCATTTTATGCTTCGATATGAGACATGAAGAGGTTTTTTTTGAGAGAATCTCCACCCGTTTGTGGTTTTATAGCACCTTCGCAGACTGTGGATGTGGGGCTGGGTGTGTGTGGATGTGGGGCTGGGTGTGGGTGTGGATGTGGATGTGGGGCTGGGTGTTGGTGTGGATGTGGGGCTGGGTGTGTGTGGATGTGGGGCTGGGTGTGTGTGTGGATGTGGGGCTGGGTGTGGGTGTGGGTGTGGGTGTGGTGTGTGTTTTGATCAGAGGGATAAGTAGATATTACAGTTAGGGTCCGATGTATATAGAATCTCCATGATATAAATAAGAGAGTGTGTGTGTGTGTGTGTGTGTGTGTGTGTGTGTGTGTGTGTGTGTGTGTGTGTGTGTGTGTGTGATGTGAATAAGCTGGTTATGCTGTAACTCATTTAGTGTTAAAGTGAGATCATGTTGTATTTCCTAGTTATGTTGGATTACGGTTAGTTTAAGGTTAAGTTTTGTCGGAAGCTTGAGGTTGAGGTTTGGATTAGTCTCTAATTAATGAATGGAATTTCATATAAAGTCCCAACAATATATAAAAACAAGCGTGTGTGTGTGTGTGTGTGTGTGTGTATGTGTGACTGAGAGCGGGTTCTGAATCACTGAAACTAAAGCCATGTTCCTCTGTGTGATGGAGATGAAAGAGAGGAAGTCTAACACAGTCAAAGTAAGAAACACTCTTAAAGTGCACATTTTAGTAAAACCGTTACGTGGTTTAAACCGCTGTGACATTGTAAAGCACGCAATCGGACCTCACGCACAACTATATCGTCACATATCAACCTACAGGCATGTGGACCAGTTCCTCAATCTTCCCCTGTGATCGTCTAGATCCGGGGGGGGGGCCCTAGTGAAGAGAAAAAAGGACGTAACCCGAGGTTCTCCTCTGTCCTTTACATCGTCTTGCTGGTTCTGGTTCTTATTTACGTGACGCTGATTTGAGTGGATTGATTGATTTATCAGGTACGACCTCGATGATGCACTTTGTAGTTTTATAATGACATTCTGGAGTCCATATGACCCAGGTGTTATGTGGGTGGTGGAACATTCTGAACACTGCCGTGACACAGTGGTTTTGGTGTTAGACTGTGTGCTGCAGTTTTTCAGCTTGTTTCTGTTAGGGGGTCATCACATAACTGTGAAGTCGACATTTGGCACAGTTTGACTCCGCATGCCCTTTCTGGTGCAGCCCTCCTATATTTGGCTTTGGTAGCTTAGAACCGGTACCCCCTGATACCCCTAATATTTAGTGTCTCTGAATAACCCATCAGCATGTTTGGCTTGTCTGGCAGATGAGGGTGGCTTAGTGGTTAACACTTTCTTTCAGAGTTTTTAATGTTCTTGTGCATGTGGGTTTACTCCGGATTCTCCAGGTTCCTCCCACAGCCCAAAACGTATTCAAGTTGAATTAACTGCTCTAAATTGCCCCTTTCAAAATTGGCCTTTTATAGTGTGTTTTGTTTGTGTGAGTGTGAGTAAGTGTGCCCAGCAGTGGATTGCCCCGTCCTGGGTGTATCTGCCCAGCGCTTGAAGTTCTCCTCTGGATGGGCATGGGGAACCCCCCCCCACACACACACACACACACACCAACCCTAGTAGAGGATTAAGTGGAAGATGATGGATGGATGTCTTAGATGTGAAAGGAAACCTGAGACCCCCATGAAAACCCAGACAGGACCAAACAGGAAGGACATGCCTTCACCACGAAATACCAAACTGTTGTGAGGTAGAAGCCCAAACCCTAAAAATTGGTGTCTCTTCTGAGTCAGTCCATTTGCTCTTAACCTCGCGCTGCTGTAATAAACGAATGGGAACACAAACTGGAAAATTTGTCCTCTTATGCCAAAATAAACTCAGAAAAACATTTAGTGAAGTCCAGGGGAACTGTTGCTTAGTAACTTCATTCATCAGTTTGTTGAATTCTTGCTTAAATTTTCTGACGCATTAATAAAACGCATTAATACATCAAGGTGGGTGTATTGGAGTTTATTTATATCGGTGTATATTGGTGTCTCTTCCGAGTCAGTCCATTTGCTCTTGACCTCGCGCTGCTGTAATAAACGAATGGGAACACAAACTGGAAAATGAAAAATTAACTCAGAAAGACATTGTACTATGACCTGAAACGTGTCCTAAAATATTTATAAAACTTATACGACCTGCTTTTTTTGTTTCTTTAAACTTAAACATTTAGTTTAAGTTAGAACTTCATTCATCGGTTTGTTGAATTCTTGCTCATTTTTCTGACCCAACGAAACGCATTAATACGTCAAGGTGGGTGTATTTGGGAGTACACTCCTGGAGAGGCAATTCGGGACTCTCCAGGAGTGCGCATGCCTCTCATCTGCACATATTAGAGCCTCAAGCAGGACCTCCTCCATCTTAAAGTTAACAGGAAGAGGAAAATAAGTAGGGCATTTCCTCATACACACACACACACACACACTCACATACATACACACACTCCTCCATGTCCTCTATTTAAGGCTTGCCCTCTGTCTCAATTGTCAAATCCCAGTCTTTCCCACACATGCGCACGCACTCTTTCCAAACTTCCACCATGCTTCTCCTCCTCTCTGGATTATTCCTGCTGGACTTTACCTTTCATTCGGGTATGAAACCAAATTCTCACATTAACTTTTTACCTTCTAAAAGGAACTACTTTTATTGTTTTCGTGACTGATGTGAGCAGGAAACGGATTTCACACCGGATCTATCTCTGCTGCCACGTTCTTTGATGCAGATTTAAAGACCTGTGTGTGTTTATAATATATTCACTAAAATATCTGTGCTTTTCAGGTCGGGCAGAGGGAGGCAGCTCGAAGCAATTTGAAGGTAAGAGCCAATAATTTTATGTATTTAATATATAAAGGGACCTCATGTCCGAATTCAAACATTTTAATCTATAAAGGGACTTTTTAAGGAAATCATGAGCCTTATGGTATGACAGTGAAACGGGTTTCCTTTTCTATTTTGGTTCCTTTCAATACATCGGAGACTTAAACGCTCTTCCATGACTTCCTGTTTCTGTGAGATATAAACATGAGCCGCCGCGAACGTGCCGTTTATCAACATGGAACAGATTCCATAATGTCCGCGCTTATTTCTCTACAATAAACCAATGAGAACAATTAGTTCTTTTTTTTTTGTTTGTTTTTAGTGATCACAGAGGAATGTGTCCTCCACATTTAACCCATCCATGCAGTGAAACACACACACACTGAGTGAAGTGGACACACGTGCCCGGAGTGGTGGGCAGCCCTGTACATGACGCCCGGGTATCTTTTAGGTTTAGGTGCCTTGCTCAAGGACACTTCAGCCAAAATAATTGGTGGGACCGGGAATCGAACCGTTGAATTTCAGGTCGCAAGCCTGGTTCCTTAACCACAAGCACAATTATAAACTATAAACCATCAGGATCTAAAGGGGTAAAGCCGGGGTAACCATATTTTCATTCTCATGCACAAGAAAGCGTGATTTTTGTGATTAGGAAGTTCAGGTGATTAGGAAAGGAACCTCACTGAGCTGATCTTACATCTACAGCAGCCTTCTCACCAACAACATCACCTGGAAGGCATGACAGAAGATAGCCTGCTGTGACCTCACATATGATCACAACAACTCCCAACATGTATTCAATGATTAATAAATGATCTGTTTTTTTTTTTTTTTGTGGTTTTTGGCGTTACGAAGAAAACAATTACAGGATGGTCACACACCCATGATGTCACTCTCAGGGGTGGTGGACTTTTCACCACCTAGTTTGAGGTCATGGTGTTAAGATGAGACAAGCCAAGACAATACGTTTGATCAAACATACTAACTGATGTTCATGGTGATTTTAAACACTCGTCTCAAGCAAGAGTGAGCGGAAATTAAGTGACCTGGTGGGGACTGATTTCAGTTTTGGTACCAAAGATAAATAACATGCATTCAACTTACAATAATATAATAAATTGTATTTGTTTTACATTTTTAACATTTTAAAATTCTAATTGTTAAATGTCTAATAGTTCTACAATTACAGACTGTAGTCCATCTGATACTCTAAATATTTTGTTTGTCCTCTTTACTCTGTTCTTTTATGACCAGGACCCTCATATGTCCACTGCAGAGCCTGGATTATGTGGGTGGTAGATGTGTCTTAATACTGCAGTGATACTGACATGGTGTTGATATAATAATGTCCCACTTTAAACATCTTAATGTTAGTGCAATTGTTTATAGGATCCTATAGGCAGCGTCTCATAAGCGCTGATGAAGGATTAGGGAATGACGAACACAAAATGCTGCAACAGACAACCTACTGATTATGATTTGTTATCCACATGGTGGAGCAATATGGATGTATGTATGGATGGATGGATGGATGGATGCTCTATGAGCGTCCTGAACAGAGTAAAGGCATCTGCACATTTGTAGAGGAACAGAATTGATTATGCTGTTGTTTTTTGTTGTTTAGCTACAACTGAGAGCAGCATCACGTTCAACAATACAACTGTTTTATCAAGATTCGAAGGTGAGCTGCAAATCACATGCATATAAAACACAGTACATTCTTAAAATTCTGTTTATAAAATAACTGTGTGGTATAATCGTATGTAATGAACATGCTTAACCCAAAAACTGTGCAGAAGCTCGATCACAGTATTTGTTTTGTGGTGGATGCTATTATATAAAGGTCAAGGTTTTTCAGGTTTTCTGCTTATGACGACATAACATACAGCTTGACTAACCTTGCTTTCATTGTAAATGACTCATTTTGACTCATTTAAACCACTTAATGTCTATCAGACTTCAGAGAACTGAATCAATTCTAATGAAAATCAGATTTTCTTTGCAGTGATTGATTTTGTTTTTTTTATAAGGAAAACCATTTAATTGTCTAAAGATCAGAGTTTAAACCCAGGTCCCCTGAGTGTACCAAAAACAAGGTTGCCATTTAATCCAGATAATAAATGATCTCTCATCCAAACATCTCATGAATGAACTAGTAAGGTGATTTTGAGCCAGATCCTCTCAAGATGAAGACAAAATGAAGTTAAAATTAAGACCAAATAAGCAGAATTGGAATCTTATTTTCTCTCCAAACGTTTAACTGAACTGCATGCTGCAGTTGAGCACATGAAACCTTTTTTCAGTTTTAAATCATGCGAAGTAGAAATGAAGAAAACCATCTCGCTCTCTGCGAGTTAAACCTTTTACCTCGAGGGTCTTGTGAGGTTTTGTTCTAAAGAAAAGCTTTAAGCTGCATGTTCCTGTTTCCTGTTTCCGGTTTCCTATATTGTCTGACTAATTTGGAAGCTGGTAGGTGGTGGCCCCATTATGATTCAAAAAGTAGTGAAAGCCACAAAGGCTCGTGTGGGTTCTGTGTTCAGTAACATATTACGCTTCTGCTTCAGAAAATCTCTTCACATGGTCATGTTTACATCAGTGGTGCGGTCCGCAGTGGGATCAAAGAGAAAACGTACTGACGGACGGACTATAAATACAGGAAAGTGCATCAGGGTGTTGTGAAGCTGCAGAGTTTTATTATAAATTATTTGTTTACTGTTTCTGTTCATTTTATTATTCATTAGATTATATAAGTTACTCTATTTACACTGTTTTTTACCATGAAATTTTTAGTTTTGTTAGCTCCACTTACTTTATTGATGGAGTTTGTAGTTCTATACAGACTGTAGTCCATCTGTTTCTCAGCATACTTTGTTAGTGTATGGTTTTCAGCAATACCATAACACTGCCACGGTGGTGGTGGTGTGTTAATATGTTGTGCTGCTGTAAGTGGATCAGACAGAGGAGTGCTGCTGGAGGTTTTAAACACTGTATCCATGAGGGAAAGGACGATTATAGATTTTTTTGGTGGTACTATTCATTCAATCATTCATTCATTCATTATCACCCGTTTTATCCTCTATTAGGGTTGCGGTGGGGTTCCCCATGCCCATCCAGGGAAGAACGTCTCGGGCGCCGGACAGATACACCCAGGACAGGGCGCCAATCAATCGCTGGGCACACACTCACACTCTATATGGGGCAATTTGGAGAACTCAATTGAATTGATCCATGTTTTTGGACTGTGGGAGGAAACCGGAGAACCCGGAGGAAACCCACGCAGACACAGGGAGAACATGGAAACTCCACCCAGATGGGGATTCGAACCGGGAATCCCTAGTGCTGAGAGGAGAACGTGCTAACCACTAAGCCACCGTGCCGCGGTACTATTATTGTCTGAGAAATTATCACGATAATATGATAATATTATGAATATGATGCAATAAATCACTGGATCAACTGTAGAAAATACATGACTCAAACACTAAATGCAAAACAATGTTGAAATAAAAGGACTCCCAAATAAATATGTATTGTCTTATGTTCTGTATCTCCTTTTTGCAGATTTAAGGAGCAGCTGTAATGTCACCTCATTCGAACTACACATGCACTTTTGTCTGACAGACTTCGACTACGTCATGAGTCACGTTGATCACTGGTGTGACTGGGAGGAGGTGGTTGGGTGAGACGATCTATTCTACATACATATTCAGTAATGATGGTTTGATTTGCAAATGCATTTATTGAAAATCAATTCGTTTATAATCTTCCACAACGTAGTCTGAATTTTAAAGGGAACATTGATTGTTGAGTAACATGGTACCGGTTCCTCTAACAATCAAAACAATGCCATCTAGTGGTCAAATTACAGTACACAATTTATAAACAGCTAAACAGGATTAGTGCTCAGGAATCAGATCGCTGTTTATATTATTCTGTATTACCATTTATATTGCTTGATTTAAAATAATGTTGTACATCACACATTGTGAAGCGCTCAGAGGTGTGCATTATTATTAATAATGTCCGATTTAAGGATTTAAGAATTAAATCAGATATAAGGACCGACTCTACCCGATTAATAAGTAAATGTAATGTATATGCAGAGATGAAGATCTTTTTAAATGTCTTTAATTGTCTTGCTGAACAAAATAGTGGAGCCCATCAAAAACCAACCCCGTTAACCATGTTTCCTGTTGGCACAGAGAACTACTGATAATATTAAAAGGAAGGGCTGAGATTTCCTGCTTGCTAATTACTTCATTGACATTTTCCTCTGATCTTTATTCTTTATTCTTGTTCTTTCTTATTCTCTTCCAGACAATATAACTTTCTGACAAATTGTGTGATGACTGCGGCTGCGGACACGAACTGTTTTTACCCCAACGCCATGGTGCAGGACTTTTTTGTGCAAATTCATGAAAATTACTTCACCTCGTGTCCCACGATCAATGACCATCTAACTGACGGCCCACCCATGGTGGTCCTTTTACTCACCCTAATCCCTATCATTATAATGCCTTTTCTGATATATATGGTGATATGGAAGAGTAGTGTAGAGTAGCCTAAGCAACACACACAGTAATTAAGCAACCGCATTATTAAACTGCATTATAGCACTAAAGTAACTATGCATATAACAAACTATCCCTACAGATAAGCATCATAACAGCTCTGTTTCCTTTGAGCCGGTGAGATTATTTAACATTTATACAGTGTAACGGACTGATATTTTGACATGATATATGATGTGCACTTCTTAAGGACAAAGGTCCTTAAGCTTTCAATGGACCGGGTTACGAAAGCTTCATTAAAGCTTATTTATGAACACAAACGCACTCAGTATGAGTTCAGAGACGTTCGAATTAATTTGACTAGATACCTTTGAAAAACAGGTCACCACAGAGGTTCTATTGTGGAATTAATGAGTATATATATTTTTGTAATGGATGACAACTTAAAGGGCTTTTGTTTATGGCACTTATTTTCTATTGATGTTATATACTGACGGATGTAGACGGCTTCGTGTAAGCGCTGGGAAGGCAGTCGGCGTCGGTGGATTATACCTGATTTGTGGACATTTATGTACAGAAAATAGTTGAACTACAATCTGTAATTGTAGAACTACAAAGTCCAGCAATATGATAAGATGAAACAATAGACAGTGAGTGCAGAAATAAAGGCTACTTGGCTGGTGAGTGTGTGTATAATCAGGAGAAGAAAAAACTAAAGATTTTAAATGGCATTTCTCTTAAAATTTTAAGCACTACATTATTTGGACTGAATTGTATTTTTGTATGAAAAAGTTTTTTTTTTTTACTTGCATTGTAATCATAACCTACAAAGTTAAACTGCTGGCTCACAGTGTGAAATGTCCTGTGTTATGTCTTGTGCTACCCATCACACTGTGTTTGCAGAATTGCTTTTATATACAGTATATATTGTATGTGATGTCTGGTGCTATTCCTAAGAGCCTTAAATACGTCTCACCATACTTCAATAACATGGACGTGTAAATAAAATGTATGTAGCTGTCATTGTTCTGCTTAATTTTAAAAACCACCAAAGTCATTGGGTGGGATCCCACACAATCATACTTTACCAGTTATTTTTATATTAATAGATCGACCATCTAGTTGCCCATATCCAAGGCACATTCACACACATATTTCATGCCCGGTTCACCTTCTAGCATGTTTTTGAGTGGGGAAAAACTGAAGAACTTTTAGAAAATTCTTGAATTTAAAACTTAAATTGTATTTAAAAAGCTGCAATAAGTACACATGCTTAAACTAACTATTTTAATCAATTAAGCAGGTAAAATGGAGGTAAAGGGCGTGACTGTATTTATGTCTGATCTGTGTTCGTGCTGTTAACTGCAAATATATTTATTTATCACTACTGTAAAAAAAAAAGTTCTTCACACTGTGTAATAATAAACAGCGAATGTGTTAATCAGTTACATTTATGGTTATTTTAGGCAGAACCATATCAGCACGGATGACTTCCATCATTTCAGAGTCTAAAAAATGTATTTATCAAAGTGATTTAATGGACTTGGTGTTATATAGCATATCTGTGGCTGTAGTTTGGTACTTTTAAGGAATATATAACAATATGTTTTAAAGTAAAACAGGCTTTAAATGACGTGCTGAGACTTTTAATATCTATACTGCTACATATAAGCTACTGCACATTTGTTAGACATCAGTAGAATAAGCTTGCATGTAATGAAATTAATATTATAACTATTAAACTACATTCTGAATCAGGATGCAATGATGTATGTATGTGTGTGTGTGTGTGTATATATATATATATATATATATATATATATATATATATATATATATATATATATATATATATAATGTGTGTGTGTGTGTGTGTATATATATATATATATATATATATATATATATATATGTGTGTGTGTGTGTGTGTATATATATATATATATATATATATATATATATATATATATATATATATATATATTATATTAATTATCTCCCACCATATCCTCTATTAGGGTCACGGTGGTGTTCCCCATGCCCATCCAGGGGAGAACGTTTCGGGCGCTGGGCAGACACACCCAGGACAGGGTGCCAATCCATCGCTGGGCACACACTCACTCACACAGACACACTCTATATGGGGCAATTTGGAGATCTCAATTGGCTTCATACATGTTTTTGGACTGTGGGAGGAAACCGGAGAACCCGGAGGAAACCCACGCGGACACGGGGAGAACATGGAAACTCCACCCAGATGGGGATTCGAACCGGGAATCCCTAGCGCTGAGAGGCGAATGTGCTAATATATATATATATATATATATATATATATATATATATATATATATATATATATATATATATATATATATATATTAAAATGACGACACGACTTCAGTGCTGGACCCACCTTTTTAAATTGTTAATCTGTTTAATTGTTATAATGTGTGTTTTTAACACATAAACTGTGTGTTTGTGGTCTTTAGGCTGTTGGATGCTCATTCATTATTCACTATGTAGTGAACAAGGGAACGAGTGAGCGTCCATGCAGCTATTAAGTTATTTGACTTAACTTGTTCTGAATGACGGTAATGTGAACCAATCATGTTCTTTCGTTTAATGGGCGGGTCTTATTGGGTCTTATTGGGTCTAATTGTATAACCACTTTTTGTGTTTTAGTGGAAACTTCAATCAAAAGGTAAAGAAAGAAGCGCTTTTGTATTTGGTTCACGACGGGGATTCGTTTCTGAGTTTAAAACCTTAACCTTCTATAAAAAGCTGGAGAAACATGGCGTTCGTGTCCATTAAGCTCAGCAGGAGTGGCGTGTTGACGTTTCACAGGTGAGTTCTGAATGTTTATTAAATATATAATATATAGTTATCTTACCTGATCATTTTCAAAATGTACAAACCGTGCCATCAATAGAATAATATTATTTTCTGTAATAAACTAACTCGTGATATGAACTCTGTTGACTGTCCACAGATGTCTGTATTGTTTTATTTGATATTTAGAGAAACTAAAGTTGTTTGTTTGGTTGTAACTAAATAACTTTGCGTTCATACGTCATTCTGTAGTCCTAGTTATTCTCATATTTAGAACTAAGCTTAAGATTTGTTTTAAAGGCATATAATGAATGGGGTTTTACAAACATCACCTCCATCACATTCTGCTTAGGATCTGATACACCTGTGAGTTTTCCTCCTGTAAATCACTGTGTAATCTGGATTTTTGTTATATATATTTGTTATATGTTGTAGAACCTCATATTGTTCTGTATGTTTATGCCTCCAGAGGGCCTAGGTGCAGCATTTCGGTCACTTCTGCTTTTTAACCCAGCAACCAAAAATCTGTTTAATAAATCAACATAAACCAGGCGGCACGGTGGCTTAGTGGTTAGCACGTTCGCCTCTCATTCCCGGTTCGAATCCCCATCTGGGTGAAGTTTCCATGTTCTCCCCATGTCTGCGTGGGTTTCCTCCGGGTTCTCCGGTTTCCTCCCACAGTCCAAAAACATGTATCAAGTCAATTGAAGTCTCAAAATTGCTCCATGTGGAGTGTGTCTGTGTGAGTGAGTGTGTGCCCAGCGATAGATTGGCGCCCTGTCTTGGGTCTACCTGCCCAGCGCCCGAGATGTTCTTCCCTGGATGGGCATGGGGAACCCCACCGCGACCCTAATAGAGGATAAAGCGGGAGATAATGAATGAATGAACATAAAAACCAATAATAGTTTTATTCAAAGGGTTAGATTTATTAGAAAGGGTAAATGCTGGTGAATACATTTACACAGCCAATACAGCATTATTTATTTCCTCATTCTATTTTAGGTTTTGCTTTCTTGCGAAGTCGTGCGAACAAGAACCGTATTAATAGTAGTCCACCACCCAAAAATATAAGCATTACACCCAGCAGAAATGCTGCCACGTCGAGAGAATGGTAGGAAAACCAGGGCATCTTAAAGGACTCTGAACGCAAATGTGAAGCCCCTTTATGCCGCATTACGAACTCTATCCAGTAGATAGCGCTGTCTAGAGGGTGCATGGTTCTATCACGGTGCAGCCTAGATAACCGTTGCATGTTCTCCCTGTATGATGGATCATGAAGAACCTCCTGCAGCGCATTAAGAAAGTCCTCGCTGCCCATTTCGGTGATGTCGAGAACCCGGGCTGCTCCCCGTGTCTTTAGCTGTAGCATGTTCTGGAACTGATCGAAGAACAACGGAAGCCCCACCATTGGAACCCCGTGGTAAATGGCCTCAAAGATCCCGTTTGCTCCACCGTGTGAGACAAAGACCCTGGTTTTGGGGTGTCCCAGCAGGTCATTCTGGGGGAACCATTCAACCAGCAGGGTGTTGTTACCCAGATTCGGTGGTTGTTCACCTTTATGCCTCCAGATTACCCTTTGGGGCAGTTGAGCAAATGCGTCGGCGATCTTGGACGTCATGTACTTGGGTAGTGCTTCCACCAGCGTGCCTAATGACATCACAATAACGCCATGTTCTCCTGAGCCGTCGACAAACTCTTCAAGTTCTGCCGGTAAAGGATTTGCGGGTTTGCACTGGAACCCTCCGATATAGACGATGTTCGGCATGGTGGGCCGAGGGAAGTCCAGGACGAAATCAGTTCTGATTAACCAGAGGTGAGGCCCCCTAATGAGGTGATCGTAGTTGACATCTGGCCCAACGTACCGCCTCAGTACCTCACTGTAGACTGGATTTACAATGAAGTAGTCCAGACATGAGTTTGCAATGTAATGGAGGACATTTTTAATCCTCTCACCGAATGTCATGTGGTCCGACCCGACAAAGCCTGATGTTGGGACGTAGGACAGTGGAGACGGCGCGGCGGTGGAGTGCGCGTCGCTGCTGGTGATGAAACGGACGTTGAATACGGTTGGCAGTCCGAGCTTGTGAGCCATGATGACCCCTCCTGGAAGACCAGGGTCCATTAAGACCACATCATAACCGGTATCATGAAGCTGCTCCATCAGCGTTTGGTTTTCAAACATCTCCACCACTATCTGGCTCCCCTGCTGGTGAACGAGTGACAAAAAGGACATCTGCTTCCAGTACAACTTCACGAGCTCTAGATAAGCTCCCTGACGTTGGATCTCCCACAACCTGGTGAGAAAGGACGTCACGTAGTCTTCATTCTCGATGACCATTTTCTCAGGGAGGGTCACCGTGATGGACTTGTAATATGGGGAGTTCTCTTTGATGTACCAGCTGGTGGCCGTTTTCACCACTGTGACCTCGTGACCTTTGGAGTGGAGCCCCTCAATGAGAATCTTCATGTTGATCCAGTGGCTCCCTTCCACCGGAAACACCAGGATCTTACCAGATAGGACCATCGGGAGACAACAGAAAAGACAGCACAGAGCTTTTAGGGGAACCATGATGCCTACAACTGTAAACAACACAGAAATGAAGCGTTAGCCAATCAGCTGTGAGATCGAACAAGAACCAATTAAACTTCAAGATTCTACGGAGTTAACCTTTAATAAATAAAACACTCTGTGTGAGAAATTCAGATTTAAAATGATCGCAGAAGCCCAAAAGGAAAACTTGGGACTGGATTGTTGAGTCTATGCTATTGTGGAGGAATTAAAGAGGTTGTGGCAACCTTTGTCTGGCAGGGATTATAGTAGTTGTCAACCTTTGTTTAGGAGTAATTACAATAGCGTGGCATGGTGGCTTAGTTCGCCTCTCAGCACTAGGGATTCCTGGTTCGAATCCCCATCTGGGTGGAGTTTCCATGTTCTCCCCGTGTCCGTGTGGGTTTCTTCCGGGATTTCCGGTTTCCTCCCACAGTCCAAAAACATGGAACAAGTCAATTGAGTTCTCCAAATTTCCCCATATAGAGTGTGTCTGTGTGCGTGTCTGTGCGAGTGTGTGCCCAGCGATAGATTGGGCGCCCTGTCCTGGGTGTATCTGCCCAGCGCCCGAGACGTTCTCCCCTGGATGGGCATGGGGAACCCCACCATGACCCTAATAGAGGATAAAGCGGGAAATAATGAATGAATGAATTAATAATTACAATAGTTGTGGCAGCCTTTGTTTGGAAGGCATTACTGTAGTTGTGGCAACTTTTGTTTATCGTCTTTAAATCGTCTTTTTTCTTTATTTCTTGTGGACATTAACGACGTAAACCCTGGGTCAGTGACCGTGATGTTTACCCTGATGACTGTGTGCACTCCTGTCTTTGTGAAAGTGTTTACGTGATCGTTTGGTTAACTCAGCAGTTTCATAATGAGTGCTTCGGTTGCCAGATTGAACTTAATTAAACGAGCTCTTAGAATTACTTGGATCTTAGTTCCTGTTTTTTCCTTTCTACTTTTTGTATGGTGAGTTGGCAGCCTGTCCTGGGTATATTTACCCCCCCCCCCCTGCGACCCTAGTAGATGATAACGCGGAAGATAATGGATAGTGGGCGGCACGGTGGCTTAGTGGTCAGCACGTTCTCCTTTCGGCGCTATGGATTCCCGGTTCGAATCCCCATCTGGGTGGAGTTTCCATGTTCTCCCCGTGTCCGCGTGGGTTTCCTCCGGGTTCTCCGGTTTCCTCCCACAGTCCAAAAACATGGATCAAGTCAATTGAGTTCTCCAAATTGCCCCATATAGAGTGTGTATGTGTGAGTGAGTGTGTGCCCAGCGACAGATTGGCGCCCTGTCCTGGGTCTATCTGCCCAGCGCCCCGAGACGTTCTCCCCTGGATGGGCATGGGGAACCCCCCCTCCCCCCCCCCCGCGAGCCTAATAGAGGTTAATAGAAGTGGAAGATAATGAATGAATGAATAATAGATGGATGGATGGAAGGAACTTAAGTGTCAGCACCAGAGGGAATTCGTTCAATCTGGCAACACGTCGGTTCCTGTAGCCACTTGAGTACAGCGGCTGTCGACTTCCCTTTTCGGAGTTAAAGGCGCCTCGGTGAGTCAGCACTCGAGTGAAGCAGTTGAGTTGCGCCGCGGGGAGGGAGCCGCGCGCTCACAGTCCGCTCTTAAGCTTCGGCATCATGTTGGTTTCGGCCGCGCTGACGTCACTGCTGCTGCTCGCGCTCAGCCGCGCCGACGTCGGGGACTTCTCGCCGTGTTTGCGCTTCTTCTATCGGGAGCGACCGCCGAAGGGTCCGACCGGGACCCCGATCTGCCAGCGCTTCGAGAACCGATACCACTTCGCCTCGCTGTACAGCCGGCAGCGCCGCTCGCCCTGGTTCTCCGCGTACGTCTTCAGCCCCGCCGGCGGAAAGCGACCGAAGCCGGAGTGGAAGTACGAACCGCAGGTGAGACCCAACACGAAGCCACGCCCACCATCACAACGCTGTACTGCCATTGGTCAGGGTTACTCACTCACCTGGGTCTCATAAGTTACATGGACTTTGTAGTTCTATAATTACAGTCTGTAGTCCATACTGTACTGTCAGACCCCTTAACTCTGTCCTCTGATGATCAGGACCCCACAGAGCAGGTATTAATAGTTACATAGACTTTGTAGTTCTGTAATTACAGTCTGTAGTCCGTCTGTTTCTTTCCATACTGTACTGTCAGACCCCTTAACTCTGTAGCAGGTATTATCAGGGTGGTGGATGATGGACTTTGTTCTGATTGGTGTCCTGTTCTCTGTCCAGCAGCATCATTTCAGTATCACTGCAGTAATCAGCCACGCCCACCATCGCAACGCTGTACTGCCATTGGTCAGGGTTTTTTTTTTTTTAATGAAACCACACGACCCTTAGTGTTACTAAGTTACGTGGACTTTGTAGTTCTGTAATTACAGTCTGTAGTCCGTCTGTTTCTCTCCATACTGTACTAACTCTGTCCTCTGATGATCAGGACCCCACAGAGCAGGTATTATTAGGATGGTGGATGATGGACTATGTTCTGATTGGTGTCCTGTTCTCTGTCCAGCAGCACCATGTCAGTATCACTGCAGTAATCAGCCACGCCCACCATCGCAACGCTGTACTGCCATTGGTCAGGGTTTTTTTTTTTTTAATGAAACCACACGACCCTTAGTGTTACTAAGTTACGTGGACTTTGTAGTTCTGTAATTACAGTCTGTAGTCCGTCTGTTTCTCTCCATACTGTACTAACTCTGTCCTCTGATGATCAGGACCCCACAGAGCAGGTATTATTAGGGTGGTGGATGATGGACTATGTTCTGATTGGTGTCCTGTTCTCTGTCCAGCAGCACCATGTCAGTATCGCTGCAGTACTGGGAATCACCATCGCAACGCTGTACTGCCATTGGTCAGGGTTTTTTTTTTTATGAAACCACACGTCCCTCACTAGGTCTCAGTTAGACTCCTTAACTCTGTAGCAGGTATTATCAGGGTGGTGGATGATGGACTATGTTCTGATTGGTGTCCTGTTCTCTGTCCAGCAGCACCATGTCAGTATCCGAATACCTCCCCTGTGTGTGTGCTGATCTTAGGAGAACATATCAAAGCACTACAGTCTACATCTATATGATCAGTGGAGCTAAGAAAAACCAAGTGCACTATTCTACTACAGCGGTTTAAATAGAAATTTCAGAGCACCACAGCTGTAGGGTTCAGACAATTATAGATTTTGATGATACGATAGTTGTTAAAAAAAAAATCAGTATTATAATTATTATTACACAATAATTACCGTTACCGAAAAAAGTGGCAAATTAGGAACAATGTTTGGTTTAATATGTTTGTTAATTATTTAATGTGAACACAAAATGACGTCAGGGCTTATGCTGAATCAGAATACTTTATTAATCCCCAAAGGGTAAGTGCAGACTTATAAATGTAAATGGGTTTTGTCCAAGTTTTCCAGTTTTTCTCCCACAGTCCAAAAACATGGATTTAAAGTAAAATTGAATGCTCTAAATTGCCCCAAAGTGTGTGTGTGCGAATGAGTTTGCCCAGCAATAGATTGGCACCCAGTCCTCTGCCTGAAACGTTCTCCCCTGGATTTCCCCAACATCCCTAGTAGAGGTTTTAAGCGAAAGATAATGAATTAATTATGAGCTGTGTCCTGCTCGTCTATATTGAGCCTAAAGGTGGTTCTTTAAAGTGGTTCTTTAATGTCAGGTGGAGGTAACATCATGTCATGGTATGTTTGTCTCCAGCAGGGTCGGGGTTCTGTGCTGCTCACACCGTAGCGATGCATGATAATAAATGTAAGCACTTCTGTGCTGACGCTCCACTTTATTACAGACAGCAATTTTTCAGAGTCGTCTTATGACTCAACCAACACACGCATGCAAACCGTTGCGGTTCTCACACTGCTGCTGGAATTACTGTTCCTTCTGACTTCTTTGCACTTTGGCTCCTGAGGTTTGACCCTGTAGACTGACAATGATCAAGATGGTTATGGAAGGCCGCGTATGCGAGCGTCTCGATTTGTTGTTCGGTGGCGTCTTGTTTTTGAAAGGGTTTAGCTCGTGTCAGCAGAATCACATCCCGTTCCTAAAATAAAGAAGCATGAGAGGGCAGTTTTTTTAGGTTTCGTTCCTGTCAAGACTTTTATACATCAGGACATTTAAAGTCAGGAGATTGAATTGATTTTATATTAGTAAGAATATCACATCTCAGCTTATCTTCCTCTTGATCCTTTATTAGGGGAGCAGGGAGGGGGCCCAGGTCAGGGTGCTAATCCATGCCTGGCATATGCATGCACACATACACCATATAGGGGCAAGTTAGAGCAGTGGATATATTATAGTAGGCTGTTTAAGTGTTTAAAGGTAATTTAAAGGATATTATTGATCAGAAATATCAACTTAACATCTTAAATGTCACGGTCTGATCGCCTTGTCTCGTCTTCCTCCTCCAGCTAGCCAACTCCAAAGCTGACGGCAACATGACGCCGTTTCCGTATCCGCCTCAGCACGTGGACCAGAACGTCGTCGAGAGCCAGGCCGTCCAGAAAGACTACATCAACTCCACCTACACGCGCGGCCACCTGAACCCAAGTTTGCACCACAACGATACTAAAACACGCATGTCCACCTTCACGCTGACCAACGTGGTGCCGCAAAAAGACGGCTCCAACAGAGGACCCTGGGAGCAGCTGGAAATGCACGTCAACGACCTCCTCGGAAACCACTGCCACGGCGAGGCATACGTGGTGACCGGGGTCATGCCGTACGAAACGGACCGCTGGCTGAAGGACGAGGACCGAGTGGCTATCCCGGAGTACCTGTGGTCGGCCTACTGCTGCCTGAACTACAGCCGGGGGCTTTCAGAGAGCCTGCAGCAGGTGTTCCCGACGTACGCCGCCATCGGGAGGAACGATCCGAACAGCACCCAGGAGATCGTCCCTGTGGACCCACACCGGAAAGGGGAGACCTTCGGATACGATGTGCGCTTGATGCCGCTGACGACTCTGGAGAAATACCTGCAGGAGAGATACAAACTGCCTGTTAGTGTATTCGATGAGCAGTGTTCAGGGGCCTAACCTGCACCCTCAATATCAAGAGATGTATTCAAGAGGCATTAGGACACGTTTTAATCATTAAATTCACTGCCACATATAAAATTAACCACCTAACTATGGTCTCAGGACTATTATATGCTTCCTATCCTAAACAGTTTGGGGAAGGCCTTCATTTATTCCATCATGACTGGCTCATTATGGAATAATGAGGTGAATCTGATCCAAACAGAAGCTTTGGTTTCATTACAGCTTTGGTCCTCTGATCCAACATCAGTGCCTGACCTCACAAATGCTTTCCTGGATCATTGTTAAGACGTCCCTCGGACCCACAGCCAAGTGTTTTTCAGAAGCATGGAAGTGCAAAACGTGGACCCACGCTTTTCTGCCACTAGATGGCAGTATTGGTATATTATTAATTCACTTCGCTAATACAATGTAATCAGTTTCTTTGTAATCATTCCATTAATCAAACTGTGAGTGTCTGTATACCTCAGAATCAGATTTTTATACCTCAATGTAACCCTTTTTTTGTTTTTGTTTACTTATTTTTGTGACAATAAACTAAAAATATTACATTGACATGTGTTTGTACTGTATATCGGTGTCTAACCTCACAGTTGCTCTCATCTCTTCTTATTATCTAGGGTCGCGGGCGGGGGGGTCCTCATGCCCATCCAGGGGAGACAGTTTCCAGCGCAGGGTTAATACAACAGGGCGCCAATCCATCGCAGGTCACGCACTCACTCACACAGACACACACATGCATACTACAGCAATTAAGAGCATGTTTTTGGACTGTGAGAGGAAACCGGAGAACCTTGTAAACCCACACAGACACATGGAGAACATGGAAACTCCACCCAGATCGGGATTCGAACCTTGATCCCCAGTGCTGAGAAGCAGACGTGCCAACCAACTCGTCACCGTGCCGCCCACTCTTTTGAATGAATGGCCAAAAAGATCCCTTAATGCGCTGAAATCGTGTGGAAACTTCTAAAAGACTCCAGAAGCTTAGAATAAGATGTTCTCTGTGTTGGTGTCCCAACACTTTTGGGCCACCAACATAATTACAGATTCAGTTTAAAGTCTCTCGCGTTCTCACAGATCACACTGTGTGTTTACTTCATTAGACAGAAGCACGGAGTATCCTCCTTTACTTGCCGCTGCTGCCGCCGCGAGTCTCATCTGTACTTTTGTTTTCGCTTACAATTAAATGAAAGTGGGTTAATTCACCCTGGAAAAGGCTCTGGGCTCCTAAACTGGCTCATGAGTATTGGGAGAATCAAAAGGAGCCCCCTGGGGACCGGCAGAGGACAAGAACTATTCCTCCAGATCAAAGAGAAAAACATCTGAGTCACCGCCGATCCCAGGAGCAACTGACCGATGTCATTGTCACGGCCGTGCGCCGGCCGACAAACCGATGAATATCTAACTCAAGCGGGAAGAGAAGGGTTTGAGTCACGCAGTGGGGCAGAAGGGGCAGAAGGGATTGGCCTCAGTCTAAAACGCTGTAGATATGAAGTGAAAAGGTCGAGTGATTCGGGCTGAAGGACGCGGGTGACGCTGGGGTGGGGGGGGGGGGAGGGTTTGCTTTTGTTTGGGTTTGAAGCGGCTCTTCTTGTGATAATTAACAGATTTACTAATAACGCCAATAGATCATTAATATCATCTCGCTGTGTTTAGTTCCGTCATCTTACAGAAATGCAGTCTGACTTGTCTGTTTAAAGTTTGCATGTTCTCCCCATTCTGAGGTTCCTCTGTGAGCTCAATTCCAGTCTAGAAATTTCGTAAAACATCAACAAAAAAGTCAATTGTGCTTTTGTGTGTCTGCTCTGCGGCATGGTGGCTTAGTGATTAACATGTTCTCCTCTCAGCACTTGGGATTCCCAGTTCGAATCCCCATCTGGGTGGAGTTTCCATGTTCTCCCCGTGTCCGTGTGGGTTTCCTCCGGGTTCTCCGGTTTGCTTCCGCAGTCCAAAAACATGGATCAAGTCAATTGAGCCAGTCTCCAAATTGCCCCATATGTGTGTGTCTGTGTGAGTGAGTGTGTGCCCAGCGATGGATTGGCGTCCTGTCTTGGGTGTATCTGCCCAGCGCCCGAGACGTTCTCCCCTGGATGGGCATGGGGAACCCCCCCCAGAGACCCTAATATAGGATAAAGCGGAAGATAATGAATGAATGAATGTGTCTGCTCAATCCTTATCCTTAATCCTCTGCTAGAGTCGTGGGGTTGGGGTTCTCCATGGCCACTCAGGTGAGAACGTTTCGGGCTCTGGGCAAACACGCCCAGGAAAAAGCACCACTCTATTGCTGGGCGCACTCACTCACACAGACACACACACAGACTATATGGGGCAATTTAGTCAGCCGATGAAATGTAAATAATAAAATGAAGCAGCGCTGAGTCGACAGGAAGTGTAGTTTTAGTTTTCTGTAAAGTGGAACCCTCTGATGTCAGCGCTCCAGATTCAGTCCTGCACTAAAGTCAGCAGCGCTGTCACTGTTGCCTCTGGAATCAGGTTGAGCTGATGTGTATGGACATGCATATGTTATCATGGATCAGAGGTGTCGTGTGTGTGTGTGTGTGTGTGTGTGTGTGTGTGTGTGTGTGTGTGTGCCGCATGCATTTAGTTTTTAACAACTTGTTTTGTGTGTGTGTTTGCACCTATGTCTGTGCTTGTGATGTTTGTGTGTGGGTCTATGTGTGAGTGTGTGTGTGTGTGTGTGTACATGTTGGGTGTGTGTGTGTGTGTGTGTGTGTGTGTGTGTGTGTGTCTTGTTTTGCGTCATTCTCTCAGTGTAAGATTATTCCTCTGTGACACCTGCTGGTTGTGATAATTGAAGACGTTTTTCTTTTTTGCACATTAATGTAGCGAAACAACGAGAATCAAAATGAAACCCCGAGGCCATGAACTCAGCCATCCGCCCGCCACGTATCAGATCCCAGATCAGTTCAGAAGTGTATCTGATCTCAGATCAGATCAGAAGTGTATCAGATCAGATCAGAAGTGTATCAGATCAGATCAGAAGTGTATCTGATCTCAGATCAGTTCAGAAGTGTATCAGATCTCAGCTCAGTTCAGAAGTGTATCAGATCTCGTATCAGATCCCAGATCAGTTCAGAAGTGTATCAGATCTCAGATCAGAAGTGTATCAGATCCCAGATCAGTTCAGAAGTGTATCAGATCTCAGATCAGTTCAGAAGTGTATCAGATCTCAGATCAGTTCAGAAGTGTATCAGATCTCAGATCAGATCAGAAGTGTATCAGATCTCAGATCAGATCAGAAGTGTATCAGATCTCAGATCAGTTCCGAAGTCTATCAGATCTCAGATCAGTTCAGAAGTGTATCAGATCTCAGATCAGATCAGAAGTGTATCAGATCTCAGATCAGTTCCGAAGTCTATCAGATCTCAGATCAGTTCAGAAGTGTATCAGATCAGTTCAGAAGTGTATCAGATCTCAGATCAGTTCAGAAGTGTATCAGATCTCAGATCAGTTCCGAAGTCTATCAGATCTCAGATCAGTTCAGAAGTGTATCAGATCTCAGATCAGTTCCGAAGTCTATCAGATCTCAGATCAGTTCAGAAGTGTATCAGATCAGTTCAGAAGTGTATCAGATCTCAGATCAGTTCAGAAGTGTATCAGATCTCAGATCAGTTCAGAAGTGTATCAGATCTCAGATCAGTTCAGAAGTGTATCAGATCTCAGATCAGTTCAGAAGTGTATCAGATCTCAGATCAGTTCCGAAGTGTATCAGATCTCAGATCAGTTCCGAAGTGTATCAGATCTCAGATCAGATCAGAAGTGTATCAGATCTCAGATCAGATCAGAAGTCTATCAGATCTCAGATCAGTTCCGAAGTGTATCAGATCTCAGATCAGATCAGAAGTGTATCAGATCTCAGATCAGATCAGAAGTCTATCAGATCTCAGATCAGATCAGAAGTCTATCAGATCTCAGGGGATTGACGAGGTCGTTAATAATCTCATTAAACTGAATCAATCTTATTTTATTTCAGCTGATGGAGGTTTAGAAATCATTCTACTCTCAGAACAAATTATTACCATAAAGATCATTCATTCATTCATTATCTTCCGCTTTATCCTCTATTAGGGTCGCGGTGGGGTTCCCCATGCCCATCCAGGGGAGAACGTCTCGGGCGCTGGGCAGATACACCCAGGACAGGACGCCAATCTATCACTGGACACACACTCACTCACACACACACACACACTCTATATGGGGCAATTTGGAGAACTCAATTGACTTGATCCATGTTTTTGGACTGTGGGAGGAAACCGGAGAACCCGGAGGAAACCCACGCGAACACGGGGAGAACATGGAAACTCCACCCAGATGGGGATTCGAACCGGGAATCCCTAACACTGAGAGGAGAACGTGCTAACCACTAAGCCACCGTGCCGCCCTCCATAGTGATCAGTTTCCAAAAATGTTGGTTCTCCTGATGAAAAGCGAGGGTTCTCCCCGTCCGTATCAGCCCTGCGGTCATTTGGCGACATGTCCAGGACGCGTTCCCCCATTTTACTCAATGAGTACTGGGACAGGCTCCAGAGCCCCTCCCATCTGACCCTGATAAGGATTTGGATTTATTGTGATTGGTTGGCTCACTGGTTTGCGAGATCTCTGAACAAAGCGAAATGCTTTGGCCCCCCCCTCCCACACTCTTTTGCCCCCGCTATCCCTTCCTCTATCTCTTCCTCCCGCTCTCTCTGTCTTACCCCCCTCCTTTTTCCCTCCTCCGGCTCCTCCTTATCCTCTGAGTCAGGAGAAAGTGTTAGGACAACGTTCTCCTTTTATTGCATCCCTCCACTCTCTACACATCTCCTCACTCCTGGCACATCTCTCACAGTCTCTATCCACACACACACTCACACACACACACTCACACACACACACACACACTTGAGAGACTCCTCTGGTGTCTCTGTGCTCCTCTCTTACCTGTCCGTCCGCTCCTTCATCATTCCAGCATCTGGCGAGAACTTGGCGCTGGCAGCCCGCAAGACCCTTCTGGGCGCCGCCGCCATCATGCTTCTGATCATCCTGATCGTGCTGGTACCGGTCCTGGTGAACCTAGTGGGCAGCAGCGACGACAGTGGACGCTTTGAGATGTTCGGCACCTGCCGCATGGTCTGCGACCCGTACGGCGACAAAGCGAGCACCATGGCAACCAGCACCACCGTGACGTATGTCCAAGCCGAGGCCGAGGCGCTTAGTGACCACAGCGTCGGCCCACCGATCCCGACCTACGCCCAGGGGACGCACGGCAGACTGGGAAAACTCGGGAGACCCGGACCTCCGGGACCACCGGGACCACCCGGAGAGCCAGGTCCACCTGGGCCGATGGGTCCTCCGGGAGAAAGGAGCAAGGCAGCGGTATCGGGCTTCAACATGAACACTTACAACTCCGGTCCTCGCGTGGCGTTCTATGCCGGACTACGGAATCCTCAGGAGGGATACGAGGTTCTACGTTTCGACGACATTGTCACCAACATCGGCAACAATTTTGACGGCACAACCGGAAAGTTTGTGTGCAAGGTACCCGGTACATACTTCTTCACCTACAACGTCCTGATGAGGGGAGGTGATGGAACCAGCATGTGGGCAGACCTTATGAAGAACGGACAGGTGAGGGCAGTGCTGTTGGGTTTCTAATGTGCACAGCTGCCTGCAGAATGATGTACAGTACACTAACTCAAGTACTAGTGATATTCACTTGAGTAATTCCATCTGGTGACTGTATGACAGTGTGTAGCAGGCTCACCTTTAAGATTTATTCATTCATTATCTTCCGCTTTATTCTATATTAGGGTCACGGGGGGGGTTCCCCATGTCCATCCAGGGGAGAACGTCTCGGGCGCCGGGCAGATACACCCAGGACAGGGCGCCAATCTATCGGTGGGCACACACTCACACACACGCTCTACATGGGGCAATTTGGAGAACTCAATTGACTTGATCCATGTTTTTGGACTGTGGGAGGAAACCGGAGAACCCGGAGGAAACCCACGCGGACACGGGGAAAACATGGAAACTCCACCCAGATGGGGATTCGAACTGGGAGGCGAAGGTGATAACCACTAAGCCACCGTGCCGCTGTCACCTTTAAGATGTCTGAGTTTATTAAGTTGCTAACAGCTTCACCAAATACTAATTATAAATAGCAGCTACAACAGTAACACGCTGCTCCAGTGTGTTATGATGTCATAATATATTAGTCATTGCAACGTATACTCTACATGGACTAAATGGGACATGCCTTTTAATCACTGAATCCATGTCCTTCCTTCAGTCCCGTTTCCAGAGGTTTATCAAATCAGGAACCAGGCTGTGCATTTTGTTTGCATCTCACCTTTTGGGAACAGTTTGGGGAAGGCCCTTTTCTGCTCCGGTACGATCCCTAAGGCAAGGTCCAAATGAAATGAGTGTGGTTTAGAATGGAGGACTGTCCCACACTCTGCCAAACTCCAAAATGTTGTCTTTGTCAGCGAGTGAAAGCAAAGGGAGAACATAATATTTTAATGTGTTTAATATGTTGAAGTCCCAATTCTTTTGTAAAATAAATAGTATAGTATCATGACGGCACAGCAGTTAGCATTTCCAGTGCTTAACAGAAAGGTCCCTGGTTCGATTCCCATTGGAGCAAACACATGTTCGGCCTGTGTGGCGTCTGCATGTCCTCCCTGTGCCTGCGGGGGGTTTACTCCGGGCTCTCGGGTTTCCTCCTGCATGAGGCTGATGGGTACATGGAGACACTACATCATCGTACCTGTCAGGGGAGATTTCAGATACTTCTTGCACAGGCATCCCTGCATGTTGAATATGTGGTTGTTCTAGTCTAGTCTAGTTGTTCTAGTTGTTCTAGTCTCGATGCCCTCAGAGAATGTTGTAGGAACTGCAGGGTGGGCATCATTCTTTAAATCTGTTTGCAATCTGCTTAACTGTAAATTAAAGGTTTAATCAGTCAGGTGCAAACTGTGACATCATAACCCAAACCTCCGAGCCCGGATGATGATGATCAGATGCTGAAATTAATTGATTAATTGACTCGATATTGATCGTTTTTGATTTCACACTTTGAAATTGAAGTCTATGTGCGTTGGTCCCCCCCCCCCCACCACACACACACACACACACACACCACACACTGATGGTTCTATTGGGGCGGCATGTCAGGATGTATTTTGTAAGGTGTGGTGCCTGTGTGTATCTGTGCATGAGCAGTTTCCCTTTTTTGTCTCCTGGCTCTGTTGTACTGTGTCATCTTGAATCAGGAATGTGCTCGATCACATACAAGCAGTCATAACACACACACACACACACACACACACACACAATAATCTGTTCACTACAGAATTCCAACATGCGTACATACACACACAAAAATCTGTTCATTACAGAATTCCATGTTCATACGTACACACACACACGTACACACACACACACACACAATAATGTGTTCATTACAGAATTCCAACGTACATACATACACCCACACAAATATCTGTTCATTACAGAATTCCATGTTCGTATGTACACACACACACACACACACAGTAATCTGTTCACTACAGAATTCCAACATGCGTACATACACACATAAAAATCTGTTCATTACAAAATTCCGTGTTCGTATGTACACACACACACACACACACACACACACACACAATAATCTGTTCACTACAGAATTCCAACGTACGTATATACACGCACACAAAAATCTGTTCATTACAGAATTCCATGTTCGTATGTACACACACACACACACACACACACACACACACACACACAATAATGTGTTCATTACAGAATTCCAACGTACGTATATACACACACACAAATATCTGTTCATTACAGAATTCCATGTTCATACGTACACACACACACACACACAATAATGTGTTCACTACAGAATTCCAACGTACATACATACACACACACAAATATCTGTTCATTACAGAATTCCATGTTCATACGTACACACACACACACACACACAATAATCTGTTCACTACAGAATTCCAACGTACGTATATACACACACACACAAAAATCTGTTCATTACAGAATTCCATGTTCGTATGTACACACACACACACAGAATAATCTGTTCACTACAGAATTTCATCGTACGTACGTACACACACACACAAATCTGTTCATTACAGAATTCCATGTTCATACGTACACACACACACACACACACACACACACAGTAATCTGTTCTACAGAATTCCAACGTACGTACATACACACATAAAAATCTGTTCATTACAGAATTCCATGTTCGTATGTACACACACACACACACACAATAATCTGTTCACTACATAATTCCATGTACACACTTGCACACATTTATACACATAATCCTAAGAGTCTATAATCATATAACACACATACACACCCTTATAGTCACGTACACACTTCTTAATCTGTTCATGACAATAGTCTATAATTATATAACACACACACACACACACACACACACACACACTCCATCCTCAGTTCGTCTCTACAGTAAGAGAAGTTGATGGAAAGTAAGTATGTGAAATAAGGATGTGAACCTCTATTAAAGTGGCCGCTGAAAGTAAGTTACTTCACTAATTTACATGTTGACTGTGAAAGTCCTAAAGGTCTTTTTTTTTGGTACGTTTTTTTTTAATCCAGGTGAGAGCGAGTGCTATAGCACAGGACCAGGACCAGAGCTACGATTACGCCTCCAACACGGTCATCCTGCACCTGGACCCCGGAGATGAGATCTTCATTAAGCTGGATGGTGGAAAAGCGCACGGCGGAAACAGCAACAAGTACAGCACCTTCGCTGGCTTCATCCTTTACTCCGATTAGCTCGGGTCTTTTACAACATTCGGCGTTGTTGGGATTAAACGGGAAGTTTAGTGTCTTGTTCTTAAAATGAGGCGGACGGGACTTCACTGATCTGCTTAGTTCTAACACATTTTGTCGCGCTGTCGTCTCTCCTGTAGTCTCTTGTCTCGTTGCTGAATCTGCGGTGATGTGTGCTGTCTGTCTTAATTATTCCCGTTACGTACACAATTCTGAATTCAGTGTGATTATAAAGCCAAGCCGTGGTCCTAATAACACGTGTTAATTAAAATGTACTATTAATAAGCGGGGAACATCGGCTTCCGTCGTCCTGATGAGGGGTTTAGAATATTCGCCGTATGTGAAGTTAAATTAAAGTCCCATGCAGAGCAGCCTGATTCCTCTATGATGTAATGACTGTAACATGACTGTTAACTCGGGTTAACAGCTTCTAACTGAGAAGCTAAGCATGTGAGACTCACTGTTGGCTACACGTCATTGTGAACTCTAGTTTTGCTAATAAATGGTTATTTTATATCTATGTGGTGCGCGCATGTTTTACACTCCGGACTTAAATCTCATCTCAGAATAATCCATTTAATCCTCCCAAAGGGACTTGGTGAGTCGCGAGGGGCATTTGGGCACTGGATAGATGCACCTAGGACAGGGTGCCAATCTATTGCTGGACACACAATATATAGGGGCAATTATGAGCAGCCAATTTAATCCCAATTGCTCCCTGCCCACCGCTCCGGTCATTTGTTCTCACTCCACTTAGTGTGTGTTTCACTGAATTTCAGGGTTTTGTTTTAGTTTGCGGTTCACAATCTCCTTTCTGTCTCTAATCGTGACTGTGTATTCACTTCCCCATTCCGAATCCAGTTGTGTATCTGTGTTTGTGTAGAACAGGGTAAATCCAGTCCAGTGTGTGTGATCGGTTCGTGCCTACATGGTTTAAGTTACCAGACTTGTGAGTGTGATGAATGTGATGAATACATGTCAATTTAAATAGCAAGCAGAAATGACACCCATCGACAGGGACAGGCTGCAGCCGACCGGCAGTGTGATGACTGACAGGAGGGATGCTGAACTTTCTGCAACCTCTACCTAAATTTTTGTTGAGAAGCAGACACGGATGAAATGCCCCACTTAACTCCTCTGTGACCTTTTGATGGCCACCAGCATCATTGGACTTGACACTTGGAAGTGACACAGTGCCAAAGAGATCACACCACCGACAGACTGCACGCACAGCTGTACCCTGGGAAAGGTGGAGTCAGTGGATTCAGTGCAGACGAGCCGCCGAAGAAGACCAGATTAAGACAGGTACCTGGTTTAGTTCTCACATGGGTTTGCTTTTCTTCAAAAAACTGCAGTAGATCAATCAGCAATATGAAATTTCCCCAGATGTGAATGTATGTGTGAATGTGTTTTACTATTTCTTCCTTGCAGGGGGACGATAAGCTGTCCAAAGTGTTTTCCTGTCTTCACCTCTTTGCTCACTGGCTCCAGCACCTCCCACAACCCTGATCAAGATAAGTTACTACTAATAATAATTATAATTATAATAATAATGATGTCAGGGGCACGGTGGCTTAGTGGTTAGCACGTTCGCCTCTCAGCTCTAGGGATTCCCGGTTCGAATCCCCATCTGGGTGGAGTTTCCATGTTCTCCCCGTGTCCGCGTGGGTTTCCTCCGGGTTCTCCGGTTTCCTCCCACAGTCCAAAAACATGGATCAAGTCAATTGAGTTCTCCAAATTGCCCCATATAGAGTGTGTCTGTGTGAGTGAGTGTGTGCCCAGCGATAGATTGGCGCCCTGTCCTGGGTGTATCTGCCCGGTGCCCGAAATGTTCTCCCCTGGATGGTTATGGGGAACCCCACCGCGACCCTAATAGAGGATAAAGCGGGAGATAATGAATGAATGAATGATGTCAGGATAGGTTTGGGGCGGCATGGTGGCTAAGTGGTTAGCACGTTCACCTCTCAGCACTAGGGATTCCCGCTTCGAATCCCCATCTGGGTGGAGTTTCCATGTTCTCCCCGTGTCTGCGTGGTTTCCTCCGGGTTCTCCGGTTTCCTCCCGCAGTCCAAAAACATGGATCAAGTCAATTGAGTTCTCCAAATTGCCCCATAACGAGTGTGTCTGTGTGAGTGAGTGTGTGCCCAGCAATGGATTGGCGCCCTGTCCTGGGTCTATCTGCCCAGCGCCCGAGACGTTCTCCCCTGGATGGGCATGGGGAACCCCACCGTGACCCTGATATAGGATAAAGCTGAAGATAATGAATGAATGAATGATAGGTTTGAATCCCGACCCGAGTGGAGTTTCCATGTCCTCCCTGTGTCCGTGTTGTTTACTACGGGTCTTTCGGCTTCCTGCCATAGGCCAAAAACATGGGTTCAAGTTGATTTGGCTGCTTTAAATTGCCCCTATATAGTCTGTGTGTATGTGTGTGTGAGGGAGTCTGTGCACCGTGTTCTGGGTGTACCTGCCCAGCAAATGGCACATGATCCCACTATGTTACCGATACTTCAGGAACCTCTTAAAGAACATGTCTCTTCATTATCTGAAAACAAAATCGGCAAAACAAGAGAAAGTTGTTAAGAGACAGTATAATCCTCCACCTTTATCTATAAAGAAGTGACTCCTCTTTGTTAAAAGAAGACATGGTCTTTATAGATTCTGCACCCCACCTTGCCTGTTCTGCTCAAATCTGTTCTAAATTACACTAACAGACCCGATCTGTGTGGGGACGATGCATGACAGTGGGGATATCAGTGCCTAACAAGATCAGCGGTGGCATTTGCGCCTGTTCTGATAAGGTCAGCGTCTTATCTGCCAAACGCAGACCCAGTCAAAAGCTGCACACCTGCTGGGGTAAGAAAGTCCAATTATTATTGTTATACTGAGGTCATAGCTACCTATTAAACAGGCTCTGTGAACTCCGCACATGCCCCGCAGTTAACGCCATCAGATCTAAGTTTCATGTCTGAGATCCACGGTGATGGATTTTACACAAAAGGGAAGGATGACAAATTGGAGTAATGCTGTTAGTTTGAACACTGGAAGTGCTTTCTGCCATGTAAGATTGATTCAGTCACCAAAGCAGCTGAAGTGGAAAGAAGGAGATGGTTTGCTGGCTGTAAGTGTCAGACTTTATTACTACAGAATGCAAAGGTAACAGATTTCTCACGCTGCCAGCATCCAGCTTTCAGTGTGTTTTACTTAGAAACGTCTCCTTAATGTACAAGTTTGAGTTTTGGAGGCTTTTTCATGGTTTTTAGGGATGACATTTAAGAGGTGAAGGGCTTAAGAAGTGTTTTTTTGTTGTTGTTGTACAAGTTTTTTGTACAATATACAATCACCTACTGCTACTTTATTAGGTAAAACTAGAGAAGGTAGCTCATCTGGATGCTGGCAGCGCGTTTCGGGTGCTGGGCAGATACACCCAGGCCAGGGCAGCAATCTATTGTTAGGCACAAACTAACTCACACAGACAGGGCAGTTTAAATAAGGGCAATTTAGAGCAACCAATTTACCTTGAATACATGTTTTTGGACTGGGGAAGGAAACCGGAGAAAACCCATGCAGACATGGGGAGAACTACAAAGACCATATATATGGAAAATGTAAAAAATAGACAATGGAATAAAAAGGTGGGCGTGGCCAAACTTTTAACTGGTACTCTATGAGTGATGGGTATATATAGGTGTAATGTGTAGCTGTGACAGTACATTTATTCATATATATATATATATATATATATATATATATAATATATATATATATATATATATATATATATATATATATAGGCGGCATGGTGGCTTAGTGGTTAGCATGTTCTCCTTTCAGCGCTGGGGATTCCCGGTTTGAATCCCCATCTGGGTGGAGTTTCCATGTACTCCCCGTTTCCGCGTGGGTTTCCTCCTGGTTCTCTGGTTTCCTCCCACAGTCCAAAAACATGGATCAAGGTCAATTGAATTCTCCAAATGGCCCCATATAGAGTGTGTCTGTGTGAGTGAGTGTGTGCCCAGCAATAGATTGGTGTCCTGTCCTGGGTGTATCTGCCCAGCGCCCGAAATGTTCTCCCCTGGATAGGCATGGGGAACCCCCCCCCTCCCCCACGACCCTAACAGAGAATAAAGCAGAAGATAATGGATGGGATGTATATATATATATATATATTAACATAAAGACCCAAGTGATGTATACTTTTACAAAATCTCAGTACAACAGTGTTAGAGAAATATAAGATGCCTTTTTCCTCCTCAAATCAGATGCTAAATTCGCCCACTGGCTAAAATACAACACTACTACTTGTTTGTGCACAAAGTAAAACCTGCCGCGAATACTGATGCCACAGAGCCATACAGACGCCGGCGTCACTGTGGGAGACTTCGGGACCCGGGGGGACATCAGATGGGAAAATGCCAGACCCTTGTTGTTATAAAAGCAGAATTGATTTGCACAGGCACGTAAAGAAACCCTGTTTACGGTCTTTACGTTTCTCCACAGCAGTGGGGAGTCATTTGAGGGGGTTAAATAACTTTTAATGTAACTTTAACGCAGTTCCAAGCGCGCCGGTTTTAGATGTTTTAAACTTTGCATTGTCATGCTGTCCCACTTCCATCAGGCGCTTCTGAGCATTCATTATCTCTCTCTTTATCCTCTATTAGGGTCGCGGTGGGGTTCCCCATGCCCATCCAGGGGAGAACGTCTCGGGCGCTGGGCAGATACACCCAGGACAGGGCGCCAATCCATCGCTGGGCACACACTCACTCACACACACACACTCTATATGGGGCAATTTGGAGAACTCAATTGACTTGATCCATGTTTTTGGACTGTGGGAGGAAACCGGAGAACCCGGAGGAAACCCACGCAGACACGGGGAGAACATGGAAACTCCACCCAGATGGGGATTCTAACCGGGAATCACTAGTGCTGAGAGGAGAACATGCTAAACCACTAAGCCACCGTGCCACCACCGCTTCTGAGCAGTGCGATTCAATTTGGTGAGCCGATTCACACACACGCACCATGCGTCTGAAGCGGGTTCTGGAGTGTCGGATCTTTTGCAGAATCGGTACGTTAGTTTGTTTGCTCCCTGTGCTCAAGTTTACAAACAAACCGACTCTGAACAGCGTGTTGAATTAACTCGACAGGCTTCGAGTTCTCCATCAATATCAACTTTATTTACTGTCTCCATGGACACAATTAAAGCGAACGGTGAGTCCCAGCGTGTGTCGCTGTGTATATGTTTGTAAAAAGGTTTTTAAATGACACAAACGCTACTTTTCCAAATAACGAGTCACTCAAGTTGAAATGAATCGATTCCCCATTAAGCACAAACTACCCTAAGTTTAGTCATTTTATTCTTTTAACAACACAATAACGTTGTTTAAACATCAGGACCACTGCAAATCACAGCCACTACCCACCCCGCACATTAAATATCCCAAAACAATGTTCATATTTACAAATGCACGCTGCTAAATAAAGAATGTAAGCTGAAAACTGAATGACTTCATGTAGAATGTGAGTTTTTAGTTTGTTCTGACTGTTTTTAAGGTCAGGAAAGTCGCACTAATATGTGGAGGCAGTTCCCTTTTGAAGGGTGATTTCCAGCAGAGTTGGCACGGCTGTGCAGGATGACTGGACTGGACCGCGGCCAGCGTGGCATGATGACGGCACTGCCCACGGTCACACAGCATCTGCAGAACACACAGGAGGCACACACTCACACACACACACACACACACACACACTCACTGACCTATCCTCTCATTGATTTTAAAGTATGATGGTTTGTTTGCACTAATTGAACCATTTATAAATATGTGTTAAATCAATTTCACCTCTCTAGTGAGCATTGGAACGCCGATTTAGTCATTGAATAGCTGTCTTCTTGTTACAGCGTATGAAATCAATGCATTTTGTACTGTTGCATTCTGTCAGCTTTGTGAAAACCGTTTGGGGAGGACCCATGACTACAGAACTAGTCTGATCCACACAGAGTCCAGACTTCAAACTCATTAACTTCAACACTTTTTTTTTAATTAGAATACCCTCATTTGTCAGGTCATCGTAGGTGTGGTTAAGGAACCAGCTTTGTGACCTCCATGGTTTGGTTCCCGGTCCCACCAAGTACTATGCCTGAAGCCACCTAACCCCAATAGCACCCCGGGTGATGTATACAGGGCTGCCCACCACTCCTGGCATGTGTGCTCACTTCAGTGTGTGTGTGTGTCACTGTCATGGATGGGTTAAATGTGGAGGACTAATTCCTCTGTGTGTGAATACAAGAAAATAGACCACTCATGTCACACCTCGCACATATATATTTATATTATAAAAATAAATGTTATATATGAACTTTTCCCTTTATTTCATAACTCGCGTGACCTCTAAGACTCTTATATGTAGTCTCCCTTGTCTCGCCCACTGATGCTGTCATAGTCAGAGGGCTGAGTTATGTGGCCCCCTGGCCCTCGTCACTCTGCATTAGCGGTTCATTAAAGACAAATGCCGCATGGGACTAAAGACACACATCTGACTACAACAGTAATCCATACAGTCACATTCTGCTATTTCGTTGGACTTTTTGGCTTTGAAATTGAAGCACATATCTCCGGGCGTTGATTTGATGATCTTATGCAACTCATCTGTTTTCTAATCCTCTCGTCGCAATCAGGGTCATGAAGCTGCTGGAGGCTCCCATCCTGGACTGATGATGGTCAGTGTATCTTCTGCCCACATTCACACCTGAGCGGATGCAGCGCCACCACTGTAAATCCGGGGTGTTTATGGACTGTGGGATGAAAACTGGAGGGAATCCGTTCATCACAGACGTGGGGAGAACATGCAAACTTCACACAAGAGTCCTGGAATCGAATGCGGGACCTTCTCGCGGTGAGGTAGAAGCACCCACAGAAGCACTTGACAAAATAAATTGCCCCGCCCCTGTCTAAGCTAGGGTTCTTATCAATGTAGGACTGTAGAAACAATCAACTGCTGTATTTACAGCAAAGTAGTTGAAGAGTGAACTACTTTATTCGATATATTGTGATGTCAGAATTAAAAAAAAACTTCCACACAGTATTAATTATTATAATAATAATAACCATTTATTCTAAAAATACAGCATAGTGTTATCTGCATGTTCGAATCCTTATACACACACCAGCCACTTTATTAGGTACACTTCATTGTCCATGGTTTACACATAGATAGACTTTGTAGTTCTATAATTAGACTGTAATTCATTGGTTCCTTCACATATCTTATTAGTTCCATTTACTCTGTTTCCTATTCGCCAGGCCCACTAAAGAGCAGGCACTGATTAGAGCCGGTGAGGATTGGTTCTCATCATTGCAGTGATGCTGACATGGCGTGTTGGTCTAATGATTAGTGGATGATCCTTATGTTCTGAATACAGTAAATACAGTAAATGTTCTAAAGGATATCAGTCTCATATGATGTTATATGAAGGTACATACAGCCCCCGTTTGTTTTCACTCTGAGGTTTAGTTTGTCAACATTAGTGTTGTTTTAAATCTCTGAATAAAATCAATTAATTATTTATAATTAATTCTATGACTAAAATTCTGTGGGGTCACATTCACAGTTCATTTGTATCTTGTTCTATCTTTAGAGACGCTGCGGCCGCCGGTTAGGAGGCCAGTAGTTTGACCATGAACAGGACGAGGCCCCCGAGGCCGGCGATCGCCACCACGGCGGCGGCTCTGACGGGCAGGAACTCCATGGAGTCGTCCAGAATGCTGTGCAGGCGCAGGACCTGCCGGTGCATCTCTTCCCGAGAGCCAGAGTTCTCGATCACGTGCCGGGCCAGGCCCCGCTTCTCGTTCAGGGGCATCTGAGCGGCGATGCGCTGTTCGGCCTCCTCGCGGCCTAGGGAGTCCCGTTGCATGAGTCGCGCCAGCTGGGTGGAGGGATCGCTGTGGAAGACGGGTCACGCTTTAGTTTGGGGCATTCTGTCATTTTAAGGTGACTTCCGAGCGAATTAAGGAGTAACCACCTAAAGTGCAGTGTTAATGCATTTTAATGTGTGTGTGTTGTATCTCTCACCAGTACACGACCACGGTGTGTTTCATTAAACTGGTCAGGCGACGGGTCTCAAAAAGCAGCGGCACATCCAAAATCACGTAGCGGTAACCTAATGGAGACGCACATCCGTCCATCCAGTCGATATGAGCAGTGTTTTATAACATCACAAATGTGTGTGTGTGTGTGTGTGTGTGTTCCCACCTTGTAAGAAGTACAAGAGGATTTCTTTCAGCATGGCTCGATGAACCTCCGGATGAGTGATGGAGTTGAGCAGCCTGCGTTTCTCAGGGTCGCAGAAGATGATCTGTCCCAGCCGCTTCCGGTCGATCTCGCCATTTTCCAGCAGAACCTGAGGTCCGAAGTGCTGCACTATGAGCCGGTATGCACGACTGTGGGGCGCCACCACTGTACACACGTTTCACAAACACACTTTTAGGTTCACCTCCTTACATCAGCTTCACTGATCATAGAATTGGACATTGTAGTTCTACAGTTATGCTCTGTAGTATACAGTAGTTCTTTGTCTACATACGTTGTTGGTTCCCACTCGGCAACTCTAATGATCAGGACCCCCAGAACAGGTATTATATTATAAATCTCAGACCCGCTGGTGCGAGTGGATCAGATGGAGCAGTGCTGCAGGAGTTTTTGATCATAGAATGCTATTCTAGAACTACAAACTCCATCTCTGTAGTAAGTGGAGCTGATATAATGGGCGCTGTGTGGAAATTAGGATGTTGTTGTGAGTATAATTAGAATTAGTAAGCCAGATGAAGTCAGTGGACGCGTTCGAATACCTTTCCGAGCTACAACATCAGCGTCGATGATGGGACAGCCGAGCTCCCTGAGCTGGGAGGAGACGGTGCTTTTTCCTGAGGCGATTCCTCCCGTTAGCCCCACGAGAAACATGCTATAACAACAAAATCATCAGTAACAAAGACATTAAACTCACAAAAGTTATTATTGGACAATATAAGATGTTTAAAAGCCTGTACTGTTGACCGTCAGTCGCCATCTAGCGGCAACGTAAAGCATTGCCAGCTGTATCTAACGCTAACCTAACGATACTGTCTAACTTAATAGTACGTACTGGTTAAAAAATGACGTGCATTGCGTACCACTATACAATAAATTACACTAGTTTATTATTTTTAAGCATCATTTTTAATAAAAATGTCCCTGATTCATTAAAAACAGCCCCGGTTGGTGTTAAAGTCATGTTTATTAACGTGTTAACTACGTGTACGTAAGTAATATGCATATTGTACGTCACAGCGACTATGTAGTTCCAATCCGATGTAATAATCACGCGTTATAAACCCCTTATGACACATAATGTGCGGCAAACTTACAAAACGCTCTCGTTGACCTGTATGAGGACAAAAATAAGAGCCGCACACCTTTTCTTTTGCCTTTATTCCACCTGAAAGAGTTTCGAATCGCAACAGTAATCGATCTTATATGAAGCGTATCGGGTGTGATTAATAAAAAATGAGAGCGTTTAAGCCCCCCATTGCGAAACATTAACACTTTTACTGTCACACTTATTAGTTTCGCCGCCCGAATGAACTACTGTGGTGTCCGTGGGTCGGTAATGCTTTACGGTGGTAGGCTGTGTCCCAATTCCCTGAATTCTCCCTTCGTGCGTGCACTACTTAATGAATCTGCACTAACGCCATGAGTGTTGCCTACTCAGTGCCCTTTGTAATCTACAGAGTGTCGTTTGATATCCAGCCCCGCTTACTGTAATCTAGGGTTGTTTTGCTGCCACACGCCGGACTGGCGAAGGATTGTCAAAAAATAGTTTACACGAATCTTAGTTTTTTAAAATGTCACATTTAAAAGGCGTAAATTAGTTTATATGACCCCTTAAATATTTTTAAACGAATTATATACACATTTTTTTTGAAATATTAAACGTTGACAATCGAATTATCAGTGGAAGAGTTAAGATTCTTTACTAGCAAAACATACTACTCTTTCATTCATTCATTATCTTCCGCTTTATCCTATATTGGGGTCGAGGGGAGGGGGTTCCCCATGCCCATCCAGGGGAGAACGTTTCGGGCGCTGGGCAGATACACCCAGGACAGGGCGCCAATCTATCGCTGGGCACACAGACACAGACACGCACACAAACACACTGTACATGGGGCAATTTGGAGAACTCAATTGACTTGATCCATGTTTTTGGACTGTGGGAGGAAACCGGAGAACCCGGAGGAAACCCACGCGGACACAGGGAGAACATGGAAACTCCAACCTGATGGGGATTCGAACCTGGAATCCCTAGTGCTGAGAGGAGAACGTGCTAACCACTAAGCCACCGTGCCGCCCATAACATACTACTATAGTAGGCAAATATTTTTTAGTGCCCTTTATTGTCCCTGAACGTGATAATTCTTTTAACGAACATACAACACAACTTCAGAAACGTTGTAACATGTTTGTAAACAACTTTATTTTTGTTTGGAAGAAGGTACACAATAAAATCCGTTCATCTGCGCAAACATAAGTTCTTAATGGCAAAAGGTCATAAATCAAGGATATCTTTTTTCGTTACGAAGGCAGCTGGAAATAATAAAATAAAATAAAACACTGACCATTTAGAATTTTAAAAGGACTGTATGTGCCACACAGAAAATAATCAGTTCTCCACTGTTATCAGGTCAGAAAAGATGTATTTACAGGTCAGACTGGAGTATGTGTTATGGTAAGATACAAACATGAAGAGATTTCCATGACATTTAAGATATTTCAGTATTTTGACTCAGTAGTTTAAGAACAGAACAATGATTTATTCTATTTACCAAAGAAAAGTGAAGCCAGTGAAGTATTTGGCACAAAACGTGGCGCAAAATAGAAAATACTTTTACATCTGACACAAAGAAAGTATCATGATCGCTTACACCAAGACCTCTGTCCTTAATTATTTAGCAAATAATGACACAAATAACTACAGGAACAATCTGTAAGCAAGGTTCTTTTCAACCGTGGTGCATGTTCTGGTTTTGAAAACAAATATCCAAAGTATATAACAAGATCCACAGTATATAACAAGTCTGAATTTTCTGCGACTGTGCACTTGATATATTGTGAAAACACATCACTTTTATGCAGATAAGAAATGTGTGTTTTTCCTCAGCATATAAAAATTACATCAGAATGTTTACGCCAGCAAAACATGATTTTTAACATGTAAAGTAATAAAAAGCAACTTTAATAATATATTTTCAGACAATTAAAGTATAATGTTAAGCTCCAATCTAAAAATCACCTCACAGTATTTAAAAATGTAAAAAGTGACTATTTGATTTGGATAAAAAATTACAGTGACTTAGACCAAAATGAGTCTAAAAACGCAACCTTGTTGGTGCAACTGAGCTGGAGTGGTCTTAAAGAAGTCTGACAGGAATTTACATGTTGAGGAAAAATAATACTTTTTGTCAAGGAATGATTTATCTTTTGTAAAACATGTTTGTATTAAGTTTGATTTAGTGAAACTCGTTCATTCTTTAAAAAATGTATAAAAATGTTACAGGCATTTTCATGCTTTAAAGAAATTAGTAAAGTACAAATTAATAATGTGTTTAAAAAAAGTCCATAATTTCTCCCAATATCACAAAATGTGTTCCTCGAGGGACGTGAGCTACAAAAGAAACGATATATATTAAGAAAAGACAAATCACAAAGGCGGTGATTCATTTTTATCTGACTAAACCAAGCACTCTACAGCGAAGCTGGTGCACGTTGTGTCTTAAAAGACAAGCGATAAACACACACAGCTTCGGAAAAAGTCTCAGCACAAGACGAAGTGTTTAAATATTCAGAGAGATAGAGACAAAAGGTAGACAGAAGATAAAGCATGTTAAACGTCCTCAATAAACACACCAGTAGCTAAAAGGCGCAAGTAAACAGTAGCAAACAGCACCAGAGTTTCGACTGAGTGCATTAAGGTGATCGTTTTCCACAATAATGCGTCACAACGTCCCATAGTTCCATTTGATTTGCCATCATAAGATGTGGAACGTGCTGAGTTGTCATGTCGAGGCATCACAGAGGATTTTATGGCTGAGAACCTAAAAACCTTGCACGTCAGCTGAGATCCTTTCATTCTATACATTTTTCGCAAACCAATCCATTTACATCCTGGACCTTATGAAATGTTTATTCTACTTTACTTGTTCTACTTTCATGCACATTTGCAGAAATACATACAAACAGTTTTCCCAAAACTGGGACACTGACTGTATATATGTATATACACACACGCACACACTTATTTCTCTATATATGTATGTATATATACAGACCCACACATACATTCCTCTCTACCATTTGACACGGTCGATACAAAAACAAGTCAGGCTCAAAGCAAAAGCAGGGGGTTGGTGATCGGGGATATTTAAGTTAAAATGCATTAGCATTCATTTAGGGATCATTTCGACTCAATTCAAGTACTTAATAAATATTACTTTATAAAACTTCATTTTAAAAAACTTTGCTTTTAACAATCTGTAGGTATCGTTCAATATTTTCTCATTTCATAAATTCTGTATTTTACATTTGGATCCATGTTTCAGCAGGTACGTCTCTTGGGATTTTCTTATGGACTCGTTCAGTAGAGCAGAGTTCATGTTCTTGGTTAATGGAGGGTTCCAGCGTTTCAGTGCATTCACTAGCTGTCAGTTTAACCGTGTTTTAATATCAATAACAGTTTTGCAGAAATCATTGTCTGTGATTTGTCTTAAACTCCTCAGGTCAAGGTGAGTCTTTGTGCAGATTACGAACATACCTTGCAGACCAATAAAAGTTAATGAATTATTTACCTGAACAGATTCGTTAAACTTTAATGATTCCTGTTCACTTGTGTAAGAAAATTCACATATATGCCATTTTTGTGTTTATTTTAACATTAATGTTTTTATCTCAGGGCAAGTGGGCGGCACGGTGGCTTAGTGGTCAACATGTTCGCCTCTCAGCACTGGGGATCCAGGTTTGAATCCTAATCTGGGGGAATTTCCATGTTCTGCCCGTGTGGGTTTCCTCCCACAGTCCAAAAACATGGATTCAAGGTGAATTGGCTGCTCCACATTATCCCTGTCTAAATTGCCCCTATGTAGTGTGTATGTGTGTGTCTGAGTCAGTGTGCCCAGCAATGGACTGGCACCCTGTCCTGTCAAAGTGTTCTCCCTTGGGTGGGCATGGGGAACCGTAGTGCAGGATTAAACGGAAGTTAATTGAATAAATGCCATTTGTAGGGAGAAAGCATTAGATGGAATGTTTGAATTCACAGAACCACATAATATTTCATAGTCATCTTGATGCTGAATAATGTGATCACCCATTGTAACCAAAAAACTGACATCATCATAAAAAACAGTTAACAATTGACAATAGAAAATACAGTACAGTATTTGTTTTCAATATTGGGATGTGCCGTGTATAAATGCCCTAAAACCTCGAGGAAGGACTCTATCTAAAGCTCTGTGTTTGTGTAAAGGCTTTTGTCAGAATCCTGCCGTTCTCATTAGACTCCCGTTACCATGTTCTGATTACTCAAGTGAGGGGGCACGTTAGGGGGCACGAAGTCATTACAGCAGTCTTCATTGTATTTGAGTGATTTGTCAGAAAATGTGCCCTACATCTGATTGTAAACATGACTCTGTACTCATCCAGCACCACGCTCTGTGCTCTCCTTCCCTTTGCTAATAATAATTACAAGTCTGCTCTCTGCACCTTTTAAATATATGATTTGTTATAGCTTTATATTTGAGCACAACGTCTGTGGATGTCAATCTTGGATTTGATTTTTCTTAATCCAATTAATACCTTGATGAATTGGACGTTGCGAACCGAAGGCTGGTTATTTACTTTACACACTTAGCAGTAAGTCAGTAACTGGAACTGAAAGTAAGAGGACGTTACACTAAATTCCACTCTGAACGTGATGTCCTATAGTCTGTCTTTTTTAGGTTTGGTCTATCGTCTGTTTTACTTCTTGGGATGAAACACCATGAGTGGTCTTTCCTCAATGCGCTGCCAGGGGCTTTTCTTGTTCTCGTCTTTGTCGTCTGGGTCGTTTTCCTCCTCTGGACTGGTGACAGAATCACGCTGGGTCTCACTATTGCTGCTACGTGAGCTGTTACCCCGACTACGACCTCTCCGTGGCATGGGGGAACCCCGAGGCTCTTCGGGACCGTCATCGAGAAGAGGCGTCAAAGGGTTTTCCAGTGGGGATCCCGCCCCCATACGACCAACACCACCACCTATTTCTAGAGAGTCATGGTAAGGCAGTTTGCCCCACTTTGCCCCACTGCTGCTCCCACCGTGCCCTTTTCGCCCATTCCCGTGCCTTTCTTCTCTGCTCTTTCGTCCAGAACCTTGCTTGCGCTCTTGTGGAATATCATGGAGACCTTTGTCTGAATGGCAATCTTTGCTGCTTCCAGCAGGAGCACTAAGCGTACTCTGAGCACTATGGTTCCCACTGTTGGACCCACTGTGGGCAAGTTCAGACCCAACGTCGATGTAAGAGTGGCGCACGTGTGCATTAGCACGGCCATCGAGTGATATGAACCAGGCCCGAGGATGCTGCTTGACGCCCAGCTCTCGAAGCTTTTTCTCTGTAAGTGCTTGAAGTTCTCCATTCATCTGAGCCATGGTGGAGTCATTAAAGAGCACGGGGATGTGGACTGGTGCTGAAGGGCCTCCTGATGCCCACACATTGTCGTCTGATCCTCCTGGGGAGCCCACTCCTTGCTGTGCTTGATTCTGGCCTGCTCCCTGGCTTTGAAGACCTTGGGTCTGGTTTCCACCGCTTGCACCATTTCCAGCTTCTCCTTGACCCTCCTTGCCCCCTTCAGCCTGACTCTGGCCATCTTTCCCATTTTCAGAGTTACTAAAGTCAGAAGAAAATCGCATGTAATGTGCCGGGATAACCAAAGTGGGAACCATGCTGCGGTACATGTTCTCTGTCAGTTGGTCTAAAGAACTGCAGAGTATGATCTGTCCAGGTTGAGTGTTCAGGGTTGTTGGGCGAGCAAGGTGCTCCTGACCTTGGGAAACCTGCGAGTATTCTGGAGGCTTATCCGGAGGGGAAGGTGGGTCAGCCGTGTAACCACGGTTGTCATTGACAATATGTCTTCGCCTGTAATCACGATCTTTGTCTTCCGGACTGAAATTTCGTCCGTAGTCATCGGCGGCCAGGGTACCGTCATGGCCACCTGTCTCCGTGGAGCGGTGTACCTTCATCGGGAAGCTCTCCGCCCCTCGCTGGGCTCCTTTGGACTTATTTTTGGATGAGTGTCGGAGTTTGTGCGCCGGCACATGTTTGGCAAACTCCTCCCGTGCACTTCTGTAATCATGGGATGGCGAAGCCTCGGGTTTGTTGGCATCCATATCGCCATTGGAGGTACCGGCTTCAACGTGGCCTCCGCAGATGAGGTTCAGACGAGAGGTTGACGTTCCTTGATCACGCTTTGGGCCGGAGGCTGAAGATGAGGTCTGACCCTGCTTTTGCTGCCTCCGAGGCTTCAAACATCTCCGTCTGACAAGGATAAAGAAGAAGAGAACCCAAAAGTGGGCGACATGTCTTTATTCTTAAATGCCACTGTTGTGGGTGTACTTTGTTGTTGCTAATTTAAACTTATTGGGACACCCCTTAATTATTTATTTCAGGTATTTTATGACGTCTTATCACCACAGGTGTGGGAACATTTAACAGTCCCTTGCTTGACTGGCCTTGAAGGTAGAGTTAGGGGACTTTGAGGGGGAGAACGTGATTTATCCACACAGAACTCAGATCTTAACCTCATCCACCAGAAGACAGACTGTAATCCAGGAACTCTCATCCAACATCAGTGTCTGACCTCAAAAATGCTCATCTAGATAAATGGGAAAGACGCGCCAAGTCTTATAGAAAGCCAGAAAGGTTTGCAAAGGGGGGGGGGGGGGGGGGGCAACTTGAAATGGGCTGCCAAAAAAGCTTTTTTATAGGTGTAGGTTTATTAAAAACAGATGAAGCACAAACACAGACCTGCAGTAGTAAAGAAGAGCGCAGAGCAGAACCAGTACAAGCAGAGCCAGTGACCCCAGTATGGAGAGCAGGATGAGGGTATGGTAGGCGGTGATGTCCCTCAGACCTGGATGAGACAAGCCTCCACCTGAAATATGATACGAGTTCATCAGAGCTGCCTTTCTGTAAGAAATTATAACCATTAGATTTCTTGCGTCCTTTGTAGCTGCTTGAATAAAAATAAGTACCGTCATACTTGTACTTTTATAACTTTCAGATTGGCTTCTGTTGATGCTGCCCAAAGCCACGTTCCTTAAATGAATCGAGGTATAAAGAAGTTTAGAACGGTTTCTAACCTGAAGAAGGGAAGGCTGCTATCCAGTATCCAAGCCGCGAGGCTGTGAAGTCCCATGAAAGATGCGATCCCTCTCTTCTGATGTAACCCGTTCCACTTCTTATCCACAGCCCTTTGAAGAACGGAGCCGGATTTAATTGTGTTAATGGACAGAATGCTGATCATCACAGACGCGACATTGTCTTAGAGAACTTCTCATCCACATGGCGCAGCTAGAATACATTTATAATTTCCCTTCATCACCTCGAGTTGATGTAAAACAGTCTGTTGTTCTAAGGCTATACTTCCTCCAAAGAATGTGTAGCCACATTTTTTTTTTTTTGCACAATAGCATTGGTGTTTGTAAATGGGATTTGGGTCAGGTGACGAGAAAGTTGTCTGTGTAATTGTTGCTTATTTCTGTTGCTAGTGAATAGTGGAGGTAAAGGAACCGGAGCTGCTGAGTGATGGAGAACAAATTAACCTTGATGCATTTTCCCGAAAACCACCCGCTATTTACAAATGACGTCCGATCACACCCCAAGTCCTGGGAGGCTTCAGGAGAGGGTATGTGTTTTCACTTCTGTCTTAAATTCTCATTTGTACGTCGCTTTGGATAAAAGCGTCTGCTATATGACTAAATGTAAATTGCTTTCACTAGCAGCCATGATTGCCTTGTACCACTAGAGGGCGCCATCCCTCCAACTCCTGCCACGTTTCACTTTCAGGCCTGAATGTTTTTTTTTTTTATTGCAGATGGTTTGGAATGTGTGCACACCTGTCTTGGTGTCGTACACCCACACGGGAACACTGGTGGGAGAACGGATCCGGGTGTCAGAGGGCAGAGGAACAGAGAAATGAATAGGCTCCATGACCTGAACCTCATGCCTATCCCTGTCAAAAAGCTGAGCACTGACCGCAGCCACTGCTGTCAAATCCGTCCAGCTGCTCTCGCCACCTGCGGGCACAAATGGATTTAGAATTTCAAATGGTTCTATTGGGCTTTTTTTCCCTTCTCTCTCAAACCCGGTGAGTTCTGACCTGTAGTGTTGGGTTCCAGAGCCAGCAGGTAAGGGAAGGAGTTCATCTCGCTCAGATCTCTAGCCGTGGTTAGAACAGCCGTCATCTCCGCGAAAGACGAGTTTAGCTGCAAGCTCCTCCTTGGAATGTGCAGCCATGGCTGACTCCGGCCACCTGCAGGCCAAATCAGAGGAGTTATTGATGCGGGTGTGGGGTAGATTCCTCGTTTCTTTAGCCCTTACCTCACAGCTAGATCTACTGACCAGAAACAGACCAGGAATACAAATGAAACCGGTCGCTGGGCTGCTGTTTACAAAAATGTATTTCATCTCATCATCTTCAGCTTAATCCTGTACTATAGTCAAGGGTCGTGGGCGTCCCCATGCAGATCCAGGAAAGAACGCTTTGGGTGGATTTCCCACAGAGTGCCAAAACATCACTGAGCATGAACTCAGTAGGTACGATTTAGGTATGGGGCAATTTGGAGCAGCCTGTTTTAGGACTGTGGGTGGAAACCCATGTGGGCACAGTGAGAACATGGACTCCACCCACCCTTGTATTTGTATATTCATTCCTTCATTCATTATCTCCCGCTTTATCCTCTATTAGGGTCGCGGTGGGGTTCCCCATGCCCATCCAGGGGAGAACGTCTCGGGCGCTGGGCAGATAGACCCAGGACAGGGCGCCAATCCATCGCTGGGCACACACTCACTCACACAGACACACTCTATATGGGGCAATTTTTGAGAATTCAATTGACTTGATCCATGTTTTTGGACTGTGGGAGGAAACCGGAGAACCCGGAGGAAACCCATGCAAACACGGGGAGAACATGGAAACTCCACCCAGATGGGGATTCGAACCGGGAATCCCTAGCGCTGAGAGGCGAACGTGCTAACCACTAAGCCACCTGTATTTGTATATTATTTATTATTTTAATAGATTACATTTTAACAGTAGAACTTGCAAGAATGATGACAGACATCCTTCCTAACATCTAATAATAATAATAATAATAATAAAAACAAAACATTGGATTTATAATGTACTTTTCATTTGTAGCAAATCTCTGGCTGTTTGTACCTGGAGAGCCATGAAACACCTGAATGACATCATCATACAGGATCAGAGTTCCAGGCCTTTGGGCCAGCAGGTACAGACTGACCGAGGCATACACTGAAACCAGAGACAAACAATAATCAGAACAATAGGCAACTATGTAACACACGGTACGGGGAAAAAAGTATATGGACGCTGACACTTTACACCTACAGAAGACTTCATAACATCTGCATTGTTTCCCTTTTTTGTAAATATAACAGCTTGCACTCTTCCCAAAGGCTTTCCGAAACCCACATGACATCATCACCACAGCTCGTTCCTTTTCTCCGCTTATGATGTCATTGCACCGTGGACCACAGTCCCTCAGAGCCTGTTGCTTTTTTACTTACAGGGCACTTTGCTGGCGTGCCACGGCACCGAGCTGGTGATGTAATCCTTCCGAGAAGCCGTGATGATCACCCACGTTCCCGGGCGATACGGAAACGTCACGATGCCGTCGGCGGCCCCCAGGCTAGATGCCAGTACGCTGTGGTTGCCATGGACGGTGATGGCGGCGTCGGAGAGGGGGGAGAGGTCGCCACCATCGAAAACCTGCACTCTGACCTCCACCTCTGAAGAATGAAGATCGCAGACGTGTTCATGATGCGAAACGGTGAGCCTCATTGACACAACATAGCACGACATCATCGCGTCATCTGCTACTTAGCGAGGTTTAATATGTTCTCCCCACATATATTTGATGCGGAGGGGTATAATGTAGTGCACAGAGGGTTTACCAACTCCAGCAGCACTGCAGTGTCTGATCCACTCATATCAGAAGAATTTACGATAACACACCACCACCACCACCACCACCACGAGCAGCACATCAATCTCAATGCAGTAATCAGCATCTCCCACCACCTTCATCACCTGCAGTCTGCTATTTTTGCACAGTATGTAGAGAAACAGAGGGACTACAGGCTGCAAACTGGACAATGAGGGTAGAACCGAGCTGATGCCCTGTGGACACGCGGTTGCGGGATTAAGTCAGTGCCCAGCTGCTGATGGGGTTCTCTTAACCTCTCAGATGCAGGGGTGTATCATGTCTCCTCTGCAGATCCTTCTGGGTAATGGCTCCTCTAATAAACGAGGAGAGGACCGTTTTACTACAAGCAAACAAAGCCACCACGAGGGCTGTGCCTCTGCTACATGATGATGTAACAGATCAGATCGGCAAACTACGATATTTATACATTTATTACGATTCGCAAAGATGACAAGTGCAGGACTTCGATCTAAAAGCCATCTGGAAGCATTAAGCAGGAGAACATGGTAGAAGCTTTAACAAACCGGGTTATACAACGTTGATAACGCGATTCCAATCGTCACAAGCGATCGATCTATATTTTTTAGAATTGTGAACCGCCCCCCCCCCCCGGCTCTCACCGCGCGCTGCTCCAGGCTCCGCCAGAGATTTCCCGAGGCACCGCGACGCGCAGGAGGACAGCAGCAAAAGGAGAAAAGGGCAAACTCGCGAATGGGGCATCATCGAATCTACTGCTCCGTCCGCGTCGCGCTGTCCATCGCCGTTCGCCCGCTGCGCTTTCGGGTTTTTTTTTATTTTTTTTTATTTAAAGATGGTTGCTAGGGTCGCATGGCGCATCCTCGAACAGACGCATCATCCTCCTGTGATGCTGCGCCTTCCACTGGCGTTCCATTGTTCGCGCGAACGCCATTTTAGCGACATCAAGTGGTCAACGACGGTACTGCGTGGTAGTATTGCGATGCGTGTTTTTTAGATGGACACCAGAGGGCGCCAAATAAACGCTGTTATATGATAGGATGCTGAAATGTCGAAATCGATTACAGAAGCCAAATGGACGCAAAACACTATTTATTCATTCATCCATTATCTCCCGCTTTATCCTCTATTAGGGTCGCGGTGGGGTTCCCCATACCCATCCAGGGGAGAACGTCTCGGGCGCTGGGCAGATACACCCAGGACAGGGCGCCAATCCATCGCTGGGTACACACTCACACACTCAAACACACTCTATATGGGGCAATTTAGAGAACTCAATTGACTTGATCCATGTTTTTGGACTGTGGGAGGAAACCGGAGAACCCGGAGGAAACCCACGCAGACACGGGGAGAACATGAAAACTCCACCCAGATGGGGATTCGAACCGGGAATCTCTAGCGCTGAGAGGCGGACGTGCCAAACCACTAAGCCACCATTATTATTATTATTATTATTATTATTATTATTATTATTAGAGCGGCACGGTGGCTTAGTGGTTAGCACGTTCTCCTCTCAGCACTAGGGATTCCCGGTTCGAATCCCCATCTGGGTGGAGTTTCCATGTTCTCCCCGTGTCCGCGTGGGTTTCCTCCGGGTTCTCCGGTTTCCTCCCACAGTCCAAAAACATGGATCAAGTCAATTGAGGTCTCCAAATTGCCCCATATAGAGTGTGTCTGTGTGCGTGTGTGTGCCCAGCGATAGATTGGCACCCTGTCCTGGGTGTATCTGCCCAGCGCCCAAAACATTCTCCCCTGGATGGGCATGGGGAACCCCACCGCGACCCTAATAGAGGATAAAGCGGAAGAGAATGAATGAATGAATGAAGAAATCAGCGACACACGTAATATCCTAAACCTACCTAAATGAACGTAAAATATGGTATCGTCCTTTATTTGGCAATTTCGTGCCAAAAAAATGTTTCGTATTTCAATAAATGTCTTACACATTAACATCCTCTGCCACCTTCAGACTAAATATGTAAATTAGGTCAGGCTTATGTCGTTTTGCTTGAGCCAGTTGCCTTTCATTAAACTTTGATTGTAATAAAATATTAACAGAGACATTAAACTGAGTTAACAAGCAAATCAGACGTGATTGCAGTTGAGACAAATAATGTAAATATGATTTACATTTGGACTGATGGCTTCCACACCTAAATTTTAATGGACGTTAATTCTGTTGATGCTGTACTGACCCTTGGCATTTGGACAGCTCGTGTGCACTGCTGTCATTGGACAGTTTTCCTGGCCGATTCCATTATTTATTATTCTTATGCCAGAGTTTTTATTAAAAAACCAGTGAGATCGGCTTTTCTTGCCAAATGAACAGAGTGTTACTTGATTCCACTTCAACTGTTTCCACTTAAACCAAACTTGTTTTCGACCAGCTGCTTCGGCATAAAACCCGATAGACTGTACTGTTATGCGAATACCATACCTCAGATATGGCACACCTAAAAAATAATACTTTGTAAGATAATACACATATCTTAGTGCGTGTCTTCAGGTACATCCACAGATAGGGCACCTGCACAGAATTAGCATCCTGTTTGTGGTTAGTGAGGAGAAACCCTGTAGCCAGCGATATTACTTTACAAGTTATTTTTGTATAACATTGAAGAACCCTGTCTTAGTTAAGGTGACCTTCTGAGACTGCTCACCTTTTCAGAACCTGATACTGTTCGGTGATGGAGGGGGCTTTAAAAGTCAAAGAGCCTGCAAACACCCAGCGCCTTCACTTTACTGTAAATAAGGACGGATGTGCTGGAGATGTTTTGGTGGCTAATTGAAAATGCTTTTTCCGTTTTGATTAAGAAAGCGGATATATTTTCCTCCGTTTAATCGAAACTAATCTGTCTACGGATTATAAAGCCCTGAGACAACATTCCGGGGGACGCGTGCACTCGGACTCAACCCTGTGTGTGTGTTTGTTTAGCCCATTTTTGTTGTGTATCCAAGAAAATTGGGTCACTTCATGTTGACAACAAAAGCACCCCACACGTCCTCTCAAATAAAGTGTACTAACGTTCGGTGAGACGTCTTAAGGCAGCATACGAATTCTACATGTTCGTTTTGTCTGTTTTGGGATGTGATTTGTTTCATCCTCATATCACCGTTTTTATTGCCAGTTATTCACATGGTTCTAAATCTGTGTTTAATTCTGTTTGCCTGAATGAGTATCATCCTACAGTAATGCTTTACCGTGCAAGCAGCCGCTTTAACGTTAGCTCTAAATATAACCCCACTGTGAAATCGAGCGCTTATGATTTTATGGTGTCATCCAATATCTTTGGGTTTTCAGATCTAATCTCAGATAATCTGTCTGTTCCTGGATTATGTGGCACTGTTTGGAATGTATTTAATAAAAAAAAAAAAAGGTCTCGTTATATGATCAGCCCGCTCATGGTGTGTGTGAGAATTACACTCTCATTTTGATTGAGCTCGTACACACAGACGCTGTTTGGATCTAATCTGATCTGGATCCCTAGTGATCTGGTTGAGGCTCAGCATCAGTTTGGGGTCATGACGTAAATTCTATTAATATTCGGGTTCAGAATTTATTCGGGTCTTCTGAAGTGTCATTTCCACACCTGAATCATTCAGCACAGAGGTCCTGACTTTTTTAAACTCTGTCTTCTCTGCTGTTTACTACAGGGTCAAATCAGAAGACACCAAGGTGTGTGTCACTGAACCATACATAGTGTTTTCTTGAGGGGTGGGGTGTGCTGGCTGTGCTTACTAAAAGGGTCACACCAGAACCGCACCAGAAAACCGAACCCATGAAGGTAGCGCTCGACCCGTGTGAATGTGTTTGGAACATTGTTTGCATCCTGCGTTCTCAGGGTTTTTTTGTCTTTTTATTTTGCAGGCCGGCTTTTCTGAAGCCTTCAAGCTCCAGCCCGAGTCAGCTCTGTGCTAATTTGGAATATCCAGCTCCATGTTGCCCCACATGGGAATGCCGGAATAAGGGCCACTGGCAGGGCGCCGCTTCACATCATACCCGTTTAGCGAAGGTAAGTCTGGTGTCACCACCATTTCCTGTAAACAGCCTTCTGTCGTGGCTCCTCAGCATCTTCCAGAGAAACCTGAACTCATTTAAAGTGTGTTTTGTTCTGTTGTATTAGGGGTGAGCTGCAATATTCGCTGATTCGACGATTCGATTCGGAGAACCGTAGTCGACTATGAACCTCATAGTCGAATATACCAATTTGACCACATGGGGGCGCCCATGGCTGCTGCTAAGCATTAGTTTTTACATGAAATGTCTTTGTTTTCGTTATATATATAGCCTTTTGTCAAATAAAATCATCCTAATTTTTAGGTTTTTAGGTTTTTTTTTTAGGTTTTTCCTTTGAAGTGGAAAAAAGTCCAGAACGGGGATCCCATTTACGGTGCTCTAGAAAAACAAGTAAAATAAATTTTTTTTTTTTTTTTTTTAAAAACCACGCTTATAGCGCCATCTTGTGGTGAAATTTTAACTGATTCGACTATCAGTCGACTATAGGGAAAATCTGACGAATCAGATTCGACTATGAAAATCCTTAGTTGAATACAGCCCTAGTGTGTATATTTAAAGACCCCGGTTTTATTGTATGGAAACACCGTGCTGTGGGGATCAGTTAGCAGACTAAAGGCAATATAGGACCTCAGGTAAAGAGAGACGGTGTGCTGTAGGAGCGCAGGTAATGTGAGACATCATGTAACATGGCACACCTAAGCTCGGCTGCTAATGTACGCTAAAAAAGGGGTCACTCTGTTCTGAAGCCTCAGTGCACAGCTTGTTCAGTGCCTTTGATCACCCGCCTGCAGGTTAAACCCACGGCCTGCGTTACGTTACAAACGGGGCAGATGAGATTTCCTCACGAGGACGTCGTGTTGCTCGTTTGTAATCTAATGGGATTTCTATATTAAGACCAGTTTAAATAAACAGGCTACACTATGGGTTATCATGTTAATGGTGCAGTAAAAGCATACGATGGAACCCAAATATTATTAGGACCTCCGTGGCTCTACCTTCATCATCTGATGGACTTTGTAAGTTCCCGTTTTCTCTACTCTACATACTTTGTAAGTCAACCAGTATGTAGACAGAGCAGTCAACCATAATAAAATGAGGGTAATTTCAGGGTCAGCATATGGGGTTGGAACCCCAAACCTTCAGGGCCCTGGACCTTAATCACTAAACACTGACCATGAGGGTGATGGGAGTGGTTTAACAGTACGCATTCAGTATTCTGAGGAATAATCCACCATCCAAACGTCCAGCAAACGTCTGGTAGACCACATCCACCAGACACCCCACCATGGACAGGGTTAGGACTGGGGTAGAAGTGGGAGTAGAAGTCCACACACTGTGGATAACTTTAGGGTCGGGATTGTGTGTTATGAGGACCTGCCTTAAAATAGAAGCGTAGTGTAGTGTAGTTGGCGTGTCTCGCATCGCACACCAACAACTTGACTGACCAAACTACCGACCAAAATGTCTGTGATTTTTTAATCATGATTATCATTATTACTGTTGGCGGCACCGTGGCTTAGTGGTCAGCACGTTCGCCTCTCAGCGCTAGGGATTCCCCGTTCGAATCCCCATCTGGGTGGAGTTTCCATGTTCTCCCCGTGTCCGCATGGGTTTCCTCCGGGTTCTCCAGTTTCCTCCCACAGTCCAAAAACATGGATCACGTCGATTGAGTTCTCCAAATTGCCCCATATAGAGTGTGTTTGAGTGAGTGTGTGCCCAGCGATGGATTGGCGCCCTGTCCTGGGTGTATCTGCCCAGCGCCCGAAACGTTCTCCCCTGGATGGGCATGGGGAACCCCACCGCGACCCTAATACAGGATAAAGCGGGAGATAATGAATGAATTATTACTGTTGGCGGCACCGTGGCTTGGTGGCCAGCACGTTCGCCTCTCAGCACTAGGGATTCCCGGTTCGAATCCCCATCTGGGTGGAGTTTCCATGTTCTCCCCGTGTCCGCGTGGGTTTCCTCCGGGTTCTCCGGTTTCCTCCCACAGTCCAAAAACATGGATCACGTCGATTGAGTTCTCCAAATTGCCCCATATAGAGTGTGTGTGAGTGAGTGAGTGTGTGCCCAGCGATGGATTGGCACCCTGTCCTGGGTGTATCTGCCCAGCGCCCGAAACGTTCTCCCCTGGATGGGCATGGGGAACCTAATAGAGAATATGAAGAGAATGAATGAATGAATTATTACTGTTGATGCAGACTCCTCTCATCCGAGCTGATCTTCCAGACAGATGGTGAACTCAGAGAAAAGTTTCCACTGGTTGAGCTGCAGCTGCGCACTGGGTCACTGACGGTCAGTCACGCCCACCTGCCTGTCAATCACCGCTCTCCAGCGCGAGCGCTCAAAGTCATGTTCGCGGTGTAATTGCAGAAGGGACGTCTGCCAACAGAGCGCTGAACACCGGCGGGCTCAACCTGCCAAACGCAGCAACTTCTCCAGCAAACGACAAGACCAGACGCGACGCGACGAGCCGACGGGATTCTCTGGCTTTTATTTAAAGCTCTCACAGCGAACCGACACGCGGAGCCGAGACGTGCAGACTGCACAAAAAGGACATAAAGGATGCGCGCCATGGCAAAGGAGACGCCACATTTCTAAAAACACAAGAAATGAAACGAAAAGAACTTTCTTAATAGTTTATCAATAGGTTTGAATACAAAGACGTGAGGATGCGCCAAACGCGCACCTTTACGAGAAGATGCGCCAATAAGAAGCCATTGCGCAAATAAGTGACGCTCTGAACAGCAGACGCGCAAAGAAGTTCCCGCAGCTCCAGCTCTGCAGAAACGCAGCCTTTTCATATTTCCTTCCCCCGTTTCGTTTGAGGACGTGTTTGCACTCGTGCTGGATCTCTTGCGCCATGGTTTACGCGCGTTAGGAGAACATGCTGCGGCTCCGCGTTCTGCACGGACTGAATTTCAGGATTATAAGTGAAGATATTTTAGGGAATTAGTGCACGGCTTTCAGCTGTAATATCATGAAAACGCGGACTGAAAGCAAGCTGCTGACCTGCGACGCGGTTCCCACGGTGGAGACGCTCAGTTGAAAGCCGCACACTGTGGAGAAGTTCTTGCCGGGGTGCGAGAGCAGAACCCCACTGATGAAGAATGCGAGCACTCTGTGTTTTCCACCCGAGAAGATACAAGAGGAGGTTCTGTTTGTTTAATTGCCTAATTGCCCTGCAGATCAAATAAGGAACATGTGGGTGAACCTGCTGATACAGGTGAGGTGACCACGAGCTCTGAATAGCTGTTTAATGCCAACTAATAGTTTTTATTTCTTTCTTTTGGACGATATTATACATTTGGAGGCGAGTTCGGAAAATAGAATGGCATTACATAAGCTCCCTGTAAAAGATGCGACCTATTGTTTATTAAACTGCTCAAGAATTTGAACCTAAGTTACAACCCTCCAGCTTTTCCTTCATTGTTTATAGCACATCAGCACCCCATGAACTTCCTTTTTGGTGTGCGTTTCCCTCAAGGCTACATTATGTGGCCAGAAGAAGTGCTTTTCAGTACATTCAGTACATATTTTGGACTGTGTTTGTCTTTATTTTGTAGGAACAGTTTAGGGAAGGCCTTTTTTTTGGACTGCGCTCTAGTGCCCAATGTAAAGGTCATTAAGGCATGAGCTTGTATGAGAGAAAGCAGCTGAGGGTGTAATATGTAGGGATCCTGGTTGTCTGTAGTGTATATAAGAGTAAAATCTTATATGCAGCCCAAATTCCATGAAGGGGTATAAAATACAGGGCAGCTGACAAGCCAGTGCCACCATGGGAACTCAATTTATAAGTGGCTCACAAAACCCTGTATTGTTTTAAACTGAATACAAATGAGGTTGATCCTAATGGTTCATCTGATTGTTCTCCAGAATCAGCTCCACTTCATGAGATCAGCCCTCTCGCGATGATCACGCTAATGCTCCACCGGACACACATGAGGGATTTTCCTAATTGCACAACTGTTGGTGATGCTGCAAATAGGCCATTGTAATTCCTCCCTGATCCTCCACTTCCATCACCCTCTGCATGTAAATGTAAAGCCCTGCTCGAATGGTCCCGCTTCCGCACAGTGGCACGTTAACGAGTCCCTTGTTAATTGAAACGCATGTTTATTGGAGCAGAAAACGCAGACATATATTAACTGCAGGAGGGAGGCACGCTCTTATACTGCCATGTAAGGTTCTTATATGGCAGTAAATAAGGCGGGGTATTTAAAATGGATCTAGGTGAATAGTCCAGAATGTCGCTGTCTTTTAATAATGGTGCTGAATCAACATTTTATTAAGTTCTGATATAGATATTGGAGTTTGGTCGACCCACTCTGAAGGGGGTTTGCGGGTTTAAACCCTAAGTCTACTAAACTGGTTAATGTGGGCCCCTGAGCCCGGCCCCTTTACTCTCATTGCTTTAAGGTGGCTGTATCATGACTGAGCCCAACCACCACAGTGGAATTGGATAAAAAGCTGTAGCAGTGTGTTAGGACATTAATTAGTGCATTTCACATTAGTGCGTTGCTGTAATTATGCTTCAGATTCAGAAAGCTGGTTGTTGTCTGGAGAAAATTTGTCTCTGAGTTGAAAAAAACATTCTTATAACCCTAAAAATTGTATAAATCATTAGAAAAACAATTCTCTCTTTCTTTCTTTCTTTCTTTCTTTCTCTCTTTCACACACACTGTTCACAGGTGCTACCTGTCCTTTGTTCTGCAGCTGGAAGGGCATCGGGTGATTTGACTTGTGACCCGCTGATGCCAGTCGTGGGTAATCACTCCGGTAAGCTCCATCTTTAAAGCTCCATCTTCAAACTTAATGATCTTGGAGTGTCATCAAGAGAATAACAAATTTATATACAAATCTTTATATTATTCATTCATTCATTATCTTCCGCTTTATCCTCTATTAGGGTCGGGGGGGGTTCCCCATGCCCATCCAGGGGAGAACGTTTTGGGCGCTGGGCAGACACACCCAGGACAGGGCGCCAACCTATCGCTGGGCACACACTCACTCACACACACACACTCTACATGGGACAATTTGGAGAACCCAATTGACTTGATCCATGTCTTTGCACTGTGGGAGGAAACTGGAGACCCCGGAGGAAACCCACACGGACACGGGGAGAACATGGAAACTCCACCCAGATGGGGATTCGAACCGGGAATCCCTAGCGCTGAGAGGAGAACGTGCTAACCACTAAGCCACCCTATGTTTATATTAATGTGTTCCAATTTGTTCAATTGATTTCATCATACAGACCCCCCCTCTGAAAGTATTGGAACAGTAATAGAATTGTTGGCCCCTGTCCTGGGTTTATCTGCCCAGCGCCCAAAACGTGGGATGGGCCACCCCCTCCCCCCATGTCATTAATAGAGGATTAAGTGGAAGATAACGAATGAATGAAAGAAATATAAGATAAGAGAAGCCTTTATTGGTCCCACCATGGTGACTAGTTAAAAATATTAATGATCTTTAATGATCTGAAGCACCGTTTCCGCGCCACACTTCTTCCCAGATGTATTTGTATGTCTTTGTTGTTGACTTCCTCCCTGTTCTCTCTTCACTCAGTGTTCTCCCTGGACGCCGCTAATGGCTCCGACAGTAATAACTCGGGTACGTGCCACAGCCGCCATAGCTGTTCTGTTCTCTCACGCCATTCTCTCATGCGCTCTCTCATTTCCTTCCATGATGACATATTTTGTAATCCCCTGCTATTTGTATCTGTGTGTAGGTGTGTTCTGCACAACATCCATCGATGGAATCGGCACCTGCTGGCCGCGCAGCCCGGCGGGCAAAATGGTGTCGCGTCCCTGTCCTGAGCTCCTCTACGGGGTCCGATACAACACCACGAGTAAGCCACCGACGTGGATCCGCTTCAGATTATCACATATGGGCAACCTTCCCGGTCTGAAATGATAAATAATAGGTGCGCAGTAATAAAGCAGGCATGTGTTCCTGTAGCTACCTTCATTGTGTAGTGCCATGTTTCTCAAGCCGACATTCCAGCGCGGGGTCTCGATCTATTTGTATCTCTCGCCGCTGTTATTTCTGGGTCACGCTGGATTGTTGCGTGTGCCAGCGCCTCCTGATGATAAATCTCTGTCTGACCCGCTCGTCTCCCCCACATCACATCACTCGGCGCTGAACATTAATTGTTGCCCGGTTTCGGTTGCAGCCAGAATAGCAAACGTGCGTTATAATATACAGGGCTTTCAAAGGCATGTCTCCTTTCTCTCCAACGTATGTCCAGGCCTTGAATCCAACACCTGCTCATTTGCAAAAGACAAAAAAAAAAAAAAACATTAGCGATGACGGGTGACCTAAGAAGAATCTGTATATGCACTCACTGGCCACTTTATTAATTACACCTCCCATATAGATGTACAGTATGTTCTGTTTTCCCACTGACAGTTCCTCAGCACACCGTGTTACTCCACTTTATTTGCTGAACCACAGAGCAGGTATAACTTATTGGTTATTTAGGTGGTGAAGCATTCTGGCTATTGCATATGTATGTAACTGTGTCTGCCAGACAACAATGCCCAGCCGGCAGCATCCTGAAGAGCAGGTGTTCTGAACCGTCTCAGCCCGGTTACACATGTTCTAGGGGTTATTAAGTTGCGACCCACTTTAATAGTATATAAACCAAACAAATTTGTTTCTGACAAATAGCATTCACAAGGTGGAGCAATAAGGTGGACATGTATAGCAAGGGACACGTGTATAGCAAGGGACACGATAGTGCTGAGTCACCACCTAAATAGCAGCTGATCTGAGGGGTAGAAATGTGATGATGGGGGATTAGTAAGTCAATGGAACTAATAAAGTATGTAGATAAAAGCATTAATAACTGATGACGCGTCCCACCTTTAAAGGTGTTCAGATATCAGATACAGGTAGAGTGTCTTTGATATGATTTTCATCACCTTGGCGATCAGTTTTGGGAATGGGTCAGGGGGTTTATATATGTTCTGAGGCAACTGAGATTGGCAAGGTGTGTGTGTGTGTGTGTGTGTGTGTTTGGGTTTATTTTTATTCAGGTACTTTACATTCAGAACATTGCTGGACCGTGTGTCCGGTGTGTCAACAATGATCAAACACAAGGGTGTTCCGCATGTCTTTATTTAGCTTCACTGTCCATCAATCTGCTGTGTTTACATGCAAATATGCTGATTGGATGGAGGTGGTGACACTTATAGTGTAGGGTATTAACTGATTGTAGCCCAAATAAAAATAAACAGGTTTATAAATGTTTGTTAGAATTATTTGTGTCCCAATAAATCTTTATTTTTGGGGGGGGGGGGGGTCTGGCTTGTTATTGTCATCTCATCTCATTATCTTTAGTCTAATATTCTACTAGGGTCATGCACGGGGAGGGGGTTTGGGTCCCCATGTCCATTCAGTGGAGAACTGGTTCTGGGCAGATACACCCAGAAGACACACACACACACTATATAGGGGCAATTTGGACTGGTTAATTCACACGTACATGGGGAGAACATAGAAAATCCATTTATAAATATATATAAATAATGTATTTTCTTTTGCCCAGATAAAATCTTTCGGAGGTGCCTGGACAACGGAACCTGGGCCTCCAAGGGCAACTACTCCCAGTGCAAAGCTATTCTCACTGTGCAGGTAACACAGACACTCTGACACCACCATCAAGACATCAATACGCTTGATCAATTTTAATTAAATAACTCATTTTTATCCTGTATGGCGTCTGTATGGCGTGTTGACTGGTTTGCTACCATATTTCGAGCCCATTTTCCTTAAACAGTCAGTGCAGCTCAGACTCATTAGTAGTAAAAACCACCAGGAGACATAAGTGGAGGCAACAATGAAGTATTATATACAAAACCGTAAATATACAATGTGATTAATTTGAAAATGTGTGTGTTGGTTGCAGAGGAAGAGCAGACTGCATTATCGAGTAGCTGTCATCATCAACTACATGGGTCACTTTCTGTCTCTGTTTACACTCCTCATTGCCTTCACACTCTTCTTACGGCTGAGGTAAGGACACAGGTAAAGAAGACGGAGCTCTTTCGAGCCGTAATGATGAAAATAACCATGTCAAAGACATTCTAGAGCTTTTAAACAACAATAAGGACAATCATGTTCTGTAAAGCACAGTTAGGTACTGTTGGAGTGGAGCTTCATTCTAACACTGCAAGGACACTAAGGTGGTGATGGTGGTGGTGTTATGGTGTGCGGTGCATTGAAATGGGTACAGCTGGGATTGTGTCACTGCAGTACTGAGAATCATCCACCACCTAAATAGTACCCGCTATGTGGGGGGGTTCTGTGGGAATTCTGATTATAAGAGAACAGAGGTTATTAAAGTATATAGAGAAACAGATGGACTACAGTCTGTGATTGTAGAACTACAACATCCATCTATAAGTTGATGGGTGGAGAAACCTGTAGGAGAACCTAATAAAGTCCCATTACATCCCCAGACCTATAATCTAGACACAGTCATATACCCAAAACATTAACAGTATACATCAGGGTATTTATGTGTATTATGTTGTCATCAGAGGCAATAAAACAAAGTCGATAAAACAAATGAATCTTTTTAAAAGAGTTTTTGGTATTGCCGTCACCAACAGTGTCCTTTAACGGGGTTTAAATAAATATTTAATAATTATTAGAGGATCCCCGTCTTATTATTGTTAAACCGCGGACCGCTCTGCCTTATTTTAATCCCTTTCTGTGCACCCCCCTCCGCCCCCCCCTGGAAACAGTCAGTAAAATCCAGACTGTTTATGGACCCCATGTTGACACCAGCTGTCTCCACCATCTGGGCCAATGGTAATAATGTACTTTATCGCTTTATTAGATTTTAATGGACCTTTTATCAGAGCAAAGGGCTCAGTGCCAGGGTGATGCCCTACATTAGAGGCAGTGCTTTTGTGGGAGATTTGGCTCCATCACAGATGTCTGTTAGTAACAGAAAAATATACAGTTCCTCCTTATTATATAGATGGACTTTGTAGTTCTACAGTTGCAGACTGTAGTCCATCTGATTCTCTACATAATTTATCTTTAGGAACCCAAAGGGCAAGTACTACTTAGATTATTTAGGTGGTGAAGCTTTGTCATTATTACGTACGTAAGCATCGTGTAGTCACTCACTACCAACATCATTGTGTATTCAGCGACAGATGTTTAAGGACTACAGCAGCACTGCTGGGTCTGATCTAACTGTTTCTAGACACAGTGTTTTCGAACCCCAGTTATATGTCTATATATCTCATAGTACCCCCAGTGGTTGATTCGGTTGGTCGCGGTTTGCGAAATGTATACAGAAAGTGTTTCATTGCAAAGATTACATCACTGTATATGCTTATAATGCAGCTTTTAGCATTCCGCTTGCTAGCGAGTAAATTTAGCGTTAGCTAATCCCCTGCCCTTTTGCCAGACTCTCTCATCCGTCAAATGTGTGGGATGTGAAGCCGCTGACGTCTTGAAAATATCCTCCAAGTGTTTAGAGACTTGAGTGCAGAGATCAGCAGAAGATAAATAATAAATAAATGTGAAATATAAATAGCGTCAGCGATGACGGTGCACCCTTGAGCCCCAAAACCAAGGTTATCATCTAATACCGCGTGTCAGACCGGCTGTATTCTTGGCCCCGAGGCTGTTGGGATTTGCAGGTTCAGCAGGTATGGGAACCTCACTTGCTTAGTCCAGCATGTTTTTTGGGAATTTACCTCGACAGTGAAGCTCATTAGGATTCGTGGTGGGCGGCATCTCATTAAAATCTGATCACTTCTGTGAGCAAATATTGACGGGGTTGTTGAACCGGAGCCAAATCAAATACCCGGCCTCACAGAGTGCAAGTACAGCCTTCTGACAGTCTTAAATAGTCTTTGTCTTATTGTCTCTTGTCTCGTTAACCCTCTGTTGCAGGAGTATTCGCTGCCTAAGAAACATCATCCACTGGAATCTAATCTCCACCTTCATTTTGAGGAACGCCACATGGTTTGTAGTCCAACTCACCATGAACCCTGATGTGCATGAAAGCAACGTGGTAAGACATGCTACAGACTGATCCCACCCCATCACACTAATCACCATTAACCTTATACAGTACCAGTCAAACATTTGGACACGCCCCCCCTTCTTGCTCCATTCCCTCCACTTACCGTATAGACAGACTTTGTTGTTTTACAATTACAGACTGTGGTCCTTCTGAGTTCATTGTTGTTGTTAGTCCTCTGTTGGTTCTCTGTTCTCTATTGGTCAGGAGCATCACAGAACAGGTATCATTTGGGTGGTGGATTGTTGATTGTCATTTCTGCAGTGACACTGATGTGGTGAGGGGGTTTTTGTGTAGCTGTAGTTTCATTTAAACACCTCAGTGACACTGCTGGGATAGGAATAATGCACTGACCCAATAACCCCAGCTCTGTGGTGGTCTTATTGGGGTTCTGACCATTAGGGAACAGAGTGGAACAGAAAGGGGGGGCAACAACTTCCAAACTTTAGACTGGTACTGATAAATATGTGTCAGGAGATGGAGCTGAAAGTGATGGAGATGAAGATGGGGTGGGGTGATGAGGATGGACAAGAATAGGAATGAGTGCATCAGAGTGACGGGACAGGGTTAGTTCTAAATACGTTCTGCATTTAACAAAAATAAATCAAATGAAATGAAATTAGACTGAATTATCACTGACGGCTGATCGGCTCCGAACCAGCTGCTCACCTTGACGTCTCCGCTTCATGGAAGCCATTAGTTGTGAAACGTATTTATAATTTACATTTATTTATTATTTATCTTCCGCTGATCTCTGCACTCTCAGGACACCAGACGCTTAGTCTGACAGGAGAGATATTTTCAGCACCTCAGCATGAATAGCAGATATCTATTGCGCTCACCGGTGGGGCAAATGAGAGGTGCTTTGCTCTTACAGCTGAAGAAGGGCATCGTTCACAAATGACAGAGCTATAAAGTGTTGATTTAAATACCTTTAAATATATATATAATGTATATGCAAATCTAAATGCCCCTTGTTTCTGTTTTTTAAGCCTTGGTGCCGTATGGTGACAACAGCATATAACTATTTCCACATGGCCAATTTCTTCTGGATGTTCGGGGAGGGCTGCTACCTGCACACGGCCATCGTCCTCACCTACTCCACCGACAAGCTGAAGAAATGGATGTTCATCTGCATCGGGTGGTGTGAGTGTCCGCTGTGCAGTTATGAATCCGTGTTAGCCGGGCGAAAAACAAAGTGTAAGAACATGTTGGAGGGATTAATAGAGAACCTAATCATGAGAGGGGCCTATCCCAGCACTCACTGGCTGTAAAATAAGTAAAAAACGCCTTGAGCAGGTTTAAACTGGACTACCTTCTAGAGGTGGAGGTTAGAAGCTTGGGTACCAATTTCCTTACCAAACTAAATATCCTTTATACTTTCTATAAACGGATTCTTTCTCTTTTCTTTAGGTATCCCTTTTCCGATTATTATCGCCTGGACCATCGGGAAGCTTTATTATGACAACGAAAAGTAAGTCAGCAAATATAGTACAATAATTGTATTGGAGGCTCAGCATTAGGGATTCCCAGTTCAAATCCCCATCTGGGTGGAGTTTCCATGTTCTCCCCGTGTCTGCGTGGGTTCCCTCCGGGTTCTCCGGTTTCCTCCCACAGTCCAAAAACATGGATCAAGTCAATTGAGTTCTCCAAATTGCCCCATATAGAGTGTGTATGTGTGCTTGTCTGTGTGAGTGAGTATGTGCCCAGCAATAGATTGGTGCCCTATCCTGGGTGTATCTGCCCAGCGCCCGAGACGTTCTCCCCTGGATGGGCATGGGGAACCCCACCGCGACCCTAATAGAGGATAAAGCGGGAGATAATGAATGAATTAATAATTGTATCGGATTATATATGGTTTATATACAAGCAGGATTCAGATTAATTAACTTTATTGTTAACTGATGATTGTCCATAAATAATTAACACTTTATTAGGTTCCCCTCTTGTTTCTACTTATTTTGGGTTTCGTTCTGTGTTACGGTTCATTCCTCCTGTTTTTTTAATCAGGTGTTGGTTTGGGAAGAGAGCTGGTGTTTACACTGACTACATCTATCAGGGCCCAATGATTGTTGTGCTTATGGTAATAAGACGTGTTCTATTGAGTTAGTCTATCTCATCTGTTTATTTCGTAAAATGGATGAGGTTGAAGTGTTCTCTCTCATCTTCCTCCCGTAGATCAATTTTGTGTTTCTCTTCAACATTGTGAGAATCCTGATGACCAAACTGCGAGCGTCCACTACATCTGAAACCATCCAGTACAGGTACATGGGCCTGACCGGCCTTATTGTAACATACAGACTTAAAACACAGATCTAAATACATTTACAAACTGTAAAATGACTCAATGTATTTCCATTGATGCAAATACATTGAATTTCAAAATCCAAACCTTTATGTTTAAAGCTGGCAATCTTGCTGATGTCATCACTTATATTATATTGGTGTTGTATATTGACAATCTGTATCTTATCATTTGAAAGGCCTTCAATGTGGAAATAAAAAACACTTGAGTGCATAGAAGAATTATTTACTGGGCGCTTATAATCCATATAATACCTTTAACACCTTCTGCACTTCATATATTTATACATGAGTTCATATATTTATAAAAATTAATCATTTTTGGAGTGAATCTTAAACATCTTACATGACGTGATGCAAATGTGGATGCAAAAAAATGTACTTAATGACTTAAAAAAAGTTTACCTTTAGCCAAAACTGTTTACATGGTCAAGTGGGGTGTAAAGTAATAGTACAGCACGCTCACAGAGACTCACTGAATCACGATCATAAGAGCTGACACTGCCTGTCTGAGGGGGTTATTAATGCTCATTACTGCAGTGGTGACATGGCCACCGTCAGACAGGTGAGGATTGCAAAGAGACGGGAAAGTTCACGTTCGTTAAAACACAGCTGAAAAAAAAATGTTTTGTTGGTTTTTCATTATGTTTGTGTTTGTGTGTTTTCGGTTCTCTGCCTCCCTCTTTCCTGTCTCTAACACTGCAGGAAGGCAGTGAAGGCCACGCTCGTGCTGCTGCCTCTGCTCGGAATCACGTACATGTTGTTCTTTGTAAACCCAGGCGAAGATGAGATCTCCCAAATTGTCTTCATTTACTTTAATTCCTTCCTACAGTCCTTTCAGGTACATCACGTTTTTGTTGTTTTGACCTGAGAAATGAAAGGCACCGAAGTCAATGCGCCCTCCTGTGGATTTATATAATTGCGTGATGAGTGAATAGTTGTGACTAATCATCTCACTCCAGTTTACTCAGCGGTGCTGCTCATTCTAATTTAATTAGATTACGATCAACATAACCAATGACCCAAGTCCCTAATGTCATGTGCCTCATACGGCTTAAAGGGGATCATTACATCCGATGGTTAAATGCAAGTAACTTAGACTGTAGGTTTATTAAACTTGGAGTTTGGTGTGGGGGACTTTTATTAATTTTAAGTATTTGTACTAAGTGTTTCTGGGATAGGACTTAATACAATACATTAATTAAATAATTAATAGTTAGTATTAAAGCTGCAGTATGTAAGATAGGGACTTGACTATTTTAACAAGCACCATTATTTGGGCTTTTCTAATTTCTTGTTGTTGATTTTAAGTCCTGCTGTTAATACACCCCCCCCCCCACACACACACACACACACACAGGCACGTCATCATCCACTTTTCTTGCGAATTGTAATGAGCATTCATAATGACTTTGCTCTTTTTTTTATGTATCTGCAGGGCTTCTTTGTGTCCGTGTTCTACTGTTTCCTGAACTGCGAGGTGAGTTCCGTTATCCTTTTAAGGCTCTACAAAATGAATGGAAGTCCATGCAAAGTCCCCACAATGCAGCGTGTGTGTGTCTGTGTGTCCACGCAGGTCCGCTCTGCCATACGGAAGCGCTGGCACCGCTGGCAGGACAAGCATTCCATCCGCACACGCGTTGCGAGAGCAATGTCCATTCCCACCTCCCCCTCGCGCCTCAGTTTCCACAGTATTAAACAGTCCACATCTGTCTGAGAGGATGAGGAGGCGGACGGAGGAGTGGAGAGAGCGTGCTGACACCTCTGTCAGGACCTCCTCCAAACGAACCTTTAGCTCTTCTCTCCACTTTCAAACATTTTAGATCATCACTGTGTGGGGGGAATATGGTGAGCTGGATGGCCTTTTCAAGAAAAACAAGACTTTGAGACTGCCCTCTACAGGAGTGGATGTGACTGCATTATGGGGGGGTCATTAACTCCCCCCATAGGGAACGTTCTACCTACCCCAACAGATCTGAACCATGTACAGTGTATATTATACTCAAAAACAACAACTACCTTATTATTATTATTATTATTATTATTATTATTGTTATACATATATACTGGCAATATATAATGGTTTCACTCTTAAACCTGGAACTAACTATAATCCAAAGAAAGTGATTCTAAAGGAGAAAAAGAACAAGCCAGCCAGCCTGCTGGTTCTGTACTGTAAATTAATGTAAGTGATGTAAGTAAGCTGACGGTTTAACCAATGCCTCCTCTCCAGAACAGACTAGAGCATAAAACAGGGGTTGGCATCCTTTTCGGAATTAATGCCCCTTAAATGGATCTTTATTCTCTGTCCTGTCCTGTTTTAAGTATCCACCTCCATCACCTCAACCACCTGCATGTCCTCCCTCACCACAGCCTTTAACCTTCTCTTTGTCCTTCCTCTCCTCCTTTTGTCTGGATGATCCAGACCGATAGAAACCTCATCCCTCCTCTGTTCCGTCCCCCTTCATCTTCATCCTCGTCAATCCCAGTGAGAATCGCAGCATCTTCATCTCGGCCCCTTCCAGCTCCCTCTCTTGCCTTTTGGTCAGAGCCACCGTCTCCAAGCGACGACATTGCCGGCCTCACTACCATCCTGTACACGTCCCCCATCAGCATCACTTATAGGTCCGAATAATCAGTATTCAAGGTAAATCACAAGGTGAGTTCTTTATTATTTACTCCAATTGCTTTACCAGTTCAGCAGCTTATTCGTTTATATTTAGCTTTTCACTTATTTAAAATCTGACACTGTGTGTCGTTCACCACCATCTGAAACATTCATTCACTCATTATCTTCTGCTGAATCCTGTACCTTTTTGCCCATCCATATTCCTATCCTATAACATTTCAGGCGCTGGGTGGATACACCCAGGACAGGCCACCAATCTATAGCTGGGCACACACTCACACAGACACAATCTATATGGCAATTTAGATAATTAAATTTATCTTGAATTTTTGTACTGTGGGATGAAACCGGAGAACCCGGGGAAAACCCACATGGACACGGGGAGAACGTGGAATCTCCATCCAGACTGTGATTCGAATCTTGATCCCAGCACTGAGAGGAGAACGTGCTAACCACCGTCAGCCATCTGTAACTTCTGAAAAGTAATCAGAAATATTGCAGTATCCTAACTACTGCTTTAACCGGGACAGGACCTTAAAATATCCTCACAATAACCAAAGTATGTCTGTTTTTTTTATTTATTTATGTTCTTGTCACAATAAAAGTATTTTGTGTAGCTGTAATGATATAAGTCTTTATTTAATCCACGTAGACTGACTGATGGAGACTTGTGAGACATTTCGAGTAACGGGGACCTGTGCTTCAGTGAGACTGTTCCTGTAAGTGTGACCTAAAATTAAAAAGGATGGGAATTAATTTAAGTGATGCTTATGAAATAATGGTGGTGATATGAATATAATGTTTTTGTAATGCTGTTGTGCTGCAAAATTGTGTTGGGTTTATTTTATTTTGTTTGGAGACGCAAGACTCTAGCACTCTTGGGTTTTTTTTTAGCGCTCTTTTATACATTTAGCAGAACATTAGAACTCAGTTCCTATTCCCAGTGTGCAATTTACAATAATGTACCGTTAATGTACGGTAAGGTTAATATTCAGACCTCACCTATCTGTTTTCAAACATGAACTAAGTACCAATTAAATGATAAGAAAGGCCTCGAAAATGTTTCCATGTCCCGTAATTTGACCGGCAGGGGTCGCCCTAGTATTTCAGAAGCTTTATAGGTGTTGCAATTTATTGGGTTCGTTGGAATGGGAACTCACTAGTTCCTAAATAATGGTTCCAGAATCCTCTGGGGTATATATATGACACAAATCTGATTTTTAAGTCATTTTTAAGTGACTTCAAATATAAACATGTAATTAAACGAGACACAGTATTAAATTGTAAACAAATCATTTAAAATTAATACGAGGCGGTAGTTATTATATATATTGTGATTTGATACCCTGACCGTGTTTGTGAACATGTCCGTATTTTACGCAGGTTTTATTTGTTATCCGTATTATTGTCTTACAAATTGTTAACAACAGGGCGGCACGGTGGGTTAGTGGTTACCACGTTCGCCTCTCAGCACTAGGGATTCCCGGTTCGAATCCCCATCTGGGTGGAGTTTTCATGTTCTCCCCGTGTTCGCGTGGGTTTCCTCCGGGTTCTCCGGTTTCCTCCCACAGTCCAAAAACATGGATCTCTAAATTGCCCCATATAGAGTGTGTTTGAGTGTGTGCCCAGCGATGGATTGGCGGCCTGTCCTGGGTGTATCTGCCCAGCGCCCGAGACGTTCTCCCCTGGATGGGCATGGGGAACCCCACCGCGACCCTAATAGAGGATAAAGCGGGTGTAGGGCAGATAGCGCTGGGCAGATAGACCCAGGACAGGGCGCCAATCCATCGCTGGGCACACACTCACTCACACAGACACACTCTATATGGGGCAATTTGGAGAATTCAATTGACTTGATCCATGATTTTGGACTGTGGGAGGAAACCCACGCAGACACGGGGAGAACATGGAAACTCCACCCAGATGGGGATTCGAACCGGGAATCCCTAGCGCTGAGAGGCGAACGTGCTAACCACTAAGCCACCGTGCCGCCTGCTTCATCATTATTCTTTTTAATAATACGCTATGGTAGTGATGCCATTCTACTGTTGTAGGGATTTAATAGTAATTAATATTAATTTAAAAAAAATAAACACCAGTGTAAACAACCGCGCGCGCTTTTGCGTGAGCGAGAAGCCCGTTCCCCTTTTATATGCACGCGCGCTCCACGGCTCGAGTGCTGATTGGTCCGCGGTCCCTGCGCTCGCGAACGCGCAGACCAATCGGAGGCGGGCGCGCTGACGGAGAAACGACTTCGGGGTCGGCAGCGAGACGCTCCTTTAGTGATTACCGGCGGATGAGCGGGGGCCTCCGAACCTTCCCGAATATTCGGCCTCATCTGTCTAACCGTCAGGTAAAGGCGCGAGGGGGACGGTTTCCGTTGCGCCGCCGCGTTCATTAGTCGACTGTTCGCGTCGAAGGCTCGTTAGCGGCGTGCTAACCCGCTTCGCCCACATCAGCATCATTCAGAGCGGAGAGCGGTGGGATGCACGCGCTGCTTTCCCTACCCGTTTTCGGGTGAAATCCCGCCCCCCCTCGACGCGATTGGTTAGTGTGCCACACGGGCTGGGTCGCGATTGGCCGATGTGGTAAGATCGTCACCACCGAGCAGGGCGATCGATGACATTGGCCAACCGTGAAGCAGAAAGGCGTTGTTTGCGGAATAGGTGTGGGATAAACAATACCGGGACACCCAGTCTGCCCCGCTTCTGTTCGTCTGACGTCGTTCTGAGTTCGGATGTTTACATGTAATAGACGCAAAATAACCTCCGGTCAGATCAAAGGGCAAAATCGCGAGGTGAGACGAAAAAAAAAAATGTTTGTTTTTTCCTCCCCACTGAAAGCCTTTTGTGCGCGTGGTGGTGGAACACGTCTGCTTTGGGTTATGTAAGTGATGTGCAGTCATCCAGTCGGCTGCACGCACAGTTCAGTGGGTTAAACGTGAACAGGTCGTGTCTGGGTGTCTCCTCACTCCCGATCTCGTGGCTGCTCGTGGGTTTTCTCACCCAGGTTTGTAAGAATTTGGAGCCCGGTGTGATTTTAGGAGGACAGACCGGCTCCAGCATGTCAGGAAGTCAGACAAACGTGTTTCGTGTGATTTATTACATCATATCATTTAGAAACATTTCATTATGATTGTCTTTTAAACATCGTGCAAATCATGCGTTGTTTATCATATCTGCTGGACATTATAACCATGGAACTATGTTACAAACGTATCGGGGACACATCTGTCAAGCACTGGAGACCAGTTTCTTTTTTTTTTTTCAACCTCATTGAAACCAAGCACCTTTCAATGCTTTTTCGAGAGTTGTAAGCTTCCAACAGTTTGGGGAAGGCCCTGTTGTGTTCTGATCCATCATGACTGTGTCGCCGTGCACAAAGCAGAGTAGGGATGATACGATTATCGTCTGAGCAATAATCACGATTATTATGGTTATACATTCATTTATTATTGTCATTATTATAAAGTTCCGACTACTGAAATGTTTTTTTTTTTTTTTTTTTTTTTTAATAAATGTCACTATGACTTCTTTTAGTGTTTTAAATGGCGATTAATTGGGAAAAAAATAATTGTTTTATCCCTAAAACTGAGTTTGTGATTAAAACCCACCTTCAGAAATCATTATATTTATCTGTTTCATTCATTCCTATCACTGCAGGAGTTTAGAACCAAGAGATATACGCCTACTCCAAAATCTTGTAGAAAGACTTTCAGATGTGTAGAAGCCACTAAGGCTCATTGGTGTGCCAATACTTTTCCCCTTTAGGAGTTTATTGCTAATGGATGGTATGGCGGGGCGAACGCCGCTAATCTTTATTAATGGTGAAGTGCAGCTCTCTAGCTGACAACTAGAGATTAAGGTGTACTGTTGCCATAGCGATAGCCGCTGTCGTCACATAATCAGAGGAGGATTCCTGCACTTCTCCTCTTTCCCGATATATAGAACTGCTCTTTCTCTGTAGCTGCAAATAAGAGAACATGCAAATAGGACATGTGGGCAGAAAGGGTTTTTTTTTTTTTTTTTTTTTTTTTTTTGATGAGCCTCAACTGCCACAGGAGATACAAAGGATTAAGTATCATTTGCAAAGCAGGAGAAAAGAGGGTGGGGCTTTAAGGGAGGAAGCCTGTCTGTGTGCTTATCGTCTTATCCATCAGTGGAAAGTGAAGTAATCCAAACGGAATATTTACTTGAGTCATCTATATATGACTGGCTGTAATCTGGGAATTAACTGGGCGGGGTCTTCAGTAGAGGTGTCAGTTCATCATGAGAGGGAATTAATTCGGGGTGTTTTGATTACTCCTTCGAGCCATGTGCAGATTTTAGACGCCGAGTTCTCATCCTGTGAACATTTTTGCTTCCACTTTTCGCCTTCAGTTCCTCTTTCACACTTTCCTTTTCCGGACCGTCGGACGTGTACAGTAGGTAATGCAGATGTGAATGCTGTACCTCTTATTCCTGACATTCTTCTCTTAGGACGATCGCAACGCCTTTGTATTTGGCTTCAAATGATTTAAAGACATGTCAGGACTCTATACTGTATGTCCTGGGTGCCTTGCTTTGCAGAGCTGCGAGTTCTGCATTCATTAAATGTAGTTTTCTAATTACAAAATTCAAAAGAAAAAAAACAGAACTTGTTTTAATGACTGGAGAGTTGTTTATTTAAATAACTTATTAAAATGGAAATAAGGTTTTGGTGTGTCACCAGACAATAACAGGGTCTGACTTCACAAATGTTCTTCTTGATGACTCCTTAAAAAATCTCATCTTCCAAGAAGCATAAAAGCCGTTAAAGCTGCATAAGAGGAACAAATGGGATTACTAAATGTATGTGTAATGTGTGGGTGTCCCAATGCCGTGGCAGAAATTGTTGTCTTGATCATCTGTCTAGCTTTACACTCCAAAATTAAAACAATTTTATGTATGTTAAAAACAAAAAAACTGACAAAAGCATCACATGATGTTGGGTGTTTTTATTATTGTGTAATACACAACATGCTGCATCATGATCATTCTTTGTGCTTAATCCATAATGACCTCAACTCAATTCTAGCAAATGGGTCACGATTGATTTGTTGCTCGAGCCACTGAACAAACTATACCCTGATATACAGCTGCTTTATTAGGTACACCACCTTGTTTCTAGACCAATTATCTTCATTTATCATATGGATGGATTTTGTAGTTCTATAATTACATTCTGTAGTCCATCTGTTTCTCTACATATATTTTAGTCCCCTTTGTTCTATTGGACAGGGCAGGTTTTATACCGATGGTGGATGATTCTAACCACTGCAGTGACACTGACCTGGTGGTGGTGCTTTTGTGTGGGGTGTGGTGGTGCGAGTGAATCAGAGTTTAAACCCTGTATCCACACCCTGTACACTCTATTACACACCTCCACCTTACTGCTCCACCTTGTCGGTGTAGAATCAGCGACAGTAGTCAATACAGTGCTGAGAATGATTCACCACCCATATGGTACATGCTCTGGGGTGGTCGTATTGGGGTCCTGATCATCAAAGAACCGATGGATTACAGCCTGTAACTGTAAATTGTAGAACTACTAAGTCCGTTATTATGTTGTGTGTTGTTAATAGGATCTCAGTTTCCCCTGGGAATAAAATGTTTTACCCTCTGGGATCTTGTGTGTATTACAGTTTGGAAACCATGACACCATGTTTTGTTGAGAGTCAAGACAATAGTGATATAATGCCGTGTGATGCTTTTTGAAATTGACCCGTGTTTGCTTTCGTGCAGGGATGGCCGAGGCACATCAGGCTGTGGCGTTCCAGTTCACTATAACCCCCGAGGGCATCGACCTACAGCTCTCTCACGAGGCCCTCCGCCAGGTTTATCTCTCCGGGTTACGCTCCTGGAAAAAACGCGTTGTGCGCCTCAAGGTGTGTCTAAAGAACGAGAGCCGGGAGAACCGCCTGAGACTTCGGCTGTTTAAGTATTATTTAATATGACAAAGATGAAATACAGTTTATCACTGCCGTGTGACAAAACAAACACTGTATACTGTACGACGGACATTCAGTGTTGATCTGTTAGGATCAGACTCAGGACTTTGTTTGCACGGAGTCGTGTCGAAGCCGATTGAGATTTAGTAATCACTTTAAGCATTTTCTGTCACATGCAGGTTGGAATTTCACCGCAGGCTTAAGACCTTTAATGCCACAGTAAACAGAGTGACACCTGTGAGGACCAATGGCCAGCAGTCCCGGGTCAGACAAAAGTATTTATACACAGCTCTTAAACGTTCGATTCTGAGGCAGGTGTCTTGGAGTAAGAGACCAAGCCCTGCGTTCAGGACCACTGGATGCTGTTAACGTTGTTGGAACAGTTTCAGAAAGGCCCTGAGGTCCCTGAAGTTCTGTTTGCGTGAGTTTGATGGAATGAAAGTTTCGGTTTTGTTCTGAACCTCTTAACCTCTGGTCTGACCTGTTTTCATACTTGGAATTCCTAATGGGGGGGGGGGGGGCTGGGTTAGGGATTGCACAATCCATACTACAGCTGCAGAAGCCATGTCCCTTTGTGACGAGGTGTTCTGGCTCTGTCCTCTGCAGGGCTTGTGGTTAAGGAACCAGCCTTGTGACCCAAAGGTCCCTTCATTCCAGGTCCCACCTTTAGTACTATGGCTGAACTGCCCTTGGGGAAGGCACCTAACCCCAGTTGTACCCTGGGAGCCTTGTATAGGGCTACCCACCGCTCCGGGCACATGTGCTCACGTCACTCAGTGTGTGTTAAATGTGGAGGACTAATTCCTCTGTATGTAAAGCACTGGAAACAAAACGAAGCACTTGAAATGAGGACATCCCTTTTTTTTTTCTCCAGAACAATGTCATCACAGGAGTCTACCCTGCCAGCCCATCCTCCTGGCTCTTCGTAGTCATAGCCATTCTAGCGACCATGTACACCCGCTCGGATCCATCCATGGGCCTCATCGCTAAGATCCAAGAGCACCTGCCGGCCAGGTAACCATCACAGGGCGTCACCCAGGCGACTAAGATGTAGCTCTCAACCAGTTTCTTATATGTGATCGCATGTTTCGCTTCTGTAGTGGCTCTATGAGCTTGCAGTGTCAGACGGTGGTCTCGGCGGTGCTGTTCAGCACACTGCTCTGGCTCTCCCTCATCTTCACCATGAAGCTGTGTCTGAAGCAGCTGCTGTCCTACCACCGCTGGATGTTCGAGCAGCGAGGCAATGTGTCCACCACCACCAAAATCTGGGTGGTGAGTATTGCCTTCACACTCACAGACACACACACTATATGGGGCAATCAATATTTTGCTGTGGGTGGAAACCAGAGAACCTAGAAGAACCTACAGAACATAGAATCTCCACCCAGATCGAGATGCAAACACTTTTAAAGTGTGGATTTTCATTCATCGAGGACAAGTTTCTCAGTTTCTGCAAAATAATTGCCCTTCAAATTCCCTTTGAATGCAAATACATGTTTCAATTTGTTTTTGAAGGCTATTAATAAATTTGTTCGGTTTGTGTTCTGTAAAAGTGGGTCGCGACTTGATGACCATGAGAACATGTGGGTCTCTGCTCTGTCGTGTTCATACCAACATATCAACGTTTAATGTGATGTAACGATGTCTCTGTTTGTGGGCTTCAGATGCTGGTGAGGATCTTCTCTGGCCGACAGCCTCTTCTTTACAGCTATCAAGGCTCCCTGCCCAATCTGCCCGTACCTGCTGTCAAAGACACAGTCAAATGGGTCAGCAGGCGGTCGTCATGCTTACGGTCATCACCGTGTCTTCCGAACGAGCTTGATTTAATGTTCTTGTATCTTTAGTATCTGGAGTCAGTGCGACCTTTGATGAATGACGACGAGTACGAGCGGATGAGAAACCTGGCCAAGGAATTCGAGCTTAATTTGGGGAGCCGGCTGCAGTGGTACCTCAAACTAAAAGCCATGTGGGCCTCCAACTACGTGAGTCTTAATTTTATTGGTTGGAATTTTCCAATTACTGTAAAGATGGACTTTGTAGTTCTACAATTTCAGACTGTAGTCCATCTGTTTGTGTTGTACGGTACATACTGTGTACGTCCCCTTCACTCTATTCCCTAATGGTCAGGATGTAGTACCACCACAAAGAAAGGATTATTTGGTGGGTGCGTTATTCCTATCCCAGCAGTGTCACTGAGGTGGAGAAATAAATCGGGTAATTTATTGGACGCTTTTATCCAAAGCGACTTACAAGGTGAGCATAGGGTTCATCACAACATCCCTGGAGCAATGATGGTTAAGGGTCTTGCTCAAGGACCCACACTGGTAACTTCAGTGGACCTGGGATTTGAACCCCCAACCTTCAGATTGATAACCCAACACCCTGACCACTGAGCTACCACTCCCTGTCATGTCAGAAATGAAACTACAGCTGCACTAACACCCCCTCACCACATCAGTGTCACTGCAGAACTGACAATAAACAATCCACCACCCAAATGATACCTGTTCTGTGATGATCTTCACCCCAGTTCACTCTGTATGTTGTGTGTCCGTTGCAGGTCAGTGACTGGTGGGAGGAGTATATCTACCTCAGAGGTCGAGGACCCATCATGGTGAACAGCAACTACTATGGAATGGTATGTGACCTCCATGCTAAGTGTCAGTGTTTAATCAACATTATTTTTGGTGCGCGACTGTGCGATCGGTTTTTTCGTTGTGGTCATGTGATTCCACTGATGATAATTAACATCTAATAACATTCCAGATATTTTTTTGTTAGAATGTGCGACATGTTTTTGATGAGAACTAATTGTATCGGTTGATTATTCAGCACTAACGTGTCAAATATACCTTTGCCAGGACTTCATGTTTGTGACCCCGACCCCGATTCAGGCGGCCAGAGCGGGAAACGCACTCCATGCCCTTCTTAAGTACCGCAGGAAACTAAACAAAGAGGAAATCCAACCTGTGAGTTCACTTTTCTTTGGTGGGGTTGGAATTAGAACAGCTGACGTCTTCAAAAACCAAAACCCGGAGCATGTTTGCTATATAAAGTGCTCTCAAAAAAAAAATATCTTTTTATTTAATATATATATACAGGCGGTGGTTTAGGTGGCTTAGTGGTTTAGCATGTTCGCCTCTCAGCACTAGGGATTCCCGGTTCGAATCCCTATCTGGGTGGAGTTTCCATGTTCTCCCCGTGTCCGCGTGGGTTTCCTCCGGGTTCTCCGGTTTCCTCCCACAGTCAAAAAACATGGATCAAGTCAATTGAGTTCTCCAAATTGCCCCATATAGAGTGTGTCTGTGTGAGTGAGTGTGTGCCCAGCGATGGATTGGCGCCCTGTCCTGGGTGTATCTGCCCAGCGCCCGAGACGTTCTCCCCTGGATGGGCATGGGGAACCCCACCGCGACCCTAATAGAGGAAAAAAGTGGGAGATAATGAATGAATATATTACATACTAAAGAACATTCCACTTATCTTTGACTTTATTTTGTATTATTTTGTAACAAATGGAGAAATTTCTCTCTGGGGATTAATAAAGTATTCTGATTCTGGTGCCAACAACCATGCCACTGATCACATTAAAATACCTAATTTCTCTCTCTCTCTCTCTCTCTCTCTCTCTCTCTCTCTCTCTCTCAGAGTCGTATCCCTGGCACTTTCATTCCTCTGTGTGCGGCTCAGTGTGAGAGGCTCTTCAACACCACACGCATCCCAGGAGTGGAAACCGGTAACCTATACACACAGAATCCCCCGACCCGAAAGCATGCACACACATAAAATCACACACTGTCTCTTTACGTTCATGCAGCTGTTAAAACAAGTCCTTGTAAATTGGCATGACTGCCGTAAAACCAAACTACTAGCCGCAACTAATACAATCCCTCAATCAACAACAATTACCACATGAGCGACGGTTGCCATGACACACCTATTTACACACCTATTCCTTCCTTTCCGTTACAGATACAGTCGTCCACTGGAACGACAGTGAGTATATAGCAGTGTACCACAGGGGGCGCTATTTTAGGCTGTGGCTTTACCAGGCCGGCAGGATGCTCATGCCCCGTGAAATCGAACAACAGATCCAGCGCATTCTCGACGATAAGACGGCTCCCGCTCCTGGAGAGGAGAAGCTGGCTGCGTTAACGGCCGGGGAGAGGTACGGTTTTAAAACAACGAGGGGGAAAATAATATCAAAGGCAAACTTTTTTCGGAATTATTTAAACCTGTTTAATGTAATCCTATGGGGCAATTGTGCATGTTGAGGGAAACACTTGTTTGTCACTTAGAAGATTATAATGTGTTTCTTTTGGTGTTCTGGACAGATTTTGGTCACTTTTGCCATTAAATCTGAACCCAGGCTAAAAATACCTAAACTATCCCCTTTAACCGGCTTTCGTTTCTCAGAATCCCGTGGGCTCAGGCCAGGAAGGAGTTCTTCAGCTCAGGAGTGAACAAAAGATCTCTGGACTGCGTCGAGAAGGCGGCGTTCTTCGTTACGCTCGAGGATGAGGAGCAAGGCATGAAGGGTGATGACCCGGTTGCCAGCATGGATCGCTACGCCAAGTCTCTCTTCCACGGCAAATGCTTCGACCGGTGAGTCCTCGCGGCTTTGTTGCCGTGGCGCCGTGGCGGAGACGTTCACCTTTAACGTGATGCCTCTGTGTATCAGGTGGTTCGACAAGTCCTTCACGGTGATCATCTATAGGAATGGGAAGACAGGCCTGAACGCGGAGCACTCCTGGGCAGATGCTCCCATCGTCTCACACATGTGGGAGGTAACGTTTGTTAAAACAAGTTTCGATTCATTTCTGTATCTTAAACAAACTTATTGTGTTCTGTCTCTTCCTCGGCGCCCCTTCAGTACGTGCTGGCGACCGATAGCTTCCAGCTTGGTTACAACCAAGAGGGACATTGCAAAGGCGATGGGAACCCATCCTTACCCCAACCTCAGAGGCTCACATGGGACATCCCCTCAGAGGTGTGTATTTGGACCGCTTACATTTTAACATCTTTCAGCAACATGGCAATAAAATGTTGCTGAAGTGAATCTACAGCTGTAGTGTGTAGTGAGTCATCTGGTGGGGAATCACACTGAGTCATTCGTGATGAGATTCACTGCTGGTTTGGCACCTGAGACGACGTCACTGGGTGAAAGGTGAACTGAAATGTGGCTGCTCTGGTCTCACAGGTTCTGTATTTCCGCTTTCACACCCGTTGATCTTCTTTGACAGTGAATTCTCACCGTGAATACTGTAGGTCAAGAGAACATCTGAGTGCTTCTTTGAAGACATAATTATTCCTTAAACCTGTTTAATCCTAAAAGTTTAATTATAGTATCGTTTCACCTGGACCTCATTGTTCTTTAACTTTGTCTCGGCTCGGTCGGGGCATCAGTGTCAGTTTCTTTTATATATATCGTTTGTTTAATTGTTTTTCTTTCATTATCTCCCGCTTTATCCTCTATTAGGGTCACGTGGTGGGGTTCCCATGCCCATCCAGGGGAGAACGTCTCGGGCGCTGGGCAGATACACCCAGGACAGGGCGCCAATCCATCGCTGGGCACACACTCACTCACACAAACACACTCTATACGGGGCAATTTTGAGAATTCATTTGACTTGATCCATGTTTTTGGACTGTGGGAGGAAACCGGAGAACCCGGAGGAAACCCACGCAGACACGGGGAGAACAAGGAAACTCCACCCAGATGGGGATTCGAACCGGGAATCCCTAGCGCTGAGAGGAGAACGTGCTAACCACTAAGCCACCTTGTTTAATTGTTTATTTTTTTTTATTTCAATTCCTTGGCTGCTAATTAACTATAATGTAATTAACTCTAATACCAATTATTATAAACGTAACACAGGTTCCCCGTCCCTCTGTCTTTAACGCAGTGTCAGGAGCGCATCGCGAAATCCCTTTCGGTCGCGCAGGTGCTGGCCGACGACATCGACTTCCACTCGTTCGCCTTCCGAGATTTCGGCAAAGGCAGCATCAAAAAGGTCAAGATGAGTCCCGACGCCTTCATCCAGGCGGCTCTGCAGCTCGCCTACTACAGGGTACGTCCTCAGGGGGCGCCATGGCGTTAGTGTTACACTCTAAACCTCTCCATCGCTGCATCTTCTGATCTCTTCTTCAGGACCGGGGGATGTTCTGCCTGACGTATGAGGCGTCCATGACGCGGCTGTTCCGCGAGGGCCGGACAGAGACCGTACGCTCCTGTACCAACGAGAGCTGCGCCTTCATCAAAGCATTCGAGAACGGCGAGGTATGTTTGGATAGGTCAACGTTAAATATGTGTATGTATCACCTTGTACCCTTCACCTGAGTCTCTTATTTATCCACTTAGGCGGTGGATTTGTGCCGGCGGCTGTTTAGAGCTGCGTCGGATAAACATCAGCTCCTCTATCGACTCGCCATGACTGGAGCTGGAATAGACCGACACCTCTTCTGTCTCTATGTTGTTTCCAAATATCTGGGTGTGGAGTCGCCCTTCCTCAAAGAGGTGTGTGTGTGTGTGTGTGTGTGTATGTGAGTGTGTGTGAGGTGTTTCCTCTTTCCATGATTAATGGCTTTATTCTCCTTAATGACTTTATGATGTGAAGGCCTTAATGGGGTGGAGCCTGTAAACAGAAGGGCAGATCAGGATAATGGAAATACCCCAAATATGCTTCCATTTATCAGATCTGCCCTCCTGTCCCTGCCTCCCGCTCACAGGCTCCGCCCCACCACGCCCTCACATCAAAGATTTTAATTAAACACTATGTGCTAAAATGTAAATAAGCCTTAGGTTTTAATAATTGTCTATAAAATCCAATGAAAATGCATTTTTGTGATGACGTTCTAGAGGTCAAAGTCTTTTTTTTAAAAAGTGTGTGTGTTTGTGTGTGTGTAGGTCCTGTCCGAGCCTTGGCGTCTTTCCACCAGTCAGACGCCGTTCCAGCAGGTGGACCTGTTCGACTTTGAGAAGAACCCAGACTACATCACCTGTGGAGGTGGATTCGGACCTGTAAGAAAACCATACTGCTCAACCCCCTCCCCCCCTACCCTTGGGTTCCCTGGTGAAATGTTCTAGTAACTTTATTTTAGATCCCTGCCATGTACACTCACTGAGCACTTTAGTAGGTTCTCCTCTTTGTTTCCACACTCATCGGTGTCACTTACCATATACCTGCCCTTTTATAGTTGAATAATTACAGGCCTGTAGTTCCTCTCCGTGTTCTTTAATGCTCAGAACCACTAGAACAGGTCAGGTGCTGTTAGGTTGGTGGATGACCCCTAATAGACAATATTTATAGAAAAATGGAGGTTAACCTAATTAAGCGGCCAGTGAGGAGACGTGGTAACAGGTGAGCTCGCAAATCCAAACCTCCGTACGAGCCGATCTGATGCAGCAACATCGTAGCTCTGCCTAACTCCAGACTCGCGTTGACAGGTCGCTGATGATGGCTACGGCGTCTCCTACTCGATGATCGGGGAGCACATCGTCAGCTTTCACGTCTCCTGCAAGCACTCCTGCTCCCTCACTGTAAGTCTGTGATTTTTTTTTTGGGGGGGGGGGGAGTTTTTTTTTTTTTTTTTTAAACGACCTGTAGTTCATTTTTCTTTTTTTTCCTTTTTTTTTCTTCTCTCTGTGATTTTAGGGCGCACGCAAATTCGGGGAGCATATCAGAAAAGCGCTGCTGGACCTTTTGCGACTGATGACCGACGACCAGAAGGAGGCGCAGCGCAGTGAACAGAACAACAGCGCCAACACGCAGGACAAGAAGGAGCAGTGAGGTGGAGAGTGGGGGTGTGTGTGTGTGTGTTTGTGTTTGTTTGTGTGTGGTTCAAAGAAGCAAAGCCCCAGAGCCAGGTTAAAACCACTGATACAAGGCATTAAATAAGAGGTGGTAGCCCATCCAGGACGGTCACCCGGTGCCTTAAAGGTGCAAGAGGTTGGGGAAAAAAACCAAGTCCAGGTTCGAGAGCAGTCCACAGTACAGTGGAGTTGTAACTTGTACGATTTCACCAGCACGTTTCTGCATCTTTAAGGCTCCACCCTGCGTTCCAACACTGTTTACCTCTCACAACCTGAAACGTGGCAACAAGGCTGTGATTTTTCGTGCCTGCCCTCGGCGGCAATGTCAGTTTTTAACACACAGTACACACTGCCTCGCTTAAAGAAATACCCCCCGGATTTTTAAATAGGACGAGGGCTGGGGTGAAGCCATCCGTATGGCCCCGGACGTTTCATCAGGTGCAAATTGTGAAGTGGGGGTTTAGGATGCACTCAATAATTTTTATTCCCTCCTTACAGTGGGGGGTGACCAGTATCCTCCCCCTGTCTGTGTGAGATACTAACTAGTCTTAGCTATCAGGGATGCACATATTGGTGCCCTCTGTGGGATTGGATGTGAACTGTAGGTTAAAATGTGAATACTTAGGCAGGTCTTCACATTTAACAGAGCGACTCGGTTCCTCGCTCGGCTATACACACAAGATCCTTCCGTACTAAATTCTAGAACTCAGTAGAATATTGACGTCCATCTCCGCCCTCTTTTTTTTTTGGCGAGGCAGTGTGTATAAAGTGATCTATAATGTTAATCTCCATTAGATACAGAAGAGTATAACGTCTGGATGAATGTATTGTTCTGGGTGTTTTTTGTTTTTTTTTACAGTCTGTTGTCCTAAAACCAGTCATAGTAACTTTAATCGCTTTATTATCAGCCTCGTACTTTATTACACACTCTGTTCAACGTTGCCCTCCTCAACCACGTTGCTGCTCATTACCTTCCCTCAGTGTTAATACTGGTATTTACCTTAATGCACCATAGGAATCCGGTTCCACGTAAAGACCGTTGTGTACGTCCTCTGAGGCGGCTCGTCAGATGAACCTCACAGCTGTGAGCGCTATTGGAACGCAGTTGGGTTAAAAGGTTCTATAACTGTTTAAAGGATCCATATGATGCTATTACTGTGGGTCGAACGTCCCGCTCCTAAATCGAACTCTAAACGTGGTATTAGTTTGGTTTTGAATCCTCAAACTGTTAGTGCCGAGTCATTTTAAGTCGTAGTTACTAGGGCTGGTCGATTTGTGACAGAATATTCTAGCACAGCGACATCTAATGATGAAAACTAAGAAAGCTAAAACTAATTTAAGAAATGGCGTCTGGTTTTTTTTGTCGCTTTTGCATTAAACCGAGGTAATTTCAAATCCCTGATCTTTTAATGGCTGTGAGAACATGCCAACTTCTATCTATTTACACCATGTGTCATGTGAATGCAGCGTTAACAGCCCGATATCCCGCTCAAAACCAGAGAGCTTTCCTCGCGCTTTTTTGTTTGTTTTCTCAAATGTTACCACTAATTCCATTCCCAACGTCGACTAAACATCGGACAGATTTGTAAATTATGCAGAGTCAGCACTCCTCCATCTGTCTCTCAGGCCAGTACGTTGCTTTAATGTTGCCTAGCGTTTGACAGCGTGGAACCCGTACACCTGACACTAGAATGTTTTTGATTTTTGAAGATTAAGCACTTGGACACTAAAATATGTTTCACAATAAACTACTACTCACAACTAGTGTTGATCCCATCGAAGCTGAACATTTTTAACTTTTAGTTTTCACAAAATTAGCACTTGGTTGCAGCAACATGCTAGCATAACGTTGACGTTTAGCACTTAAGTTACTACACTGGCATGGCGTTGATGTTGATGCTACGAAAGCCAGACACTGCATAAACAAAATGACCTTTAGCTTTGATATGGTTAAAAAAAAAAAAAGCGTTGTCGCTGTTGATGCTAGAATCCTGAATGAAAAACAGGTTTTGTGCTCCGTCCCGCGTCAACATGTTAGCATAGCGCTGATATATACCTAAATAAAATAAACCTGTGGCGTTACCTCCGTGATCTTTAAAAGGTTCGGCCGGAAGCAGCGAGGCGCGTCGTCCAGCCCTAGTAATCCACATTTAACAACTTTATTGTAATTTGGAGGAACCTGAATGCTGGACCTTACGTTCTGCGTTCCTTACGATCTTTAACTTCCAACATTATAAACTTGAATGTTAACGTTTTTTAGTTTTGGTTTTTGTTTTTGTGTTTTGTTGTGTTTGTTCTTCTGTTTGGATTTGTTTTTTTTTGTTTTTTGTATTTTTTTGTCTTGTTTTTGTGTTTTGTTGTGTTTGTTCTTCTGTTTGGATTTGTTTTGGTTTTTTTTTTTAATTTTTTGTCTTGTTTTTGTGTTTTTGTTTGCTCTTTGTTTTGTTTCACACACTTCTCACCGTTGTTACCTCTATCGTCTGTCAACAATCCTGGACCAAGTTTTCAGAAAGCACCGCTCTTAGGTTAAAGGAAACTAACGTAAAACTACGATAGCTAGCAATGATGTAATGATGATCGATACGTGAGCTGCATCACAGATTAACACTGAGAACAGGAGATTAGGAGGAAGATCTTTAGGAATGGAATCACGCCTGAGGGGAAAACGGGTCCGGTTCTAGTCCCGGTCCCGGTCCCGGTGACGGTGTGATTCATGTGACTCTGAGGAGTTTGGAAGTGGGATTAAAGCTCGGTCAGATGAAGGTCAACTGCTGCAGTGCTTTTGATTGAGATTGAGACTCTCACTTTGGACTTCGCGCGTACTGAATCGTGCGGCGTTGCTCTTTTATTATTGTTATTGTGACTAATATTAATATTGTTATTATATTAAATCTACAGAATGTTTCAATCAGCCCTCTACGAATATGTATCTGCTACTTTACATGTAACGCTTATGTAACCAGGCAAGGCTGCCGAGGGGATTTCAAATCCCTGATCTTTTAATGGCTGTGAGAACATGCCCAATTCTATCTATTTACATCATGTGTCATGTGAATGCAGCTTTAACAGCCCGAGATCCCGCTCAAAACCAGAGAACTGTTCTGCTGTACCGCTTTCCTCGCGCTTTTTGTTTGTTTTCTCAAATGTTACCACTAATTCCATTCCCAACGTCGACTAAACATCGGACAGATTTGTGAATAATGCAGAGTCAGCACTCCTCCATCCGTCTCTCAGGCCAGTACGTTGCTTTAATGTTTTCTAAGTCGATACTTTGATTGTCATGTGGCAGCATATTGGGATTCGGGGCTTTCCGTCTTCACGCCGTTGAGCGTTTTTGCATTTTATACTTTAATCTTGGGGATGATGTGAGATTCCAAACTCTGTTTTTTTTTTTAAAATAAAGGTATTGAAGCACAACGTTTACAGTCTTTGATTTGATCAGAATGCTTTGTGATCTCGAGCGCGGCGTCGGAAATGGTGTATAAATGTCTGCTGTTGTAGCCCATCCACCTCAAGGTCTGAATAGTGATTCATATAGTCCCCATTCTCAGGCTGTGTTTCATTTTAACCTCTTTTTTGATCGTCGTTACTTTGACCTTTATTTGAATGTTTTCAGGAAAGTGATCACGTCACCTGCTAATTAAAGACTACAGTCATGTAATCTGTAACCAATGAGGACGGTAAGTAAACTCTTAATATAAACACAACAAGCATTTAATATGAAACTTTTGATTCAAGAACCAACGATGCTACAGGCATGTACTTTGTAACTATATATATATATATATATATATATATATATATATGTATATGCACTGTAAGCATTAGACTTACTTTATTATGATCTTTATTATGTTCTGATCTGATTTCACTTTTGACTCTTTTTATGGAGTAAATGTTCTATTTACTAGAAAATAATTGATTGTGAGAAAAAGAAAAAAAAACATTCATTTTCTTAAGTATCAAAAATAATTGAATAGTTGGCTTGAAGAATCAAATCGTCATGAAGGCTGTGATTTACAGCCGTGTTAAATCTGAGGTGGTGGTGTCAGTGATTCTCTGTTGTCTGATGTTTGTTGTTGGTCCTGCAATGTAAACACGGCGTACGCATCGTTGTCCTGTTCGTATGCGGACACAAATCCAGCTTCTTTTGCGATCTCTCCAACCCTGACTGCAAAAGAGGCTTCCTGTTCTTTAGACAAGTCCTAACAGGTACCTGACACACACACACACACACACACTAGTAAGTCAATACAGTTACAAAATGTAATATTCATTATGTATGATATGTTTTCAACTCACTTGCCAAGTTCCACCATCAGTACGGCGTCCGGTGCTGCTACCTGTCTCAGGGAGTGATGTAAATGATGCACCATGCTGGGAGGGGGGAGGGGGGGGGGAGTTATGCATGATGACGTGTAAAGGGTAATGTCCAGTCATTACTGCAAAATACAAATCTTGCATCATCTCCAGAGGGTGTACTTTGCAGTAATGACTTAATTCAACTTTTTTTTTTTTTTTTTTTTTTTTTTTTTTTAATTAGTAACAGCAATAGTGCAAATGAAGTAGTACTATTATTATTAATATACCTCGTTGCAATAAGTACATTGATAGGAAAACACTAATTAAGCCTGTATGTCGTTACCATACGCTTATGAGATCATTATGTGCTTTGAGGAAATTAGGACAAGACCTCAGTTCAACGTTGCTTATTCCAAATAATACAAACTACTGATTCACCAACAATTTTACTGAACAGCTTCAGTACTGAGTGTCATCAGCCATTGGATGAAATGATTTAAAGTTCAGTATTATAATTTAAAGATCCTCTCTTGTAGCATAATGCTTTTTTTCCCACATTTTTAAAAGAAATTTTGTATAAAAGTCCCTTCTATAATTCTCTACATATAATAACCTAAAGGATACTGGAGGTTTTATGCAGTATGTTCTTCTGTATCGTCTGTGTGCTGTCTTGATTTGTATGTAATGTTTCATACATGTGTGCCAGAAAGAACTGCTTGTATGTGTAACATTCTTTGTGAAGTAAGTTGTGACTCTAATCTGTTTATTTGGACAGGTGTGCTGATGATGGATTACCTGGCTGAACAGTAGATGACATTAAACAGCTGACTGTATCTGCTTTTAGAGGTCAGTTTGGGAAGCGAATCCAAAGGCAGGAACGACACCTTCACTCCAGTTAGGTTCATCAACTCTACTCACACATATTAAAAAAAAATCACATGAGTAAATACACACAGTATCCAATTTCCACCCATTGTATCAGCTCCATGTATAGATATAGATGGACTTTGTAGTTCTACAGTAACAGACTGTAGTCCATCTGCTTCTCTGATAGACAGAGCAGGAAACATTTAGGTGGTGGGTGAGTCTCAGCACTGCAGTGACTCCAACTTTGTGTACACTGTGTTGGTGTGTGTTTCAAAGGAATGCTCCTGTGCTGTTGAAGTTTAAACCCTGTATCCACTCACTGCACACTCTACTACACACCTCCACCTCATTTGCTCCAGCTTGTAAATGTAAAATCAGAGACGGTTCTGTGTTCATCATCCTTTAATTCATCAGTGACACAGGACGGGAATAGCTGGATATTTTCCATTGATTTATTTTTTATTATTAAAAATTTTTTTTAGTCCAGCAGAGTCTGATCCATTCGTACCAGCACCATCACCACATTAGTGTCACTGTATTGCTAAAAATTATCCACAACCCTAATGGTGCTCCATGGGGGTCCTGACTATTAAAGAATAAAGGAAAGAGAACCACAGTATGTATTTGTAGAACTACAAATTCTTTTTATATATAAAAATTAAATGACCAATGATGTGGTTGTGGCTGTTACCTAGGTAACGGTCTCCGTTCCTCTGGTTTCTCGTTTGCAGTTTGTTTTCTGACTCTTGTGTTTTCTCAGAAGTTGATGAAACAGACTGGGACTGAGTTTCTGCCACGTGATCGACTGGAGGAAGCGTCGCCTCGTCCTCAGCATCTGCCTGAGAATCAATCTGCTGACTCCCTCTGCTGGACAGACAGTTGAACAGCATCTGCAGGTTTGCTATAGAGACATCCTGAGCGGTCTGAGATTAGGGTTCGAAAAATACAGGAACAAATCAGATCAGGATTAAATCACACATCTTCGTTTTTTATAATGAATCAAATTAATTATCTGGTTAACTAATTTACTTGGATGTAAAATATTTATTTTTGTGTTTTTTACACTGGCTTTCCATTTAGTTTCTGTAGGTGTTCATTTACAAATATTTTAATTAAAATCCTAAAGCTAATTCTTTCAGGTGCAGATTGTAAAACATGAAAAATGATGATGTGTCTTCACTTTTCTTTACCTTCACATGCTGTTTATTCTGCATCTTCAGAAGCTCTTTGTTTTCCGTTTCAATGCCAAAGGACAAGTAGGGACTAGAAACAATGTCCCCCCAGTAGCCTCTCAGTCCCACTCTGTCCCCTCGCTGGCGTGCACACAAAACAAAGTGTTTAATTAGTTTAATTACTGTGCTTCTGTATATTTAATCTGACAAAGCAAGATATCTCCAAGCAAAAAACAAATTCTTATAAATGTTTACTGTCATAAATAAATTTCGCAAAAGCCAGCATCTGTCATGTTGTGTGGACACAACCGAGGTCACTTGCCTGTGTGTGAATACACTCTAGATGTAAAAAATGTAACTTTAATATTATTAATATTTTAATCATATCTTCTTTCTACCTTTTTAGTTTAATGAATCAAGAAAAAGAGCCTCTGGCACGTTCTAACAAATCCTAAAAATCCAAACCTTCATCAGTACATCTGTTTGACAGGGATTTTGAGTCACCTACACGACTGAAGACGCGGGTGGACAGAAGACTCTGATTGGCTATCTCGTATAGCCCCTCCCTCATCTCAAAGGCCACACCCGTCTCCCTCCACTTGACGTATTGCTGTTTATTGATGATGCTGCACTACAAGTAAATGGCAAAGATATAAATATGGTAATTCTGCATTATTACATCATTGTGTTTATAATGTAGTATTTTTTCTCATAATACACTTTATGTAATGTTTGTAAAAATATATTCATCAAATGAAATCACTCACCCCTTTTTCATGTAGTTTCATATGAAGATCCCAGTCGAAACAGCCCCACCGAGAATCGTACCGCACGCCCAGGTGCTGCCTCACGCGGGCATCCCACAGTTGACCCATGACGTTGGATGTGGTTGGTGGATGCTGCCACAGCTTAAAGATCTGGACCAACTCATCCCGCTCCTTAAACTTGAGACGACCACAAACCAGGGGATTAGAAACGATGTGATAAACACAGTGAACCTAAAGTACAATTTTATCCAAAGGGACTTACCAAGTATACCAAATTTATGAGCCATTTATAGTCAGCCTCGGTAGGTGGCTGACTCTTACCTTCAGAAGGCTGATGTCCAGACAGGGATGTGTGTGAGCGTCGGTGCCGAGTGCGTCAGTGACTGAGTGTGTGAGTCCTGCTGCCATGTCCTTCAGCGTCTCCTCGGTCTGATGCCGTATCTCACTGTTCCCAAAAAGCTCCAAAAAGACCTCTGTCTTTTCTGCATACATAACGTCATGTGTAAGAAGAACTGGTATGTTCAGTTAACCACCTGGCATGGCTTTCCCTTCATTACAGAGAATGATTGACCGATGTGTGCTGACCTTGCAACCCCATGCTGTCTGGACTGGTCAGGGATACATACAGTAGCAACAGCTGCCGTGCAACAACCTCCATACTGTTCTCCAGCACCCAAACCTGGAATGTACATCACACGACGAGGTCTGTGTGAATGTCAGGGTCTTAACACCGGACAGTGAACATAGGAGGCAAAGTGAATCGTCACCAACGTGAAGCTTGTCTGTGTCTCTTAATCCTGCGATGGTCTTTAAAACATGTCTTGGGTCTCCACTGCCCACCATCAACACGTTCCGCTCCCCTTGTGGCTTCGGTACACCTACGTACATGTACAAGGAAACAGGCAATGGAAAAGGTTGACCTCAACCCCCTTTTGGATGAAGATTGCAAGCCAGGTTCCCATGTGTGACGGTTGTACAAATTAATAATTTAAAGCTAAAAAAAATAAAATAAAAAAAAAAATAAAGGCGAACAACCTGAAATAGGTTTAGAGGGAAAAAGAAGTTTTTCTTCTGAATATGATCATAAACTATTTAAATAAAAGTAAAAATTTGTATTTATAGTTTTCGGTGGCGGCACAGTGCTTTAGTGGTTTAGCACGTTTGTCTCTCAGCACTAGGGATTCCCGGTTCGAATCCCCATCTGGGTGGAGTTTCCATGTTCTCCCCTTGTCCGCGTGGGTTTCCTCCGGGTTCTCCGCTTTCCTCCCACAGTCCAAAAACATGGATCAAGGTCAATTGAGTTCTCCAAATTGCCCCATATAGAGTGTGTCTGTGTGTGAGTGTGTGCCCAGAGAATGGCGCCCTGTCCTGGGTGTATCTGCCCAGCGCCCGAAACGTTCTCCCCTGGATGGGCATGGGGAACCACCGCGACCCTAATAGAGGATAAAGCGGAAGATAATGGATGGATGGTTTTCAGTAGATGTTCTCACAGCATGTCCTTAAATGCTAGAAGATATTCACACACAATTTTGTGTGTGTATATATATGTGTTACATTTTTTTTAAATCCTGATAGAACACACAAGCTTCTTAACTATATTATCTTTTTTTAATTCATAAAGCTCCTAATTAAAATGACGTCACTTTCGTCTTACCTGTGTTAAACAGATCTCTTCCAGGACCGAACCCCCACCAGGTGATGCAGCCTGCACCCACCATGCTCTGACCGGCGCTCATTCTCACCTGCAGAAGTCTGGAGCAAAGGTTTTTATAATTATTTTATTATTTTAGCGTTAAAAAATAATTTTCACATACAATCGAATTCCAAATAACTCTGTATCTTCAGATTGTCAGTTCAGAGTTCACTCTCTATTCAGTGCACCACACATTCACTGTGAACACGTGCTGAATTCACTCATAATAACATAGTAAAAAATTCATTCATTCATTATCTTCCACTTTATCCTCTATTGGGGTCATGGTGGGGTTCCCCATGCCCATCCGGGGGAAGGCGTCTCGGGCGCTGGACAGATACACCCAGGACAGGGCACTAATCTATCGCTGGGCACACACTCACACAGACACGCACACATACACACACTATATGGGGCAATTTGGAGAACTCAATTGACTTGATCCATGTTTTTGGACTGTGGGGGGGAAACCGGAGAACCCGGAGGAAACCCACGCGGACACGGGGAGAACATGGAAACTCCACCCAGATGGGGATTCGAACCGTGAATCCCTAGTGCTGAGAGGAGAACGTGCTAAACCACTAAGCCACCGTGCCCCTTTCATAGTAACATAATAATTAAAATTTTAGCGTCTTTTTTCTTTTGTCAGAAGTCATTGTACGGAAAAGTAAATATATTATTTACGCTGCGTTATATATTATTAAAGTTTAACTTACCTTTACTTTATATGAACTAAAAAAAATTCACCGCCGACGTTTGTGTTTGGTTGCTTAGCAACGTCGCGTTTTTTTTTTCCCACTGTTTACGTTCCAGCCAGCCCATCATGATTTCCGCTACTCCGATTGGTCAGTAGCAGTCGGTTCTAATGGATATGTATATATTTGTGTAGTAAATAGTTGCTTTTGTTGTGCTTTTTTTAAAAAACATGTAGGAACCTTTAAATGTAGTAAATAGCAAGTACAAAACAAAAATTACGACAAATACAGGACAATAAACTTTAAACATTCCAGTATGTGAGGGAACAGTGCAGGTTGCCCTCTAGTGGTGTGAGGCGCAAGGTGCAAAAATTGGGTTATAAATGTAAACAAGTGCGTTTGCCGCAGCAATGAGCTATAAATGTAAAAAAAAAAAAAAAGTATACAATGTTTTCATTTTGTCTATCTTTGTTATCTGTGTGTGTATTTTTACTCCAGTTCTATATTAGTGCATTATTTTTATACATGTGTATGTAATGGACACCATATATATATATATATATATATATTTACATATGCAGAGTTGTAGAATGTACTTTGTGGTAGGTACAGTGTAGAAGGTTCTTGATTGATTTATTCCCCATATCAGTTCAAACTTAAATACCCCAGCTTTCTCTATATGGAGTCACCAGCAGAGATTCTCATAGATCTTATTGGCAGTCAGCCCGAATAGTGAAGTGGAATAATCCGCCTTCATGCCCCATTAAAAGTGGTTGTGCCAGTAATGTTGACGCGCTCCACCCAACTGCCAAATCATTTCGCTTTCTTCCCTCTGAGGCTTCTGGCTGCAGCAGAACCAAACGTATGAATGCGTCGTACAATCATATCAGCTGTGAAAGGCAGCAGGTGGCTCCAGCGATTTATAAAAATAAAGCCTTCTGTTCTCTGTGCAGATTAAAAAAGAAAGCCGTGTGTCCTGCAGGAGTTCCCTCCGCTGTAGCCTGCGGCCTATTCAGCACTGTGCGTTCACTGAAGTATGCACCTCGAGCTGATATGACAGAAATGGGTGTGTCTACATACAAGGTGTGTGTGAACGAACACACACACACACACCCACCCACAAAGAGATCTGCCCAGAAGAAGGCAAGAACAATAGTGCGCTGAGAAGTAAAGGTAAGAGAACTCTATATTAAGCTTGCTTTTCTTTAACAGTTTGTTTTTATGATGTGTTTTGGGTTTTGTGGGTGTGAGTCGGGTCTGCTGCATCATCTGAGCTTTTCTCTGTCTGTCTCACTGTATTTCTCATATTCACTTAAGTTTGTACAATGGGCAACAAAAACCCACCGCTCCAGCATGTGTGCTCACTTCACTCAGTGTGTGTGTGTTTCAGTGCGTCATTGGGTTAAATGTGATGGACACATTCCTCTGTGTGTTAGTACTGTAGGCAAAATATATCATTTTATAACTAGAAAGGAATTAAGAGAAGGGTGGGGGGTAGAAGAACTTGATTGACCAACACAGAATCCCAATCTTAACCCGATCACCTAACACCTTTGGGATGAACTAGAACACAGACTGTGACCCTCTAACGGGTCCTCCAACTGTGTCTGACCTCACAAATACCTTTGTGGATGACTGTTTAGAATCTTGGGGAAAGTATTCATAAAAGAGTGGAAGCTGCTATAGCTGTAAGCTGTAACATGAGACTAATTACAGTTATTACCATTGCGTGGGTGTTTTAGTACCGTTGTCCATGTTGTGTGTTTATGAAGAAAAGCCTGTTTTTGTCAGATCCATTTCTAGAGACCCTCTCAGCCCTAAATACTAAACTGAAATAGAGTTTAAATAAGTGAACGTGGAATTTGAGGAACACTGAGAATCACTTACCTAAACTCTCTAACCGTAAACGCACCCCCGTCGTTGTTGCTGGGTTTTATTAGGTCAGAAACACCTGTTATTACTGACACCTATAATTAAACCCTCTCTCGTTCTCGATCCACAGCCATGTTTATACTAATCTGCCGCTACAACCGTGTCATCGTGTATCCCGGCGACGATGTCACCCTGTCCTCCAACCTCTCACCCGAAACCAGCGCCGTGGCCATGGAGGTCCGCTGGTTTAAGGGCACAGATTGCGTGTGTCTCTATAAGAACGGCCAGGTGACCGTGGGGAGGGGGTACGAGGACCGAGCCGGCATCTTCACGCGGGAGCTGGGGATGGGAAATGTGTCCCTGGTCCTGAAGAACATCAGACCAACAGACACAGGGACCTACATCTGTCAGGTTCTCACTGGACAGGACAAGGTGGAGAAGTCCGTTAGTCTGTACATGGCAGGTGAGTCGTGAACGGTGGAGGTGAATAAATATAGAACACACAATTGACCTGTAGAAGACGCTGTGGAGAACATGATAAATATGGGTGCATAAAGTGGGTTATTTTTTTTAAGGCCATAAAGTTGTTGTGGTGTTTAATTTAACTTACCGTTTTTTTTTTTTGTAAGGAATGGAACCGCTGTCACCTGACCGATGTGAGTTTTATTAAATCTTTTTTAAGTTAAAAACAGTACTGCAGTGTATGACCTTGTGTTGAGTCAGCAGTTTGGGCTAAATTCTAACCTCGTCTCTAATCTAATCTGTTTGTGGATCTTTAGTTGGACCAACGTTTGCGGAACCCAACACGGAGCAATCGGCTGAAGTACTTGGTGAGTTTGCAGTAAATTATTCGAATCTGTGACATTGATTTAAGAAAATACGAGAGACATGACGTATTTAAATGAAATGCTGGGTGAACAATCTGAACAAATCCAGGTCTTAACTGATTACCCAGCATGCAAGCCTTTTCGGCTCTGTGCATGTCACTGTTATTTGAATGATAATAATAATAATAATTGATAACTATGTGATGTTCTTGGTCTGAAGAGTTAAAGCAGTTATTGCAGAAAAAGGAAAATGAGCTTCAAGGGAAAGTGAGAGAGCTGGAAACCCTGAGCGACATGGTGCGGAGCAAATCCAGCCTCCTTCATTATAAAGACACAGATTTGGAGAACATGAGCAAACAAGCCGTGGAGAACCAGGAACGAATGAAAGGCATGGAGAGTCAGTTGAAAATGTACAGAAGTGAAGTGGAGACGCTGGGACAGGCACTTCAGGAAAGGAACCAACAGGTGACGCAGCTCACGGGGGTTCTGCAGGACCAAGAGCAAGAACTGGCAGCAGAACGGCGTCTGAGTGCAGGTGAGGAGGAGTCCAATCATTCCTTCATTCATTATCTCCCGCTTTATCCTCTATTAGGGTCGCGGTGGGGTTCCCCATGCCCATCCAGGGAAGAACATCTCGGGCGCTGGGCAGATACACCCAGGACAGGGCGCCAATCTATCGCTGGGCACACACTCACTCACACAGACACACTCTATATGGGGCAATTTGGAGAACTCAATTGACTTGATCCATGTTTTTGGACTGTGGGAGGAAAGCGGAGAACCCGGAGGAAACCCACGCGGACACGGAGAGAACATGGAAACTCCACCCAGATGGGGATTCGAACCGGGAATCCCTAGCGCTGAGAGGAGAACGTGCTAACCACTAAGCCACCGTGCCGCCCGAGTCCAATCATCTGTTCCAATAATTATTCATACCTCAGGCTTCAAGTCTCAGTGAATTCACACAGCAACAATTACTTAATAAATAACATCAAGCTGAACAGTGTGCTTTTGGTTCTGCAGATGAGCTGGAAAAGGCCAACAAAGCAGGTCTGAGTGCAGAGGATTCTGCCCACGTAAAAGGTAAATATGTAAAGTTATTCAAATTCATAAAAATACCTTCCACTTAATCCTCCACTTGGGATTTGGGGGGTTCCCCATGCCCATTCAGGGGACAACATTTCAGGCGCTGGGCAGATAGAACCAGGACAGGCCGCCAATCCATCGCTGGGCACACTCTCACTTTCTCAGACACACACACACATATTATATAGGGGCAATTTATATAAGGGAAATTTAGAGCAGCCAATTCACCTTGAATTGGGGCAATTTGGAGAACTCAATTGACTTGATCCATGTTTTTGGACTATGGGATGAAACCGAGAACCCAGTGCTGAGTTAGTGTATTAAATCGTATAAATCCAAACAGTAACCAGCAGTTTTGATGCTTAAAGAGCTAAAGACCCTGTTGGAGCAAAAGGAAAAAGAACTTCAGGACAAGTCGGTGGATCTGGAAGGCGCAACCCAAGAACTGCGACGGATGGCGAGTCTGCTGCAGCAAAGAGAGGCTGATCTGCAGAACGAGGCCCAGAACCAGATCCGGAACATGGTTCATGAGGTGGAACTGTGTAAGACAGAACTGGAAGCGCTGGGCCAAAAACTGCTGGAGAAGAACAGCCAGGTTCAGCAGCTGACTGCAATCCTGAGGGACAAAGACCTAGAACTGGAGGAACGTCTGAAAACAGGTAGGACGACTTGCTAGTATAAACCTCTGAAGGCGCGGTGTAAACATACGTCCTCCAGTTGTTTCACCCTGAGGCGTTTTGGATCGGTGGTGGTGAGGGGGTTCTTGGAATGCACTTATATAACAAACGATAAATTATATTCTAGTACCTGGGACGTTTTCTCACGGAGCGTTTCCACCTGAGCTACTGGAAAAGAGCGAAGCCCTGCTGTCGAAGATGTTCCCAAACCCCGATGACCAGCTGAAAGACATAGAGCTGTGGATTCAGCGGAAAAGAGAGGAGAATCGGATGAAGGAGGAGGAGGAGAGTGCGGAACTTCTGGAAAAACAGTATCTGGACTACGCCACGATGATGGGCGACCTGCTCCAGGAGGAGTACGGAAACCTCGCCAGCCTGGCGCAGTTCAGAGCCGAACTGGAGACGGAGCTGGAACGAGCGGCGACGGACGAGGAGCTCGAGGACCTGGAGACTCGGCTTTCAGAGGCTGTACGACGGCAGAACGAGGGCGCGCGTCGGATCGAGCGGCTGACCCAGGAGCTCGACCGGCAGAGACTCGGAATCGAACAGGAGCACCAGGAGCAGATCGCTGAAATCAGAGAGAAGTACCTCACGGTGTCCAGGGTGGAAGACGAAACCGGCATCCTAAATATAATTCTGCCGGAGGTTCAGGCGTATTTCAGGAACATGGCTGCAGATTTAAAGAGTTCCGTAGACGGACAGAGGAAACGGGTCACGTCCGAGGAGATAGCTGGAGAAACAAACGCCATAAACGTCTCCCAGATTAACGGGGTGGAAACGGACGAGGAGAGAGTCCAGGTTAGTGAAGAGAAACTCGTAGTGGAGGCTGAGAGTTTCATCCCAGACAGTCAGGAAATTAATAACAACAGTGTGGTGATGGTCACGTACGAGACATCTGAACAGCACACAGAGAGGGAGTCCACTGAAAGCCAGAGCTCAGAACAGAGGAAATGGCCTAAAACAGCAAACGGTGTGAAAATGGGAAGGAAAATACAAGCCTGCATAGAAGAGGAGGAAGAGGAGGAAGAAGAAGAAGACACAGATGAGACCGAGGAGGGGCAGGAATAGGCAGGAGATGTAAGGGAGCATGTTGAGACAGGCGAGAATCGCATACATTAGATCTACAAACTTCAAACACGGTGGTTTGGAGCCTGGTGTCTTAAAAAAAAACAAACTTAGTTTTAAACTTGGACACAAATGAAAGAAAAAATGGGTTATTTTTTTCACTATGAGCCTGATTTTTTACATCTTAGAGTCTAAATTAAATACTTAATAACGAAAACAAATAGCAGATCTGCTTGTTTTTGCCACCGACAGGCTTATGTTAAATACCTCGTATTAATAGTATGATAAAGTAGAATAGTATGTACTTTTACAGAACAAGGTCTAAATTTAAAACCTATCCCTGATTGTTTAAAGGTGGAGCTTTATTGCTTCCGATTTAACTGAAGTCCCATCAGAGTCTTAACACAGTAGATACATTTTTGGCTGGAATGATGATAAAAAATAAACACGTATTATGCTAAAATTTAAACTTTGCTTTATTTTATTATTTCATCTGTATGTCGGCGGCACGGTGGCTTAGTGGTTAGCACGTTCGCCTCTCAGCGCTAGGGATTTCCGGTTCGAATCCCTATCTGGGTGGAGTTTCCATGTTCTCCCTGTTTCCACGTAGGTTTCCTCCGGGTTCTCCGGTTTCCTCCCACAGTCCAAAAACATGGATCAAGTCAATTGAATTCTCAAAATTGCCCCATATAGAGTGTGAGTGTGTGCCCAGCGATGGATTGGCGCCCTGTCCTGGGTCTATCTGCCCAGCGCCCGAGACGTTCTCTCCTGGATGGGCAGGGGAACCCCACCGTGACCCTAATAGAGGATAAAAGCGGGAGATAATGAATGAATATCTGTATGCCAGTTGGCTGCTCGGTCCAAAAAGCCATGTTTCCGGTTTTAACCTGTATGTTAGTACCACGGTCAGGCTTTGTGGGGCAGGATGGGTATTTGGAGCCAAAACATTCCCTTTTGTTTTGTTTTTCTTTTTTTTAATGTGTTGTGTCTTTAAGCGCCTGTGAACGCCAGCAAACCGTTCTGTACTTTAACGCCTGACATCTCGCATCATGATTAATGTGTAATGAGGGATTACACATGCTGCATTACACACGTGAGAACTCCGGAGCAATGCATCCACCTGCACAGAGCCAGAAATATGTAGACATCCTAAAGCCTTAATGAATATTAACACACTGACAAAATGTGTGGTGGCAGCGTTTGAGGCTTCGCCCAAATCTGCGTCTTGTACGTTGTGTTCATCGGTACGTAACTTCGGGATCTGGAGTCATTTATACTTTTAATAAATTCAAATCTGCTGAATGAACTTGATAACCCGCAGCGTTATCACACCTACGTGCTCAAGCATGTGCACGTACATCAGCACTCTGCTTACTACAGCACTTTTTTGGGCGTGAAATCAAGAGGCACAGGATGTCCAAAAGCATTTTTAATACACATCAGCTGTAAAAAACAAAAAAAAAAACACAATCATGAACCGCCTGCTGATTTATTACAGTGCAATAATGTTTTATTATTATTATTTTTTTTAGTTTGCAGCTACTACAGATCAGAAATGACTCCGATGTCTCCGCGGAGGTGCTGGTCCTGTGGCCTCAGGGGCTGAGCGGTTACTGTTGGTTTTGTTTTTTCTGAAAAACAAAACCGAGACCCATCATCATGATGCAGCCTTCCTTTCAAGATGAAGTGAGAACAGAATTCATGTTTGGTTCAGAAGGGCGGCACGGTGGTGTAGTGGTCAGCACGTCCGCCTCTCAGCACTGGTGATCCAGCTTTGAACACCAATCTGGGTTGAGTTTCCATGTTCTCTCTGTGTCTGTGGGTTTCCCTCTGTGTTTTCAGTTTTTTTTCCCCACAGTCCAAAAACGAGGTGAATTTAATGCTAAAAATGCACCATAGTGTGTGAGTGTGAATGCGTGCTCGGGTATGGATTGGTGCCCTGTCCAGTGTAAATATGTCTTATTCGTGGTAATGACCAAAAGGAGGCGACACTGGATCTAGAATTCTTATTTATAGCTTGAAAACTGTGACCTGATTTCGGGTCAGAGTGTCTTACCCGCCTGCGTGCTGTAGGAAATGTTGTGCTGCTTGAGCAGAGCGTGGAGGCGCTCTATTTCAGCTCGCTGGTTCTCGAAATCCTGAGAACACACACAGCGTTTATTCAGACCGCTCTCTGTACGTTTGAACTCCCAACCCAACACCCTCCAACTCCACCTCGGGGGGTCAGTTCTTCTATGCCTTTGCTACTTTTGTTTGGTTCGTACCTCCCTGCACTGCTCCAGGGTCTGAGGTGTGGAACTCTGATCGTTGGTTGGACTTTTCCGCAGGTCTGTCAGCTGCTGCACCGTCTTCAGTAATCCGGCTTCTTCAAACAGGACCCTCAGCGTCTTATTGTACCCCTGCATCAAATGCACAGGACGTACATGTAGTAGTTTAGAATGTGGACACATAATTCTGACAGCTGTTAAAGGAACGAATCCAATTATATAATGTTTGACTGCAGGAACTAAGGAAGGTCTTTAGTTCATGAGTACATTTATTTATTATAAGGTGTGGTCTTAATATAAAGTTGAGGCAATTATAGTATAGAGTATATTATATACTTATAAGAGTATAGAGTATATTATATTTTATATATATATATATATATATATATATAGAATATAGAGTATATTATAAAGTATAGTCTCAACCCACAGTGGGCTTCAGGGCATCCCATTTTAAGTAGTTTCCCCGTTTTTTTTCACCTCTTTCTATTATTCATTCATCTTCCACTTTATCCTCTATTAGGGTCGCGGGGGGGATGTTTCGGGCGCTGGGCAGATACACCCAGGAAAGGGCGCCAATCTATCGCTGGGCACACACTCACTCACATAGACACGCACACAAACACACTCTACATGGCGCAATTTGGAGAACTCAATTGACTTGATCCATGTTTTTGGACTGTGGGAGGAAACCGGAGAACCCGGAGGAAACCCACGCGGACACGGGGAGAACATGGGAACTCCACCCAGATGGGGATTCGAACCGGGAATCCCTAGCTCTTTCTATATTGTGGGATTACTGTGATGTCAGTCACTGATGTAGAATGTTGAATCTAGTTCATCCCTATAATGTTGGATGGGGTCGAGGTGTAGCTCAGTGCTTAGGTTGTTGACCTATCAACCTAACAGGAACAGGACAGTCCCTAAAGGTACTCTGTTCTCTAGGAACCTCCCCAAGACCTTTCTATAGTCCCTCTGTATTATTGATTGAATGACACTGTGATTGGTTCGGCTGTGGGTTGGTCACCTGATCGGTGATGAGCTTTTCGTATCGATTCTGTTCGAGCTCATCCCACTCCCTCTGCAACTTCTCACTCAGCACTGGATACACTACACACACACACACACACACACACACACACACACACACACACACACGATCAGCTTCTATACATGAGAAGTAGAAATGGCAAGATGTCTGACACGGACACGCCAACACACCCAGGAGCGAGTGGGCGTGGCAGACTAACGGCGTCTCGAATGTGAGCAGGTACACACACGTCTGCGGCTCTGCCACGCCGGCCAGCCGGCTGCTGTTCCCACATGTCAGCAGAATCTGGGGGGGAATGCCGAAAACGCAGGTGAGGTTTTCGCTCAGACGTTCTTTCTAAATTATGAGGAACATCCAAATTGTCCTCTGCTCCATTGATCCAACATCACAATGTGAGGCAACAACACCATACCTTGGTCTGTCTGCTTTTGTTCCCACATGGATCCCCTTCTCGCATCCACATGCCCGTGAAGGTGTTATTCTGGATCTCCCACTCCTGCCAGATCCTGCATATTAACACGGAACACTAATTATTTCCAGCTACACTATATGAGCACAGATGTTGGGACACCCCTTAATTACTAAATATAGGTGCCTCATTTAGTCCCACTGACACCAGACCTGTTCATGTACGCTTCCTATAACAAATTATGACCTTTTAATCTTCGTTTCCCCTTGTTCTCTAACGCTCTCCCTTTGTGTGTGTGTGTGTGTGTTTACCCCAGTATTCCACTGTACGCGTTCCACCGGAAGCTCTGCTCATGCTGCGTTACATTATGGAACGGACAAAAGTCATATTTGTACCTAAAACACAGAGAACCGTAAAATACTGGAGTCGTGTTTATCGATTCACATTGAAGCAACGCAAAAACTTGATCAGCAGTCAAAAGATGGGACACAACTCCATCGTCTATTTCCTCCGATTACCATAGAGATGGACTTTGTAGTTTTACAATTACAGTCTGTAGTCCATCTGTGTTCTTTGTTTTTGTTAGTCCCCTGTTGGTTCTCTGTTCTTTATTGATTACAGAACAGGTATCATTTGGGTGGTGGATTGTTTGTCAGTTCTGCAGTGACACTGATGTTGTGAGGGGGTTTTAGTGCAGCTGGAGTTTCATTTCTCCACCTCAGTGACACTGCTGGGATAGGAATAATGCACCCACCAAATCCCTGCTTTGGTACTATTGGGGTCCTGACCATTAGAGAACAGAGTACACAGTATGTACTGTACAAACACAAACAGATGGACTACAGTCTGGAATTGTAGAACTACAAAGTCCATCTTTACAATAAGTGAAGCATAAAGGGGGCGTGTCAACTTTTGACTTGGTACCAATGTGTGACAGTCGTGTAATCTGGTTAAAGCAGCACGGACATGGACTCTGTGTAGCTGAAGCATTTTCCGTTCAGCCTCGCCAGATGAGGAGGACCGGACACCGGGGCCGGAGTGACTCTGGCCTGCAGCTGGTTGCTCTGGGACATGAGCGGATTGTTCAACCTGAGGGCAACAGAATTAGGAACGATTATTCTTCTGATCTTTGAAGCGCAGAAAGCTCACTGTAAAGCACTGTGAGTGCATTATAGTTAACCGTGTGCGCTGTATGACTGCTTATTCTGCGTCTTCAGCTCCATTTAACCAAATTCTATAGACATGAAGCTCAGGGGGGCGGCACGGTGGCTTAGTGGTCGGCACGTTCGCCTCTCAGCGCTAGGGATTCCTGGTTCGAATCCCCATCTGGGTGGAGTTTCCATGTTCTCCCCGTGTCCGCGTGGGTTTCCTCAGGGTTCTCCGGTTTCCTCCCACAGTCCAAAAACATGGATCAAGTCAATTGAATTCTCAAAATTGCCCCATATAGAGTGTGTGTGTGTGTGTGTGAGTGAGTGTGTGCCCAGCGATGGATTGGCGCCCTGTCCTGGGTGTATCTGCCCAGCGCCCGGGACGTTCTCCCCTGGATGGGCATGGGGAACCCCACCGCGACCCTAATAGAGGATAAAGCGGGAGATAATGAATGAATGAATGAATGAAGCTCAGGGGTCTATGTACCTACGTCACGAATGACGTCGATGATACAATCAAGGGCTGATTTTCAAAAAAATCTTTACAATAGATTTTTTTTATTATTATTTTTGCAATAAAAACGTAAAATAATCCACTCACCCAAATGTATTCGGTTCCTCCACGATCTTCATCTTCCCCCCGATTACAAGAGACACTGAAAAGTGACCACGGTCATAATGTTTACGTTGTATATCGGATCACGTGACTAAACAAACCTGGAAAAACACCCTCAATACAGTCACGAATCCCAATAACAGTCCTCTTACCCACGCAAGTCAGCCATGGCAGATATCGTCCGGCATTTGTGATTAACATGACAGCTGTAGGAATAAGAGAAACATGAGAGATCTGTCCGAACGAGCTCCTCTATTCGCTCAGTCTCGCCATGTTGGCTCTACACTGCGGACGAGCTTCGAATCCGGTCTTGCTTCTTTTTTTTCCCGTGTCTCAATTCACTCACATCCGCACTACGAAGCACGCGAACTCGGCTGACTGTCACTGACGCGGTTAGGTCCCCTACTCAGTCCCAATGTAAGCGGTTTGGGACGCAGCCGAAAGTTGGCTGTCACTCGTGTCCCTGCCGCTTGCATGTGAAATACCCGTTTAATATGCGCTTTAAAGCGGCTGAAGTATATTTTATTGTTTAGTTCGTGTTTATAGCCGTCTATATAACATGTCGGCCGCGTCTGTGTGATAACATATTAAAGCTAGAGAAAAAGAATTGCGGCCTGTGGCGTTAACGAAGTGCGCTGTCTGTAATTGTTGGTGATGGGGCGCAAAAAGCAGTTTCATAACGAGCGAGCGTCCAACAAAGGCAAAGACAGACGCCACAGGATGAAAGGAAAGTCGCTGGAAACGTTCACAGAAGAAATGAACGAGGTTTTAGAAGGTCAGTGTTGAAATAACTTGCTTTGTTGTCTTTACTTAGCTCTGAAACGTGTTTTAAAGGGACAACATGCGACTTGGGGCGGCACGGTGGCTTAGTGGTTTGGCATGTTCTCCTCTCAGCGCTAGGGATTCCCGGTTCGAATCCCCATCTGGGTGGAGTTTCCATGTTCTCCCCGTGTCTGCGTGGGCTTCCTCCGGGTTCTCCGGCTTCCTCCCACAGTCCAAAAACATGGATCAAGTCAATTGAGTTCTCCAAATTGCCCCATGTAGAGTGTGTATGTGTGCGTGTCTGTGTGAGTGAGTGTGTGCCCAGCGATGGATTGGCGCCCTGTCCTGGGTGTATCTGCCCAGCGCCCGAAACGTTCGCCCCTGGATGGGCATGGGGAACCCCCCCCTGCGACCCTAATAGAGGATAAAGCGGGAGATAATGAATGAATGAATATTGAATCGTGCGGCACGGTGGTTTAGTGGTTAGCACGTTCGCCTCTCAGCGCTAGGGATTCCCGGTTTGAATCCCCATCTGGGTGGAGTTTCCATGTTCTCCCCGTGTCTGCGTGGGCTTCCTCCGGGTTCTCCGGTTTCCTCCCACAGTCCAAAAACATGGATCAAGTCAATTGAGTTCTCAAAAATTGCCCCATATAGAGTGTGTCTGTGTGAGTGAGTGTGTGCCCAGTGATAGATTGGCGTCCTGTCCTGGGTGTATCTGCCCAGCGTCCGAAACGTTCTCCCCTGGATGGGCATGGGGAACCCCACCGCGACCCTAATAGAGGATCAAGCGTGAGATAATGAATGAATGAATATGCGACTTGGTGCCAGGTGATATTGGAACAACAGTATGGGGAAGGCCTGTGCCTAATGAGTCTGTATTGGTGTTCCAGCATCCAAAGACACTGAGGAAGCGTCAGCATGTGTGAAGTTGCCCTGTCCTCTGGCCATGTGGGAGTTGGGTCATTGTGATCCAAAGCGCTGCACGGGGCGCAAACTGGCACGCAAAGGACTGGTGCGCTGCCTCCGACTCAACCAGCGCTTCAACGGCCTGGTCCTCAGCCCCATGGGCACCAGATACGTCACACCTGCCGACAGGTGAGGATGGGGTAGATCATATATCTGTGAGGCAACAAGGTTAGCAGTTATTAAAATTACTGGCCTCAACTATTCAGGCACTGTTTACACACTACAACATATCCACAACAAGCTGGCTCACTTTATTGAATGCTGTATTCTGAGATCACGTCTTCAAAATGGCCATTTAAAGATAGGGGATCTATTTTGCTTACAGTGTTTACACACAGAGGGGGGTGTCCTCCACATTTAACCCATCCGTGCAGTGAAACACACACACACACATATACCTCGGTTCTCGAACGCCTTGACTTTCGACCAAATCGGTATTCAACCAGGAAATTCGAGAAAATTTTGTCTTGGAATCCGAACAAATATTTGGAACTCGAACATCGGAACGTCCGAGATGAGCCGAGTTGAGCCGAATGGCGTTCATTCGGCCCGGCACGCCTTGCTTGCGTCGTCAGTATGAGTGCAAAGAGAGAGTCACGCTTTGTGGAGAGAGAAACACCCGAAGAGCAGTTATCCTCTGTTTTTATTGAAAAGGACTCCCCTTCCTGCCATAAAAGTTGGTACAGGTACAGTAAATGAAACACAATTTACTGTACTGTATAGTACATTTTATTTTTTTTTGTTTTAATAAATACACTTTTATTTCTTATTTCTTGTTGAGACTCATGTTTTTCTACATATTATATACAAATTAGGCCAGTAAATAGGCATTTTCTGGGGCTTGTAACGAATTAATCCAGTTTCCATTATTTCCTATGGGTTTCATTGCTTCGGTTCTCGAACAATTTGGTTCTCGACCGTCCTCCCGGAACGAATTATGTTCAAGAACCGAGGTATCACTGTATACGCTAAGTGAAGTGAGCACACGTGTCCGAAGCAGAAACATTTTTGTTTAGGTTCCTTGCTCAAGGGCACTTCAGCCATAATACTTGTTAGGACGAGGATTCAAACCGGGGACATACAGGTTGCAAAGCTTGTTTCTTAACCACAGGCCTACCTCTACACTTTGGGAAATTTAGTTGGTGGTAACAGAGGGAGGAGTGAAGCACGTCGGCTTCAGTACGTCTGGACTGTCCTGTGTTCCTGTGTTCCTCAGAGAAATCGTGGCTGAGTCTGGAATCGCTGTAATCGACTGCTCGTGGGCCAGACTTGAGGACACGCCTTTCAACAAGATGATTGGCTCGCACCCGCGCCTGCTTCCTTATTTAGTGGCGGCGAATCCTGTGAACTATGGAAAGCCGTGCAAGCTGAGCTGCGTCGAGGCGTATGCCGCTACCTTTTGCATCGTGGGTAAGGATCGCCATGGCATGTTTTGACGTTTGTGTGATGGTCGGGATTTTCTTCAGTTTGTCGCTGGTTACCTGGTGTCAAAAAAGCCGCAGAGTGAATTTATAATATTTTGATTTGATATCATGAGTTGATTTCTATGATGCTTTGTTTCAGGTTTTAAGGACCTTGCTGTGCTGATATTAAGTAAGTTTAAATGGGGCCTGGGCTTCCTCGACCTCAATAAGACTCTTTTTGAACGCTATGCTGGCTGCAAATCAGAGGAAGAGCTGCTTACAGTGGAGAAAGAGTACCTCAATGCTGGCCCCTCAGAGGAGGAGGAGTTGGGTATGAAGTTTAAATGTTTATATCGGAACCATTTTTTAAATGGAAAAATATTTAAGCTTTTTTGAGCTGAAGCTTCTTGCTCAAGGACCCGCTGGGCTATCAAACCCTTTTTACTCAAAGATTTTTCTAATAATTGTTATATAAATACAGAACAAAAAGTTCAAGTTCATTTATATAGCACATTTTACAATAATACAACTGTGAATGTTCTCATGGTGGGACTAATGAAGGTTTATCTTTGCACTTTGTTAAAATGCTTAATAATGTGTGTTTCCCTTAGATCCATTTGATGTGGACTCAGGAAGGGAATGTATGAATCTAAACAGACCACTGCGGTAAGAAGAGGCATTATATCTGCCCTGGTGTAGTTTTAAACTTTCAAATACACTAATACTGATTAGATGATCTCCCTGATTGGCCGATACGTGTAACTAAATGGCAATATTTCTGTTTATCCTGTATTCCAGATATTTGTTGTTTGAATACATTTGGTTTTGTATTTGTTTAAATATTATCAGAAAAATATCTGAGGATCTGAAATTACTTTTATTATCTGCATGCAGAGTGGATGATGACCATCAAAGCAGTGAGGAGGAGACATCTGAAGAGGATGAGGAGGAAGATGTGAAAGACGAAGATGAGAGAAGTGAAGAAGAGGAAGATGCTTGTGATTCGAATGTAATACCATGAATAAAATAAACTTTTTAAATAGATTCAGATAATCACTGAAGTAGCGTGTCACTATAGTTTTTATTTTACCCGTTTTTATAAGAATAACCCACCTCCCAGCTTAATACCTGCTCTATGGGTGGGGGACGGGGTCCTATAAAGAGGGTAACAGGGACAAAGTATGTAGAGAAACAGATGGACTACAGTCTGAAACAGTCCATCTCTACGGAAAGTGTTTCTTTTAGGATGGACAATACATTTATGAACAAAACGGTGTAACTAATGGTGGCTGAAATGGCATGGTGGCTTAGTGGTTAACATGTTCTCTCTCTCATGGATTCAGGTTTGAATCAAATCTGGGTGGAGTTTCCATGTTCTCCCCGTGTCCGTGTGGGTTTCCTCCGGTTTCCTCCCACAGGCCAAAAACATGGATTATTAATTTTTTTATAAAATTTAATGCTCTGAATTGTCCCCCATAGTGTGTGTCTGTGTGAGTGAGTGTGTGTCCAGTAATAGATAGGCTCTCTGTCCTGGGTGTGTCTGCCCACTGCCCGAAACGTTCTCCCCTGAATGAGCATTGGGAACCCCCTCCGAGAACATAGTAGAGGATTAAGAGGAAGATAATAAATGAATGAGTGAATAATGGTGGTTAATATTTTTAATAGATGACGTTTCACATGCTGTTGGATTCAGTTCGTTACTTATAAGAAGAAAGTTCATTGTTTTATCCCAGTGACGAATGATTTCCAGCCCCCTAAAAATTTGACCTTGGAAACGAAATATTTTTCTTCTCGTTCTGGTTTGTTTTCCATGTAACGGATGAAGCGTCGTAACGGGGCGTCGCTATTCAAACGCAGACGGAGCGACCGTTAGTCACCGGCGCTTTTTTTTTTTTTTTTTTTTTAAACTGACCATTAGGGGGCGGCACGGTGGCTTAGTGGTTAGCACGTTCGCCTCTCAGCACTAGGGGTTCCCGGTTCGAATCCCCATCAGGGTGGAGTTTCCATGTTCTCCCCGTGTCTGCGTGGGTTTCCTCCGGGTTCTCCGGTTTCCTCCCACAGTCCAAAAACATGGATCAAGTCAATTGAATTCTCCAAATTGCCCCATATAGAGTGTGTCTGTGTGAGTGTGAGTGTGTGCCCAGCGATGGATTGGTGCCCTGTCCTGGGTGTATCGATGACGATGGCGTTTCGTTAAATTAGGATTCAATTATATATATATATACGCAGGTGGCACGGTGGCTTAGTGGTTGGCATGTTCTCCTCTCAGCACTAGGGATTCCCGGTTCGAATCCCCATCTGGGTGGAGTTTCCATGTTCTCCCCGTGTCTGCGTGGGTTTCCTCCGGGTTCTCCGGTTTCCTCCCACAGTCCAAAAAACATGGATTAATTGAATTCTCAAAATTGCCCCACATATAGAGTGTGTCTGTGTGCCCAGCGATGGATTGGCGCCCTGTCCTGGGTGTATCTGCCCAGTGCCCGAAATGTTCTCCCCTGGATGGGCATGGGGAACCCCACCGCGACCCTAATAGAGGATAAAGCGGGAGATAATGAATGAATGACCGTTAGGGATTATTTTTAAATTTGGCCAGAAGAGCGCGAGCAGGCGCGCAGGCAGGCAGGCAGGCAGGCGGGCTGGCGGCCGGCAGGGGGCGCGCGCGCGCACGCCCTCGCGCGTGACGCCCCGCTCCCTCCTTTGACCGACTGCGGTAGCGTTGTTGTGGAGTGACGTCACGGCGGCGAGCTGAAGGCGCAGCGGCGGCCATGACTCCGGCTCTCTGATTATTTCATCCTAATTAAATACCGAGCGAGAACGTCCATGGCAAGAGCCACCAGTCAGATCGTGAGTACCGCCGCCGTCTCGCCGCCGCGGATTCGAAGCCGGCAGGCGGCGCTCGGCGTCTTCCAGCTGTTAGATAAGATTTTAGCCCAGGGGCCTTCGCTCCAACCGCCGCGGCTGCTTAGCTTCGCCGCTCCGCTAATGTAGAATGTACTTGCAGGGGTTGTGTCTCTTCTTTAACCCGCCCGTTTTCGGGCTGTGCCCGCCTCTCTTGCTTCGTACTGATTGGTTCGGCTTGCGTCTGTGCCGGTCGGCGTCCAATCGGCGAACGGCTTTACGGTGCGAGTCGCCGTAATACGGGTGGGAAAACCATCCAGGATTGTTATGGAGTCCGAATTTAGCGCGTTATCGCGAACTTCACGCCGGCTGCTGGATTCGGGCTGAATGCGCCGCGCCGCGCCGCGCCGCGTCCCTCCGCGGGGTTTATTTCGTGTGCTTGTGCTGACAGCCACGTCTGAACGACTGTTACCGCGGCTAACCTGCTAGCTACTCAGCCAGCTGGAAGTTGAGCGGCTGCTCTTCAGCTCTAGGTGACTTTTGTTTTTAAACTTTCCTCTCCGTGGCGTCCTTCGTTTCGGACTTTAATAGCCGGCTTTACCGACTCACCGAGGGCCCGGAGGCTGCAGGACATTTTGGCTGGACGTCCGTCCGGAGCGGAGCGTCTCGTGTCCTGCTGCTCCGCTGTCCTCGGCAGTCAGTCGTCCAGCCTTCGGGATCCTCCGGCGTGTTTGTGTGTTTTGGCGTCGAAACGTCAGTTACGGACGAACATTTTGGCCCGCGGTCGACCTTCTGAGATATCGAAAGGAAATGTAAACAGTGAATATTGGACGCCCCACCCCGTTCAGGGTGATTCCCAGGCACCGCGACTCCAACCGATCCGAGCACAGGGAGACTGTTTCCTTGTTACTGTGATAGCGTCATCAACAACAACAACATCAGTAAGGGTTGTGTTGGATGATGATAGTAATAATAATAATAATAATAATAATAATATTAGCGTCAGGCTGGTTGTTGATTGCAGAGCAGTTAACCCCCGCTGTAAGTCTCATGTTTGTATGAGCAGCTTTAGAAAAACGGCGGTGCAGAGATGTAAACAAATGCGAAAGCACTCCTCTGATTGAAGCCCAAGTGCGTAATTGAACTTGGCTTTAAATACTTTCCAACTTAAATTATTCAGGATGCCCCGTTTAGATCGTTGAAATTAAAATGCACACTAATTCTAAATTGGGGCGGCACGGTGCATTAGTGGTTAGTACGTTTGCCTCTCAGCACTAGGGCTACCACCTCGACCCCATCCAACATTATAGGGATGAACTAGATTCAACATTCTACATCAGTGACTGACATCACAGTAATCCCACAATATAGTAGAAAGAGTTAGGGATTCCCGGTTCGAATCCCCATCTGGGTGGAGTTTCCATGTTCTCCCCGTGTCCGCGTGGGTTTCCTCCGGGTTCTCCGGTTTCCTCCCACTGTCCAAAAACATGGATCAAGTCAATTGAATTCTCCAAATTGCCCCTTATAGAGTGTGTCTGTGTGAGTGAGTGTGTGCCCAGCGATGGATTGGCGCCCTGTCCTGGGTCTATCTGCCCAGCGCCCGAGACGTTCTCCCCTGGATGGGCATGGGGAACCCCACCGCGACCCTAATAAAGGATAAAGCGGGAGATAATGAATGAATGAATGAATTCTAAATTAAAACAGCTACCTGTACATGCTCAGCTGTGCTTTTAGGTCGTTGAAGCCCCTTTTTGGACGACAAAGAACAGTTTTCATTTACATCGAGTTTGTCCTGCCGTTCTGGTGCACATATTGATTATACAGTTACATGTTCGTGTTTTAGGCGGCACGGTGGCTTAGTGGTTAGCATGTTCTCCTCTCAGCACTAGGGATTCCCGGTTCGAATCCCCATCTGGATGGAGTTTCCATGTTCTACCCGTGGTTTTTCCTCTGCGTGGGTTTCCTCCGGGTTCTCCGGTTTCCTCCCACAGTCCAAAAACATGGATCATGTCAATTATTCATTCATTCATTCATTATCACCCGCTTTTCCTCTATTAGGGTCGCGGTGGGGTTCCCCATGCCCATCCAGGGGAGAACGTCTCGGGCGCTGGGCAGATAGACCCAGGACAGGGCGCCAATCCATCGCTGGGTACACACTCACTCACTCAAACACACTCTATATGGGGCAATTTTTTAGAGAACTCAATTAACTTGATCCATGTTTTTGGACTGTGGGAGGAAACCGGAGAACCCGGAGGAAACCCACGCGGACACGGGGAGAACATGGAAACTCCACCCAGATGGGGATTCGAACCGGGAATCCCTAGCGCTGAGAGGCGAACGTGCTAACCACTAAGCCACCGTGCCGCTCATGTCAATTAAGTTCTCCAAATTGCACCATGTAGAGTGTGTATGCATGCGTGTCTGTGTGAGTGAGTGTGTGCCCAGCGCCCGAAACCTTCTCCCCTGGATGGGCATGGGGAACCCCACCGCAACCCTAATATATATAGGATAAAACGGAAGATAATGGATTAATGAATGTTCATGTTTTAGAACAAACCTCTGTCGTTGTATTCAGGTGTTTTCATTCACTTTTTTATGTTAAATCAAACCCTTTTCCATTCATTGTGCTTTAAGCTTGTGGGAATAGTTTGTGGAAGGTTTATTTCAAACATGATTGTGCCTCCATGCACAAATGCTGTATTTTCCAGGATTAATACGTTAATGATATCATCTCATAATAAACCTTCCAGTTTTTTTTACTGTGTCATGTAGATCTATGTGGTGTGTGGTGCCATGAACCGATGTTCAGGTTAATCGCAGAGCTTTTCTTTAATTTCTTTGCTGATCTGCAGTCTGACTGATGTTTCTTTGCTTCATCAATGAACTCTGTCCAAGTTTCTAAACTCTAACACTTATTCATACAAGTTCCTGAACTTTTACAATGTCAGTTCATATTTCTATTAGTTCCTAAACTGTAACTCTGTCAGTTCTTATTCATACAGTTTCCTGAAGTCGAACATTCTTGATTCCTATTTGTCCTATTTGAAGTTTCTAAACTTCAACATTGTTGGTTCTTATTTGTCCAAGTTCCCAAACTCCAACACTGTCAGTTTCCGATAGCTAACCCATCCTCTCCTGTCTTTATGGACTTTGCTTTGTGCGATAGAATACGTCATGCTAGAAAAAATAGGGCCTTCCCCAAACTGTTTCCAAAGAGCTCACAGGAGACGCACAGTTGGCAACCAGTTCCTTGGTTTTTAAACATATCTGTTAATGGGAATTAATTTGTAGCTGATGAGATGTGTCTTAATACTAGTGAACTAAAGGTAAACAGCTCCAATAATGAACCAATCAGCAAGCAGCTTGAAGATTAGGTCGTTGTTGTAGATGTTCAAATGCAGTAGACATCAAAATCTCAGTTTGTAATCAGTGTTCTTTCTTTTTTTTTCTGTGAAGTACGATGTTGTACCTCTTCACTCCTCTGGTCTCTGCCCGTGCCCATCCATGGTAAGAGGTCAGCAGGACACGCCTCGTCTCCACGGCAGCAGCATGGAGGGCCAGGCCCCGCCCCCTCAGCCGACCCAGCCACGCAAGAAGCGACCAGATGAATTTAAATTTGGCAAAATACTGGGAGAGGGCTCCTACTCTACGGTACTTAACATACACACAAACACAATAAACATTTTGTCTCACAGCTAAATGCTCCTAAATAAAGTAGCCAGGCAGTCAGACATGGTTTTACGATGTAGATTTGGTATGTTCTCCTCATGTCTGTGTAGGTTTTCTTCTATGAAATTCCTGTCGGTAGGTAAATTAAAGACACTTAGGAAATATTAAATGCTGAATCTTTCACAGAACCCCCTGGCATAGTGCTGTGGACTCTCCAGGGTCCCGGGAGCCCTCTTTGAGAACCACTGGTCTCTGGGGTTCTGTGAAAAATGAATTGCTGTCTGTGAGCTATAAATTAACACTAAGGCTCGAACTCGTTTCCATATAGAAGTGGGTCTCGGTGGTTCTGTTCTAATTCGTGGTTGTAGGTCACACTAGATGGGAAGCCAGTTGTGTATTAGAACTTATACATGTGTACATTTGGTCTTTATTTATATTTAATGTTTTCAGATTTACTCTGTGAACGTTTAAAATGGACAAACTTATTGGGACAGGCTCTTTCTTATGAATTCACATGCCTTATTCACTCTCATCTTCAGACATGTGTGAAATCAGACCCACAATTCATAGCACCAAACTGTTAAATATAAGAGCCGATATTTAACAGTTTGGGGAAGGACCTGCATGGCACAGAAGTCTGACCTCAGCCTCTTCGAACGGAGGTTGCCGGTTGCCTCTCACCTAACATCAGTGTCAGACCTAATAAACACTACGGTTGATGTCGTTTAAGTCTCATAGAAAGTATTTTTTAGAATGCGGGAAAAGGGTGTCCAAGTATTTTTGTCCATATTTTGTGGATTATACATTGGGGAACAGGAGTAATTGAACAATTGGGATGGGGTGACTTTAGCCATAGTAGTTAGTGAGACCGGAATCTAATCAACCACAAGCCTACAACTGGCCCTAATTATTAGCATACCGCTTTAATGAAGCATCAGTGTATTTATGGAATCCTAAGCTGATTTTAGTTCTTTCCGGGAACCCTACGCTGAATTCGGAGGACGACGTTAAATGTGTCAAACCTGATAAACTCTCACTCACTGCAGGTCATCGCTTTTACGTTTTACCTCCCTTACTCATACCTACCTACATGTATGCAAGCCTACGTCTTCTTTCTCACTCTGTCATTAGGTGATAATGAATAGCTTTTCTGTCTTTTCATAACCACAGCTTTCAGGGTACTTATGGGTGGGGGGGGGCTGACTGAGTGGATAAATGGAGGCTAAAAAAGGATGGAGGTAGTGCGGGAGGTGTGTGTCTGATGAAACAAATGACTAATCTGATGCCATCTTTTTGATTCAGGTCGTCCTGGCTAAGGAATACTCGACGGGAAAGGAATATGCAAGTAAGGATACTGTTTGTTGTTTTCTTTTACCGGAATTCACACCAAGTCATGGGATCATCACAATCGAAGGGAAACGGCCCCAAATGCACGTGCTGTCTCACTCCTGCATTCACCTTCAATTTGTTTTAAAAGTACTGAATGGTGAGGCATGATATCTAAATTTTCCTCTGATGCCCAATGAGTCATGTGATGCAATAATTAAGCCCCGCTTCACCAACAACAAGGTCCTGGGTACAATTCTTGAGCAAGTCCTCCAGTGTGGGATATGTATGTTCTCCTATCTGCATTGGTTTCCACTGGAACCTTTGGTTTGATTGATGCTATGAGGTGAATTGGTGATACATTACATGGACAAATGTTGGCACCTCCACAGCCGCCCCACCCTTCCCACCTGCCACCTAAACAGCTCCCACTCACCTGGGACGGCTTTAGATAGAAATTTGGATGGTCTGATTTTCTGTTGAATGAACCTGGCTTGCAATCTCTGCTCTAGTTCATCCCGTACATGTTGGATGAGGTTGAGCTCGAGGTCAGGACCCTATTCTGTTGACTGCCGCACCATTTTGTGTCATTGTAGTTCTCAGAATCATCCCCCACCCAAATAAAACCTGATCTGTGGGGCCCTGAACCGATGCAGTATGTAAACAGGTACAACAGTCTGTTATAGATCAGACTGTATTGATGCAAAAACAAGGATACGTTCCTAATTAAGTGGCCAGTGTGTCCTTAATGGCCAATGGTTTGGTGCATGGTGGGGTTAACCCTTTGCACATGCCTTCTTCACATGGTCAGAATCATGTATGTGGTTGTGGCTATTTATGTCTTTAAGTAATTTGTTTGCTTGTAAGTGGAACCCATTGGAGATGTTTAATTTAATCTGCCTTTGTGTTTTAATGCAGTTAAAATTCTGGAAAAGCGCCATATAATAAAGGAGAACAAGGCGCAGTATGTGAAGCGAGAGAGAGATGTGATGTCCAACCTCGATCACCCGTTCTTCGTCAAACTGTACTTCACCTTCCAAGATGAAGAGAAGCTTTGTATCCTTAATGCCACATTCGGGACATGGTGCACGTGTGTGTTCTAATGGTTCTGCAGGAATGGGGATATTTGGTTATATTTCTATTGCGTCGCTTTCGTTTGAGAATTAACAGTCGAGTCGGTGACACTTTGGCTAGTTGAATCAAAGTAGTTTTGTCCTGAATCCTGATATAACAGATTTTGGACTGAGCTACGCCAAAAACGGCGAGCTGTTAAAATACATCCGCAAGATCGGCTCCTTCGACGAGACCTGCACGAGGTTCTACTCGGCCGAGATCGTCTGTGCGCTCGAGTACCTGCACCAGAACGGCATCATCCACAGGTTAGTATGCGATACTCGGTTGCTATGCTACACCATCATCCAACTCATCCGGGTCTTATGTATCAATACTGTATATCTAACACTTTCATTTTCACAGAGACCTGAAGCCGGAGAACATTTTACTCAGCGAGGACATGCACATTCAGATCACAGACTTCGGCACGGCCAAACAGCTCTCATCTGACAGCCGGCAGGGTAAGACGCCGTCTCCCTCACGTGTGCTCCAGCTATCGCAAACGCCATTCTAGTTCATTTCATCAGTCTATGCTCGTATGCCCACAGCTCGAGCAAATTCATTCGTTGGTACGGCTCAGTATGTCTCTCCAGAGCTGCTCACTGAGAAATCCGCCTGTAAGAGGTGAGTACATGGACATTTGAGCTGAGTGTACCGACATCTGCCTGTTTATTTGTGAGATAGCATCACTATCAGTCAGGACCGCGGTCTGACAGCAGACTCCGTACAGTGCAACCAGTGCGAATGAATGCAGAGTGTAAACAACACTACAGAGTGCAGTTACTGAATAATAGATGAGGGATGAGCATATACAATAGCACATAGGGAAATTAAGCTTATAATGTATGGGATCGCATTTAATATGCTGTCACTCGAGGACAAAATGTTCGATGATGAATCCCGGGTTTAGTGAAAACACTTTTCCACTCATCGAATCGATTGTTGTCGGTTCACGGCATCATGATGCTTAATTTGTCGCTGTAGTTACAGGAAGTTGGATCGAATCAATAAGACTATTAAGAATAAAGTCTAAATGTTTTTTTTTTTTATCAATTTTTATCCCCCACAGTTCGGATCTCTGGGCGTTAGGCTGCATTATTTATCAGCTGGTTGCTGGACTTCCACCGTTCAGAGCGGGGTGAGTGTGCATCACTGAATGCTGACGTCTCGCATTACGGGCAGAACTTTTGCACGCTGACCTGACCTTTCCTCCTCTTTCCATAGGAATGAATACCTTATATTTCAGAAGATTATTAAATTAGAGTACGATTTTCCCGAGAAATTCTTCCCCAAAGCCAAGAATCTAGTGGAACAGCTTCTGGTGAGCGGGATATATACATTGTGTATACGTCTTTAAGACTTTATATCAGCTCTAATTACCATATAGACGAACTTTGTGGTTACAGTCTGTAATTACAGTCTGTAGTCCACCTACATACAGTCACAACATGCCGAGCATCAGATTTCTAATGTCCGCTTCCTTTTTGCTCCGAACGCGACAGCTGTCGGATCCCTGCAAGCGGATTGGCTGTGAAGACATGGGCGGGTATGAGCCGCTGAAATCGCACCCCTTCTTCGAATCGATCAGCTGGGATGACTTGCACCTTCAGACTCCACCCAAGCTTACACCCTATCTACCTGCCATGTCTGAAGATGATGAGGACTGCTATGGAAATGTAAACACACACACACTTACACACATTTATATACTTCTAGAGACCCACAGACTTCAACATGCAGGTTCCAGATTAAGATATTCTTATTCTTATGACTTAATGTCAACAGCAGGCACTAAATTTGTTTGCATGTTCTCCTGCGCTCTTTCGGTATGAATCCTGTTTAATATGCAGGGTACTGATTTGATGGCATTTTTCTAATTGATCTCACTCCTTTCTTTGCCCCTCCTCAGTACGATGACCTCTTAAGCCAGTTCAGCAACATGCAGGTGGTTCAGTCCGGCCCTTCGCCCTCGCCAGCCGAGTCTACAGAGAGCCCGCTTCCTGTATGTAACCCGGCTCCCAGCGTGGATCAGTTCATACACATTCACGATCTGGACAGCAACAGCATGGAGCTGGATCTGCGGTTCAGCGAAGTGGAAAAACGCCTATTGCTGGACAAACAGGGTGCTGCAAACCCTTGGTACGCTACGCACAATCACCCTATATAGGAAAATATATAGGGTATATACCCTATATATATAAAATCATCAATAATTTGGTCTTTGTGGCTTAATCTAGTCCGGTTTTCAAAGTGAATAATATAATATGTAATATATTGTATGTTGTACTTTAATACTAATGTGATCCGATCAAAGGTGTGCGTTATCATCCATAATGTCACGGCTGGGCGTACAGCTCAGCCAATCAGATTTAAGGAGTGGAACTACCTGTTTTTATTATGGATTTAAATAATATATTTATATGATTTATCGTTACAGGCATCAGTTTGTGGAAAATAACCTCATCCTGAAGATGGGCCCGGTGGACAAGCGCAAAGTAAGTGCCCCTTTTATGTTTTTTTCAGAAATTAGCTCCTAGTTTCCAATAAATCATGAGGTCTAGACTGAGCTGACTTATTTTTTATTCACGTGTCTGGTAGTTTTTAAAAAAAATTTATTATCCCACACATAATGAGCACAGGAATGTATCATCAGTCATAAAACTCTGCTGAGTGGTTTCACAGGAGAATTGGAATGCAGACTATAAGCCAGACATCAGTGGCTGACCTCACACATACTCTTCGGTTTTTATATCATTTAGAATCAACCGTTCTAAACTCCTGTGTGGTCAATACTTTTGTCCATTTTTTTTTTTTACATCTCATTTTAAAATGTTCACTAAACATATTGATAAATGCTCATTTAGATCTATTCTAAATGATTTAGATTGCGTGCCAATTCAGACTTTTTTCTGAGGTGATTTACATTTGGTCATTTATCAAATGCTTTTATTCAAAGCGACTTAATAATCGAGCACAGAGTTGGCCACAGCATCTTTGGACCAATTCAGTGCCTTACACAAGGTCCCACATTGGTGACTTTAATGGATTTGTGATTTAAACCCACAACCTTTAGATTGGTAGCCCAACACCCTAACCACTGTACTACTACACCCACTTGTGTTACTCTACACCCATTTGTGTTCCTCTGTTCCGTTCTGTAGGGTCTGTTTGCCCGGCGCAGGCAGCTGCTGCTGACCGAAGGCCCTCACCTTTACTATGTGGATCCAGTGAATAAGGTTCTAAAGGGGGAGATCCCCTGGTCGCAGGAGCTTCGGCCTGAAGCAAAGAATTTCAAGACCTTCTTCGTTCACACGGTAATCATTCACAATTACAGTTATCTTCAGATGCCCCTACTGTAGCGTGCTGTGATGGGTTTAAGATCTTAAGGGAGCCCGACATGACCCAGTGCTCATATTCAGGAGGCGCTGAAGTCCTGGATTTTAAGTATTAAGATTCTTAGAACCCTGGTGCTGTTTAGTGATGCTCATTTTAACCTGCAATTAATAATGGCGAGCTCATTTCATACTGGTAGGTGCAGTATATTTTGCAGTTTATTTGCACCTTATGATGTCATCGGGTTTTATGCTGAAAGACCTGGTGTTCCAGATCCGAATGTATTCAGCTTTCTTGGTGTATCTTAGGTTTGAACCTCTTTAGAATCGTTGATGTTTAATGCGGTCACCCTTAACACGCTGGCACTCATAAGCAGGTTGTAACAATGTTTTCACAGCCGAACCGGACGTACTACCTGATGGACCCGAGCGGCAACGCAGACAAGTGGTGTAAGAAGATCCAGGAGGTGTGGAGAAAGATCTACCACAAACACCAGAGTCCCAATGTATAGGACCTTTCCTGTACGGCCACACCCCCAGCTGCCCATCGACCAATCACAGAACCGACACGCCCCCCCCCCAACCCCTTTGTTTGTTTGTTTGTCATCTCCCGGTCTTTATTCTTTGATTCTCACTCTGTGTCTGTCTCCTTACAACCCCTTCCCTTTCCTCCCCCACACCCAAAAGTGTGGGGGCGTGTCCACTCTGCTCGATTGGTCCGCTTTTAGAGTTAAGGCGGGTCCTTTGCCCTTATTGGCCACAGTAGCTGGTCTAGCTGATCTGATCCGTTCTGATTGGAGGTTGTAGTGGTGGGGGGAGGTCCTTCATGTGACCTTGTGCGTTTCGAGTCCAAAACCTGAGCGCAAAAAAAAAAACATTAAAGAAAATCGAAAACAACACGACACAAAAGAATATACCGAAATTAATACCCCATTGCAATCATCACCACACTGACACAATCACAGCAGGACTCTGGGTAATGTTGTTCCTCAGTGGCTCCTCTCCATCTTCTGCGGGCCCTGAGCCGTCACGTTACATGACCGATTTTCAGTCTTGTTTAGTTTTTGTTTGTTTATTTGCTGCAAACCCTTCTGCAATGGGATAAGGAATTGTGCGTATGTTGCCGAGTGATGACCAGTTGTGTGTGTGTGTGTGTGTGTGTGTGTGCGTGCATGTGCGCGCACACATGTGCGTGTGTGTATGGATGTATGTGACAGCAAGAGAGCATATTCGCAGACCTAAGTCTAATTGAAGTTTGTGTGTGTGCGAGCGAGCGCTCACGTGATTCCTCCTTTCACTTGGGCGTTTTAATCAGGACTGAGATCAGTGTGTATGCATTTAAGCATGCGTGCCTCTCCTCCTCCTGCTCAGTAACTGATGACTGTGATGTATAGTTGATGTAAAATTGAACTTGGAGGCGAGGAGGCAACTCTTGGATCCGGGTTTTGTATTTTTATTCTTGTATAAGGTTATTGGGCTTCTCGGTTCGGAGCCCGGTTACTCTGTGTTATTTAAATTCTAATATATGAAAATCATATTTGGATTGAAGTCATGTTCGAGGGCCTTGCTGTGTATGTTTGGAAATGTAAAGCCTTTGAATGTGAAGAATTATTGTAAACTATGATATTTTACTGCTTTTGTTGTTTTTTGTTTCGTTTTGTTTTGTTTTGTTTTTTTTTTTCTTACTATATCATATACATTTTCTATTTGCGCGGTGATCGACTCATATTCTGATAATTTAACGCCCCGGCGCACGCGGTCCCCGCGCACAAGTGTGCGCGTAGAGGATGTGTGTGTATGAGGCATGTTTGTACTGGATGTGAGGATGCATGTGCGCGGGGATCTGTGTTTGCATGGGCACTGTGTGTATTTTCCCTGTCCAGCTTTCAAGCTGAACGCCATCTAGAACTGAAATAAAGCATGTAGGGGTTTTAGGCCGACAGAAACGACGCCTCCTGGGTTTTTTTTTTTATTGGTTTTTCATTATTATTATTTTTTTATTACGTTAACCAACAGATGGCATACACGAAGCAGCCAGGTTGTTTAGCCTGTAAGTGTTTTATTCCCAATGGGATGCTGTATTGGGTACATTTAGCAAAGTTTGTTATTTATGACCTTTTGGAAGGAAAATCCATCCCTTTATTCTGATTTAGGGTCCTAGTGCAAGTGCTTTAAAAGATGTGGAAACACCTTGGCCAGGTGTCCAGTACCTCGCAGCTCAGACACAGACACAACTGAAACCAGTGCGCCAGATAGCTTTCTTACATCCTCTGCTCCGTCTCCTACTCGCACACTGGCATGCGATTGTCCACGTCCCTGTCATGGTGCCGATTATTAGTCAAAAACTAATTTAAATAACTGCACAGAAACAAAATAAAGACATCTGCTGTTGTTTCCTTTGACCATTTGGTTTGCACTGTGGTTGCTATACCACCAGAGTGAAGCTGACATGGCAATGGGTTCCAGAACCCGGTCCAACCTCGAGGATGCTGACTCCTGCGCCAGGTAATCTGCATGTGAATTAAAGTATAATTGAACTTTCCGTTGGTATCATTAAGAAATATGCCGCAGTCAAGGCCAAATATCTTCTCATGAATGCCATGCTTTTTTTTTTTAGCAGGACGATGCCAAACTTCTTTCTGCAGGAGGTAAACATGTATGTGTAGAATGTGCTGCTTCACAGGACTGCATGCCGTCCAGATCTTTCTCCTGTTACAGATACTGACCACATCATGAAGAGGAAGATGGAGTGAGTACAGACTGCTGAGTCTCTCAGGTATAAAGCTACAGTATATAAAAATATAAAGCTATATATAGATATATTATTCATTCATTCATTATCTTCCGCTTTGTCCTATGTTAGGGTCGCGGTGGGGTTCCCCACGCCCATCCAGGGGAGAACGTTTCGGGCGCTGGGCTGATACACCCAGGACAGGGCGCCAATCCATCGCTGGGCACACACTCGCACACTATATGGCCCAATTTGGAGAACTCAATTGACTTGAACCATGTTTTTTGACTGTGGGAGGAAACCGGAGAGCCCGGAGGAAACCCACGCGGACACGGGGAGAACATGGAAATTCCACCCAGATGGGGATTCGAACCGGGAATCCACATCCACAAAGCCGTTTGTTTCTTTCCATTTCGCTTTCTTCACCACAGGGTGGCGCTTTTAGCTAATATTCCAGCTCCTTAGTGGCCGTATCACAGGGACTGAGGAAATGAACGTGACGTGGCAAACTTTTCTGTCCCAGACTTTAAATGATGGTTTCGAGGGAACTGCGTTTGTATCTCATTTACAACACGCTTTTAAATCTTTAAAGACTTCGTTCGTTCAGTTGATTCCGTATATCAACAATACAATGTACAGCTTTGGATCAGACCCCTTATTTAAATCCCAATCTGACTGAAAGTAAATTAATTATGTCCACGGTTTTCAGGAACTGCATTAGGATATTTTTTTTTTAAAAACCTGTAAACCAAAAATTGGAATAAATGTGGACATTGATTTGTTCAAGATCCTTTAAAACAAACAAACAAAAAAAAAAAACAGTAACGCCATTAAAGCAGATATTAAAGCATGTAGGATGTTCTTAGTCATCATTAACTTTAGCTTTTGGTTTAATCGACTTTAAGAGCAAATGCAGTAAAAAAAAATAAATAAAAAAAATCTGTGCAGAGGCTGCAGTGAGATCATCTTTATGTTTCGGTTGTTCTGCACTGTCCCAGGTCTTATTATGGTCTGCAGAAGCTCCACTATAAACATTCATTCATTCATTCATTATCTTCCGCTTTATCCTATATTATGGTCGTGGGAGGGGGGTTCCCCATGCCCATCCAGGGGAGAACATTTCGGGCGCTGGGCAGATACACCCAGGACAGGGCGCCAATCTATCGCTGGCACACACTTACTCACACAGACACGCACACATACACACATTATATGGGGCAATTTGGAGAACTCAATTGACTTGATCCGTGTTTTTGGACTGTGGGAGGAAACCGGAGAACCCGGAGGAAACCCACGCGGACACGGGGAGAACATGGAAACTCCATCCAGATGGGGATTCGAACCGGGAATCCCTAGTGCTGAGAGGAGAACATGCCACCCACTAAGCCACCGTGCCGCCTGCGTATATATAATTGAATCCTAATTTAATGAAACGCCATCGTCATCGATACACCCAGGACAGGGCGCCGATCCATCGCTGGGCACACACTCACTCACACAGACACACTCTATATGGGGCAATTAGGAGAACTCAATTGACTTGATCCATGTTTTTGGACTGTGGGAGGAAACCGGAGAACTCGGAGGAAACCCACGCGGACACGGGGAGGACATGGAAACTCCACCCAGATGGGGATTCGAACCGGGAATCCCTAGTGCTGAGAGGAGAACGTGCTAACCACTAAGCCACCGTGCCGCCCTAAACTAGAGCATACTTTTAAACTAGAGCATACTTTTAAACTAGAGCATACTTTTTAGACAGCCACCTGATTGGCCCATTTTGTAGCTATTCTGTGTGTGATTGCAGTTTGTGTGTCATCATTCAGTCTTGCATTGGTGCTGATGGGATGCTGCAGACGAGATGCAGGTGCCTGGACATCTTGAGATTTGGCTGGTCAGCTATCCTCAGACCAGCCGGGTCAGTGATGCTGTCTGTCAGATCCATGTATAGGCGCGCACCACCAACTAGCACACCACCATCACCACATCAGTGTCACTGCTGCGTTGAGTATCATCCACCACCCAAGAGCAGAGTGAGGAGGAGTTATTCATTCATTCATTATCTCCCGCTTTATCCTCTATTAGGGTCGCGGTGGGGTTCCCCATGCCCATCCAGGGGAGAACATCTCAGGCGCTGGGCAGATAGACCCAGGACAGGGCGCCAATCCATCGCTGGGGGCACACACTCACTCACACAGACACACTCTATATGGGGCAATTTTTGAGAATTCATATTTTGAGAATTCAATTGACTTGATGCATGTTTTTGGACTGTGGGAGGAAACCAGAGAACCCGGAGGAAACCCACGCAGACACGGGGAGAACATGGAAACTCCACCCAGATGGGGATTCGAACCGGGAATCCCTAGTGCTGAGAGGAGAACATGCTAACCACTAAGCCACCGTGCCGCCGAGGAGGAGTTAATTAACTGTAATTGTAGAATTGCACTCATTCCCAGTGAGTGTGTGCGCCTGATGCCCCGAGATGAGAGGATTTGGCAACCACCAGGCTGCGCTGTAGGATCTGCGTCAACCTGGCAACCCCGCGGTGAGTCGCGCTCGGGCACTTCCAGCCCTCAAACCCACTTTGTCCGCCGTTATTGTTTTATTTATTAACGGCGTCGGTCGGGCTCCTCTCGCTTTCTGCCGCTTGTTGTTTCCAGGAGCCGGACGCCGCTCTGTGAGGCCGCTTTACTTTAAACTTCATGTGAGGCGGTTCGGACGGTCCGGTTCGTGCGCCTCCCGCGTGTCTCTCCTCAGCTGTCAGTTTGCCCCGGGGGGCAGATGGCGTCTCACGACGGCGGGTTCGGACCGGCACCGTGGACGATTCGCCCCTCCTGCCCCGGCTTCTCCCGGTGGGTCCGGCTGAACGTGGGGGGCACCCACTTCCTCACAACAACTCAAACTCTGTGCCGCGAACCCAGGTCCTTCCTGTACCGGCTGTGCCAGGACGACCCGGAGCTGCCCTCGGACAAGGTAACCGGCTGCACCGCGCTGCCCTCCCGCCAACCGCCAGCACACGAGTCCTGTTACAAACAACTGCAGTCGTACGAAGTCGTGTGGCTTATTTTTTACTGAAACAGGTACTGAAAAGAAAAAAAAACGTACAGAAAAAGCCTTGAAAGTGCTAATTAATCTTTAAGGTGTTTGGTATTGTACAGCAAATGCACCAAACTCTGAACAGAAATGTGTCTGCAGTTTGGTGAGGACATCAACGAAAGCACATAATTGTCATAAATGTCTTAACCTTCATGAAGCGGGGTGTCCACATACTTGTGGCTCCCAGATGTATTAGAAGAGTATCAGAACATTCATCCATTATCTCCCGCTTTATCCTCTAGTAGGGTCGCGGTGGGGTTCCTCATGCCCATCCAGGGGAGAACGTCTCGGGCGCTGGGCAGATAGACCCAGGACAGGGCGCCAATCCATCGCTGGGCACACACTCACTCACACAGACACACTCTATATGGGGCAATTTGGAGAACTCAATTGACTTGATCCATGTTTTTGGACTGTGGGAGGAAACCGGAGAACCCGGAGGAAACCCACGCAGACACGGGGAGAACATGGAAACTCCACCCAGATGGGGATTCGAACCGGGAATCCCTAGCGCTGAGAGGAGAACATGCTAACCACTAAGCCACCGTGCCGCCAGTTTTAGAACAGTTAAGTTATATTGGTTATAAAGGGACGAAGAACGCTGAAATTTAAAGTAAAGACTTAAAGATGCACTTAATGCAAATTTCTGTGTATCTACAACACTTCTGAGCCCAAATGTAACCCAAAATGCCATTTATTAGTAATAATAAATAGTAATAGTGTGTGTAATATATATATATATATATATATATATATATATATATATATATATATATATATATATATATATATATACTTCTAACAACGTTATTACAAACATGTAGTATGGATACAGTAGCCCAGCCACCTCAAGGTTCATTGGCTGATATTTTATTGCAATCCTACGACATGGTCCTCTAGAGTTCTCAGAGTTATAACGTGATCTATTTTGCCTACTATTCTAATGCACAGAGGAATGTGTAGTCCGTGAAGTGAAACACACACACACACACACTGAGTGAGGTGAGCACACGTGCCCAGAGCGGGGTGGGTGGGCAGCACTGTACACAGTGCCTGGGGAGCAATTGGGGTTAGGTGCCTTGCCCAAGGGCACTTCAGTCACAGTACTTGTCAGAAATCGAACCTGGGACCTTCAGGTCGATGTTGTAGGATGAGAGTGATGTCGATGTTGTGTCTCAAGTTGGCATACAAAACTAAATTGAGTGTGTGTGTGTTTACATTTGGCCATTAAAAAATGTAATAACATAAGCACAACCAAGTAGGTAAGTTAGAGACTGAAATATCTGTGCATCTGACCCTGTTGTCGCCACAACCCAGATTAGAAGAACATGTAACCAGGCTGACCAAGCACATGACTGATGTGCAAATAATTGTGGCTTGGTTTTCCCTCTTATTAACTTATTTCCATGAACCTTAATCCATGCGTTGCAGACTTTCATGCACAAGGTCTTATTTGAATCCCATAATTTACACCCTGCATGAGTGAGCGCCTCTATTCCCTGTTATAAACACCGCTAATAGGCCACCTTTCTGCATGATTAAGAATTATCCGGTGAGGCGTGAAAAATAGAAGAGAACCCAGCTGTAACCAACTGTACAGATCAACAATGAACTGACCTGCGTCCTGCCAGCCACAAATCAGAAGTCACATAATCAAACGGAGACTTTGGGGTTTTGCATGCAAGGCGTTCGATTCAGTGGGGTGACACCGATGTCCAGCTGAAAAGTTTTGTGTTGTAACTTTGTAAATTAATTAAGTCGGCTTGTTTTAGTTTCCATTTCGAAATCGTACTAAACATTCTTTTTGTATTAATTACAGTCTACAGCAGAGGTTCTCAATGACCGGCCCTGGGCCCTGGGCCCTGGATCAGTACTGGGCCCTGGATCACTTGGTACCGAGCTGCTTAGCAGAAATAATAATAATGTTTGATTATGATTAATAATGTTGTAATTAATGTTTTTTTTTTGTGATGCAAAAAATTGGGAATTATAGGTGGGGTCAGGTAATCATGCGAGTCGATGGCTCACTCCTGGGGAATGTGTTTGTGTTAATTGTCTGTGTGTCCTGTTAAAGTTTTTAAGACAGGCAAGACGAAAGCTGGGTGAAGACGTGGCGCCAAAACTCGCAAGGCGCTGTTGACATGGAAACCGTTGCATATATGCTGACAATATAAACTGTGGTACAAAAAAAGTTATGGACATGTGGTCTAAAAGACAGATGCGGCCTCCACCATGCTTTACAGTTACTTATGACACCTGGTTCCACTTTAAACCAAACTAATATTGTGGTCTCAGTTCCATCCATCCATCCATCCATCACCTTCTACCTAATCCTATATTGGGGGTCACAGGGGAGTTTCCCATGCCTGGGCACACACTCACTTACAAAGACACACACACACTATATAGGGGCAATGTATTTAGAGCAGCCAATTCACCGTAATTTCATGTTTTTGGACTGTGGTAGGAAACCGGAGAACCCGGAGGAAACCCACTCAGACACAGGGTGAACATGAAAACTCCACCCAGACTGGGATTGGAACCTGAATCCCAGACGCTGAGGGCCAATCTTAGCCACCGTGCCGCCCAGTCTCAGTTTTAAATACATTATAAAGGCAAATATGTTAAGGAAGCTCTTATGACATCATGCCTTGCAGCTTTAACAGCCTTCACTTTTCTGGGGAAAACATATATTTTGTGTTTTGTGCACTGGCGCCCAGTTGTAGATTTGACCTACAGTGTGTTACAGTCATACAGTGTTCGTACATTAACATTATCTTCAGTTTAGTTACATCAGAACCATGAACTCCTCAATATAGAAAGGCATGGATCCAGATAACCAGTCCTTTGGTTGCCCCTCTGATCTTGAATGCCTGTAGGAGATTGCGAGGCGGTGGTGGCCCGCTTTGATGTTTCCAGGCTCAACGTGTCCACATGCCTCCGCTCCCTGCTGTCTGGCCTAATCGCACATAGTAATCTCAAAATACCCTAATCCAGACCAATCCCTGCTAATCCTGCCCTCTGAGGCCATTAATGCTTAAAGGAGATACAGATTAACCAAGGCATGGCTCTTTTTATAACGGTCTCAAATGTTATATAGGAGCTCAATCAGACGCCGCGTGTGCTGGGGGACGTTCTGACTCTTTACATGACTGGGATCCTCGGTGTGGAATTTGTATGTTCTTTCTTTGGGAGCGCCAGTTTCCCTCCTTTGTTAATCAGAAGTATTAAATAGCCTCAGGCTCTAGAACCTTCTTTGCTTGAACCCGTTTTCAAGTCTGCTTCTGTTAATGTAGATTAACTTTAAATAGCTTTAATTTTAAAAACAATATAAATATGATCTTCTCAAGAGATAAACACTCCGGTTGAGGATATTTCAGTTCCTCTTTCAAGAGCGTGCGGTCCAGAACACACACAGAGTGTGTTTTATTCATGAACCTACTGCTATTAAGAAAAGAGCTGGCTGACTAAAGTCAACACACACTTCTCTAGGCATTAATATTTAAAACCTTACTTCGGCTTAACTCGCCTCGTTGTCCTGTGACGGCTTCTTCTGTGTACAGGCATCTCAACAATCAGCCGTAGTTTGGGAAAAAAATTCTAACACACTAAGAAATGAGCAAAAAAAATATTATAAGAGCAATTAAACTGATTGCCTAGTTAAAAAGGATAATTGTTCTCGATGTAACATCATACTGTTTTAAATTTTAATTACAAATATTTAAGGTTATGGCGACACTGAGAAATGTTAAAGAAAATATAGAGCCATAAAACAGGGACTACTTTTACACTTGCTGCAAGCTTGTGTCATTTACATTGTTTTTGGTGTGTTTGTGTGTTTGTGTGTGTGTATGTGTGTGTGTGTGTGTGTTCATAGGATGAATCCGGGGCGTATTTGATCGATAGAGATCCAGTGTACTTCAGTCCTGTGCTAAACTACCTCCGACACGGCAAACTGGTTCTAAATCACAATCTTACTGAAGAAGGTAATGCACACACACACACACACACACACACAGATGTACATCCCAGAATATATACACCTGCATTTTCACCCTTATGATGTAATATTTATTTTATTAATTATGTAGACATTATATCATTTTGCAGATGCTATTATCCAAACAACACAGTTGTTCAGGGTCAGAATTTTTTTAAGTTACGATACAGCACCTCTGGAGCAGTGAGGCTTATTATATATAATACAATATAAATTACATTGCACAAAATAGTTATATATTCAGTATGTATGTTTTATAGGTAGGTAATATTTGCAAATACCATTATATTACTTTAAAGCTGAATATGCAAATGATGTTATTCCATCCATTTGGGCTGGGAGAACATGCAAACTCTACAGAGGTCAGATCTTGTATCCTCAAGGAGCTGTGAACATGTGCTTGTGTTGCAGGGGCTCTTGAAGAGGCGGAGTTTTACAACATCACATCTTTAATTAAGCTGATTGAGGACAGAATTAGAGAACGAGATGCTAAGACTGTACATGTAAGGACACACACACACACACACACACACACAGACTATTAGGTAAGCACTCTGGACACGGGGCTCCTGTAGAATACTGTCTCTGGGTTGGTGAAATGATGCGGTTGTTTTTACTCAGAATCAGAATATCTTTATTGTCATTATATCAGGTATAACGAAATTAAGGTGCCATACTTTTCGGTGTCACACACTAAAATTTAAATAAACAAAGAGATTTAAAAGATAGCACTATAATTTACAATTTTATGACAAAATTTTGAAGAAAAAATAAATTATTTACAAGCGTGTATAAAACTGTACAAACTGGGTGAATGTATTTGTATATTGCACGTTCCAAAATGTACAGAACTGAGTGAATTGTTATAAATAAATTTATTCTTAGTTGCAAAACACATTCACACACACATTCTGACCTACAAGCATCTTTGAAAACTATAGAACAACATCAGCGATCCCAGGGACAACCCACACAGACCACGAGCACACCCCTTACTACACCCCAGTGTATCTCAGAGCAATAGCGCCACCTACAAGAACACATCACGCACCATCTAACACTGCAGCATCTCTCTCCAGACTCCGGCGAAGCACGTGTATCGGGTGCTGCAGTGTCAGGAGGAGGAGCTCACTCAGATGGTCTCCACCATGTCGGATGGCTGGAAGTTTGAGCAGGTAAAAGAGACACACCCTCACCCCCTCACCCCACCCCGTTGATCCCCTCACCCCACCTTTGCGGCTGAACTGTGGCGTGTGATGACGGACGTTCCTTATGATTGGTCATTCCAGCTGGTCAGTGTAGGCTATGAGCGGGCACAGAAGGCTGAGTACCTCCTGATTGTGTCACGTGAGGTGAAGGGGGAGGAGTCACGGCACACCCACCCCGCCCACAGCGGAGAGGTGTGTCCCACCCACGGTTCTCTGTGAGCTTGTGTCGCCTGCATCACCCAATCCCGTCCACCTGCTATGCTCTTTCTGTTGCCATCGATATGTGTGGTGCTTAGAGAAAATCATCATACCCCCACCATGTCTTTCGTCGGTGTTGTTTGCACGTTGTCTTACATCATTTCAGCAAAAACTAAAGAGCATTAATTAAGAAAGTCGAATAAGATAACGAATATTCTGCTTATCTAATAATAGTAATTAATACCAAAGTTTCAGCCATATTAGCCATCCAGCGACCTTATATATATTCATTCATTCATTATCTTCCGCTTTATCCTCTATTAGGGTCGTGGTGGGGTTCCCCATGCCCATCCAGGGGAGAACGTCTCGGGCGCTGGGCAGATACACCCAGGACAGGACGCCAATCTATCACTGGGCACACACTCACTCACACAGACACACTCTATATGGGGCAATTTGGAGAACTCAATTGACTTGGTCCATGTTTTTGGACTGTGGGAGGAAAGCGGAGAACCCGGAGTAAACCCACGTGGACACGGGGAGAACATAGAAACTCCACCCAGATGGGGATTCGAACCGGGAATCCCTAGTGCTGAGAGGAGAACATGCTAACCACTAAGCCACCGTGCCGCCCACCTTACATACAGACCTTATAAATAAAATAAACTTCATTCTGTATTATGAGTAAGAAAGAAGCAGTCAGGTGGAAGTGACTGATCCTATTTAACATTAAACAACAAGTTAATATGATGTTGTGATGTCATAAATATGCAAATGACTGCAGTATGGCATCTATAAGTGACCCTGCAGGTTAACGCTACCTGCCTCAGAGTGAAGGTGGTTGCTCTATGAGGGTTAATTTGAGGAATGGGAGTAAATGATATTAGAGAACCAAATGTATATATAAAAATACTAAAATATTAAGACAAACGGATTGACTACAGTCTGTAAATGTAGATCTACAATGTCCATCTGTATAGTGAGTGGAGCTGATGTAACGGACGTCATGTAGAAGCGAATAATAAGTGGCTGCTGAGTGTTTGTGCGCATGTGACGTCTGTGTGTGTTTCTGTTGGGTCTTAACAACAGAGGCTCAGTCACACGCTCTGGGCATGTTCAAGCATGTTGTCACAATCACACAGCTGTGTGTGTGTGGGGGGGGGTGCGCATGCTTGCTCCTTTTTAAATGTTTATGGTACAAACAAAAAATGATGGATTAAATGGCTAACTATGTGTGTGTGTGTGTGTGTGTGTGTGTGTGTGTGTGTAGCTTGTTAGCATTGGCTCCTCCTATAACTATGGCAGTGAGGACCAGGCTGAGTTCCTGTGTGTCGTTTCCAAGGAGCTTCAGAACCAGACGGATGGTAACAACAGCCAGCAGAGTGAGAAAGCCAAGGTACAGGATCATAAGTACCCTGTGTGTGTGTGTGTGTGTGTGTGTGTGTGTGTGTGTGTGTGTGTGTGTGTGTGTTCATCCATCTGATATCTTTAAAATAATTCCCTACTAGGGTCATGCCCATCCATGGGAGAACGTTTTGGGTGCTGGCCATATACACCCAGGACAGGGCGCCAATCCATCACTGGCACACACTCACTCTTATACACTATATAGGGGCAATTTAAAGCAGCCAATTCACCTTGAATCCATGTTTTTGGACTGTGGGAGGAAACTGAAGACACGTGGAAAACATGGAAACTCCACCCAGATCATGATATATACGTATTTTTGTGTGTGTGTTGTGTGTGTGTGTGTGTGTGTGTGTGTGTGTGTGTTTGTGTTTGTGTTTGTGTGTGTTTGTGTGTGTGTTTGTGTGTGTGTGTATAATCAGTCAGTAATCAGATTCTGTGTCTCCTAGATTCTCCAGGAACGAGGCTCCCGGAGTTGAGCTTTTAGAACAACACGCTGAGAAGCAGTCCGAAGGTTTAGAACTTTTTTTTTCGAAGTCACAAACAATTTTTTTTTTAATCTAGAAATGTAGAAAACATGACAGCACTGTTTTTTAATTTCTTTTGTTTGTATGTATTTCTCTGGAATTATTATTATTATAATTATTATTATTGTAATTTTCCCTTAAAAAGATCTTTATTCTTTTAAAATACATGTTGTAAACACAGTGACCCCCCCCCCACCCTCCTCAAAAAAAAAACTGATTGAATTCTGTTCCCAGGACAATGTTGTTGGATTAATGAGAAGATTTAAATATGAGCTACTTGAAAAGACGTATTGGGACACACCCCTTAATTAAGCTCAATGGCACGGCTCATGGTTTTAGTTTTAGTTTTTACCCGCCACACTACTACCTTTGTTCTGTTCTGTGTTTTTAACGCTGATGTGGTAGATGTTTTAAAGAACTTGTTCCACATCACGGGTTCAAAGATTAAATTAAATAAACTCTGTCCTTCTTAGATCGACGGACGTCTGATTTCTGACCGGTTCTTCAGTTTAGTGTTGGAGCTAAAAAATCTGACCTGCTAATGTGGTTTCAAAAATGATGGCTGTCTGCGATTTATAAGAATGAATGAACGTTAATGCAGTACAACTACACCCACCCTCATTCTCCATTTTATTTGCCTTAACTACTGCATAGATGGACAACACAGATTGGGATTCAAACCTAGTTGCCCAGCGCTGAGAGGTGAACATGCAAACCACTACGTTACTATGCCACCTATATTATTTTTGTTAGATTAGTTTAGTATCTGGGGCACGGTGGCTTAGTGGTTAGCACGTTCTCCTCTCAGCACTAGGGATTCCCGGTTCGAATCCCCATCTGGGTGGAGTTTCCATGTTCTCCCCGTGTCCGCGTGGGTTTCCACCGGGTTCTCCGGTTTCCTCCCACAGTCCAAAAACATGGATCAAGTCAATTGAGTTCTCCAAATTGACCCCTATAGAGTGTGTCTGTGTGAGTGAGTGTGTGCCCAGCGATTGGCGCCCTGTCCTGGGTGTATCTGCCCAGCGCCTGAGACGTTCTCCCCTGGATGGGCATGGGGAACCCCACCGCGACCCTAATAGAGGATAAAGCGGAAGATAATGAATGAATGAAAAGTTTAGTATCTGAGTGGAGCATCGATGTCTGATGTTGTGTAAAAGTTCCTTTTTTGTTTTTTGTTCTTTTTTGTTTCAGAACCTGCTATATTAAAAAAACATTATTATTATTATTATTATTATTATGATTAATCGGTTCACTTTAACCTGATCGACCTCTTTATTCCAGTAAATCTCTGCCGTCAGACATGTATAATCTAATAGATACTTTAAAACGCCGAAGTTAATCCACAAATCAAAAGGCGCTTTGCTCCGCGCAGTCGAATGAAATGCTTTTCAATTCCGTTTGTCCAGAGAGTGAAAGTGATCTCGCTGAGCGCTGCAGCTGGATTAAGGGGAGGATTAATGCCAGATTATGTGATTCTTGCTCTTTTTGCAGTATCCTCACGTTAATGGTAATAACTGCCACGGACGAGGGTTGGACCCGCAGTGAGTGGGTTTCTCTGAGAGGTTCCTGTCATGTCAGCGCTGGGGATCAGGGTTCGAATCCCGATCTGGGTGGAGTGTCCATGTTCGTCCTTGTCTGTGTGGCTTTTTTCAGTCTCCCACAGTCGATTCAAGGTGAATTGGCTGCTCTAAATTGCCCTTATGTGCTGTCTGTCTGTCTGTGGGTGTCTACTCTATACTCTATATGTGCGTGTGTCCAGCCATAGTTTTGCACCCTCTCCTGGGTGTATCGGTCATCCCTGTATGGGCATGGTGACCCCCCCCCCCCCCCCCGTCTCTATGATGTCATAGGCTTTTCTAGATGTAATATGTCAGCGTCACAATCCGTGTAGTGGGAAGTAAATGGGGTTAGGTACCTTGCCCAAGTGCACTTCAGCCAAGGTACTTGGTGGGACCAGGAATCGAACCGGGGACCATTAGGTCACAAGGCTGGTTCCTTAACCCAAGCCTACGCCCCCCTATCATTACAGCAGGAATCTTTTAGAAATTTGTAATATCAATAATCAAGACTACATTTGGGCGGCACGGTGGCTTAGTGGTTAGCACGTTCGCCTCTCAGCGCTAGGGATTCCCGGTTCGAATCCCCATCTGGGTGGGGTTTCCATGTTCTCCCCGTGTCCGTGTGGGTTTCCTCCGGGTTCTCCGGTTTCCTCCCACAGTCCAAAAACATGGATCAAGTTAATTGAGTTCTCTAAATTGCCCCATATAGAGTGTGTTTGAGTGTGTGAGTGTGTACCCAGCTATGGATTGGCGCCCTGTCCTGGGTGTATCTGCCCAGCGCCCGAGACGTTCTCCCCTGGATGGGCATGGGGAACCCCACCGCGACCCTAATAGAGGATAAAGCGGGAGATAATGAATGAATGAAAGACTACATTTGACAGATCTGTAGTTCAATTAATCCCAGTGCGCATGTGCATGACATTTTCCTTGTGCCTTTTCACTACGAACATGCAATTCCAGCCTATGGCCACCGGGTGGCAGAAATTCTTCATTTACCTTTCATTTATGTGCTTGCTTCATCCTCTGCGTACAAACAACTGCAAGGGCAAAACTATAGAGACGAATGCACAAAAAGCACAGCTGCTTCCTCCTTTGCTGCTAAAACAAATTCAAGTTTTGTCAGAAGGATTTCCTCAAGATCTCCAAGCGTGTCTGTCGATAGAAAATTTATTAAATATATTGAATCGTGCGGCACGGTGGCTTAGTGGTCAGCACGTTCGCCTCTCAGCGCTAGGGATTCCCGGTTCGAATCCCCATCTGGGTGGAGTTTCCATGTTCTCCCCGTGTCTGCGTGCGTTTCCTCTGGGTTCTCCGGTTTCCTCCCACAATACAAAAACATGACATCAAGAAAAAAATTGACATCAAGTCAATTGAATTCTCAAAATTGCCCCATATAGAGTGTGTCTGTGTGAGTGAGTGTGTGACCAGCGATGGATTGGCGCCCTGTGCTGGGTGTATCTGCCCAGCGCCCGAGATGTTCTCCCCTGGATGGGCATGGGGAACCCCACCGCGACCCTAATAGAGGATAAAGCGGAAGATAATGAATGAATGAATATTGAATCGTTTTAATGCTTAGTTTATTCTTGCAATAGTTTGGCAGACATCTAAAAACAGATGGACTACAGTCTGGGAATTGTAGAACTACAAAGTCCATCTTTACGGTAATTGTGTGTGTGTGTGTGTGTGTGTGTGTGTGTGTTCCTGCTTGTGTAGTTGCCTGCGTGTGTGTGTGTAATGGCATGTCGAGAGCTGTTGAAAGCAATGTGCAGGAAACAGTGTGAGTGTTTACAGACCCGTCGCCAAGGAAACCCAACACACTCATACTGGACTATAAAGGAGGATGTGATCCTCACAGGCTTGAGCATGCCTCTGAGCTCACAGCTCTGTCTTCTGAAGAACATTGTTTCTTTAAAATGAACCGGTTTTTGTAAAACAGTTCTGCATTCTTTCAGCTTCTATTGTCGAAATGTTGCAAAACTGGTGACTTTGGACCAAACGGGTGCGTTTTTTTGTGTTTGTTTGTAGTTAAGTGAAGAACAAACCTGTCAGCAACATTCATTCAGCTTGTGGGTGGGGGAGCTAAGTGGTAAAGGTGTGGGACTGTCTGTCTATAAGTTGAGGGTTCGAATTCTTATTCCACTGATATTACTATTGTGCCCTCGAGCGAAACTCAAAGAAAGGGAGTCAAAATGATGTCATAGCTCTGTAGTTACTTGTGAAATCAGTGAGTCTCCATAGGGGCAATTTAGAGCAGCCAATTCACTTTGAATCCATGTTTTTGGACTGAAACGGGAGAACCCGGTGAACATCCACGCAGACAACTGGGAAACTTCAGCCGGATCGGGTTTCAAACCTGGATCCCCAGTGCTGAGAGGTGAACAGGTTAACCACAACACCACTGTTTTTATGGTGGTCTCTAAATGTGATATGAGTAAGAATCACAATATCAGAAGTGTTGGATCAGTCAAGTTTTCATTCATTCATTCATTATCTCCCGCTTTATCCTCTATTAGGGTCGCGGTGGGGTTCTCCATGCCGATCTAGGGGAGAACGTTTCGGGCGCTGGGCAGATAGACCTAGGACAGGGCGCCAATCCATCGCTGGGCACACACTCACTCACACATACACACTCTATATGGGGCAATTTGGAGATGTCAATTGACTTGATCCATCTTTTTGGACTGTGGGAGGAAACCGGAGAACCCGGAGGAAACCCACACAGACACGGGGAGAACATGGAAACTCCACCCAGATGGGGAATCGAACCGGGAATCCCTAGCGCCGAGAGGTGAACATGCTAACCACTAAGCCACTGTGCCGCCCTCAGTCAAGTTATTTCACTTTTATGAAACCCAGCCATGTCTTACAGACCTCGCTTAGCTGAGACACTGACATGCTGGACAATAAAAGGGCCTTCACAAAGTTTTCCCAGACATAGAAGCGTGTATTTTTCTAAAGGTGCTTTATACACCTGTGAGAAATTTATCTGCCCTTCTCAGGTCTTATTTGCTGTATGTTCTGTCACTGCATGAGTTTCATTCCCCGCTGTAGGACATGTAGCTCAGAGGTGTGTCTGTCTGTGGGGGAGGGTGGCTTTGAAGTCCTTCCCTTTAAAATACCATTCTGAATACAAACAGTTACGGCATGTGATCCAAAACACACTGTTTTGTGTGTTCTTGCTCTCTTTCTCCCCCACCCACTCCCTCACATACGCGATAGCTGTGGAAGCTATGAGTCACCTCATTGGGCAGAGAGGACAGGGGTTGAGAAATAGCTGGAAACTCACAGTCTCCACCCTCACCCTGATCAGCATGGAGTTCATGTCCAGTATTGTTCCAGTATTGTTTTCTTTACGATTTAATCTGTGTCCCAGGAGTTGTCGGTGTAATGAGCTTCATACTAAAACACACTCACCGACCGTGTTACCAAGATCATCCATTAGATCAGCCTAACTTACCAAGTAGATGGTCTTTGTAGTCCTTCAGTTAAATTCTGTAGTCCATCTGTTTCTTTACATACTCTGTAGGTCCTCTCTACTCTGTTCTTTATTAATTGGTACCCATAGTGCATGAATAATAGATGATTCTCAGCTCAGCGGTGACACACACAAACACTGTATATTGGGGGAATTTAGAGAATCCAATTTACCTTTAATCCAGGGAGGAAACCCATGCCATGCATATAAACTACACACACATCTGGATTTGAATCCGGATCCCCAGCGCTGAGAGATGGACAATGCTAGACACTACACCACTGTGCTGCCCCAGCCTGGCTTTATCATTCAAGTGAATATTAAAGGCACTCGCACGGACATGCACACATTCTATGTAGGGGCAGTTTAGAGCAGCCAATTCACCTTGAATCCATGTTTCTGACTATAAGAAGAAACCAGAAAAGCCACCACAGGTTCTCCGGTTTCCTCCTATAGTGCAAAAACGTGGTGCGTGGTGTGTGTGTGTGTGTGTGTGTGTGTGTGTGTGTGTGTGTGTGTGTGTGTGTGTATACACCATTCCCTTTCATTATAAGGAACCAAGTCTGTACCGAGTCACATGATTTGTTTAAGAACAGATATAGAGTTCATACACTGAGTTTACAATGAAATGCAACTATCTCGTTTTATCTCATTGTCCTGATTATTGTCACATAACTCTACTAGTGTCACGGGGTGGGTTCCCAGGTCCATCCAGGAAGGTATGTTTAGGACAGACACCCCCAGGACAAGGTGCTGGACAAACACACACATACATATATATATATATCCATCCATCCATTATCTTCCGCTTTATCCTTTATTAGGGTTGCGGTGGGGTTCCCCATGCCCATCCAGGGGAGAACGTTTCGGGCGCTGGGCAGATACACCCAGCACAGGGCGCCAATCCATCCCTGGGCACACACTCACTCACACACACACTCTACATGGGGCAATTTTGAGAATTCAGTTGACTTGATCCATGTTTTTGGACTGTGGGAGGAAACCGGAGAACCCCGAAGAAACCCACGCGGACACAAGGAGAACATGGAAACTCCACCCAGATGGGGATTCGAACTGGGAATCACTAGAGCTGAGAGGCAGACGTGCTGACCACTAAGTGACCATATTTATCGGTTCTTAAATAAATCATCTGGTACAGACTCGGTTCCCTGTAATGAAAGGTAATGGTTAAATGCGCACACGCCCACATTCCGCTCGGGCGGCGTCTCTGTATAAAAACGCCTTTACAAGCTTTTCCAGTTTCCCAGCGTCCTGCAAAAAAGACTTCATCCTCAACTTTAATTCGTCTAAATGTAAGTATTAGCTCATTAAATCAGAGTTCTGAGTGGATTACAGAGCCTCTGTTTACATTCTATTTTATTATATTATATTAATACTCTGCCTCGAACCTGACAGTGGAGGTTTAATTCAGATCTGTAGATGTTTAAAGATTGTTTAACTGTTATTACTTTCTATTTTTAATTTTCTTCAGGGAGGTGAATGCGGAAATACTGCGTTCTTCTGCGGATTCGGTTAAATCCATCAACCGATTTGTTTTTATGATTTACTAACAAATAAAGTTCGACTCTTTTATATTTAAAAAAAATTAAATATCAGCAGAATAAAACTTTAATCATCAAGATGACATCGTTAAACTTTTTGGTCAACCGAAAAAATGCCGACATGCTTTTGTGTATTCCACAGTGACCGCCAGGTGGCGACCAATCCCCGAATATGGGAGGTGGATGGTGCACATAAAAAAAAATTAGGTGTTAAAATTTCATGAGGAAACTGAAATGAAATAAAAGACAAAGTAATGCTCAAATATTCTACATATTTAGGTTTTAGGGTTAATAGGGATTACAAATGATTTTAAGGTTGGGATTAAGGTTTTTTATTGTTACTTTATTTGTAGTATTGAGGTTGAGGATAAATATGGGGATTAAATATGAGGTTATTTATTGCTCGGATTAGAGGTGGGGATAGTCGATATGGGTTTGAGTATGGGGATTAATGCGAGGTTAGATAGTATTAGGATTAGACATTATGATTTAAATAAACTGAGGTTTGTGTTGGAGGTGGGTTAACGATAATTGTGTGAATGGATAAAGTTAGGATTAGTGAAGGATTTAAGATTAGATTAATTGTGTGGATAGTGTAAGGATTTGTAAAGGGGTGTGGGGAGGATTAAATTTGGCGTGGCATTTAATTGTGGCATTAAAATAAGGGATTAATATGAGATTAGTGGGGCCACATCTAAAATAAGAATTAGCGTCAGATTACTAAAAAAAGATCAGTTTTGGGTTTAATGTGGGACTGAGGTTTGAATGGTCGTGGGATGCAAGGTTGATTGAGATCTGATGGCTCAGACCATTCAGATTATATATTCAGGATTATAAATTATATGGGCAAAAGTATTGGGACACACTTTTTATTCATTATATTCAGACCTGTTTCCACATGTGTATAAGCACCAAACCTTGCACTTTGGACAAATGCTTTCTTTAAACAATTGCATGTGAGTGTATTGTAAGAGTGTCCCGGTCTGTATCCTATGATTTAAACATAATCTCGTATGAAGAAAAGTCAGCTCGCAGTTCATTGAGGGGTTGAGCAGTGCAGCATGTTCTATTGCTGTTGTAACATGTTCCTGCTCTGTCATTGAAATGCTGTGGTTTTTCGTGTCTCTGATGGAGGAGTGAGTGTTTGCAGAGACTCTGTACTCTGTATTTCTTATCTGTGAACATGGCTCAGGTGTGGAGGCACTTCCTGCCTGTTTAGGGAACATACCTCGATTTGTTAATCAGAACCTGAAAAAATCTGTGAGTGAAATTGAAAAGCTAAACGTATTGTCCTCGTGCAGCGAGTCATCATGCCTTCTGACCTGGAGAGATCAATGGAGACGCTCATCCTGGTGTTTCACCGTTACGCCGGAAAAGAAGGCAACTCCAACACACTGAGTCGCAGAGAGCTCCGGCAGCTGATGGAGACTGAACTGGCGACCTTCCTTAAGGTTCTTCCTCTTCTCCTTCTGTTACCATTAATTACTTATGCTCTCCTAGACAACTTTTTTGACCAGCCATCCATTCATCCATTCTTTTTCACTCAATCCTCTATCTCAAACCCAATCCTTTTGAATCCTCAATCCTCGAGATTCAAAGCTGGGGTAGCTGAGAGCCTGATGTGCTAAACACTACACCACCATGCCGCTCTTAACAATCTGTGTTTATAGTAACTTTTATACATCATTATAACACACATTCCTTTATTTTCTCGTCAGTCCCAAAAAGACCCGGGTACAGTGGACAAGATCATGAAGGATCTGGACAGCAATGGAGATGGTGAGGTGGACTTTGAAGAATTCGTCTCCCTCGTGGTTGGTCTGTCCATCGCCTGTGAACAGTGCTACCAGCTGCACAAGGCAAAATGTAAATAGAGGATGAATTACTGAGAGGCTGAGCAAGCGAGCGTTTCTGAATGTGATTGAATAAAGACAGATGTAACCCACACTCTCTGTCTGTGCATTTATTATTTGTGTTTCTGTGTCTTACATATGGTCTGTTTTTGCACCAATATTTAATCATTAAAGCTGCATGTATGTACGATTTACAGATTCAGCGACCCCCTGTGGTTACATTAAAACTGCCATTCCACGTTGAGAGCAGCTCATCTATCTAGTTACCACCAGCTAAATATTTGACTATATTTTCTTATGAAATGGTTTTTTTATAACCTGTTGACTTTTTCGTTTCAGCAAAACGAAAGAATATTTTAAAGACAGTATTTCATTAGGCGGCACGGTGGCTTAGTGGTTGTCATGTTCTCCTCTCAGCGCTAGGGATTCCCGGTTCGAATCCCCATCTGGGTGGAGTTTCCATGTTCTCCCCGTGTCTGCGTGGGTTTCCTCCGGGTTCTCCGCTTTCCTCCCACAGTCCAAAAACATGGATCAAGTCAATTGAATTCTCCAAATTGCCCCATATAGAGTGTGTCTGTGTGAGTGAGTGTGTGCCCAGCAATGGATTGGCGCCCTGTCCTGGGTGTATCTGCCCAGCGCCCGAGACGTTCTCCCCTGGAACCCCCCCCCCCGCGACCCTAATAGAGGATAAAGAGCGAGATAATGAATGAATGAGTTTTTCATTACAATATAAATATAATTCACGTGTTAACCACTGCTCCCACTTTCTGATAATATTACAGTGCCTTGAATTCGGTTATTATTATTATTATTATTATTATTGAGTGTGGGGGGTGTGTGTGTGTGGGGTGTGTGTGTGTGTGGGGGGGGGTGTGGGGGGTGTGTGTGTGTGTGGGGGGGGGGTGGGTGTGTGTGTGGGGGGGGGGGTGTGTGGGGGGGGTGTGTGTGTGGGGGTGTGTGTGTGTGGGGGGTGTGTGTGTGTGGGGGGGGTGTGTGTGGGGGGGGTGTGTGTGTGGGGGGGGGGGTGTGTGTGTGGGGGGGGTGTGTGTGGGGGGGTGTGTGTGTGGGGTGTGTGTGTGTGTGGGGGGTGTGTCTGTGCGTGCACTAAATAAGGTTCACCTGTTTCCGGTTGGGCTTTGAAGTGTCACGTGATCTCTTCATAGACCTCCCTGATTCCCAGAGGTCTCCGTTTGAAAGCACATGCAGTTAAACCCCACCATAAACACGAGAATCAGGTCAGAAATCAGAGCAAAATGTTTGATTATTAAGACTGTGTCCAAAATCAACTCCTGACTTCTACAGGATGTCAATCTGAAGAGTCTGCAGCACACGATGCCATCCCATCATTCAACACGAATCAGCTGCAATCACAGGATCAAGCTGAGATATCAGACAATGAGGCCTTGACTGTTTACAACTGTGAGTGAAATACAAGCACAAGCAGAACATTCCTCATCATGTCCAACATCAAACCAATGACTGATTCGAATGAATGTGATTGTGGTTTATTGTGGTGTTTCATTAAATCAGAATCAGAATCTGAATCAGGTTTATTGGTCACATACGTAGTTATACATGGTACAGCCAGCAGTGAAATTTCTTTTTTGACCTCTCCACAGAAAAATAAAATTTGTTTAAAAAGGATAAGAGTAAGAAAAATATGGTAGATCCTCGGGATTCATGCTGTTTGTAATTTGATAGAGGTTAGATGGTTACCACACACACACACACACACACACACACACACACACACACACACTGTTTAACTGATTACACATCACTCACTGAATCAGAACTGGTACTTATAGTTCAGTAGCTAAATACAAACACTTAAATTCAGTCACATTTCAAGTTGTTATGCAACTGAGTTGTGTTTCAGTGTTTGAACCACACAGAGTCGTATAGAGTTGTACAGAGTTTTGCATCCAAGCCTTTTTTTAGCACTTTAATGAGGATCTTTTATTTCACAACCTAACAAATGTCGAATTTGTTTATTCTGTGTGAAAGTTGTGTTCAGGTCTGATCAGAAGCTGTGTGTTTAACTGATGTTTTATTGATTATTCACATTGTATTTATTAACAGCTTTAACTTTTTACCAACCTAAACCTTAAGTAATTTTCAGACTTTAAAAAAAATAGCTTTTATTTTTCTAAAACTAGTCCAGTTTTTCCTGATGAGTCTTTTGGATGTATCTATTAAGCCTTTGATGCTGTCGCCATCTGCTGGAAAAATAATAGTATAGCAGTTTAAAATGGCGTCATTGAATCCGCGTAAAATAGAAAGGACTTTTATTTCAATATGCGCGTCTAATCTTTTAAACAGCGCAGTGATTCTAAATGCATTTGTTTTTAATTTCGTGTTTAACGAGTGCGAACAGAGGAATGAGAGAAAAAGCGGTGGTTGGGATTAAAACAAACTAACACATGATGAATTTTGTTTATTCCGTTTGAAAGTTTTGTGAACATGGGGGGTGGGGGGTGCTTGACTGATGTTTCATTGTTTATTCACGTTGGATTAATTGACAACTTTTTTACTTTTTCGACGAAGTATCAACGCTTTAAATTATTTTCTTTGTTTTCTGTCTAAATATTTTCTTTTCGCTAAACTTAGTCCAGTTTTACTATAGTAAGAATATTTAAAGTGTATTTTAGGTCTTTAATGCTGTCGCCATCTGCTGGAATAATTGTATTATAGCAGTTTAAAATGGCGTCATTAAGAAAGCTGTCAGTATGCACATTAGTCTTTGAAACAGCAGACTGGTGATTTAATGCTTTTGCTTTACAACAACTAAGGTCTTGTCTGTTTTTGAGAACAGAGTAAACTGAAGTGATTAAGTTTCTCTGTTTTTGGGAAATGGACCCTGATTTTTGCACAATCTTTACATTGGTGTTCTCCAATTTTCATTCATTCATTCATTCATTATCTTCCGCTTTATCCTCTATTAGGGTCACGGTGGGGTTCCCCATGCCCATCCAGGGGAGAACGTCTCGGGCGCTGGGCAAAGACACTCACACAGACACACTCTATATGGGGCAATTTGGAGAACTCAATTGACTTGGTTTTTGGACTGTGGGATGAACCCGGAGGAAACCCACACGGACACGGGGAGAACATGGAAACTCCACCCAGATGGGGATTCAAACCGGGAATCCCTAGTGCTGAGAGCCGAACGTGCTGACCATAAGCCACCGTGCCGCCAGCGTGTTCTCCAATTTATTTCTGTGTTAGTTTTTTTTTTAATTAATATTATTATTATTTTTTTTTTTTACAGTAGACATTGTTTTAAAGCAACTTTACAGTGTTCCAAGTCTGAAACCTTAAAGAACGACCAACGCAACAGTGGCAAGAAAACCCTGTTGGTTTTTAGGAAATAAACTTCGAGGACCAAGGCTTCTGTGCTGCGAGTGCTGCCCGGTCCCTCAAAGAGGATGAGTCCTCCACTGAGTCTTAGTCCTCGCAAGGTTTCTCCATCAAAACTAACTCCACAAGGGAGTTTTTCCTTTACATTTTTGCTTTAGCATGTTCTTTGGGGGTTCAGATTTTAAAAGAATGCTTTAAAATAATGAACCATTGTAAAAAAGATCTATATAAATGAAGTTGAACTTGATTAATACATTTATAGACACCTCTTAGTGCTTAACCTCACTAATATCCAAAGTCAACAAAAACAGAGGTTCCACAATATATCACAGGATTCAGTTTTAATGTGTTTTCTCATTGAAAATTACATCTCGGACAGATACGCAACAAAACAAAGGTTCCACAGTAAATAGGGCAGTTTAACTCATTTGTCATACAATGTACAATTTGTATATTTAAAGGTTCCATACTTCAGTTCAGGATGCATAACTGTACAAAATATAAGTTAAAAAGTAGAATAGAAAGGAAGCAAGAGTTTGAAATTGGCAGTTAATCTTAAAAGCTTCAGATTAAACTCACTGGGCGATTCATTCCAACGTTCTTTTGTATTATTTCATTCTAGAAGAAGGAAGAAGGGTGTGTGAAGATCCGAATACTCAACCTAATCATGGTATGAATAAAAGTTGAGTAACCTGTTGCAAAAAAAAAAAGACAGCAGGGAAATATGATGATGGGAAGTATGATAATTAGTCAAATTAAACAGGTTCTTGCATGTTTGCCAAAATCACACCCAGGTGGCTTTAATGAAACAAATTATTCCATGTTGCTCCACACTTTATTTGCTGCTTGTGTAGACAAAGTGGTTATTTAATTTATCCCAGATTACTGTACATCATATATAACCATGCTTATTTAATAGAACAATGTGTTTGTGTGCACTTGTGTGAAGTCCTGTATTTTTATAGGACCAAAACATTAAGACCAAGGCATTCACAAAACTGAAACGATTCTATAATCACTGTTCTAAAATGGTTCCACAATTAATAGTGTACATTGTAAATTATAAGTCAATACGATTATAAAGAAATATTAAATATGAAAGGAGCATCCACCAAAGTCTTAGTCCTTGCAAGCATGGCTGCATCACCGTTTACACACATTATAATGAACTTTCCAGAAAGTTGTCAGTTGGTGCAAAGTCAATGTTTTTCAGAGCAGGACTACAAACAATTAAGGTCTTTCAGCACATTTTTGCCCAGATCATGTTATGTGATAAGACAATAGACTAGAACATATAGAAAGGCAACTGTGAGGTAATAATTTAGATTGTGAATTAAGTTAGATTAGTCATGTGTGCAACCTCATTAACGTGGGCATGCTAGCACTTGTTGTTTTAAGCAGTTCTTTATTGCAGAGTTTACAGGTACCATACATCCAGGATTCAGTTTTGACTGATATAAGATAGGAATGTGCAGAAAATGGCTGTTGCAACTTAATGGCACCAATTAAAACCTCACTAAGCAATGCCAGTCATCTTCCTTTGCTTTATTGTACATCCTCCTTCCAGCGCATGGGTGTGTGAAGATGAGAAAAGGTGTTTAAAAACCTTGGCTCAGATGATGAAAGGTGAAAGGTGGCAGAAAAAGAAAACAAGGAAGTATTATTGTTTTTATTTTTGGGTGGGGTGGGGTGGGGTGCGGTGGTGCAGTGTGGGTTGGTGACCAGGCATTGTCCAGGTGTGAGTCACTGAAGCGAGGACGACTTTGGACATCCTTTAAATTCGAGGTCTTCATGCGTTGAGATCACTGCAGACTCTGCAAATACTCAGGTGAGTGCTATGACCCTGCAGGGCAATTGACTTTTTAAGAGGGGATAATGGGCAATAAGCTTTAGGTATTTATATTTGTTCATGCAAAACCTTGTCTTTTCTTTCAGTATCAACCATGTCGAAGCTGGAGAAGGCCATTGTTGCGATTGTGGAGGTGTTTGAGGAGTTTGCTGGGACAGATGACAACAAGAAGACCCTGAGTAACGCCGAGCTCAGCACTCTGATTAAGAGTCAACTGAGCAGCCCTGATTTCCAGGTAAAGGACATTCAGCAAACACACCTGTCTGCAGGATTAATTTAGGGTTAGATAATGTTTTATTTTTGTGTGTGTCTGTGTATATATGTATATTTAATATATACATGTGTGTATGGATATATAGATGCAGACATAAAAATAAACCTTATTGCAGTGTCATTTGTCTCACAAAGCTTAGACAAATATGTAACTTGTTTTTCTATAAACTTATAAATTTCATCTTTGTTTGATGAAAGTTTTGAAACTGCTTTTTCAATCTCTAGAATAAATTGCCCCACTGCTTCGCTCCACAGTTTTAGTCATTACATAATCATGTGTACAAATATGAAACAGATTTTCAACAATGCTTTAATTTTATAACATGCATAGTTCTTTTCTCCAAGTTTACCTGAAGTTTACACTCAGATGTTGTGTACTTTTAATTTTTCTTTCAGCAAATTTAGATGATCTTTTCCTGATTTTAAATATCGTAAGAAAACTGAAACCGTAAATTCAAGACTAAAATTCCTGTTGTTCCCATTCAGGGTAAAGTGGACCCAGAGGATATCCGTGAAGCCCTGGATAAAATGGATAAGAACCGCGATGGCCAAGTCAACTTCAAGGAGTTCAGTAACTCTGTAACACATCTTGCTCAGGGCTACTACAAGAAGAAGTGTGGCAAGGACTGCAAGGGCAAAAAATAAAGTCCCCGTACCTGCTCTCAAGACTACATTCCTATAACTCTATAACAAAGAGGTGACATGCTTGTTGTTTATCAGAGATGTGAAAATGTGAGTCTCAATGCATGAAAATTAATAAATCGATAACTAATAATCACGTTGTTTGTGCTCATTTAGTGACCGTGTCGGTGTTTTGTACATGAATGCATTTTCCTTTGTGATTAGAGAAAGTAGCCATTTTACCATATCCTAGCCACTTTGTGGTGGGTCTTGTGATGACATTTTCTGCAAACAATGTAAATGTTAATGTACAGGATCTTGAAGGAAATGCAAAGGGTCACACTGATTGGTTAATTGCGTGTGGATCCCAAAATACACCCATCAATCACGGCATCGTGATAGAAAACTGACACTGACACCCTAAGTCACGTTGCGAGGTGTGTGGTTGAATGCTTGCTAAAGATCTCCATAATACACATACTACCACTATGTCAATGTAATGCTGAAAACAACTCCCACCTTAATGATGCCTGCTCTGTGGTGTTGTACTCCTGTCTAGAACAAAGTAAATATACGAATATGCAAGTATGTATTAATGTATTAAGTATGCAAAGAAACAGGTGGTTTAGAGGCTGTAACTGTGGAACTACAAAGTGCAGTGGAGATGAACATGAAAAATGTGCATTGTGTGTAGAAACAAGATGGTGCATAATATATTAGTCAGTATGTGAAACTATACAGTTAATATTTTAATTTGGTTTTCTATGACTTTTAACCCACCCACCAAGCATTATGATGCCAGAACTACTTGCTCAGGATTACATCAGAATTGGAATATATGTATCTTTTTTTCCTTAATACTGAAAGCGAATTAGATTTTGTAGAAATGGTTCCAATAGCATGCATCTTTGTATAATTATATACTTTATGAATACCATGTACACTACTAATTTTGCCAGTTTGACAACTTGCATCCAGCACTTCACCAGAGAAACCTGTAGAGTCTGTATTGTTTTGCAGTGTGGTTGCTATGGAAATGAGGGTGTAGATCTGCCATGGCACCAACATTCTCATGAATGTCTGCCTTTTCACTAACTACATGTGTACCTGTAATAAACATTGCCGGGTCAATAATTTGTGCATACTTGAATAAAAAGCTGGGGTTGCTTCTTTGTTACTTCAAAGCCATGGTATTTGATTTGTTAGAAGCTCTAAGCAGCTTTAACATACTCTCTAGTTGGTAGGCTTTGCATAAGGGCTTTGGAGAGAGTGTGTGTGTGTGTGTGTGTGTGTGTGTGTGTGTGTGCAAATTATTTTTGTATTTTGCAAAGTATGTTTGCCAGTTGCTTTCATAGGTGGTTGATGTGGTTAGCCATGCTACAGCTGTGACCCATATTTAGACTAAAAATTTGTTGTGTAAACTGATGTTTGGATTTCTCTATTGGATTTGCACTATTGTTGTGAAAGCCAGAAGCACCCTGGCTTGTGCAGGCTCTGCATTAGTTTGGTATTGTGTGTCATAAACCAATTAACTGAGGTTTGTCTGTAGTTCTGTACCTTGCACACATATTTGCAAGAATGTGGCTCAATCACCTGGCGCCAGTTTAATGAAAAGCCATTTGTCTAGAACAAGGATATGACAAATAGTATATTTGACTCTGTATGTATGATTTTAGACAGATGTGAGCTGCACAAAGCTGTTAAGTTGTTAAGTTAAATTAACTTAAATTATGACAAATTAAAAAAAAAAAAAAATGCCCATATGGCCCATGCAAGCAACCACATCCTTCCTTTTTTACTTGGCAGAGGCTCAGTTTAGACTGGTACTAATGTAAGAATATTTGAATGGTGATGGCAAAATGTACCCAAAATAAAGTAGGTCTTAAACTATGACCAGTATAAAATAATCATTATAAAACCAGCTCCACAACTCAGTAGTGTCCACATTGGCCGTGTTATGCACTTAAAACAATAAGGTAACTTGTACCTATAGGGGAGCAATTATTGCCATGGTGGCTGTGTTCTCTAGTTTATTATTTATTTATTGCTTGGAGACATGCATGTACCATTTTTGACTTTATTTAACTTTAGCTCTAACATTTAATATTTAACCCTGGGAAGTACATTAGTGTAGTTTAGGAAATGGAAGTGGACTTTTATTTAATCCTTCATCCATCATAAATTTTGCTTCTGATAAACCATAAACTATATTTTTAAAAATGTGTATGTGTTGCGGTTTATTAAGAACTAAAAAAGTAAACATCTTGCCTGTTTACTATAAGAAGGACTGAACAGTAGTAGGTTAGTAGTGTGTGTGTGTGTGTGTGTGTGTGTGTGTGTGTGTATATAGTAAAGTTTGCATTACTGAAATGTAGCTTGATCATATCACATAGGTAATCAGCATCTGTCACGAGATCCCCCGACAGTCAGAGAGCGGCATCAAATGTGTATTGCATTTTGGAATTATTTATTTAATGCCGTTCCCTGTGTAAAGACTAGGTGCTTTCACCTGCCGAGGTTTAGGTCATGTGATTTGGACAGGCTACAACAAATCAGCTGCAATCCTAAAACAATAAGCAACTGAGAAAAAAAATCATCCCAACAGATCGTCAAAGGAACCCATGAGAAAATGTTTCAAAACTTAAGTGAAAATGCTTGTAATGCTTGAGGAGCAGTAATGCAGCTTTGTACAGACTGGTTTGATTACAAATCAACCGGTGACCTTTTAGTCAAAAGTTCTTCACGCAACTCAATAAGCCAACAATACTGTACGTAATCTTTGGCTTTTAGTTCCTTAGAACAATCTTGTCTGTTTGCTTACCATTAAAAATTACAAAAAATTTCTTTCATTTTATACATTTAGAGAGATAGATATTCAGGAGAATGTTGGTGCCATGTCAGATCTAAGCCCTCATTTCCATAGCAACCACACTGCAAACAATACAGAGACTCAACAGGTTTCTCTGGTGAAGTGCTGGATGCAGGTTGTCAAACTGGAAACAGTAGTAGTGGATAAAGTATATAAACATGTAAGATGCAAGCTGTTGGAACCATTTATACAAAATCTAATTCGCTTTCAGTATTTAGGAACAAAATATATATTTGTTCCAATTCTGCTATAATGCTTTTTTTGTTTTTGGTACATGCATGTTTCCAAGTATTAAATTAGAAATTAGAGCGCACAGCCGCAACAGCAATAATTGCACCCCTACAGGTATCGAGCGATATATATATATATATATATATATATATATATATATATATATATATATATATATATATATATATATATATATATATATATATATATATATATATATATATATATATATATATAAATGCATGCTATTGTGTAATGTTAAAATCTGCAATAATGCTTATTGTATATTTAAGACACACCTCAATGTGGTTCTTTTTCAGCACAGTACTTTACTGTTAAATCTATTGTTGTCTTGTGCTTTGTCTCTTTTGTCAAATGACTCCTGACCCGTTTTTTCACTTAAAGCATGTAAATCCTTATTCAAGAGTGCTTATGGGTAAATCCCTGCACTTTCTAACCTTTTACTGAAGTACAGTGTGATCAGGTATACTGACGATGATTTAAAAAAATATGTTTTTGTAGCTTCTCCAATTTCAATGTTTCTATGAAAGCGCCTTTATATTTTCAGATGATTGCATTATTCACAGCTTGTCTTAAATATTGGGAATCTGCACACTAATGCAACTTATGACTGTATTCCAATTATCTCAACAGCAGCAGCAAAACTTTGTTTCACAGGACAGTAATGTTGTAATGAGATTTGAAGATTCAGATTCAAATAGAGATGAAAGAACATTGAACAGCTGGTAGGTTAGTCATTAGAACTGTTCTCAAAATAAGCAGAAGATGTTCTCAAAATAAGCAGAAGATGTCAGTGGCAGAACAGAAGCTCAAATCTCCGGACAGCTGCTGTTTACAGTACTTTGTGACTTCTTTTTTGGCACTAAAAAGCATGACATTTTAATTTTTACTTTGAACCTCTGCATAGACATTTGGATGTGAAATTACCTCGTAAATTAAGAGAGGAATGAGTGTGTGTTATTGTACAGAAGGACAAATGAAACTTGAATAGAGCAGATAGACTAAGAGTGCATGTCACTGTGACTGAATGAGTTCAATGGGTGCCTCGCCCAAAGAATTATTATAGAAGTCAGAGACTTTTTGACTATCAAAAACCTACATTTATTTACCAGTGAAAATCATATTCTAAGCTATTACTCTAGACAGCAGGGGAAGTTGCTTGAGCTTAACACAGTTCTTAAAGGTAACCACCTTGAGTTGGTCACCAACTCATTATAGAGCATGCACCTGCATACTCACATTAATATCTAAAGGCAATTTAGCATTTAAATTTTTCTTTTGGACTATCATTTGTAGTCCCTGCGACAGAAACAAATTAATTATTAACTGAATAGTGACAAATTTTAACGGTTTGCTTTTTTACAAAAGCTGTTATGAAGTTTATATGATTTGTAATGATTGTTATCTTTAACTAAGGTGCAGCAAGAACAATCTGTATTATGTATTATCAGTAGTAGTAGTGCCATCAATGAGTATCAGTACCTAGATGGCCAGTTTTTCTCCATGACATTGACTTCTGTTTGGCTCCTTGGGCATCAAATGGCTCATTCATTGGTTATTGGACAATCTGTCCATTTTGTTGAGTTTAAGGTTTAGAGTTAAAGTAAGTTACTTACAGTGTAAACTCCATACTTTAAGATTAAATAGAAATTCATGGCTGGTTATTAAATGATGCAAGACAGACATACTATAGATTATAATAAAACTAAACTACAGCTGTTGTCAAGAAAACATGTACTTTTTTTAAATGGATTTTTGAATAAAGGGTTCATTATGTAGCATATATTTAGAAGAAAAAACCTTTGGGAACACTAATTTGCTGTTACCTTAGCACATAGCTGAGTTAGCTGGCTGGCAGGTTTCCTGCTTATAAAAATGTGTGCAGCCAACACAGCTAACAGTTTAAACTTTAACACTGTAATGATCTATTTAATACATTAGTCATTTGTTTTAATTCCAGGGGCACTGCTTGAGATTTGCTGTGTAACTGCCATTTTGGTGTAAAGCTAAAACTAAGAGCACATGTTTACAAAAAGGGCTTTGTGCACTGAATCACAGCAACTGCAGGCATTTAGCTCGTTAACTCCTAAAAACCACAGCCAACTCTCCTTCTCTGCTAACCCTAAAACGTCCAGGTACAAACACTGTGTTAAACCATTACAGAAAAACTCTAAATATAAGGAGTGTACATAAATACTATTAGTTACTTATATATTGTGCTGAATCTATAGAATGTGCATGAATTGGGGGAAATCAAACCGGGGTTATGTAATGCAGGAAGATAATCAAAAAAAGGGGAAAAGGGAGGAAGGGGGAGGAATTGAAACATTCAGTGAGTCAGAATCTGTTTTGCACTTGAAATAAGTTTCTTCATGCAGTTTAACCCATTTTGTGCAGTTTTAACAGACTGGGAGACACATTTGCCTTTTACAGACTGTAAAGCTGAGTAAAACAAGACAGAGCCTTTGTCTTTTTCCATTTCGTTTTGTTTTTCCTTTTTTTTTTGTGGTGGGCGTTGGTAGCAAACCCAGCATTGTCAGGACATGAATCACATCTGGGAGGGCGACTATGCGGATGCAAATTAAAAGTCCTCTGCACGGCTTCATGTTTTGATCTCTGCCATCACTGCAGACTGAAAGTTCCTCAGGTGAGAATGCCTTACTTTGGTATTTAATTAAATAAAAACGTTCAAATTGGCATCCCTTTAATTACTGCTATTAAAAAAACAATAGGACTAAACACTTCTGCATGCAAAAAAAAAACTAAGCTAAGGCTAATTAGTCATTCTCAGATGCATGATGGTTGTTGTTGTTGTCCCCCCCCCCCCCCCCCCCCAAAAAAAAAAAAAAAAGTAGTTTGTTAGTTTTGTGCATGTATAGGGACAAAGGTTATTTTACATAATTCTGGAGTGCATCTGGCAGAATACTTGCCAGTCCATCTGACAGGACAGACACTGATGTTGGATAAGATGACCTTGCATGCTCTGTAGTAGTTCATTCTTCAGATGTTGGATGGGGTTGATATTAGTGCTTTATGCGGGCCAGTTGACCTCTGAAACAGAACAGGGCCTTTCCCAAACTGTTCCCATAAAGTTGGAAGCATAGAATAGACTTGTGGCAATTGGACTGAATAAAACTTCAGTGGTCAAGCGACATGTCCCAAAACTTTTGTCCATATATTGCAGGGTATCATTTATCAGTTTAACACATTCGTATAAAGCTGTAATCCAAAAACCAATCGATTCATATCAACTTAAACTTGAAACTTATTAATGAAATCAAATTTGTTAGCATCAGGATCATGAGACCACTGAACATTTCCTATCAATAAATTCTTGATTTTTCAAGATGTAGTCAAGACAGAGCAGTGAATCACTGTACAATATTCAAACTGCATTTGATTTATTTCACAGCAATGTCAAAGTTGGAGAAAGTCATTGTTGCCATGGTGGAGGTGTTTGAGGAGTATGCTGGCGCAGATAAGAGAGAAAGTCTTCTGAGTAATGCCAAGTTCAGTGCACTGATAAAGGACGATTTGAGCAGTCCAGAGTTCCAGGTGAGAAATCATTTTATGTGATAATGCTAAATACTAAAATACTAACAAAACGTGTCCTCTTTAAAAAAAAAAACATTTGGGTGAAAGGGATGCTCAAAATATCTTAGAACTTACCACAGCCTTTTAAGTTTGCAGAAAACCAAAAATTACTTTATTTGTCATTAAATAAATGCATATGAAGTGGGTGTGGCTACAATCAGTTGCACTCTGTTAGAAATCTGGAGATTCTCTTTATATACACACATATACATATACATATGTATATATACAGTTTTTATTCATGTAGTGACATTACAAAAAATGCCTCCATGATACAGCCATGTCTCACTGTTGTAGCAACAGCAGCCGTGAGGGGATTCCTTTTGTGACTCACAGGCCTGTCATACCACATGTTCCAAAATAACTCCGACAACCACTCCCTTTCTCACAGCTGTATTTCCATCGTTATTCTGATGAGTTCTGCTAAAACATTCCCACACAATTCATTATCCTGAACATCAGCTGGAACATTCTAACTTTACTGTCTATCTCGTAGGATAAAGTGAGCCTTGAAGATGTGCGTGAAGCCTTGGAAAAAATAGACAAGAACCATGATGGCCAGGTGAACTTTAGGGAGTTCAGTCAGTGCGTGTCCCAGCTCGCACATGGCTACTTTAAGAAGAAGCACAGCAAAGACATGTAGAGTAAAACAAACGCAGTATTTTGTAACCTTAAGTCAGCCATTATTAATCAAATAAACTTTTTGATCCTCATCATTATGCTTCTGACTGCTGATATTTGTGTAGGATGTCTTATAAAAGTGGGTACAGTGCTGCGGACATACTAAACTACTGGCCAAGTGTTTTAGAACACATCGATATTTACAGTTATTATTGACATTTCCACAGTTCAAGTCCAGTTAATAACCTGAAATGGTGACAAAGTCTTCTGGACTGTAAATAAAAATTGATATTCGTTACATTGTGCATGAATGTCTTTCACCACTTCCAGACTTACACCCCATTGAGCTCGTCAGGGAGAAACTGAATAAAAAGATAAAAGCAATGCAAACTGCAAGTGCAGCTAGAATGGAAACCTTTGGAACAATGTAGAGAGGAACTTCATGAACAATATCTCATTTGTAGAAAGGATGTCTCCATTGTGTTAAACTGTTATCTGCAAAAGGTGGAACTTTTATTAAATTGTTTTGTTTTATATTGTCATTTTAAAGCACACCAGAGACCTTGAACTGTTTGGATATCCATAAGAACTGGAAAAACTAAGGTGTTCTGAAACTTATGGACCATAATATTATTGAAAATAATATGCACTGATAGGTGAGATAAATAGGCCAAACCCAAATTTGCAAAACTGTTAAGCTTTTAATTGGCAGCAAGTGAGTGGTTGGAAAAAAATGGTGAGACATAATTAAGGAATTTTATTAACCTAACAGGAATGGCTTTCTTTTCTTGATTTCCTAATATGCGTATGTCTTGTGACCAAACATAGTTATGTTGCAACCTTTTTTACAACCATATGCACAACTATGGTGCAATTGTTTTACAAAAACAGACGTGTTACTTCATAATTACATCTTTGCATGCAAGAAGACATAAGTGAATTAACTTAATTTTAGAGTTTTTCACCATAGGTTTATCAGAGCATCAAGCTAACACAAGCAAATGAAGGCACATTTATTCGTTTTCACTTTTACTGACCGGTAATTTTGTTTGGACCCCTAAAAGTTTAACATTGCAGTAGTGTTAGCAGCACTGTGCCTATTTCTGTTTTAATGTTCTTTATTGGAAATTAGTCACATTATGCATAATGTGCATTTCCTTTGGGTGCTATTAACAAACGAATTATGGTTTTTAATGGAACATACTGTTTTTAGGCATATTTCAATGCTTCTTTTTTTGTCTAAAGGAGGACATCATGTAGCCCAGTTCAGTGCAAGACTACAGTTATGATTTGTTTAGAGGACAACAAGCAAACACATCAGTTTTAGACTTATTAATTAACTTAGAATTATTAAATCCAGTTCATTAATACATGTTGGAATTAGCTGCACGATGTCACATTCCTCACTGGGACTCCATTGCTGGACTGAAAACAGTTACAGTCATGCGATCGTGTGATTTCTAAAGCAGACCATGACATAAAACTGAGGAATCACATGCTGCTTGATTATCACTGTGTGATACAATCACTCTCTCTTCAGCTTTTTATTTTGCATGAGGGCGTTTCAATTTTGTAATGGTAATCCCTGCATTTTCTCCTCTTGGTCTACCGGTTTCTCTAGAAACCTGTGACAAAGATAATGTGCTTGTAATACAATCTCTTTTACAAGTATGTTTTTTTTAAATGTCAGACCTTTTGCCCTCAAGTTGCAGTACAACTGCAGTTCCACTTGTAGAACCAAAACTTGAGAACCACATGTCCAGTGTGCATACTACCATGAAGCATAATTGTGTCCAAACTTTTTACTGGTAAAGTTCACATTGTGTATTTCTTGTGATCTTGAATGTAACTTCATTTTTATGTGTCTTCATTTCTTTATTAGTTTATGATTGCAGCATTATGCTGTAAAGAATCTAGTATATTTACAAGGATTTAGTGATTTACCCAGGGGCCCTACAATCGCTATTTAACAGTGTTGGAACCCTCATTCTTTAGTTCAGTAATTCATTGGCTGAACTAATGAGCCTCCACTGCCGTGTATGTGCCTTGGCTATTGTGCAATAATTCTAACCAAAACCATAGTCGAATATTATTATTTAACTGTGATATGTTCCCTCTTCCTTTTGCACACAGTGTAATGCAGGTTATTTTTACCTAGCTCATGTAAATGCACTGTATACTTTTAGTAACTATCTTTTTATCTATGTAGTTATTGAAATGATGCTCGTGGCCGCGCCTTACTCAAATATAAGAAGCAAACCCGGTCTTCCCAGGCCCTGCCCTGCCTTTATTTATGAATTTATATAATAGATTTTCTACTCGTAGTAATTACATGACTTTAAATGGCATGGTGCCAGCAATCACTCAATTGCCCTGCATTTAATTTTCCAACATAATAAAAAGATGATGAATGACCGCCTCGGGTTAATGCCACCTTTAAGCTTTAATGATGTTTTTCAATAGCTCCCAAGTCAAAGTCAGAGTTCTTGTTTGCTGGGTGTTTAGTTAAAGGTCATGTATGTTAAAATGTCTTTAAAACTTGCCAATTCTAGTCATGGGAAAGCAGACTCAGCTTTAATGTGAGTTTTAAAAAAAAATAACACGGGTATCTAACAACAAGCTGACCTAACATTGCTTTAACGTGTTTTAGCAAATGATCATATGGTAGGAGTAATATTTCATTTTGCAGAGTGTGGCAGCTGAAGGAAACCTCTGTGGGTCTGTCTGTGTTTGGGCATGCTCAGTATTATCATATCATGTAGCTGTCAAAACCCGCATCGTCGTAGTCAGTCAAGAAATTGACACCAAGTGCTTGTTAAATGTAACTTAGACTATATTAGACTAAAGATATATTAACTAAGTACTGTTGTCAAATTGTGTGTGTGTGTGTGTGTGTGTGTGTGTGTGTGTGTGTGTGTGTGTGTGTGTTTGTGTGTGTGTGTCAGAACAAAAAAGAAATGAAAAACAAAACTGGGCACAATTCCAGACTCAGGTTGCTTTGGTTTGTACATTTATGTATGTTTTGGTATGTCATTTATGTATGTTTGTATATAGATATGTGTGTGTATATAACTGTGTATATATGTACAGTATATATGAATGTATGTTTAGGTTTTTTTTTAGGTTGTTTCTTTTTTCCCCCTCGCTCTCCTTTTCCTCCTCTTTTTTTCCCCTGTCAAATCAATCAAATAAAAGCACAATTCACAGGAATACGCTACAATAATCTGTAGAAATGCTCCTGTAAAAACGTAAAAGTAAACATGTATGGTACATCAGTGCAGTCAGATTACCATTCAGATTGCAAAGCTACCAGACATGACAGGTTAAAAAAAAAAAAAAAAAAGAAGGTTCTCTGGGTAAAGCCGTTTACATCTCAATATTACTAGCAATGATTTTAAAATGGAATTTGATGGTTGTATCCTCATATTTTTTATCCTTGAAATAAAACCAGATTAGAAGGTGTTTCGTTTTTTTTTTTTTTTAAGTATCCGTATGAATGGGTTCATTGTTTGAAATGTCTAACTTCAAACTTCAGGAAGAGGGTTTTTTCTGCTCCCATTGCTTATAAACAATGGAAAGTAATGTGGCCTTTATTTGAGTATGAGTGAGACATTAAACATGCCTCTTCCTCTGGAGGGTAAATCTCAGATCCATTGTCATATGTCCTTGAAATAAAACCACTATGCATTTTGGAATGTAAACGTAATAAAATATTGTGTGTGTGTGTGTGTGTGTGTGTGTGTGTGTGTGTGTGTGTGTGTCTGGCCACATTTGTCGGTACTTTCTGAACATACTGGTTTAATCTGTAACAGCTATTCGTTCTCTCTCTAAACAAACCTTTGTCAGTTTTGTCTGATCTTCTAACTTACTATGCCATTTGTTCGCTATTCTGTCTTTTCTGTTCTTAGCCCTTCCCTTTGTATTCCTCTACCCACATCCTGTTTGTGTCCTTCAATTTTCTTTGCTCTTTACTTTTCACTCTCCCCGTTCTCTCTCTCATATTTCTGATCCTGCTTCTTTTATGATCTCTGCTCCCCTGCTTTGCCTCTACGTGTCTTTTTTACTTCTGAGCCTTTGCACTCTTTTCATCTGTTATCTTCTCTTCTCTGCTGAAGTTTTCTCCACCCTGTTAATCTTCATTTCCTGATTTTATCCATTTTAATCTTTGCATCTCCCCACCTTCTTTATCTCACCTTGCCTCATCTTCTCTGTACTTGCTTTTTATATGAAGTATATTTATCCTTTATTCCAATGTTAATTCTCTGAACATACTTTATTGTGATGGAAACTATACTTTGGCCAAAACTTTGTACTAGCTTTTGAAAGTGAACAGTTCAGCCTTCACTGCTGAAGGGTTCAGCTAATCCAGTAAACTGAAATCTGATATCCAAAGCCAAACATTAGACATGAAATGAGTCATACTGAAAAGCTCAGTGACTCACTGTGACATGATGGTGCCACCCTTTTAACAATTACATAAAATGCTGTGTATACAGAGTGGTGAGGTTTAATCTTGTGTTTCTTTGCATTTTACAGTAAAATTCTGTTCTAGTAGAGTTTACAAGTGGACACACCATAGTTGGACCCTGAGCTTGTATAACCAAGTCATTATTAATCCACAATTTAACAATCCATAAAAAGAACAGTATTATATTTGATTACATACTTCATTTCTTTATTGAGTTGAGGTGTGTATACAGTCAGTATACAGTCTGAAAATTAATTAAAAATTTTTGGCATTTGTATATTGGCCTACACTAGAGTCCTGCTCTTGAATCCTGCTCTTGGATTTTGAAATCAATTACAATGCTTAATCATGTATTACCTTATCCCATCTTGTTTAAACATGTGGAAGAAACTGTTAAAAATATGGAACTGAGTTCATATTTATAGTGATTAAATGAGATTGAAGCAAATGGCCTCATAGTTGTGATCGTTTTGTGTGTAAGGTGTTGCAAAAGATATGGATCAGTGGCCCATGTGAAATACTATGTGAAAGCCCATGGATTGCATGCACAAATCTCAGCTGTGGTCCAAATTAGAGTTAAATTCTGATCCAGTGAATTCATTTTGCTGTTATATAAGAAGCCCAAGGTTACAGCAGGTTATTTCCATGTCCACGCCCACCACCGTGCCCCCCGTTCTTCCCTCCACTACTAACCCTGTCCTTTTCATTCAGCTATCCTGCATGCCAGGTCTGTTCACGTTTCTATGTTACCTCTAGTGTATTGTTAACTCATTCGCAAACACTCCCTTATTGTGTGTTAATGCCAACCTGAACTTCTGCATCGATTTCACCCCCCCCCCCCCCTTCCACACACACACACCTTCTCTATATTTTGCTTTCTACTGCCCCAGTGGTTCTGTTTCTTTTTCTGATTCGTGCCACATTCCGCTCGAGGCCAGTGACAAACCGGTAATGAGTGCTGACATGCAAACAGCAAACGCCATTGTCTTGGAAACGCTGCAGACTGTTGCCGTGACAAGTTGCACTACCAAAGCAGATTCTGAATTTTGTGTGTGTGGGTAGGAAAAAAGTTAGCTCTCTGGCTTTATGACTTTTTTTGCTTCCAATTTACTGTTATTCAGCTTTCTTTTACATAATAGTTGGCTTATAGACTTATTACTGTGACAAAACTGGCCACGTTCAAACCCTGAGTAGACTGTAGTGGTATCAAATCTTAGATGAAATAGCTGTCATATGATCCTGTGTTTAACTGTAATCACATTAACCCTTACCACTGAATGTTCGTCTGAAGGAGCAATCAACAAACTAGGCGTACAATCTCTTTAAGTAACCACTTCTTTCTCCATTATCTATTTCCTCTACCTACCATATATATGAACTTTGTAGTTTTTACAATTACAAACTGTAGTTCATCTGTTTTCTTTGTATTTGTTAGTCCTCTGTTGGTTCTCTATTGGTCAGGACCATCACAGAACAGGTATTATTTTGGTGGTGCGCTGTCAGTTCTGCACTGACACTGATGCAGTGAGGGGGTTTTAGTGCAGCAAACACTTCAGTGACACTGCTGGGATAGGAATAATGAACCCACCAAATAATACCTGCTCTGTGGTGGTACTATTGGGGTCCTGGGGACGTACACAATATGTACTGTAGAACACAAACTGTAGTCATTTAATTCCAGATTGTAATCATCTTTACAAGAAATTGAACTGAAAAAATAGAGAACAGAAGAAATGAGCTGTAAATAAAATTAATCAGTGCGTGTATATAATTATGTTGTATTGTAGTTTTTTTCAGAGCCCGTTTTCAGTGTGCAGTGACTGTACAATGATGTCTCAGTGGTAAAGGACTGTTGACTCTTTAAAGCGTTGTGTTGCACTGTCAAACAAAACTCCTGACTTCTACTTGCCGAGACCTGTAAGCTTTAACAAGTTCACATTTAACTATTGTTTATTTGTTGGTGAGTTGATGGTGAAAGTATGTTGGAGCAGTTTACTTTGTACTTCACCTTAACTACCAGCGTCAGTATGATCTTTCACTCCGACCAAACTATTTCTGCAGAAGTTTGAGCAATCTAACAACGTCTGGGGGACTATTATTCATCACATTGGTTGTCTTAATCTTAATTCCTCATCTTTAGTAATTTCATAATACTTTTAGATCCACACATTTATACCACACATTCCTTTAAAGCCCCAACATGTTATTCATCCTCATATTTTATTAGTAAAAAACATGCTGAGTCCCAGAACTTATTTATATTATTTTGTAGTAGTATTAAATTAAGCAAACATACAACTCAGAATGAAGAGACTTATATTTTAGTCCTCATAGATTTTTACTGCAATTGTTCTGTAATTGTTTCTGCAGACTGGTGTTCTGCAGTTAGTTATTGGTTCTGTAAGATAGATAGTTATAATTGCAACAGAGGCCAATCTGATATCCAACACCAAGAACATTCAAATCCGTATCACTATCACAAAATGCAGGATCATTACATACACTTGCTCAGCAGTAGTTCCAATCTCTCCTCGCTGCTGCTAGCATGATTCTGAAGGGGTACAGATAACTTAGAGTGACCGGCTGCAGTAGGTTAAGGAAGGAGTGCAGTAAGTCACAATCATATTTGGGATACCGATGTGAGCATGCTGTAAAGCACATCCTTTGCCCTCCTGATAGGACAGGCTCATACTTGTTGGGCGATGCTCACCAATAGAGCAGCTAAAGGGATCTGCATTAACCCCTGCCTGCATCAGCTCTGATCATATCACAGGCTTATTTACAGTATGGTTACATGCTGTTTGTGTTAAAAAAGCACCTCATGGTGGTGTTACAGGTGGATAACCTGCTGATAGGTGATTTATGAAATATGACATATGCAAGGCAACATGCCTTCTCATGTATCTTTCTTGTTTTAGGCAGTGATTGAAGTTCCACACTTTCTGAGGTGTTGTTTTTATTGCAATGGAGCATGGTATTTCTCAAAGAATATTTTGTGCTTTAGGCAGTGATAGGAATGACACGTGTCACGGGGTAGTTTGTGTTGCCGTGTAGTGTGATTCTTTTTTAATTTGGCCTCCTGTTATGTTCTATCTCATGGTTGGAACCACAATTTTCCCAGAATCTATATCCATTATGTCCCATTACGAGTTGTGTTTAAGTTTAAATTATCCAAGCTTATGGACAAATGCTAACTTAGGAATTTTGTACTGCTATTTTAACTGGAACTGTTTTTACTTGTGATTCATCCAGTCATGCCAGATTTGGTAGGATTTTTGATTGCATTCCCAGAGGACTGTTAAATCCCTTTGTAAGAGAGCATGTATGGTAGGGACCCAAGTGGTGCTGCTTAAGTCTGAGTCTGTCCAAAAAAAGGGTGTTTGGATGGCAGTCCATCACAGTGATTCACACAGTCAACTATTTATTTCCCTCATACAGTGTAACTATTTTACAATTCACATGCATTTTGGAAAAATAATTCCAGACTGGCTGGTGGAAACCAAACATAATCAAAATTCATACAGTGACCGGAGCAAAGCAAGGGACCAAACCAAGGTCTTGGAGGCAGTAAAGCACCAAATTTGTTGAGTTAGTAATATTGGTACATTCTGCAAAGCATATATGAGTCTTCTGCTAATGACAGGCTTCCAGAGGATTGTTTTATCTTAAAAAAGCAACAGTGCCTTCACTGGGTTTGGCACAACTTAAAAGGTGGAAGATAAACATAGCAAGCGAACTGGCTTCATGGCAGCTCAGTGATCAGAAGACCTCCCAGAGGCTGTTTTCTCGAAACAAGCAAACTCTTTATTATCTGAATGGATTTCATGTGGAGTCCCATGTTAGCAAGTTACAAAGTGGACTTTAGTGCAAGCACACATGGACACTCACGGCCCCATTCCTCACCACAAATGCTTCATATTCTGCCATAGAGGGTCGAACCACACAGTAAGACTGCATTCCTGCCATTCTATTCTGTTATTAAGCCTGTCCTGTTTGTTAATGAACCCTTTAACAAGCTTTAACAGAGGTGATTACAAACAAGGTAGTAAATTACTCTTGTTTGTCTTTAATGTTGTAAACCACATTGCTGGTGTAGACTTGGAGATGGGACGACAGTTGTGAAATGTAGTGATGCGTATCAACAATCAATAAAAGGACATGTGTCTCTTCTGTAGGTCCTATTATACCCATGTTTAGCATTCTATGTCTATGCAGGATGTTTTCAAAAATCACCTCCATCATGTTTTATGGTATATCAAAATGTTTGGAACTTAATGTTTGTTTTCTGCATGTATTTTCTCCTGTACATTATTGTACCCAAAACTCTTGGATTGCTAGCCCAACACCCCTAACCACTGAGCCACCACACACCACCCTAATACTTTTTGGTTTCCCTTCTTTTCAAGAATGACCTTGAATGAGGTCGTCCTTGATGAGCTATGAGGTGAGCGTTGTACCTTGAGTGCAGGTTAACTTGTGGGGCTTGTCAAAGCAAGTTAAAAAATTGCATAATGCACTGTCAAAGCACACTTTGTGTGCAGTAGCATTAACCTGTATTTCTCAGATCAACAAAACTTTTATAACTTCGTAATTTAGAGGATCCCATGACATACAAAAGAAAAATGTGCACAGATTATTACACTGTATCTTGTTCTGAACATTTGCAGAAAATCCAAGTCATTTTCTCACAATGCTTTTCTGTTTTCCACACTGGCTTCTGAAAGCTGCATCAAAAAATTGTCAGACCGTCAAATACAAAACAAGGTTTTCAAAGGTGTATGATTTTGCTGTTTTCTGGAATGAGAATGTGGTGCTTAAAATCATTTGTAAATTTAATCAATGCTAAATCAAATCACTTATAGCTATTTTGTAAATGCAAGACAGAGAAATGTAGGCACCTATTGCAATTTAAACCAGTAATATGTCATTAAAATGTTTTGCACAATCTTTAATTTAAAGGTTTTATCTTCCATCACTAAATGACAATTACCATCCCATCACAATGATGCGCACAAACTATAATTTAACACTTCAAAACTATTCATTTAGTACATTTAGCAGACGCGCTCATCCGGAGTGACTTAAAAAAGGTTTACGCAATTAAAACTTGAGTGTGTTGCTCGTCTATCACGGTTTGTTTTTTTTCTTGTTTGAAGTCTTCTTGTTCCTCCCATGGCTGCGTTGGTTTTCTCTGGGGTCCCCGGTGTCCTCCCACATTTAAAATATGAGTACGGTATCTCTGGCATTCTGAAAATGATCATGTTATTTGCATTTTTCCTACAGCATCTTAAAACACACAAAACACACCCTTTGTCAGTTGTAACTGTCAGTTCTTGAGTGATTTATTGCAGTGGAATGAGCTTTTGGAAAAAAAACAAAGTTGTTGTTCTTGTAATGTGATTAAGTATAATCAAAAACCATGCTTAATTTTAAGCAACTTGTCTGTCTATCACTGCATTACTAAGATTTATACAGGTAATTGTCTATTAAAGGTATGAATGGAATGACAACAATTTACATTAGTAAATTGCCATTGTTTCAGTTATAAGGTATTTACTAATGTAAATTGTAAATTACTTGTTTTTTTTTCTTTGTGTGATATGAGATTTAAAATAAACTTTCTGTAATTATAATACAGTGTGAAAGGCTTAGTTCATGTACATTTCTCCTGTATATTTCACTAAACCTTTTCATAACAGCATTTATTTAAGTCTTTTTTCTACAGAAGTTTGTCCTAAACTACATAAAGTTAGACCCATATAAGAGTAAAAATATTTTTTAAAGTGTGTAAACCCTGGAGATTACAACTTCATTTAAAGTTTCAGTCAGTAGGACAGGGCGTGGTTGGGCATCCTGGTTAATTTAAAGAGCAGGATTTATTTAAGTCTATTGTTGAAGCTAAAATATTAAATGTAGAAATATGCAAATACATTTAATGAATACATGTTTTATTTTCACTGTTGCTTTAAATTTACGACCCAGTTCCCAAAAATATCCCAATCTTTATTCTTGTCTTTTTTTATCTATATTGGTTGTAAGTGTCTAGATCTGAAGGAGCAATAGGCAGTCGGGTTCACCTTGGTGTCTGTGTACTGACCAAAAGCCCATTTAAGCCTGTTTAATTTTCAGGTGGTTTTGTTTGTACTGTGTGTTGAAATACAAGCAGTTCAATCTAGTGCAATTATAATGATCTGTTGTCTCACATCACACCCTTACTTTACTATATACACAAGTCTTCGTTGGCTGACAAAAGCCTGGCCAGACTCGCTCCTCCGGTAAAGCGGGGGCTTGCGGTTAAGTACTAGCTTGCAGATCAGGCCCACAGACGCCAGCTATTAAGTAACAACAGCATTTGGAAAGTTTCCAATCTGCAAGAGATACTGCTATGCCCAACTGGTATCTTGGACAACGAGGCACGCAGGTCTGGACAAAAGACACAAGCTGCAGCAAAGTTTCTTTGGCATAGTATGGGATGCAAAAAAAAAGACGTTTTTGGTACTATTGTAAACCTGTGACTTATGAAGCTATGCACAAAGAGATGAAAGGAGGAGGGATATGGCTGGGTAACAGGGTGGGAGGTGGCATTGGGTGAGTGGGTGGTAGATCAGGAAGTGGGTGTCAGTTGCTGCATATAATAGCAGGGCCGTCCCTCATCGCTTCACTCCCTCATTTTCACTCTTTCTGGTTGCTGTTCAAGTTCACAATCAAAACCTCAGGTAAGTAAAGTTTAAAGAACTTTTGGGTGTGACCTCTGTAAATTAGTTGCTTTTGTTTTTTGCTGTGACATAATTCTCCATTACTCTGTTTATAATGCAGCTTTTATTTTTTTAGAGACTCTTTCTTCTCTGCTTTTTGTCTCTTGGCTTTGCTGCTAGTGCAGATTTTAAAATACACTTCATGGACAAAAGTAATGAAACACCTTATAGAACACTGAATTCAGGTTTTGGATTTAGTTGTATGCACTTGGTCATGCATTTTAAACAACTGTATGCTTAACCTTTTTAGGAACATATTGAGGAAGATGCAACATGCACAAGTGAAATGCATAAAGACACTGAAGAAAGTAACTGGTTTACACCTTAGGTCAATCGAGTACACTTGGGACAAAATAGTTTTTGAGCCAGACTCTTTGATTCAACATCAGTGTCTGACCTCACAAATGTGTAGAAGCTGTAATTACTGTAATTGTGTCTAAATACTTTGTCCGTATAGTGTAAATTTGCAAGTTAAACATGCAACAGTTATGCATGAACTTCAATTAAGTTCTTGATTTTTTCGCTCTAAAAAACTCGTGAATGTTGTCTTTGTTAAAAATGACATTAAAGCAGGTGAAAGCAAATTTAAACCATTCTGCACTGGAGGACGCAAAACGAACACTCCAACTTAAAACTGACTGTAAACTTCTTTCTTTTGTTCACCCGGCGTTAATTACAGACAACGACATGGGCGTTGGCTGTAATTCTCTTGCATTAGAACCGTTCGCTTAAACATCAACCACGCCTCCAAATCTATTCCTCCTCCTCTCTTCTGCTTTTCTTCATCCTCTACTTCTTCAGCACTGACGTATCCTGTTATCGCAACTAATTTACAGTCCTACATGCCCTAGAGCGACGCATTTGATCACAACCACGTTCACTAAGATTTACTTTGCATGCAGCTTTTGACATCTGCGGACAAGAATTGTTTTCGCTCACTTTTCTCAAAGAGAATAGCATTTTGATTGAGACAGCCCCATCAAAATTGTTTTACCCTTCTCAAATATAAATAAATTTTCTTTTCCAGAATGTCTCAGCCATCTTCTATCCAGTCCGCCATGGCACTGCTCATTTCTGCATTCCACAAATACTCCGGCAAAGAGGGAAGCAAGTTGACTCTGTCCAAAGGAGAGCTGAAAGATCTGCTCCAGAATGAGCTGGGAGACCTCTTGGGGGTAAGATCTGCATATGAAATAAGCATTGCATTTGCCCGGTCATTCTGTCAGCCTTTGGATGATTGTGGAGTTGTAAATTGATTAGAAGTCTGCATCTTGTGTGTAACAGAAAAACACTGACCAGAAAGCAGTTGATAAGATCTTTAAGGATCTGGATGCCAACAGCGACGGCAATGTGGACTTTCAGGAGTATGTCACATTGGTGGCCTGCCTGACCATGCTCTGCAATGAATTCTTCACGAAACAGTAAAGGGGCGGACCCTCACTGAACGGCGATGTGTTTCACACCCCAGATTATGTAGATTTTATACCTGTGCTAAATTCACATACAGAGGCAATTTTACATTTTGGTTCATTAATGAGGAAATAAGGAAAAAATGACCTATTTTTAAATGTTTTAAATAAAAAGTCGTGTTGATTTGGTGTCTGTGTTTGTTTATTGGTTTGAATGAAGAGATCAAATCTAGGAAAGTAAATTAAATGTACAATGGATTGTCATATTAGTCATGTGTTCGAAAGCAGGAAATAACACAACATAAAAAACAATGCATTTACCTTAAATCAGGGCAATTCGTTTTGTAAAGGGGCTATGTGAAAATGTGTGACTGATGTGAGGGGCTAAACAAATTGGCTGAACTTAACTCAAAATTAAGTGCACACGTGTCATACAGTTCACATTATGCATGCAATAATATATGTCATGCTATGTGACCCGCATAGCTTTTATATTAAAGGTGACTTTTTCTTGTTTTTTTTTTTACACGTCATGCATTACATTTTTAATTCCATACCTTCATTTACATCTCTAAAATGGTTGTTGAGGATAAAACCATGGATTTAAGAGGAGGGTTATGGATGTGGGTATGATGAATCAAAGTTATTAAAATGACCCCATATGGCAATGTGTTTCTCAGTGTCTGCTCTGCAATGGCTTTTTGGCACTTTGTAACAGTTTTTCTTTACCTTTTTTTCCAATTGGTGCCACTAAGTAGATAAGAGGCATAGGGAATAAGTGCATAAATGAAACAGAGAAGTGTGTAAAGATGCTGCAATAAAATTGTCCTCAAAATACTTTTAAAAATATTAGATTATGCAATTTGTGATAGTTTTGTAATCTGGAGGGATTAATGAAGGATGGATCTACAATCTGTAAAGCAATGAAATGATAAAATGTCAGCAATCACTTATGATTGTATCTTAACTAGGGTGACCAGATTCCAATTCACCAGATGTGGGACAAAGACCGTGTTCGTGTTAGACAATGTGGGACACCAATGTACTGCCATATATATATATATATATATATATATATATATATATATATATATATAATATATATATATATATATATATATATATGAACTAATTTGCATTGTTTGTGTTAGTGGGCGCGCCCTTCATGCGTCCGCGTTCCCGATTGGTTGACATTCAAATAGCCCGCCTCTCCCCCGATAACAGACAACACAGCCATCCACTAGCAGATTATAAAACACGGTTTAAAAACTGGGGTCTGACTTTCCCTTTGCCCTTTGGTCATTCAGCAGACGTTTTTATCCAAAGCTACTTATAAGGTGAGCACAGGGTTCATCACAACATCCCTGGACCAATGAGGGTTAAGGGTCTCGCTCGAGGACCCACATTGGTAACTACAGTGAACTTCTGGGATTTGAACCCCCAACCTTCAGATTGAGCCCAACGCCCAAACCACTGAGCTTAACTTTCATTAACAATGCGTGAAAAGTAAAAGTCCAAGATTAATGATACGCATTTATTAGATAGAAAATGGCTCTACCTTGTGGTCCCGTAGTGTATTGCAGTCTAATGAAAAGATACCTGATATAAAAAAAAAGAATTTGCTTTCAATACTTTTAAAACTTCTGTTAATCGTTTTAGCCTTTGAATTTAACGACTTTTATTGAACGATTCTAAACAAAATCTGACTAAAGTTACATATATGCACCCAATATAATTATCTCTTTGTTTATACATTAACTGTTCCTTTTATTCTTTTTGTAATTCTAAAATTTCAGACTTCCAGAATTCATAGACTGTAGTCTACAGTATTTGCCTCTTTCTATACATTTATACACATTTATAAACATGTCTGTTTATAGGAATCAGAAGGCAACTGCGCAATGTCATTTGAATTAGAGTTTTAGTAAATATTCTATTAATTATTGTTCGAAATAAACCAGTGGGTCTGTTTTTACAGTATGGATTATATTACTCATCCCAGTGCTCGAAAACAAGTGAAAGGTGTGGTAGTACGATTCCACTGTGGGACAGCCCGAAACGTTCTCCCCCGGATGGGCATGGGGACCCGCCCCCGCCCCTAGTACAGGATGAAGTAAAAGATCATGGATGGATGGATAGTTCACATAGTGTGAACTTTACTATTGTTTTTCCACACACTTTATAACATTCATTCATTCATTCTCTTCCGCTTTATCCTCTATTAGGGTCGCGGTGAGGTTCCCCATGCCCATCCAGGGGAGAGCGTTTCTGGCGCTGGGCAGATACACCCAGGACAGGGCGCCAGTCCATCGCTGGGTACACACTCACACACTCAAACACACTCTATATGGGGCAATTTGGAGATCTCAAATAACTTCATCCATGTTTTTGGACTGCGGGAGGAAACCAGAGAACCCGGAGGAAACCCACGCGGACACGGGGAGAACATGGAAACTCCACCCAGGTAGGGATTCGAACCGGGAATCCCTAGCGCTGAGAGGTGAACGTGCTAACCACTAAGCCACCGTACCGCCCCACTTTATAACATTCATTAATTCATTATCTCCCGCTTTATCCTCTATTAGGGTCGCGGTGGGGTTCCCCATGCCCATTTATAAACGCCCGTCTCGGGCGCTGGGCAGATAGACCCAGGACTATATTAGGGTCGCGGTGGGGTTCCCCATGCCCATCCAGGGGAGAACGTCTCGGGCGCTGGGCAGATACACCCAGGACAGGGCGCCAATCCATCGCTGGGCACACACTCACTCACACAGGCACACTCTATATGGGGCAATTTTGAGAATTCAAATTGACTTGATCCATGTTTTTGGACTGCGGGAGGAAACCCACGCGGACACGGGGAGAACATGGAAACTCCACCCAGATGGGGATTCGAACCGGGAATCCCTAGCGCTGAGAGGCGAACGTGCCGCCCCACTTTATGACATGTTCGTGCGAAATTAGCGCCAACGCAGGATGCAAAACTACATGCCCCATGATGCACCGTTTTGTTATTACGCCTCGTGACGGAGGGGAGGGGGCGCGGTTTGGTGCGGTTCGCGTCTCCGGTTCGGACCCCGTCGGGCAGCCAGAGAGCTGATGTCGGAGGCGGCGGCGTGAAACCCTGAAGCGGCGCGTGTTGAACTATGGCAGACGTTGCGGAGGGAGTGGACTCCTCCGCGGGACCGCGCTGCTCGGCTCGCTACGGCTCCGGCGGCGCTGCGGGCCCGCGGCTCGTCCGCATAGTCAAGTCGGACTCCGGCTACGGCTTCAACGTCCGCGGGCAGGTGAGCGAGGGAGGCCAGCTGCGGAGCATCAACGGCGAGCTGTACGCGCCGCTGCAGCATGTCAGCGCCGTGCTGCCGGGCGGCGCGGCGGACCGAGCCGGCATCTCCAAGGGCGACCGGATCCTGGAAGTGTGAGTTTGAGTTTCAGTCGAGCGATTTGCTTTCCAGCTAACGCGCTAACGTCACTCCGGCACGCGCTGCTTAGAACCGCATAACCGTGTGTGCGCGCGTGCCTGCGGACCCACGCGGGCTGCGGGTTTGAAGCCGCGCGCGAGGTTTAGAGCTTTTAAACTAAATCATCCCTTTAACTCTTTAATTGTCGTTACAAGTGCACCGCGGCTCGCTGTTTGCTTCCACACCCGCTTTCCGTTAGTCCCGCCTCTTCTGCACCGTATAGGGTTAGCGGTCGTTTGATGCGCACCGATTGGTCCTCGCGTCCCACGGCTGACCAATCCTCCCTCAGAAGACGTGTGTCGTCCGAAAAACGGGTGGACTCGACGGAGACGCGACATGTCGTCTACGTGTTGTCGTTTTTACATTTTATCGAAATGATCCGATTCTTCACCCGAAACTCGCTTCACGCTCAGATGTCGCTTTTTCGCAACCTGCCCGATCCGTCACTGCACCGATCGGGCAACAGCGGTTGGAATGGGCAGCCCAGGGAGATGGAGGAGCGCAGCACTTTTAATGAGGATATCAACTATCAGGAGAGAGTGAATCAGAGCAGACAGAGAAGGATCGGATTCTCTCTTTTGAAAAAAGAAAAGAGAAAAAAAAAAAAAGCCAAACATAAAGCTCCTGATTCCATTTGTGCGGGTAATCAGGGCTAAAAACAGAACTCGGACGGTGCAGGAGCTTTTCCTTATGAAGCATCTCTGAAGATGCTGACCAGCATCCTAACGCACACGCACAGGGCATTGCCACCTCTCGTGCCCGGCGTTGGCTTTGCCAGGGACGACCAGCTGTTTGGACCGAGCGCCGCGCGTCGAAGAAAAGGAGGTTTGTACTGGGCTTCATTATAGATTCTGATCACATACATCAGCACAGCGCACAGACAACCTCGCTCTTTCTTCCTCCTCCCGCAAGCCAGTGCAGCTGTTTCCACCACGCTAAAATCAATCATCCTGCGACGACTGGCCACAAGGCTAACGTTTATTTTGGACAAACGGGCCCCAGGGGTGTTTACTGGCCTCCCAAAAGGCAGATATCGCCATGCATCTCTTATTTGCTTTCAAGCTTGGACGTGTTGATATTCACAGGGGCACCTTGGTGGTGCTGGAAGCGGTTGCTATGGCAAAGCCACCGATGGAGGCTCAGCATCAGGACCAGTTTGGATTCAAATGAATCGGAAACGGAGTGATGAAGCGGAGCCATGTGTAGATTACTTAAAAAAAAAAGCCTTTTAGAAAACATTTTACCCACTTTGCTCCAGGGGGGGGGAATCATGGGGGGGGGGGCTACCCTGTATTCAACCATCCCCACCCCAACCATCAACTTGAGTTACTTGTCGCTTTGTAAATCGTTTGCAGAATGACGTCATTCAACAGATTTTAATTGCAATTAAAAACAGGCTGTCTGTTCAACCCTCTTTTGCAAAAGCATGATCTCGAGCAGTAGCATTCAAGGGTCTGCACTTGTGAGAGAGAGAGAGAGACAGGGAGTGAGAGGGACAAACTGTGATTCACATACTTCCTGCTCTTTGTTTCTGAATTGCGTCACTCCAGCTCAGTTTAAAACATGAACTGGGCTGTAATAGCCTCCGAATGAGGAAGCGAAAGGGCTTCTCGCCGATTCAGCGAGATAAGCAGGTCTTAAGTTCTCTAATCTGATGAGCTTGCTGATTGGTGTGGACACTCACGCCTTTTAAAAGGAGACCTTTGTGCACCGTGTCTCAGCATTATGTTCCGAATGGTGGTCCCCGGTTCATTTCCTCAATGACCTTTGAGTGGTGGATACATTAATGTAAAGACGGTTAGGTGTCTAAATTTATTCCATATATTAAATAATACAACTATACAAAGAAGAGGGGGGTAGAGGGGTGCCTTAAAACAACCGGTCAAATAAATAATTACCAGAAAAGATGGGGAAGTGTCGACTATCGTGCGTTTTCCTCCACCTGAATCCAGTTCAGCACCTGAGTGACACTTGAGGACTGAAAGTTGAGCATTCAGTAACCTCACGAGATCATTGTGTACTGTTAGAGAATCAGCAGGTGTTTAGTATAAACTACTGGGTGCAGAGAACATACCAAATGCTAAGCATTTCAGAAATAAGACTTTTTGTTTTTTTAAAACGTTTACAAATGTAATTCCCGTATCAGAATAAGGTTTCGGAGATGAAATCTGTTTCAGCAACCCCCTGGATAGGTCTACAACCCCATTGATGGCAAACACAGATATCAGGACAACTTCATTTCATCGGTTGTGCACGTTTTTGGACCGTGCAATTAAAAGGGAGGCCGTTGAGGAATGTGGAGAACATGCCAATTTGCAAATCGTGTTCCACACAGCGTAATAGTCTTGAAGATGCATGTAAATTTGCAAGTCGATCACCTGAAATGCTGGAAATGACTGAACCAAAAGTAATTCCTTGATTTGCACTTGATTGCTGGACTGCTACTCAAGTCTTAAGGTGCTGATCAAAAAACATCAAGATTTTCGGCTGACGCTTCCCTCTCTCTCCCTCTCTGTAGGAACGGGGTGAACGTGGAGGGAGCCACTCATAAGCAGGTGGTGGACTTGATCCGAGCGGGGGAAAGGGAGCTGGTGCTTGCTGTTCTGTCCGTCCCCCAGCCAGAGACAGACAGTCTGGACCCCGGGGACGATGGTTCGGCCCAGTCCTGCTACGACTACAGTGACAAGCAGGCCGTACCCATATCGGTTCCCACCTACAAGCACGTGGAGCAAAATGGCGAAAAGTTTGTTGTGAGTAACACGATGGGTTGATTTCAATACCCGGCCTGGTGATGTGGTCGATTTAGTGCTTCATTAATGCATCTGGAGTGTAACTTTACCATTTTGTGGCGTTTGTTTGTAGTACCAAAACATATCTTAAAAATAATGATTTTCCTCAAGGCCACCTCTTTTTCTTGACTGGCTGTAGAGCCCACACTGTCGATTAGGTGGAAGATATTGAATGAATGAATACCCACTAAAATAACAGCAGGTTGGTAATTTGATAAAGACGTCAGTTAAGGTAAACAAAATAAACAGAAGAATTTGGACACAGATTAGTATGATTTCATTCAGTTGTTTGTTTCAGCCCCATTGCCACAGCTGGAGGAAAATCAAACAGCATTTTGGTCATTTGTAATTTGGTTAATCGTGAACTCTACCTGATGTGGATTGGTTTTTGTTTGAGTTGGTTATTATGAATTCATTCATACAATTATTTGGCTCGCACTCAAAATCAAAACCTCGTATTTTCGATATAGTTTAACGGCAGCCCTTTATATTTACACCTCTGTTCTTCTCGTTCTAGGTCTACAACGTGTACATGGCTGGCAGACAGCTTTGCTCCAAGCGCTATCGGGAGTTTGCCATCCTGCACCAAAACCTGAAGCGAGAGTTCGCCACGTTCACGTTCCCCAAGTTGCCGGGGAAATGGCCCTTTACCCTGTCTGAGCAGCAGCTGGACGCCCGCAGGAGGGGTCTCGAGGAATATCTGGAGAGAGGTGACACACAAAATCACATCTCCTGTTTTTATTTGTCTAGCTTTTCAGTCAATCTTTCTCCAATCTGTATTTCCTCACTTATCATATAGATGGACTTTACAATTCCAGACTGTAGTCAATCTGTGTTCTTTGTTGTTGTGAGTCCCATGTTGGTTCTCTGTTCTCTGTGGGTCAGGAGCATCACAGAACAGGTATCATTTGGGTGGTGGATTGTTTATCGTCAGTTCTGCAGTGACACTGAAGCCGTGATGGGGTTTTAGTGCAGCAGTGCTGCTGTAGTTTTATTTAAACACCTCAGTGACACTGCTGGGACAGGACTAATAAACCCACCAAATAATTCCTGCTCTGTGGTGCTACTATTGGGGTCAGAACAGAGTTAGAGAACAGAGTAAAGGAGACGTACATAGTATGTACTGTAGAACACAAACAGGTGGACTACAGTCTGGAATTGTAGAACTACATAGTCCATCTTTACAGGAGGTGGAACTGAGAACATGGACAATTAGTGGACATGTAGCTCAGTGGTTAGAGTGTTGGGCTTTCAATCAAAGGTTGTGGGTTCAAATCCACTGAATTTGCCTATGTGGGTTTTTTTTTGGCAAGGTGTTTATTCCTAATTGCTCCAACCCTGTGTTCTGACCACAACCAAGATGGAATATAAAAAACCTTTAAACTGCCAGCTGTACATGAGGGCCAAATGTAAGATACTTTAATGTATAATGTGTTAAGTAGAACAGTTATTTAGATAAAGTGTATATTCTGTCATGTTTTACAGTATGTTCTGTGCGAGTGATCGGAGAAAGTGACATCATGCAGGAATTCCTGTCCGAGTCCGATGAGGTAAGAATCCTGAGTGTAGCTCAGTCTTTGAGCAGTGTCCTTTTAGGGAGCAGTGATGTTCTCCTCATTGCCCTGGTTGTTCAGTGTTCTCCTGATTGGTTGCGAAGGTGTTTCTAAAAGAATAGGTCGGGATAGTGAAACCTGGAATAGGATTGCGTGGAAGGTAATGGATGAATTGATTTCCATCCTCCAAGCAAACAGTATATAGAGAGCATCTATGCATCATTAGTGATGAACCCCTAATCCATCCTCCCATCCATTAGTCATGGTCAGCTGTACCTGTGGTGGACGTGGCAAAGCTGTAGACATCATTTGGAATACCTGAAAACTCAGCTCTCCTCTCAAAGGCCCCTCATTAAGTATATTTAAAGACTTTATTGATCATAAAAGCCATTAAATATCACGTTGTGCTCGATGTAATGTCTGTTCATATCACTCTCAACTCGGGTTTCATTCCCAGAGGATGTTTATAATTCAAAGCCTATATTTATGGTTTAAGATGCCGCTGTTACTTCAGCACCTAGTCTTTCCGTCATCGCTTTGGGAGATGTTTGGAAAGCTATGTGCCACATAGTTTGTGTTCATTTGGTATGCAAATAAACTAGAACAAGAGCGTGTCTGGATTTGACTCGCTGTTTTTCCATTGGCTCCTGTGGAAAGGTGCAGCTCTAAATCCGGACTGGCAGGAACATGGTTAAGTTGTACCTTCTGCCCACATGCCTCTTTGTTGTCTGTAAGGCTCATTTCACCCGTCCCTCTTCGGGATGAATCATCAGCCATCCTGTATCTTCTCGCTCGTTCGTTCTCATCACTCACCTCCAGCTCTCTTTCTTGCAGAACTACAACGGCGTGTCTGACGTGGAATTGAGGATAGCCATGCCTGATAAAAGCACCGTCACCGTCCGCGTCCGTAAGAACTGCACCACGGACCAGGTCTACCAGGTAGCTCGACATGTCCTCCGTTTTGCCAGTAGCATGTAAAGCATGTTGTGCTATATTGCAGATCATTTTAATCCACAGAAATGAGCTTTCATACTAAACTAAAAAAATGACTTTTTATAAGGGTCTAATAACATGATAAGGTACTTACATTTGCATCCTCTCAACTCTCAATTCTATACAAGGGTTGCAGGGAGGGGGGGGGGGTTCCCCATGCCCATCCAGGAGAAAACGTCTTATAAAATCATTATATAATTAAAAACCAGTCTTGACATCATTGACAATAACACACACCTCTGAGCACTTCACATTCGTATCAATGCGTGACATACAATACATTAATTTAAATCATGTAGCTTAAATGGAAATGCAGATTAATATAAACAGAGAGCCAATTCCTAAACCTGAGGCGGCTGTTGTTTTTGGCCACTAGATGGCATCGTTTAATCGTTTAATCGAGAAACTCGTATCCTGTATTGGTCAATAGGGAAACTCATACATTTTTGCTTGAATACACTAGTGTTTTAAACATGCTGTGGTATGTTTGATGTGGCGCTGGATAAAGGCCTGTTTTGGACTTTGTTTCAGGCTGTGGTGATGAAGGTCGGAATGGACAGTATTACTGCCAGTTACTTTGCTCTATTCGAAGTTATTAATCACTCGTTTGGTAAGTGAGGTTCTCTGCTCCGTTACCCTAGCACCCTCCCGTCCTTCCATCCTTTCATTCCATGTACAGTACTGTTTATGGTTCCTAATGCTTATTACAATGATGGCACCCAGTATAATAAGCTGCAATTTAAAATAATGAATATGCCTCTCTTTTATCTCTGTACAAGTGCGGAAACTGGCTCCAAACGAATTCCCTCATAAGTTATATGTTCAAAACTACACATCAGCAGTACCGGGAACCTGTCTGACCCTTCGCAAGTGGCTCTTCACAACCGAGGAAGAGATCCTGCTCAATGACAATGAGCTCGCCATCAACTACTGTTTCCACCAGGTGAGTGTGTAAGAGTGCGTTCTCAAGCATCTTTTAAAAGGAGGCGATGGTTAATTATTATTAATAATGGTTGAACTCTTATCCTCTCTTAGGCTCTTGATGACGTGAAAAGGGGGTTCATTAAAGCAGAGGAGAAATCGTACCAGCTCCAGAAGCTGGCTGAGCAGAGGAAGATCTCAATGGTTAGTTCAAAATGCATGGGTGACAGTTTGCCCTGAGCCCCTTTAAGAACATGGGTTTGTTATAGTAGTGTGCTGAAGGTCTATGAGCGACTGTTTTACCATATATTTGCTGAGAATCATCCACCATATCAACCATTTCTGGTTAATAAGGGACTAGCAAAGTACACACGGAAACAAATGTATTTGCATAAAGTGCATGAAAACTGATTTAGAGAAATGTTTAGAGAATGGACCGCTGTCTGTACAAATCGAAAAAGAACACATAGTGTAAGTAGTGTATCTTCCAGACTGGCAGTAATGACCACAGAGAAAGACCTGGTGGAGCAGTGTGGTCATATTGGATGTGTATTCCATAGTATGAAAAGGGCGAAGCTTGGGAATTAGTGACAGATGGATTAAATGTTTATAAGTAATTGTAATCATTTTCTTTGTAGTATCTGAGCATGGTGAGGTCATGTGAAGGCTACAACGAGATTATCTTTCCTCACTGCGCCTGTGACTCACGGCGCAAGGGCCACGTCATCACGGCCATCAGCATCCACCACTTTAAACTTCACGCCTGCACTGAAGAGGGCACCCTAGAGGTAAGAAGGACACACTGCAGTACCGCGGTCCGTGTTACTTAGAGCTGAACGGTTTGGAGCATCATCATCATCAGAGAATCCGGAAAACACATTCATAATCATCTTGTGTTTTTTGTTTACAAACTGAGCTCTTAATAAAGCCAAGATTTCTTGCTTGACACCCAGAACCAGGTGATCGCCTTTGACTGGGCTGAAATGCAGAGGTGGGACACTGACGAGGAGGGAATGGCGTTTTGCTTTGAGTACGCTCGAGGAGAGAAGAAACCACGCTGGGTAAAGATCTTTACGCCATATGTAAGTACCGCCCTCGTTCCTCTTTTTACAGAATCGCAGCATGATTGGTGCAGGGTAACAGTTTTTCTCCTCTCACCAGTTCAACTACATGCACGAGTGCTTCGAGCGCGTCTTCTGCGAACTCAAGTGGAGAAAAGAGGTGCACTGATTTATTTACTTATTCAAAAAGTATGTGGCATTAAACATGTATTAATATACAGAGTATGTAAACAATAGAGTATACCATCGAATGTATGTTATAGAACTATAACTAGTATGCTATAGAGTTTTTTCAGTATGTAGAGTATTTTAATGTACAGAGTACATTGTAGGGCATATTAATATATGTAAAGTATATAAATATATACAGGGTATATTATTATACAGAGTGTATTACAGAGTATATTAAAATGCTAAGAGTATATTTTAGGGATATATATATATATATAAAAAGTTTATTTTTCATGTTGTAAAAAGTGTGTATTAATGGATGTGTAATGTGTATAATATAAAGATTTTTTGTATATAGAGTATAATTATAGAAACTATATTATGAAGAGTATATTAATATGATAAGTGTTTATTGTTATATAGAGAATGATATTGAATGGAGAATATTATTATTAATGCACTGTGTTCTGGTTTCAGGTGGAGGAGGAGGCGACAGATAAAGACAATAAGAACTGTAGTAAAGATGGTATGTGCAGTAAGGTAAGGCTCAGCCTGCCTGTCTTTGTTTTATAAACGATTTCATATTTTAATATGAACCTGCCACCGAGCATAAACACAAGAGCCACCAGGTGGAGAAAAGTAAAGTAAAGAACTAACTTTTCTCTTTATTTCCACCTTCCATTACAGAATATCTTCCAGCTGTTGAGACACAGAAGGGATGGAGGCACCTGAGGCAGGAGATCGTCACCCCCTGAACACGCCACGCTCCTACGTATAACGTACACACACACACACGCGCGCACACACACACACACACACACAGAGAAACCGGCACGGCACGAACACACACCTGTGCTCTAAACTGAATGGACATGGGGTCCAAGGCATTTCCCTGTGGAAGGCATAGAAGGAAAACCCGGGACTAAAGTACACGTCGTCAAACTCGTTATTATAATAAAAACTGAACACAGGGAATTCTGTACATTCATCTCATCCACTGTGCACTCAGGACTGACCCAGCTCGAAGACAGAACTGAGGTGAGGACACAAAAAAAAAAAAAAAAGAGGAACTGTTCTTGTCAATGTTCCATTTCAGAAGTTATGACCTGTTCTACGGTCTAGTCTCCGCTCTGTGATCGGGTCCTGGTGACTTGTAGAAAAATGCCGGTTGAGCGGAGTAGCAAGAACTTCCGACTTCCATTTTACTGGGAACAAAATTTGTTTTTTTGGGGGGTGTTTTACTTTATTACCCCCATTTGTTTCAGTTGTTTTTGTCACTTTCTATCAAACCTTACAGTATTATTAATGCAACAGACAGTGGATCAACTTAAAGTCGTTTCTGTTTAAAATTTTTATTTAACTTCGGATTTAAAAATCATCACAGATGATCAAATCTGAGCAGCTTTACAGCTAGAACTTGCGCTAGGTTGTCCATAAGACGGAATGTGTGGGATTTAGTGACATTTAGTGGTGGTGACGCGCATTAAAAGCAGCTTAATTCCCCTGACCAACATGGGGGCAGAACTGAGCAGCAGTAACTAGTGCGTCTATACTAGAAACATAGTAGCAAAACATAAAAAGGGCTCACAGCTGACCGCATACTGATCAAACATTATATACATTGAATTTATTTTCTGCTCATAGAGCCCTTTAAATTTTACACGCTGCACCTTTAATCATCACAAAGCATGAATACATAATGTTGCCTCCAATGTTTACTGAACCTAAACAGATGTCATTTGACTCGTTTGTAAATTGAAAATTAAAGGGAAACCTGTTTATTTACAGTCAAATGCAAAACATGACAGTTATTAAGCAGTATGTAACGTTCAGCAGAACTTAAACACTCTCTGTTACAATTTCTTTGATTCCCCTTTCTGAAAAACGATTCCCCTTGTTGGAAAATGATTCACTCTTTTGAAAACTACTTAAGTCCCCCGCTAAAAACCAGTCCATGTTCTAAATAAAATTTTCTCGTGCTGAAATCATTTCCAGTGATAAAAATGGTTCCTGGTGAGGAATCATGGCATGATTCAGGAGAATGTAAAGTTACACACTGCAGCTTTAATAGCTGTTCAGTTTTCATAATGCAACTAACGCATCCATAGTTTTGTTTTGGAACAAGCAGCTCTTTTATTGTTCTCCGGACCTTTCAGACAACAACTTTCTTAACACTCACACACAAAAGAAAACTGATGCTTGGACGCAACGCTGAGTTTTACCCTCTTATGTATTTAGATTTTTGGAGAAACTGACAGAACCGAAACCAAGTGTGTGTTGGTGCTTTTGGCTCTGACTGCAGAAAATCTGTGTGTTTTTAATGCATTTCGCAGGTTGCTATTCTTTTCTTTAAAAAAAATGCCTTTTGGGTGTTTTTTTTCTAGCGCACGGCACGTTAAAGCTGGGTCCTCGAACCCGTTGGGTTTTTGCACTTGTAATGTCAAACATTTTAAGCATTTTTTTTTACCCTCCTTTCCCCTGTGTTTTTGTTTTGCACATGTTTTCAGAAGTCATCCATGTAAATGTAACATTACGTCCTGATGTTTATGCCGTTCGCAGTTGTTTACACTTCAGTCATACCTGTTAGACAAAGTTCAGTTCCAGAGAGTTCTTTTAAACTCTGTATTGTTCTTTCCTTATTTCAGTCACTTTATCATTTTTTTCCCCACAGCAATGGTGCCAAATTGGGTCCATTTGCTGTCCCTACCCGGCCCACAAAGGGTGTCATGGGTATATAGACAATAAAATAGTTGCCTTTAAAATCAAAGTGATGCAGTTAGATTTTGTGTATCTCATCCATTATAAACAGTCAAACTGCATTGCTCTTAATTAAGTCCAGCCCATTGGTTCGGTCTTCCATGAACACAGTCCCCGTTTATCATATGGCTTCGAAAACAGATCACTAAGGGCCATATGCACACTCCCCCCCCCCCCCCCCCCCCCCGCACTCTAGAAAAAGTTGCTCGGTTTGCCGTGGACGTATCACCTCATTAATTTATTGTAATATGAATTATTAATATTAAACAGGATTTCTCTGTACAGTATTTTCAGTAGCACACGCTTTTGAAAGGGGTGCGCACGCGGAGGAAGTGTAACATTTTAAAATGAGCCAGTCGGATGGAGAGCTATGACGATGTTTGTTAAAGCCTGTTCACATAGCATTATAAATAAATTGTAACATATTCTTTTAAATAAAAAAAAAAAACTACGAAAACCTTGACCTGGTTGTGTTTATTGAAATGTGTTTTGTTTTTGTTTAACACATTTATTAGCCTCTAATTGCTGGCTGTGGGCGGCACGGTGGCTTAGCGGTTAGCACGTTCGCCTCTCAGCGCTAGGGATTCCCGGTTCGAATCCCCATCTGGGTGGAGTTTCCATGTTCTCCCCGTGTCCGCGTGGGTTTCCTCCGGGTTCTCCGGTTTCCTCCCACAGTCCAAAAACATGGATCAAGTTAATTGAGTTCTCTAAATTGCCCCATATAGAGTGTGTCTGTGTGAGTGAGCGATGGATTGGCGCCCTGTCCTGGGTCTATCTACCCAGCGCCTGAGACGTTCTCCCCTGGATGGGCATGGGGAACCCCACCGCGACCCTAATAGAGGATAAAGCGGGAGATAATGAATGAATGAATAATTGCTGGCTACAGTCCATACTGTGTGAGTTCCTCTGTGGTGGTTCTACTGGGGTCCTGACCATCAGAGAACAGACATACACAGTACAGTACAGTGGATGGACTACATTCTTGAATTGTAGAACTACAAAGTTCATCTTTACGGTGGAATTGACCGCTGAAATTGTACTTGGGGGTGCCCAGCGATAGATTGGCGCCCTGTCCGGGGTGTATCTAGCCAGCGCCTGAAACGTTCTCCCCTGGATGGGCATGGGGAACCCCCCCGTGACCCTAATAGAGGATAAAGCGGAAGATAATGAATGAATGGATGGAATAGTACTTTGGGGGGGGGGGGGGGGGGGGGGGTATGAGCTGATTCATATTGGGGAGCATGTGTGAGGTAGGGCACTGATGTTGGGTGAAAAGGCCCGGATCGCACGTTCCGTTCTACTTCATCGCAAAAGTGTCGGGAAATACAAGCCGACGTATTTCTACTGCAAAAAAACCAAACTAAAGCTTTATGGAAGTTGTTGTTGTGTGTGTTTAAAAAAAAAAGTCGAAACGCGCTCTCCGAGGAGAACGACATGCCATGTCATCCGAACGCGCCTGCGCTTTACGTCGCGTGATGATGACGCGCGTGGCGCAGCGTCGGTAGGCGCCTGGTTGCGGTTCTTTCGCGTTGCCCGTTGTTGCGGTGTCTGTTCTGCTGACGGTACGTAAACACACGGCTTTACCGCTCGACGCGAGGTGAAATGAAGCTTCAACCGAATTCACACGGCGTGTTTGTGCCGGCGGACGGAGGCGGGCAGATTTAAAGGTTTAATGAAAGCGGAACGCTGCAGCGTTGAGCTAATGCTAATCGACGGCGCCGAGCTAACGCACAACAACAGAGACGAAGCACAAAGTCACACACACAGACTCACAAACACCACGCAACACGGTTCAAACTTTAACTTTTAAACCTGCCAGTTATTATTCATCAAAAAAATCCCGCATACTTTGCGAAGCCATTGTGCTCTCATTGGTAACCTTGGGGTCGTAAAGTTCCTAAAAGCAGCGCCCCGTGTTTTACAGGCACACCGATCAACATTTCAATTGCACTCAATGTAAATATACCAGAGTTATCTAGATTGCCATCTGTTTCCAATACACCAACCATAAACATGACACATCTAACACACAACATCTAATAAGAGCATGAAGAAAGAGAGCGAAATGTAGTGAACTGTGGGTTTTAGGCCATAGCTTAAGTTTATAATTAAAGGATTCATAAATGACACTTTCACAAAAAGTAAAAGGTATACTGTTTCGAAAGTGGGTGCCTCTGAGGTTCCGTTATGTTGAGTTTACCTTTAATCATTTAGCTGATACTTTTATCCAAAGAAACTTACAAATATGAGGAAAAAAAAAGCCAGTAGTTATGGAGGAACCAGCTACACTGTGTTATAATCTAACATGATCATTACACGATTTGCCTTTTTTATATCATGTGTTTGTGAAAGAGATGTATTCTGAGTAGTTTCGTGAAGATGCTCAGTGACTTCGCCTTAAAGACAGATTTCAAATCAGGTTTATTGGTCACATGTGTCGGTATACATGGTACAGCCAGCAGTGAAATTCTTACACATGAAGTTAAAATAGAATATAGAATAAAAATAGAATTTAGAATAGAATAGAATTTAAAGAATTATAATAGAATTTAAAATAGATTTGGGAAGATTTTGACAACCACTCAAGACCCTGTGATATTGTCCTCTCTGCAGATATAACAGTTTCCATAATTTTTCATTGTTTTTCTTTTTGGGTCTATAATGTGAGTTGTGTGAACGAGTGGAACAGTGTAGGTTCTGTTAATACTGATTTGTAGTACAGGACGCAGGCAGGTTTGTTAAGCCAGCCAGTTCGCCTGTTGTTGAAATACGACACACGCACACTAATGTCCCCGCCACGTCCCTTGTCTTCATATTTTATGCATTTGAGCGAGTGCCTGGGTTTAGTTTCAGACAGGCGGCCTGCGAAATTGTACAGACGGGAAACACGACCCCGATATCCCGGAGTTGGGTCCTGCAGTATTTAGCAAACGGCACGATCAAGTTGTGTTTGGGTTAGCCGCTCATCACTGTGGGTGCCCCTTTGACACCAAGCTTCCCCCTCCCCCCCACGGGGAATTAGTCGCACATGGCAATATGATATTTTAACACCGAACTTTGCCTCGTATTGTCTGCAGTGCACACAAGGTAGTAAGTAATTCGCCCTGTCTCGTCTCCCAGCCTCTCCCCCTTTTTGAAACGGTCTGGCCCTTCACCAATTTTGTGTGCATTGTATTTACATAATAAACAGTCAATTTTAAAATATTGGATGTTTAATAACAGCTCGTCATTGTTAGTAAAATCATGTTTCTCAGCTCTGTAGGTCTGTTTTTTTCAGTTCGATAGTATTGGCGACACCTCGAGGCGGACGCGTGTATTGCACGGTATTGAACGTCCGCGATAACAAAGAATGGAAAGTGAAACTCATTTGCGCTCGTTTCTTCGTTACAGCAGCTGTACGCGGCGTTTATACCATAATTAACATTTTTCTTCGCATACTAACTTAAAAAAAACCTCGCTTTTGGATTTTCGTGTGGCTTAATGTTGCTTGTGACCGAGCTGCGTTCACCGGCGTCACGCAGTGAAGCGATTGTGGTGTAAACGTCGGCGTTTGCTGTAAAACAAAACAAAAAAAAACTCGGTTTCGTTTCATTTTCAGACCAGAAGTTTTTTTTTTTAATTTTTTTTATTATAATCGAGTCGTTTTTGGTTTATTCCTGGTGGGACTTTACGCTCAGTGTTTTCTGTTTTCAGGTATGTACACAGTTCTGCTCTCTGCCTTCTGTATGAAAAACATAGAAAACTCAGAAAAACAGCCGTGAAACATTTTGTCAATGTTGCTGTGCACGTAATTATATTTAGACCAGACCCACTGGCTTCATATGACATGCTCAGCAATTAGTCTTAATAGGTTAACATCACTTTAATATCTGGTCATTTGAGGAGGCGTTTAGGAGTTGATGCATAATGAAGCACAACGCTGTTCTCAGATCACACACCAAGAGTGTACATGGGTTTATTCACCAGAATTCAAAGATAATTTGTAAAAATCACTGGTAAAATTAAGAGATAAATAAAAGGCTTTTTATGAGGTGCAGAGGACCTAATTTACAGCTATAACAGGTTCCACTTTTTTGGAAAGGATGCCTGTAAAACATTTATAATAGGATTTTTTTTTTTTAAAAAAGCAGTAAACATGATTATTTAAATGCATAGATGGTTTTATTACCATATACAGATATAATCATTTACAGATTAGGTTATGTTTGAAATGTTTATATGGGATATTGATTCAAATGAACAAAAAGCAAATTTCACGTCAGGTTCTGTCATTTGTCACAATCTCGGCTCATGGAACACTTTGGGCACTGGGCCGATGCACCCAGGAAAGGGTGGCAATCTATCACTGGACACAAACGTTATATATGGGCAATTTAGAGAAGCAAATTCACCTTGAATCCATGTTTTTTTTTGGCTGTGGGTGGAAACCGGAGAACCGAGCCGAAACCCACACGGATATGAGGAGAACATGGAAACTCCACCCAGAAGAATTAAGAGAATTAGTACATACATTTTTTGCATGTTTCAAGGTTCATAATTTGCTTGTTTTTTCAGTTGTGACGTTCCCAATGACACACGGACACCCCCTCAATCAAGCTGTGCGGTTCATAACTGGTTGAAACCGATTCTCGGGTGTGAAACGGTTAACTGGCTGCTGTATTCCCTGATGAAATGTTTTCTCAGAGTGAATCGATGCAAACCAGGTTTAATTAAACACGATGAAAAGAGGCTGTCAGCCCGAATGCCATCCAGAGTACATGCTGGTTTGTCTCAGGTTTTTATAAATGGGTCTTTGGTAATCAGAACATGAATACAATCTCTATGGAACATCACTATTCAGAAATAAATAAGGTTTACATCTGGTTTAAAGTTGTATTAGATTCAAACACCAATCAGAAATGAGATGAGTGTAGCAGTATGGAGGTGGGGGAGTAGGTTGCTGTGCGTCTGCTTGGTTGCGGCTGGTTTGTGCCCGTGTGTTCGCTCGAAGCCAGGCCTAGTTTGAGCTACAACAAAAGCAAATGTCCTTGACTGTGTACTTGTCTCTTCTATTTGCTGCTTCTCTCTGATGGACTGGCTCAGTTTTCTGTCCCCGTGAGAATCTGCAGTGCTTGCAAAGGCAGATATAAGTAGCCTGTACTATAACAAATATAAATAATTAATTCGAAGGTGCTGCCGTTGGTGTAAAATTCTATACAGGCTCGGTGTCTGGGTGGGACTTCGTACAGCCCTGGACATTGGGGATGTGGTAAGTGCGTATAGGCATGTTGGTTGTAGTAATCCTGTTATAACTCATGGGGTAGGCAGTTGGATTGGCGTATATGCATGTGAGGGAATAGCTTTAAAATAGGGGCTTTCACTGTCTTGTTTATGTCTGTCATGTTAAAATGTACCTTTGCCTTAGCAAAGAATATCTTTGGCTTAATTCTCGATTTACTCTTGTGTCCCCACCAGGTTTAGCTGTGGATTGAATCTGAAGAGTCATCCATCCAAAGACGACAATACGTTTCGAGATTCTCTGTATTTTTTCATCTTGGTCCTGGTGTTAAGCTCCAAAGGAAATCAAGTCCAGGTGTCAGGTTACCGTGGCCTCCCCCTGCGCTATGAGCAGAGGTAGAGGTGGGTGCCGTAAAGAGCATTCTGGGTTCTTGCTCAGCCTTCGGGACAAATCTAGTCTTAACTCTGTTTGTCATTTGCTAACAGGCCATTCCAAGTCTCAACACGTCTCAGGCTTCGACAAATTCCAGAATTCTCCTGGTGTGTTTAATCGTAGTGCTTTTCAGCCGCCAGTCTCTGGATGTTCTCCTGCTTCTGGATCATCTCGTCCAACCTCAGCACCAATTGGATCAGGACCTCTAAACCAACCGTCAGACTTTCACAAACAGCAAATACTGTTCCTTCACGGACAGACTGCTGAGGCACCCAGGTACAAGAGTCAACAGTGGGGACTCCTGCCAAACCCCAGTGGGCCCCCGCAGTATCAGGGAAGAAACTGCCCTAATAGCAACAACTACGGGACAAGAGGGGGGTATAGTTCAGACAGACAAACCTGGGAGACAGGCACTTTTGTTGGGTATCCACCAGGCGCTCAACATCAACCGTACTGGGAACAGCATTCAAGAGGTCAGCATCACCAGGATCACAGTAATAGATATTACAGAGGAGGCCAGAGAAGGTCTGAGATCTCCTCGCTTTCATCATCCTTATCTGTTCTGTCTTTAGAGAAAGGCTTTGGTGTAAGAGCATCTGAATTTGATTCCCCTTCAGCCTATAGCAGCTCTAGAAACAAGCATAGATCATTTCAGCCACTGACCCCCCTAGTCAAGAACCGGGTCCACAGTTCCTTGGTCTTATTGGCTCCAGGAGAAACAATCTCAGCAAGGTTACTGGCCAGGAAGCTCGGCGTGCACAAGAAAATTGTCAATCAGGCACTGTATGCCTTATCCAGAGCAAACCAAGCAGTGAAACTAGAGGGATTTCCACCTCTGTGGAGGCTCTCCCAACCAAACCACCAAGTTCAGGCCCAAGCGGATACTCCCATAGAGCCCCAGGACTCGAGTGAAGAACTCAAAGACAGCAGCTCCTGCAGTGCCACATCAGACACTTTAGAAACCAGTAGTGACAACAGCGAGCGGTCTGAAGATTTGGATCTGTCCGACCTCTATACAGCTTCAGCTTTTGCACACGAACCGGACCCTGCCGCTGATATGGCTGAGAAGGAACAGATCATGTGGTTCCTTCATGAGACCGGCAAAGCCAGCGCTCTGATGATCGCCAAAAACCTGGGCCGTCGAAATGCCAAGCAGGTCAATTCCACACTCTACTCCATGGAGAAGCAAGGGGATCTGATGCGCAACAAAGACCAGCCAGCGCTCATGTGGGAGCTGACCGACCACCGCCGTGAAAAGATGGAGCGCCAACGGAAAGCAGCGGCCCCTGCCATTACACATCAGGAGGCGTGTGAGGTTTCCATTCCAGGTTTGTCAGAGGTGTTCAGTGGGAACCTACCCGAGAACCCGCCCTTCATTCAGGCCGATAACGAGCAGGGACCTCTGGGAAACGGCTCGCATCCTGCCATGGACCAAATGGTTGCTTCCGTCATCGGCCAGCCAACAAACCGAGAGGAGAACGCTGAGTGGGTGTCGGATAATATCCCCGAATGTTTAAACACGTTCAGGTCCGAAGTGGCCGTGTCGCTGGCGGCGCCCGCGCCTCCTCATAATTCCGAGGCCAGCAAGCTGCAGAAGATTAGGGAGGCACGCAACAAGAATCCTGTAAGCGGTCTAATGGAGTACGCCCAGTTCCTCGGCTACAGCTGCGAATTTCACCTTCTCGACCAATCAGGACCCTCACATGAACCCAGGTTAGGCAGTCACATGGTGACAAACTACAATCCTCACACTAAATATCAATGCACAGAACACATTCAGAAAAAGTTGGAATGGGGCGCTTGTTTACGCCACTGGGTCACGGCACCACAATTTTCAAATGATGCTTTTTGAATTTGGATATTTAAGATGCTGTTACAGGTTTGCATGTGGAATTTTATAGTTTACAGTTGTCTAAAACACAGGACTATGTGCTAAATTGTATTGTTTCTGTACGCCGTGGACACTGATTAACCCCAGTGTAATTACAGATGCTAGCTTTTGCACTTTTTGTTGGTTATAGGTTTCCTCACTCGATTTTGGACGGCTTCAGGCCGCATTGCAGTTGAGTTTTGTATTCAGGTGGAGGGTTGGATTAGAAAAGCCTTGTAATCCATTACCACACCTTGTCAATTCCAGGTTCCGAATGCAGGTTCTCCTCGATGGACGGAGGTTTCCATCAATAGAGGCCTCGAATAAAAAAGAAGCGAAAAAAGACGCAGCCGCTCTGACCCTCCAGATTATTTCAAGAGAACTGGAGAGAACCGGTGCTAAGGAGGACGGAGAAGGGGAACATGCTGAGAGTCAAGCGGAGACCAGCGATGGCGCCGATGTGTCCATGGTGAGTTTTCCTCCACATTTTCGCCTCAGTAACTGGTGCGTCACCAACGTTCTCAATGGACTGTTTATACTGTGTGGTGCAGGAGTGTGCGGAGGGAGAACCAAGGTCCCGCTCACTTCCAGGTGGCAAAAACCCAGTGTCGGTCCTGATGGAACACACCCAGCGCAGCGGCAGCAGCATCGAGTTCATTAGTACGGGTCAAGACGGACCGCCGCACGACCCACGGTACGAAACGTCTGTAATGGAAAAAGTTTATATGAAGGGCGATCCAAACGACGAGGCGTGTGAAGTGGACTCCTTGCCCTCGAGTTTTCACCGTGTAATTAATAAACACACGGTTGAGTGGATCGTTAATTAGAATGTTAGATGCTGGTGGCGTGTTCCCAACGAGGTTAATTGCAATACCATTATTTTGTCTCAGCTTCATGTTCAAAGTACGAATCGGCGAAAGATTTTTCCCAGAGGCCTCGGCGCCGAACAAGAAGGCAGCACGGCAGCTGGCAGCCGAGATGGCTGTGAAGACGCTGCTGGAAGACGGAAAACTGCTCGTTTCCAAGGTGGTATTATAAACGAATCCGTGGGGGGCACGCTTCCTCTCTTGATTTCGGGCCTGACGGTTCTTTATCTCTGCCAGCCGCAGCATGCGTTTCATCCAGTGGGACAGGAAGACGGGGCGCCGGCTTTGCCCCAGTGCCCCACGCTTCCCCCGTTGACCGCGGCCGAACTCCAGGCGGCGCACGATGCCGGAGTCGGCGACCTCATCAGCCACCTCAACAACAATGCCGTGTCGGGTCTGCTGGAGTACGCGCGCTCCCGAGGCTTCGCTGCCGAAATCCGTCTGGTTGAGCAGTCCGGACCGCCACACGAGCCGCGGTACCCGCTTAATTCCACGATACCATCGAGCCTGATATCGGTGTAGCACCGTGTGACGTCTGTCTCGTTCTTTTCTTTTTCAGCTTCACCTATCAGGCCAAACTGGGGGGACGCTGGTTTCCTCCGGTTTCTGCCAGCAATAAAAAGCAGGGCAAGCAGGAGGCAGCGGATGCCGCTCTGAGGGTGTTGATCGGAGAGGCGGAGAAAGCTGCTCGAACCGGAGAACTGTCATCAGAGGTACGTTCTTTTACTTTGATACTATTTGTTTCTGTAATGCAGACTTGAGTACAGGTATTTATATTGTGTTTCGATGGCGGTACAGTTGCCAGTGTCGGGCAGCACGGTGCACGATCAGATCGCCATGCTGAGTCACCAGCGTTTCAACGCCTTGACTGCTCGCATTCAGCACTGCCTTCTGGGTAGAAAGATCCTTGCCACTATCATCATGAAGAAAGGCGATGACAGCCTTGGGACAGTCGTCAGCCTCGGAACTGGTACTGTCACACACACACACGCTCACGTTGCAAACAGCGAGCTCAGCGTCATCAGGGTCTCAGTATGGCTCGCTGTGACTCATGTTCTGATAACGCGACTCTTCAGCGCGGTGTTTTTAAATGCTCTGAACGTTTTTAGTTTATAAAGTTAGACCAATGCAAACATTTAGTTCTACCAGCAGGTTTTAAAGGAGGTCTTTGCTGTAGCGTTATGGGGCCCTCTAGTGTTCAGCCTGAGGAGTTTGAATGACGTAGTCCAACAGACGGTGGAATCCGATGGTTTTTATTTGAAACCAGTTACCTGGGGCACCTCAATGAGGCTTTGCTGTAGCTCTATGGTGCCCTCTTGTGTTCAGCCTGAAGACTACATCGTAGTCCAACAGCATCCCTGATGATCCTTATTCTGACCAACAAATGTCATTTCCGTCACTGAGGGTGTTGTGTCGATCACGTTCTGCTTGGTCTCCCTAGGGAACCGCTGCGTTAAGGGCGAGGATCTGAGTCTTAAAGGCGACACGGTGAACGACTGCCACGCCGAAATCATTACCAGACGCGGGTTCATCAGGTATCGCACCACACTGGCTTCCTTCTGAGTAGCCCTGTCTGTTTCAGGCACCAGAATTATGTTCAACTCCAACACTTTTAACCTCGGGCCTCATGTTCGGCTCCTCCTTCCTCCCTCGTAGATTTTTATACAGTGAGTTGATGAAGATCTGGAATAGTCCCAATGAAGAAAACGTCTTCCATGTGGCCCCGGACGGCATGCTCAAAATTAAGGACGGGATTACGTTCCATCTGTACATCAGGTATGAAGCTCCAGCAGTCTGTCGGTCTGTGACAGGTTTACAGCAAATGAGGCCGTAGTCCTGCTATTGATATGATGTATGTTCATGTGTCTCAGCACTGCGCCATGTGGGGACGGAGCCCTTTTCGACAAGTCCTGCAGCGAAACGGCGGAGATCAATGGAACGTCTCACATGCCTCTTTTTGAAAATACCAAACAGGGCAAACTGAGGACCAAAGTGGAGAACGGTAATAAAATATATACTTTAAATACTAATGAACATGGGTCTCTCTCTTGCACTATGGGTCTCTCTCTCTCTCTCTCTCTCTCTCTCTCTCTCTCTCTCTCTCTCTCTCTCTCTCTCCGTCACACCATGGGTCTCTCTCTCTCGCACTATTGGTCTCTCTCTCTCTCTCTCACACCATGGGTCTCTCTCTCGCACTATTGGTCTCTCTCTCTCTCTCGCACCATGGGTCTCTCACTCACACCGAGTGGGCGGGTCCCTCTCTCTTTTCAGATGGTGTATTTTTTGAATTGTTGGTCTGTTTCACACCGTGCTGGTCTCACTCTCACACTGTTTGAGACTGTGATTGTGCTTTTTTCTCTCTCTCTCTCTCTCCCCCTTTTCCTCTCTCTGTATGTTTGTGTGTGTGTCTCTCTCTCTCTTTTGTTCTGTTGTCCTGCTGCTTTTATATTTTTAACCGCCTTCTGTCCTCCTCGTCTCAGGCGAGGGAACCATCCCCGTGGAGTCGAGCGACATTGTGCCCACATGGGATGGCATCCAGCACGGCGAGCGCCTGAGGACCATGAGCTGCAGCGATAAGATCCTGCGCTGGAACGTCTTGGGACTCCAGGGGGCACTGCTCAGCCACTTCATCCACCCTGTGTACCTGAGCTCCATCACCTTGGGTAATGCAAATAAGGACACAGCGTTTTGAGTGTTCTTCGGAAAGGAATCGTAGATGAGCGGCCATCTGACCTTTTTTAAAATTCCCTTTAGGGTACCTGTACAGCCACGGTCACCTGACTCGAGCCGTGTGCTGCCGCCTGGCCAGAAATGGCAGCGAGCTGAGCCGCAGCTTGCCTCCGACTTTTAAACTTAACCATCCTGAGGTACACATACACACTTATAGAGTTATTTCTTTAATATTATTATGTAATAATATAATACTGTGATTGTGCAGGTGGGCAGGGTTAGCGTCTACGACTCGACGCGTCACACAGGTAAAACCAAAGAGTCCAGCGTCAACTGGAGTCTCCCAGACCAGCTGATTGTGGAGGTGCTGGATGGCACTAAGGGCAAGGAGGACGGGTAAGACCCAGTTCATTCCCAAATCCTCCACACCTTCTACTAAACCGAAAATCTAAGTATCTTATTCAGAGGACCGATGTGTTTGCAAACGCTTCCCCTGACCGAGATGACAACTTTTATATTCTGTTAAAATAAACCAGTGTGGAGACTTCCTGACAGATCGGTCTGCTTGCATGTGCTCATTTTATAGAACCAAAAACACTGCTGTTTATTATTATGAGTAATTTAATTTTATTATCTTCTGCTTTATCTGTTAGGGTTATTTTATTATTTTATTTTAGGCGCTTCAACCCATTTGGTCTCCCTTTTATTGTTCACAGCCCAAAACCGGACGTGTCCCGCGTGTCCAAGTCCAGCCTGTTCCGTCTCTTCCGCAACCTGTGCAGACGGGCGGGCCGGAGCGACCTCCTGTCCCTGGCCTCGTACTCCCACGCAAAAAGGGCAGCCCGGCCGTTCCAGCAGGCCAAGGAGCAGTTCTTTAAGGCCCTCGTGCAACTGGGCTACGGCGCCTGGATCGGCAAACCCCAGGAAGAGAAGAGCTTTGAGGTGGAGAACACTTGTCACACCCAGAACTTGAATCTCACCGGGTAGAACCCGTCTGCGCTACAGTTCCAGTCCACGTATTTTTTTTCTTCTTCTTTTTTTTTCTAAGATTGGAAATCATCGGAAAATGGAACGGTAATCCTGTTTTGTAAGTTTTTAATTATTTCAACGCGGTCTCCAGCCCAAGTTCCACTCCATTCAGCTCTCCAGTGGAACCACGAGCAGTTTTTTTTAATAGAGAAGCAGCTCCCTTTTGTATTCACACCATTTCAAGTTCAGAACAGAGTCGTACACTAATCCCCGTAACTGTACACCACCACATCGGGTTCTCCTCGCCTCTTTGTTCTCGTCCTTCCCCCAAACTTTTTGTTATGTTTCTTATTGGTTTCGGACTGTTTGCATTCTCGACCGTCCCCCGCCTCTGTGTTTAAATTACTTAAGTGACATGGACACACACACAGACGTGTATGGAAATAGGAAGAGCCTTTGCGCTCTGTGTGTGTGTATATGTACGTACGTGTGTGTGTATAATGTATGTATTTTTTTTTAGTTCCGCTCTCCCTTTGTTATTTAAGCACGGTTTCAGGTGGTCGACCCACGACCGAGTGGGGAGCTGCATTTAAAAAACATAAACCCTGTGTACTGCGGTCTTAGTTTGCTTCCTCTGTGTCATTTAATTGACTCCTGTTCTAATCTCAACAAAAGGCTCGGTTCTGATCGGACATTCCTCACTGTTTGGTGTAATAAATGAATAGCTGACCTTCTGTGTTCTTGATTGCCTATGTGTGTGTGTGTGTGTGTACATTGATTCGTAATGTGTTCTTGCTGTGCCTGTAAGTGAGATTGTAGCAGGCTTTTATCAGCACTTCTTAATCACTAGATGGCATCTGGAGCGCGGCGCAGGCGGAGCGAGGGCCTCCGTGGTTAACAGCGGAATTAAAGCCCCGAGTCGATAGGAAGGTGCTGCTCACAGATCGCATCGAGAAATAAACCAGCCGATAAATCACCCGCGTTGCTCTAATCTGATTCTTGTGGGGGTTTTTTGGGATTCACTCTCTGATCTTCCCCACAGTGAGGAGAGGACGTGCGGTCGCCTGCATTCCGCTGATGTTCGGGCATCAGGACGCCATGTGATTCTTACCTGAATGTTAGGCTTCTTTCAGCTAAATACAGGTAATGTTGCACCCGGTGTGTTAAAGGTGAAGGGTTTTTTTTTGTGGTGGGTGTTAATGTGTTTATTTAATGTTTCAAACAGCTTACAGTTCGTTTTTTAAAGTCAACATCGATCGCTGAGTAACAGGTTTCTGGTTTCTCTAACAATCAAATTCTGCCATCTATCAGACGCACTCAGAGGTGTGTGTCCTTTTATATTTGCAAGTTCAGGACAGTGTCTTACAGTGTCATTAACGTGTTATTGTCAATAATGTCATGGCTGGACAAACGGCTCAGCCAATCAGTGTGTATGTAGCGCTTAATCCCAGCACGTTGTAGTATGGGGGGTAGACGGGAACGTTTTATTGGTCGCATATTGAGCTGCACAGCCCTAAACCTATCGGGGTTCTCATGCTGACCCCTGTCCAGTGTTGAAAGCATTTAGGACAATGGAGCACTAAAAAGAGGTCCGGTCTGACACCTGGTTGCCTCTCCCTTTTGCATTTGTAATTACATTTGCATTTGTACTTCTGCTCTTCTCAGAAGTATGTAAGCAGGATTTTGGGTGTGGCATGGTGCAAGAAGGTTCAGGGTTGTTGTGCATGGGAATGTAGCTCAGTGGTAGAGCACTAGCTTTGCATGAAAGAGGTCCTGGATTTAATCCACAGCATCTCCATCAGAAGGCTTTTTTCCTTAATTTCACTTTGAGATCCATAGTGTCTCTCTATCTAGGGTTTGATTCCTGTTTTCGTTTACTATGTAGATTCTTTAAGTCTACCTTGTGGTGGCGTATGTTCACGGCCACATTCTAAAGACATGCTGATGGGGAATCTGATGACACTAAATGTTCCCATGACTGTTGCTTTTTAGAAAACGGTGACCGATGCTGTCCAAACTCCATTTTGGAATTAGAAATTTGGTATTTTGCTTCAAGAAAGTAACACTGATCAGATGATCGGTTGCTGTAAGCCAGCGAGAACTTTCATACTTTGAATTACACAAGTGGAAAAGCTGTAAGTACAGAAAAGTTGCTTACATTTCACTAGATATTGAGCGATTTCTCTCTAAGTAGACGTGGCATCCTGTTGGGATGGATGTCTGGGATGAGTTAGGCCAATAGGGCTGAAGTACAAACTCACTTATGGCTTACGTACACTTATCTATTCCAGTGTGAAATGCATTATCTTGTGCACTCTAACTCGCTCAAGGCTGTTATAAGGCAGAATGGGGGCTGCAAGTCGGATGCGGAGTGAAAGATGAAGGGTTGGTCTGGACCCGGGACCAGTAAGAGGGTCAATCAATGCGTCGAAATGAGAACGAATGGGCTTGGTTGTGTAGTGCCTCGTTCCCTCCACCCATTTCTCAAGCGTGGGCAGATCAGGGGAAATCAAAGAAGGAAGAGAAAACTTGTAGATAGCTGGGCACGATTTCTGCAAAGAGCAGGGCTGCTGCTTTTTTTATTTCTTTTTTTTTTTATGTTGACGTTCTTGTTAATATCTTTAGTTAAAACAATGGCTTCCTCTCACGTAGGTCAACTCGTCTTAGAATAAGCCGCAACTATATTTACCAGTTAGCTATTATTGGTTTTGCATGAGAGAATGAGCGTGAAAGCTGTGTAGAGACGCCGACTTCTTGGGCTTTCCCCTGAAAATCTCCACCCACACACCAAATGTCACGGCAGCAGTGCTATGCTGTATTTCTAAATTAGTGCAGAGAGACCACCTTGTGAAACAGGATTTGAAGGTGCATCCATTCAAAGCACGAGTAGTAGTTTCTCAAATTACTGGGGAAATGAGGTGTGCAGTTGGCATCCTGGAACAGACCAAATGAAAAGCGCAGTTTGTAATTGTTTAAAATAAACTGCGGTGTGTTTCTGATTTAAAGCCTGTAAATCATCTTCACTTGCTGCCTACATACACCACCTGGTTAACCACCTGGTGCCGTTTTTTGGCAGCAGTGCGAATCTCATACAAGTCCACGAATTCAAGTTTCATCTGTGTGGTTGTTTAGCAGTCTTCCTGTTCGTTTGTGTGTTTTCACTTCTGCTTTGCTTAGTCACAAGACAAATTGGGCTTGATGCCACTTTTTAAATACTTCTGCAATGACCTCACATTTTGATTAAAATTTTGACACTTCATATTATATTAGTAGCACTTAAGACGCCTAATGAGGTACTGAGGGCTGCATTTTGCTCTATTTTTTCCTCTGTAATTAACTGGCTCTTTGGTATGAGCTTCCTCCCAGCGTACATTATTTCAAATGGTAATGTGCCTGCACACATTGGAGTCGTTAGAGGTTCCATTTTTGTGCAATAAAACGAAATGTCAACTGACTCCGAGGTAACTTGCATCTGATAAGAGCTGAGCTGTTTTTATTTTTTTATAATGTTTTAGATGCGTTCTTGTTCATTGAGAACTCCAGCCTCAGCAGCCCTGTCTGATTCGTGTGGGTGTATACGGTCCTCCGTTTCATTGTAGTCTCTTTTTTTGGGGGGCGGGGGTGTCGTCCTGTTTGTGGTGTAATCTAAATCTTGTTTTGATTCTTTGACGTTTAATAGGTTGTGTTTTTTTTTGGACTCTTGTTGTGTGGGTTCAGCCTTATTGCCGACATCTTGTTTTGACTTTGGTCTCTTCATGGCCGAAGATCTAAAATTCTAAAAGTTGTTTTGTGACACCATAGAATAAGTTGTGTTTGGGGTCTTCGCGGTCAGAAGTTCAGAAGTCTTGACTTGATGACATCAGTCTGGTTTGGACTTTTTTTTTTATCTCAATGGCATGAACTAGTTTTAGTCTTTTCAGGGTCCAATGGTGTAGGTTGACTTTTGGGGCTCTTTGTGGCCCAATTACATGGTTTGGGTTTGTGCTTTTTGTTGCTCCAGGGTCTTCGGTTTCTTTCCTTGTTGCCCAATAAGTAATATGTGTGTTTATTCATTTAGACATCACAATAAAGCCATTAAAAACATCTGAAGCAGAAATACGCCACACAGACTTAGAGAGAACTAATTGCAGCAGTGACTGATTTAGTTTTTACACCATAATCAAAACAAAGAGCTTTTTTTTTATATCCAAACCATGATATTAATCACAGAGAATTTGGTTTGGCAGTTGCGCTGTGCCACATGGTGTGAGCTTAGTGTACACTTTAGAGCATGCTGAGGCTGTGCGGCTGCGCCGCCGCTTGTTTGACCAGATGGCAGACTTTTACCGTGACAGTGCTCATGTGTGACGAATGAGCTCGACCGAGACAGAGGTTTCCCCCAGTCTTTCAAGCGCCAAGCTCTAATTGACATTTATCTTATTCCGTTTCCAGAAGACACGCTGAGAATACACACACTTTCAGCAGTTAATCTGATTGTTGAGCGCTGGATCAGTTAGGCTTCTCAGAAAATTGCACTTGTTCTCCGACTCGGCTGATAAAGTGCAGAGTTAAGCTGCGCGCGCTTTGATCTGCAGTCTGGAGACGAGCTTGTATAATGATTTTTTTTTAACTTGTTTGTAAAGTGGACATCAAAGTGTCGAATCAGGTCGAGGGGTCGAAAAACAAAAGCAGACAGAACTCCAGCCCTGATCTGCATACAAATGCTGCGTGGTGACTCAAAGTATGTGGACAGGGCCTTCTTTTCCATGCAAATAATTTGCTTCTTTAAAAATTTGATGAGGGTAATGAGATACAACCCATTGATTCTCCACTTACCATAGAGATGGATTTTGTAGTTCTACAATTACTGTTTGTAGTCCATTATTTGGGTGGTGGATGATGATACTATCCTCAGTGCTGGTGACCACTACGCCCCCGTGGACCCCCCCCCCCCTCTGGGGAATATATTTGAATTTCAAATCCAAATTAACAACCAAATTGCAAAAAGGATTTGGTAGCACTATATTCCATTTCTGCTTAACAAGCGTTTTAAATTTTTAAATCACATTGCACCTTTAATATGTGCTAACTGAGGGTGCATCTGCCTCTTGTCTTTTATTATGACATTAATGACACATGGCTGCCATTTCCTGGAGCTGCTTCAGAGCTATTATTGTGTGGTTTGGTGACATCAGCGGACACTGAGTGCAGAAGTTCTCCATCAAAACGAAATCAGTGAAACCCCCCCCGGCCTTTTCTAACTGAGGCACTTAGCTCATTGCTTAGTAACCGGCCATTTCTGTGGCCCGCGCTGACTCTTAATGCCCCTAATCATCCACATTTAAGTAACGTAAGAGGCCAGGGAGACCTTCACCCGCCTCGGCTTGGTGCTTCACGGCATCAACTTCATGCTTTATTACTGTTTTATTGCTCCCTTTATGTTACCCGAAATATATATCTAAATCCCCTGGACCTGTGGAAGACAGTTTGGGTGTTCTCCGAAGCAGTATTGTTGTTTTTTTTTCTGCTTCCTGGACCAGCTCATGAATCTTAATGCACTGTTATCAGAGCGTTGAGGATGGGCAGGGTGCTGGGTGCTGATGAAGCATGGAGTCTGTGTGAGTGCGTAGGCATGAGGGGAGTCCATTAGTGAACGTGGGAAGTGCAGCTCCAGTTCTTATGAGAGAGAAGGGAATGCTGTGCATTGTGGGGGTTTTGCGCCGTTGCGATCATGGCGTGGACGTAATGGTGGGATTTTTTTGGAGGATGATTGCGACATAAGTATAGCTTATCAACAGTGTGCAGTCTTTTCAGCTGAGGTTCCCCTCTTTATGCACCACAGCTTCTTTAATTTAATGTGGTGTGCCCAAAGGCCCTGTCTTTTACTTCCCATGGTTCTGTTTGCTACTGAGATTCAAGAGTTTGTTTTGTACATGGTTCTCATGGATATGAGTGTAACTCACTGAACCTGGATCCCCAGTGCTATAAGGTCCATGTGAAGTACCCACTTTGCATAATAAATGTGTTTGAGTGTGTATACATAGGTGTGTGTTTAGTCTTATGCTCACCAGAACAGATCCAGCTGTTTCTGCTATGGCGAGTACCTGACGCACAGAGAGCACAGGGTGTTCCAGGTTCCATAGCGCCAGGTTGGGAGGCCAGTGTCCTCTAGGAAATCTGATCTTTGAAGCCTTTCTCACCCGCAGCTCGCTTGTGTTCTGACTGTGCTGCCAGCTGTTCCTGAATCAGACCATTTTTCTGAACAGATGTGCTGAATGAACCCGGGATGAACATTGAGCTTGTTCAGCTTCTGCTGCTGTCCATGGTTCTGATCCACAGTTAAATTAGTCAGGATTATAAACAAGCAAAGGGTTCGAATCGTCACTGAGGATCAAAAGGAAGCCTGATGATTGAACTCCTTCAAAGGAACTTTTGCTGACTTCACACTTATGGTTCTAATACACAGAAGCTTGATTTCTATTGAACAGTATAACGTCCTCCCAGGAATGTTACCGCAGCGACCAATGCATTTCTATTCTCAGAGGGATTTTCCCTGAAAATGTTCCTGTTCCTTATTGTTCAACTCTATCAACTTATGTTAGTGTTCATACTGCACTTGTCTTGTTTACTTTACACTCGACCCTCTATGATCCTCACTGGACAACCCTGGAGGTTGAGGTATTTTTTGGGGTGGTGTTTCAGCTCAGGTGGCTCAGACACAGTCGTGCTGCTGGACTTTGTTTCTCTGCATACTTTGTTGCTTCTGCAGTGTCCAATCAACTTCTACCAGCTGTTCCACCACCCAAAAAACATCTTCACTGGTTTGAACTTGTAAGGCTCTATAAGCAGAAAATAGACTAAGAGACAAATAGTCTGTAGTGTAAAATTAACAATTCATTATCTTCCGCTTAATCCTCTACTGTGGTCGCGGGGGTTTCCTCATGTCCATCCAAGGAAGAAGGTTTTGGGTGCAGGGCATATTATCCTATTAGTCAAAATACAGAATGACCTTTTCCACATATTTAATGACTACCACTGTCATGCACCCTCTGTCAAAGGACCAGGGTGTTACTGAGTTAGCCAATTATCCTCACCACAAAGGTTCACCTCCTAAGTCCTATTAATGTAGCACTCTAGTTAGGAGATCTTAGGAGCTGAAATGGGTTCAAATTAGTCTGGAACCCTCAAAACTGCGAGTCCACCAACCTCATCTCTTGACCTTTCATGGTCTCGTCTGACACAGAGGAAGAAAAACAATCTGTAACGGTCTGCAGGCGCCCCGCTTTCATGCTTCTGACTCAAAGCTTTTAGCTGCAGAAATCCTTCAGTCTCGTCGCCTAAATCTGGTCTTTTATAGGAGGCCGGATTCGGATGCGGTACTGTCGGCAGTCCCCAAGTGGCACTTCTTTGCTTTGGCAGGTTGCCCGGCACCTAATGACGCTTCCAGGACTTTCCAGCAGTGAACAAGATGCTCGTCTTCCTTCTTCTAATTACATATAACATTATCTTTAGAGCAGTGGCTGGGACACAGCAGGATGACCATAAAAGTGTGAAGATATGTTGTTTAAACTCCGTTTTATTTTCTCTGCAGGCAGCGTTTCATCCTGCCGTAATTCTACAAGCCGAAGAACATCCCCTGGTCTCCATCAATCTCTTTAGCAGATTAACAGTAGATCTGTTCACACCTCTTGTTGCTGGCCTGAATGTCAATGAGCCAAACGGCAGAGAGTTCCAGCTGTAACCAGGTTCTTAAGATTCCCTCGGCTTTTCTATATTCTGTGACATCTTTGTCATGATGCTGCTGGGATGACCATCTAACCTGATAAATACCACATAACTGACTGATCTTAATCACATGGAACGTATTCCTTAATTTTTTTGTTTGCCACATTCTATGGACAAAAGTATTGGGACACACCTCTTGATTTTTGACTTGGTGTTTTATTAAATATGTGTGAATAATAAAGCACTTATTCCTGCTTTTCAGAAAGTTGATCGTTGATTGAACCCCCCTCCCCCCACGACTCTACTATGGGACTAGATGATGAATGGATTTGAAACCTGGAGAAGTTTAGAATCCAAACTAATGCCATTTGAGGGCTTGCTAGAGTAAACTAAGCAGTGCTAGCTGGGCAGAGGTAGAGATTAAACGCTCAGCGTAGGGATTGATCATCCAGCATCATACCTCTTTACATTGTGTCCTTTTTTTCAAGAAATATGTTCGTATTAGTTCCAGAATTTTTAAAAAACTTTGTCCAGTGCGACATCATTTTTCTGTTACTGAGCGACCGGCCAGCTGGGAATGCACAAATGCCCTCCACTTCAGCTCCAGGCAATCGACCCTGTCGCCGACTTGGACGTCCGAGTTTTTAATAGTTTGGTAATGGTAATGGCGCTTATTTTTGCGATGAGGCCCTGGATGTACCGTTGCCCCCTCTAGGAGTGAATATAATTACAGATCTTGTACATTTATTTCATGCTCTATGTCGCATGCAGTTTGATATAAGGCTTGTAATTTAGGCTCTCTGTACCGTTCCGTCAAATTCAGTGAGTGGAGGCTTCGTTTTCAACTTCATTAGATTTTCTAATGAAACACTTTAGATATGAGGAGTAATCTTGGAAAGTTTTCGGATCCCTTTGGAACTTTTTATATGAATATTGAATTAGAATCCGATGTGCAGAAAAATACTTGTAAAAGTGAGTTTACTTATTTATTGGGGGATTGAAACAATTCCCAGTATTATCTAATCTGCCTGCCAAGATCACACGCACATGCCTAAAAGATGTGAGGTTCAGGTCACATGATCCATGTGTGAGAATGATGTCTCATGCGTCCTGAATCACTCCCTCGCAATCTGAGCCTGATGAATCCTGGCCTCGTCATCTTGGAATATGTCTGTGTCATCAGCGAAGAACAGATCCACTGATGGAAACCTGGTGCTTCAGTATATTCAGGTCAGCTGACATCATTCTTTGGACTCATAACATTAAAGTCATTGATTTCTATTTTCAGAAAGTTGTCTGATGTGGAGAATGAGGGTCTTCAGTGTTCAGTCTGTGATGCTCACTCTCCTCCTGCAGAGGACTGCTCTCTACGGTCAGGGGCGCCGATGCAATTTGACAAGTGTGAAAAGTCAAGGACTGCCTGTGCTCTGAGATAATAAACATTCGGGCAAGTTCCTCTGAAATGGATGGTGGCCTATAAAAAATACTTACAGTAATGATGGGTCCTGTGTTATTTTGTCTTTTCCCCCAGGGCAGGAAACAACTTATGAGAATAGAGCTATCAGAACATGGCAGCACAACTATGAGTCTTCAGACTGCAGGCCAGAACGTTAATACAGGTCACAGCCGGTGAGTTTTTAATTCCATCTTAATTATTTTTCTACATTCAGTCCATAAGATTGTCATAGTTCTGTAATAAGATTCCCAGTTAGATTCTCGTGTTGTCATCCTGTCTCCTGATGCAGCTGGTTAGATATTGATGGCACTGGATTTAAATGTAGGTGCTTTAACTGCAGGAGCATCAGTCATGGAAAATGATGTGATTTTTCAAGGGGAACAGTATCAGGCATTATGGCAGATGATGTCCGAACCTGACAAATGGCTCTTTCAGAGAGAAACCGTTTTTGAAGGTCACTGACAGAAAGCGCCACTTTAAAAGATAACAGCCGAGGGACCCCAAAGGTTATAGGGAACATATAGTTCTACTAAAAAGGCTCTTATATGTTTACCGGCATCATATATTTGTATATATTTTATGCATATATACTCTGTGTGAGGGAGAGTGTGATTGTGAAAATATATATGCATTGATATGTGTGTGCCTTCATGTATGATATGGTGTATGTGTATGTGTATATATATATATATATATATATATATATATATATATATATATATAAGTATTCACAGCGCTTCATATTTTTCCACATTTATTTCTTACGTACAGTCTTATTCCACTTGAAATCTGTATTACACGTGTGTGTGTAATCTCTTTCCTCAAAATTCTACACAAAATACCCCGTTATGACCATGTGAAAAAAGTTTTCTTGAGAGTTTTGAAAATATATATGTGTACGTATGTGTGTGATTCCTCACACTCTGATTTTTTTGACGTTCTTTTGCAAATTGTTTAATATCTCTTTTCAAAATTCTTGAAATTTTAACTGAATCCATTAGTTTTCTTGTAGAGTTTTGCTCGATATGTGTGCCAGTGTGTGATTGGCTCACACTCTGACATTGTAATGACGTTCTTTTCTCTAATCTCTCTCCTTCTTTTAACTGAATCCATTATTTATAGTGTTTAGCTCGAGAGGCTGCCAGGGTGCGAGTGGCTCCATCTGACATTGTAATGACTCTCTCTCTCTCTCTCTCTCTCTCTCTCTCTCTCTCTCTCTCTCTCTCTCTCTCCCACTTCCTCCCTCCCGGCACCCTAAAGTGTATCATGCTTCATTCCTCTGATCTCTCGGGGGGGGAATTGGGTCAATTTACCACAATGGTCTTTCATATAATAAGACATAAATGGGACGGGGCTTTATCTTTCTCATTGGGGGTATTTCAGTGTTCATGGATTCCATTATACCACCAGGTCCAACGTTACACCTCTGGGGAGAAAAGGACAAATTTAACCCATGACTCTGCAATAACCTCACTTGTAGAACATACTGTGGGAAACAGTGCCATTACATAAGAATCACTGAACACCTTAGTAGGTTCACCTCTGTTTCTAACCTTATTGTCCATGATATCATTTCCACTTATAGATGGACTTTGTAGTTCTATAGTTCGAGACTCTAGTCCAGCTGTTTCTTGGCATACTGAGGTCTTTAAGTCCAGTAGCAGCAATAGATCAGATCCACTCACACCAGTTAGTCTCCATAACTCAGTTATCTAATAGTCAGGAGCATCACAGAGCAGGTATTATTCAGGTGGTGGATTATTTTCAGCACTTTAGAGCACTGCTGGAACACTTCAGTGTCACCGCTGAATGTTCCTGACCGCACCACTGCACCTGATTTTACATCCACAAGGTGGAGCAAAAAGGTGGCAGTGTATACAGTTAGTGGGCGCAGGTTAATGATTCCAGCGGCACTGCAGTGTCTGATCCACCACCTGAGTAAGATCTGCTATATGAAGGTTGTGATTATTATAGAACAGAGTAAAGGGACTTACAGAGTATGTAGACATGGACTACAGTCAGTGTGTAACTGTAGAACTACAAAGTCCATCTGTCATGGTCAGTGGAGCTGATAGAATGGACAGTGTATTGATTCTAATAAACAGGCTGTGTGTGTACTCTGAACATTGCTCCAGCATTACTGTGGTGTTCAATGATTAGAAACCACGGAGCACATACAGCAGGGTGGTGCATGCGCCCGTGTGCCACTCATATAAAAAAACACCTCCCCCCAGTGGAGAGTCAGAAATAAAGAGGTGAATTACAATACACTGTGAGGTTGGCATGGTAACTGCTGTGACTTCTTTATTCCCCGTTCAGGGCATGGAGTTCAAAAGTATGAACTAATCCAGATTTTTTTTTTTTTTTTTGAGTCGGTGATGCACTGCGTCTCTCATCACATTCTTCCTTTAAAACTGAGCTGTTCATCAGCGATTCCCTGAATGCCGTCGCTGCAGCTTCACAGATCCTTGGTATTTTATTAGGTGCTCAAAGGTTCTCAAGTTTGTCTTAATGGAAAAGCGGATTGGCTCCCGGTTAGAGGTAGCAAGAGAACAGACATACCGCAGAACCTACGTTACTGTGATGTCTGATCTACTGAGACCAGTTCCCGCAGTGCAGAGGATCATCACCCCCTGAATGGTACCCGATGCCATTGTCTGTGGGAGTAAAAGGAACTTAAAAGATAGTGGACTCCATCCTCCCTCATTTAACATAAGCCCTAAACAGTACACATTCTAACCCTCGTTCTGTTGTTTGTACATGTCTCCAGGAGACACCTCTTCTTTCTCTTGCCTCCTTCATGGCTTGCCTTCCCTCCACGTCCTGCTGGAGTCTATGAGTCCTCAGCGAGCATCAGTTTGCCATATCTGCTTATGTCATAGTCCTTGAATTCTACCCTTTCTATTTAGAGTTCCAGCTGGCTCTTTATACCTCCCAGCCTTAATATCTCTCTATCACTCCTGTCCCAGTTCTCGCCTCTCCCTGCCTGCTTCAGCACCACCTCCATCACCCATGTGACATCTGGCAGGTGCTGGTAATTGCCCGTAAATCCGGGACGAGGCGGTGATTTAATTTTTCACACGCACATCATATAACATAATCGGACAGCACGAGCGAGCGGAGGATCCTGTGCATCTGTGAGCACCTGAGGCAGGAAACCCGGGCTGATTAAAGCAGCAGCAGCAGCGTTTGAGGAACGGGAATAAATAGTGTAGGTGAAAAGCATGGGGTGGCCTATAAATCGCAGCCTGCTGGACGGCTGAGCGTAATTAATTCGTAATCGAATTTCCCAAAGAAGTACAAACTGTAAAGGCAGCAACATGCTAAAAGTGCAAAGCTATTATCTCATTATAGCCTCTAAAGAAAAATTAAGTCGTCGGAGTTCCTGCATATTAATGCACAGTTGCTAGATGAGCTCATTTTGCCTCTGAAACTGATGATTTTAATCACCCTGTGAACAAAAATGGCCCTCAGGTTGTCATCTATACAGTCCGTGTGTAATTTGGTGCCGGTCCGGACTGAACTTGGTGGGAAACGGGCGTCTGGCGCAGCTGTTGGACAGTGATGCATTGCGCTTGTTTTGCAGATAAAGATGTTCTGTCATATATAATATATAGACCATGTGGGCCAGACGTCGGCGGGGCTTTTAACTCTGGGCTTGTGGTTAATTTTTCACTGGTGTGAAAGCAATCAGTGGCCACGGCAACCACCAGAGACTTAACGACAAGCCATCTACATTACCAGCGCTTCTCTTCTTCCTGCATCGTCTGCGCATTTCTCCTTTGCTTTCATTCCTTCTACGTCCGGAAATGTTGAGGAGTTTTAGGCCTGAACATTACTGATCGGTCAGCAAAATCTCCCCAGCTGAATTATTGGGTTTTTAACCCAATCAGAAGTTGAAAAACCAACATGGTTAGCATTAAGACAGAAAGCTGATCCGCCGATGTTTCCGTCCGTAATTGTGCTCTTCAGAAGGTTTATGAGATCTGGCATCCGATGCAGACGAGCTGGCAAGGGAACATGCCAATAAACTCGCGATCGGTGTGTATATGGTTCGAGTGAGAGTATTAAAGTCACTTTAGTAAAGTGGAACTACAGTTCTTGCATCAGTGCAGGAAAGTTCCTCTGATCCACCGTCCAAGTTCAGCAACAGGTATACTGTGGGGTTAGAGTCAGGGTTCTCTACGGACCAGAAAACTCCGTATCTGATCATTTCTTGCTGTGTGTTGTTATAAACTGATCTATTAATTAAGTTTATAAACTGATTGGCTACAGTACTTGCACCAAGAGGAGTGTGTTCTCCACATTTAACCCATCCGTGCAGTGAAACACACATAGTGAGCACACAAAGGGGTTCGATGGGGTTGATTTTAGAGCTCTAGACATCAAGTATAGTTGATGCAGTCAAGTTCTTCTACGCCAAACTCACTAACCGTGTCTTTGGGGAACTTATTGTGGGTGCAGCAGTTACACTCACATTACAGCAAGAATATACTGGGTTTCACTTTGGTTGGGGTAAAGTAAGATCCTTTTGTGTTGAGTGTGCATATTTAGAGGCGTGTTCCAGTATTTTTGTCCTTATGGTGTATTTTTGTGTCTATGCTGGGATCTGTTCTAATGGTTCCGACCCAAATCCTGACAAACTGCAGGGGTCTGTGTGCCACTTTGACTCCATTACATAACCTCACATTTGCGTTGTGACCTTGTCTTTTAGGCAGACTGTACATCACACTGTATTAAACCCACTCTTTTTTCTAGATTTGTCCTTTTTGTAGAATTGACAGCTCAATCACCGGCGGCCGTCTGCAGCGAGGATGACATTTAAAGACCAGAAGAAGGAACTCTGAGATCTTAACTGATGAAATGAAACAAGGTTTAAAAATACACCCAGCTTCACAGGTGGGAGGGGAAATGAGACGCTCAGGATGCAGTTTCGGGTGACGGCTTCCTAAATGCCTCCGCAGCAAATAAATGTGCAGGTTTATTGATATAGGAATTAATTTACATCACGTTTACATTTATATGGTTCACATTGAATGAGTTCCATCTCTGTTGGTGTAACAGTGTATGATATCTGACGTTTGATGGTCGATTTATTTAGATGTGTTTAGTTACTGTTCCAATCAATACAATCAGAGGAAAATTCAGCACTTTTGATTTTCCATTTGGCGTGTATTTAGAACTTAAGGTAAAAAAGGTGTACATGAGAAAACCAGGGGTAAATATACACAGATTTATTTCTTTATTCAATTCATTAATTAATTATTACCTTCCGCTTTATCCTCTACAGGGTTGCGGGAAGGGTTGCCCATTCCCATCCAGGAGAGAACGTTTTGGGAGCTGGACAGATCCACCCAGGACGAGGCGTCAATCTATCACTGGGTACACTCACTCTTACACACACACACACACACACAAACACACACTATATGGGGCAATTTAGAGCATTCAATTTGCCTTGAATTCATGTTTTTGGACTGTGGGAGGAAAGCGGAGAACGTGACGGAAACCCACATTGACACGGGGAGAACATGAAAACTTTACCCAGATTGGGATTTGAACCTGGATCCCCAGTGTTGAGGAGCAATTGTACTAACCATTACGCCACCATGCCCCATTTATTTAGCATTTTAGAGCTGTATATCAAAAACTCCCAATATTTCCCTTAAAACCCTCATTTTTTACAAGGTGCTGCCTGAAATTGACATTTATAAGCAAATTAAATGTCAACGAAATGTTAACAAGGCACTCTTAATACCGACCCACTTGATGAGATCCATATTAAAGTTGTTAACCCTAACCCAAGCAAAGCCCATTAAAGACATGGACCTCATGGACCACCATGTGAGTGAATTCAGGTTTTTTAAAAAATTTTTTTTTAAATTTTTTAGTCCCATTGCCTCAGGTGTATAGAACCATAACCTGCAGGCTTCTAACTTTGTGCAAACAGTTTGGGGAAGGCCTTTTTGGCTTCTACATGAATGTTCACACAACAGGAACCATAAGCAAACCATGGGATGAGTTTGGTGGTAGTAATCCGAACACTTTGGGGATGAATCAGTATCCCGATCACCATCCGTGTCTGATGGCACAGGGATGCTGTTTACGAATGGAAGCTGTTTAAAAAAAAAAAGGGTGGGAGGAGTTACGAAAAGACTTGTTATTAAATAGTGTATTATGCAGGTGTCCTTATACTTCTGTTCACATCGTTGTAGCCTGCATAGTCAGCCACCTGTGCGTTTACTTTTAGAGTTGGAGCTTTTCTGTCCAATGAGAGGACAGAGAGGCGGAGAATAGGGTGGAGACAGAAGTTCAGAGATGGAGAGAGAGACAGAGAGAGTAACAGTGAGAGGAAACCAGAGAAAGACGAGAGAGAGAGAAAAGGGAGAGTTGCTCAGTCCGTCAGTCCGTCAGTTCTACAGGGAACGCTCAGAACGCGCGCGCGGAGGAGCATCAATTAAACCAAATCTCTGTCTGGTGTGTGTGTTTGTGTGTGTGTGTGTGTGTGTGTGTGTGTGTGTTTGTTTGTTGACGCTCCGCTGTTTGTTGTGAAAACACCTACAACTGGTTGGTTCTGTTGATTTTGGGTTCGTTTCCCTTGTTTGGACTTGAGTTAGAATTAAAGCATGCGGCGGGTTTAGGGGAGAACGACGCGCCGCCGCCGCCGCCGCTCAAGAAAAGCGGGATTACATCACCTGAACTGAGCGATTTAAAGAAGAAGAGGAGGAGAGGAGAGGAGAGGAGAGGAGGAGACCGAGCCTGACGGCTGTCGGCAAGGAAACTGATGAGCGACCGCGGAATGATCGTGACAACATGAAAAAGAAAAAGTGTGAGGGACTCTGAACAGGGAGCTCGAGACGGACGGAGGAGAGGTGAGTGCTTAGGGAGGATGAGGATGATGAGGATGCTGATGAGGATGATGATGAACTGTCAAAGTCTGTCTCCTTCATCTTCAGCCTACCTTTTTGTCTTCACTGGTTTGGGGTTCCACACTGTTGATCTTGTTGGGATTTTGGGCAGCACTCATATGGCAGGAGAATGCTGGAGGTGGGGGGTGGGTGGGATGGGGTGAGGTTGAGGGAGAGGGTGATAAGTGGATCCCAGATATTGGAATGTTTTGGTTTATTTATGTAGAGGCTGTTAGCTTTAAAAGGGGGATGTTACCTTCACACACTGCCCTCGTGGTTAAACCTCACAGTGTTCAATCTGGAGGCCAGTTCACGAGATAATCTTGGCATGAGGTAATGGGTCAGGGTTCGAGGTACCTGCACCTATGTACTTAATGAGATGGAGCATCAGGGCAGAAACTCCAGATTTGGGCCAACACCTTACAAACATCTGCCTGATCCTTTCAACAACTTAGGCAAAGGTGTGATGGTGGGGATTCGGAGTCGACGTGTCTTTAAGGATCATCTGCATTAAGATGGATTGAGTCAGTGAATCATGTACAATGCTGATTGTGTAAGGGGTTTCGGCTCGGTAGATCATTCCCACAACCTTTAACTAACCCCCTTTATCCTAATTGTAATCTGGGGGCACATCCTGCATGAAGCCCAAACTTGTTTTTGTGCTTGGGAATTAGGTTCTTGAATGTTCTGCTGTTCAAAATCTAATCTTGTATATCGATCTGCGTTTCTGAAACAGAGTCGGGGAGGAGAACACACCCAAGTCGAGTTTCCTGGGCACCATGGATCCCCCCCCCTCTCTGAGTCTGGCCCTACTTGCTGGAAGTGAAGATGACGAGCAGGGTGTTTCCCACCCTCTGAGTGGTATCTCCCACACGTCACTTTCCAGCAACTACCCGGGCAGCAACCACTCCAACCATACAGGTGGGACCAGCAGTCTGGAGCGACTCAACGGCACGCCGTCGCCCACGGGCCCGAGCCTTCCACTTGTCTCCCTGCCCAAGCTGCCTCTGGTGACGACGCCTCAGCTCCCGGCGCCGATCCCCAATGCGCTGCACCCCACCAGCACGCCACTGTCATCCTGTCTGGGCAGCCAGCACAGTCTGAGTGGCGAGACGTCGCCCATCTACAACGCTCTCTTCTATTCATCCCACTCGCCTTCGTCTGAACGGGAACGCGAGCGGGATCGGGGCACCAAGCACAGGCAGGCCAGCCCACTGGTGCACCGTAGGGACAGCAACCCGTTCACGGAGATTGCCATGAGCTCGTGCAAGTACACCGGCGGGGTGATGAAGCCCCTCAGCCGCCTCAGTGCCTCTCGGAGGAACCTCATAGAGTCTGATAGCGGGAGCGACAGCAAAGAGGGTGCAGCCGCCTCGGGACAGGGGCCAGCACCGTCCTCTGTGTCGTCCGCCTCGGTGCTGCCGAATCCCCCCGAAATCGTCATCTCCTCCAAAGAGGACCCGCCTTACGGGAACGTCTACGAACTCGAGCCGTCGCCCAATCAGATGACCATCTATCACCAGAACCACACCCTCTCCGAGAGCAGGGCTACCTTGGGCTTGACGGGAGGCGGGGGAAACGAACGGCAGGGCGGGACCGGCGCCACCGGCAGGACGGCCGCCAAGGCTACGAAGAGGAAGAACCAGAACATCGGCTACAAGCTCGGGCACCGGAGGGCGCTGTTCGAGAAGCGCAAGAGACTCAGCGACTACGCTCTCATCTTCGGCATGTTCGGCATCGTCGTCATGGTCATCGAGACGGAGCTCTCCTGGGGCGTGTATCGGAAGGTGAGTCACATTGGAACTCTTTAGGGGCAGATGGCGGGACTTTAAATGGAACTGTCTGTCTTGGAGTGCAGATGAATAGGCCTGCTCTTGGGCGCTTATGTCTGATGGGTGCTGAAGGCGCACACATGCACTTAGGGCAGCCCTTGTGGTGGTTATGGGGTTTTGAAGAGGGCGCCGTTGATGGGTGAGCTGACGAAGTGGTATTGTTCTCTGGGTAGAGTGGAAATTATGGGCAGCTGGAAAAGAGCACAGCGTTTGTGAATGACGAGTGTGTATGAGAGAGACAGAGAGAGAGTCCTCAGAGAGTGCATCTCCATCATCATTTGGGTTTTTTGATTAGCAGCACATACGTCCGCAAACCGTCCCACCTACGGTCGCATCTGCTGAAGCCAGTTATTGATCCCAGAGCTAAGCGTTTAAAAGCTCAGTCTGCAAGCGCGGCTTTTAATTCTGCTTTAAACATGCACCTCTTTTAGCGTGTGCCCCTCCCACATGCATTGACGCAGTGCATGTGTCCTGCTGGCTGTTTATTTATTTTTTTTGGTTTGCCATTGCCCACCCACCCAACCACCGCGTCTGCTGTCCGCTATCAGAGCGGGCGGTGTGCGGTAAGACGCTAACCCCCTGCTGGCCGTTGGTAGAAGCCAAGGGTTGTCTGTGTCTTTTGCTTGAGTAGCAGTGTCTCGGAACGTTCAGTGCGTCAGCATCAGGACGGGATTGTTATCCACACATTTTGCCTTTTTTAAAAAAATGTATGTGCATTGCAAATATGCACATCTTACAAATGTGCGTTGTAAGTGTCGTGCCCCCTGATGTATGGTTTGAGTCTGAGATGTCGTGCTCATCTATACGGTTGTTTAATGCGGGATGTGCGCATGATCTGAAGTATCTAATATTAATTTTATTATGTTAATCCTATAAACTCTTGTTGCTCGGTCCGGCACGCCCACATTTCCCAGCATGCCGTGTCCCATGACAGGATCTAATATGATTTGAATAAGAGCATGTTGGTTGTAATGCACTGGATTCTAATGACATGAGGTGAAAATCCTCCTAATGGTGATTGGTCAGTCCTCGTGTGGGTCTAGACAGCCCCTCGCCTCCAGACTTTGAACCATTACACATGCGGTGGAGATGATGTATAATTTCATTACCATCAGTTGGACTTCAGCATGTTCTCTGAAGTGAAATCCTCAGAACCCAGAATGCTGGTATTCCATGCCGTTTCAGCAAAGCGGCTCCAATCCAATCCAATCCTGTCCAATCCTGTGGGACGTGGCGTGAATGGAGCCGTACTGTAATGTGGCGGTGTCTCAATACTTTTGTCTGTGTAGTGTTATAACTGTATGAATGAAGCTGGCGGAACTCTGATGAGCCTCCGGTCTCGATGACATAAGACATCTTACTTTAGGAGGTTCCTCACCCGAGGGGCAGCTGCAGAACTGTTCACTCTCACTCCTGTATCTGAATGAACAGCACGGCCCTGCAGGCAGTTATCATTAGCAGATTGGTGGGGACCTGCCGAGGGGTGAGACTTAATTAAAAAAAGTGTGAGAGCACTGGAGATGATGTGTAGGAAGCAATGGGGATATCATTGCAGAACCTGCAGAACCTGCCTTGCGATGTCCATTACAGTTTTCAGTGGTGTAGTGGTTAGCACTTCCGTCTCTCAGTGCTGGGGGATCCAGGTTCGAATCCCGATCTGGGTGAAGTTTCCATGGTCTCCCTGTGTCCGCGTGGGTTTCCTCCCACGGTCCAAAAAGATGGATTCAGGGTGAATTGGCTGCACTAAAGGGATCCTAGCTAGTGTGTGTCTGTGAATGAGTGTGCCCAGCGATAGATTGGTGTATCCACCCAACGCCTGAAAAGTTCTCCCCTGGATGGGCCTGGGGAACACTAGTGTGGCGCTGGGCCGTGGGAGGAGAGGTGGAGCCGACCTGTGTAGTGCACCTGATCCGGCTCCGTCTGATGATGTGTGCTGCCTGTTACCTCACACGCAGGGAGAGCGCTTTCATGGACCTGGACAGGAGCGCAATAAGTGTGCAATAAGCCCCCTTCCTACCCCAGGTTCTCTTTCGGGCCCACCCCTCGTTGCAATGAGATTACATTACATTACATTTGGTCATTTATTGGACGCTTTTATCCAAAGCGACTTACAAGGTGAGCACAGGGTTCATCACAACATCCCTGGAGCAATGAGGGTTAAGGGTCTTGCTCAAGGACCCACAATGGTAACTTCAGTGGACCTGGGATTTGAACCCATAACCTTCAGATTGATAACCCAACACCCTGACCACTGAGCTACCGCTCCCGCTCCCAATAATATGAGGTGAGGTGAGGGATTGTGGGCACCTGTAGTGATCTGTAGAGCATTTACAGTCGTGCACAAGCACCGAATTATGATGTCACTGAAGTTTGTGTAAGTGGATCTGATATGGATCCTGAATGATGTTAAACAGTATATCTGAACCTCCGTGCCTCATGTCACTGTCGTAGCGGAACCGTTCAGGCTTTACAGCTTCGTAAATGGCATTTAATTTCCCGTGAGTAATGTACAGGGTCTGATCTATTCAAACTGTCGGGAAGCTTTACCTCCCGTCTGGCTTCCATAAAGGGCAAAGACGCCGCAAAGATAGTCGCAGTGTGTAATCTGACAGTGAATCATTACGTGGCATATACATATAGCATAAGTTACAATCAAGAGATTCAAGAGATAGGACGCGTTCCGTTTCGGGTCGTTCAAAGGTCACGAGCACCGTTTTATTTCCCAATTAAAGGCTTGTTTGTTCAGCTTTTAACGACGGTACAGTGCCGCGTGGTGCTCTTGAGCTTTAGGCTTTGAATCCGATCAGAACGCGGATCGATCCAGACGTGATGTAGCTGCGCAGCATCCCACACCAGAGATGTCGGTACAAAAGAGCTTTGTGGTGCAGCATGGTACGGTGTGTGTGCATGACTCATTGGAGACTTGGGGAGCTCCTGTGGTGGGTGGAATCCACCTCGATGGTTGCACTCCAACTTCACCTTCTGTACACGCTTCAGCTGGAACAAGTGGAACGAACCAAACTGTGGAACTTCTCCACCAGCTTCACATTTTTGATTACCGTCGGTGGTAATTGGAGTTGGGCGGTGGTCGATGTTGCTACAATCTGAAAACATGTTTGCTTCACTCACCGTATAGATGGATTTTGTAGTTCTGTAGTTACACTGTAAAGATAATCCTCATAACTTCATCACAGCCTGCTTTCCCCAAATTTAAAGCCGGCTGGATGCTGTTGCCTGGGCTTTTTTTGTTTTTTAGGTGGTGAATGATGCACAGCACTGTAGTGACACCGACATGGAGGTGTGGTGTCTTGGTAGGTTTAACTAGTCTATAGTCTTGGACTCTATAACCATTGTAGCTTCTCACTGTGCACTTTGTCTATTTGCTCCACCCTGCGCAAAACCACCTACTTAACAGTAGGTTCTAGTTTTCGACGCGTGTGCCATGGTACTCGTTCTGAAGTGAAGTTAATTAAACAGACAGTGATTCGAAGGCGGGACACTCACAGCACTGTGCATAGTGAGTGCACGTCCTGATCCACCACCTCGTCCCCACAGTGGTTTCAGTGACGGGTGAGGATGGAGTCCTGTGTTCAGTCTGCATGCTGATATTCTCAGTGATGATTACGGTGATGGTTATTGATACAGAACCTCATCCAGCTCCAGATCTGATTATATATATGTAATCCTGTTTGCACACGTCTGTGCTGTATGGGTGTCGCCCGCCCGCCCGCCCGTCCTCCCTCTCTCTCCTGTCTGTCTACCCTTTGGCCTGTTTTCCTCCATCTCTCCTTCTCTCTCTCTCATCCTTCTGATGTGTTTCTTCCTGTTTGTCTCACCCACACGTTTGCTCTCTCTCTCTGTCCCTCTCTCTCTCTCACTCTTTGATAAATAATTATTTGTGGATTCACTCAATCTTGCCGTTCTTCAACAAACGCAGCCCCCGGTGTTGCCCGTCTCCTCTCCCGTGACCCCTCCTAGCCCCCCCACCTCCTCCTCTCCTCCCCGTTTTTCTTTTCCAGTGTTATTCCGGTGGGAAGTGGAGCAGGAGTGTTATTGGAGAGCCTGCGAGACTAAAATGGAAAGCATGCGAGGAGAGCTGAAGTGAAAGGCTGTAATAAAATCTCTTTATTTGCAATCGAACGCGGCCGAGTGAGTCAAGCTCGCCCGCTAAACGACGCCCGCCGTGATTGTATACCATTATAGCCCATTATAATGCAACACAAAGAGATGCGGTCGGAGCCACGTCACCCTCGCAGCAATTAACGGGCTTTCTCGCACTCGGGTACGGGCGGCCCGGGTGCGCACCTGAAGCGGAGTCTCGCGTGCGGCGTGATCCGCGGGATGAGACGATCATCCCCGAGAAAAGGAAGGCAGACGGCGAGTAAAACTAATAAAGCAATCGCTGACGGTTAAATAGATAACAAGAGGCTTCTCGAACGCTCGCCATGCCCATAGGAGCGCAGCGCAATCTCAGCTATTGATTATTGATAATCGTCCACCCACGCTCGCCAGCCTCTAACACACTCCAGCTCCTGATGAGATGAAGCTTTTATTGCAGAGAAGTGCTAATGGGGAGTGTATGTGTGTGTGTGTGTGTGTGTCCGTCTTCCTGCGTGGCTCGGTGTCAGCTGCCTGTATGGATGGAGACAGGATATTCCCGTTAAGACCACCTCATGTCTGCAAGAATCCTAACATCTTCTCCCTGGCCAAGGTCTTTGTCACGTGTACCGACGCTCACAGGTCTTTCCAGCAAGGCAGTCCCCACTTCAGCGCTCGTCCTCACAATCCCCATTCTTAAAATCGCAGCGTGTTAAATCCAGATCTGAGGGAGGGAGGGTTACAGAGGAGGTGAGGAATCATTCAGACGTGTCTGTATCTGGATGGCGCTCCTGTCATCCGGCGGAGAACAGTGTGTCCATTTTGTTTATGATTTTCAGAATATAATACGTATAGAACATGTAAACCGTGTCCATCACATCGCCACTAGTGTAACTATTCAAGCATCAGGTCATTTGGGATCACTGTGTGCCTCTTATTTAGAGGGTACAGTTTGGATGAAGTGAAGCTGCGGTGGCAGAACCTCGGCCCAAACGCCGTCGATCACAGAACCCGAATAGATTTTCAATAGTTATCCCCAACATCTTGTGAAAAGCCCTTTAGACGTGTGGACGCTGATCTAGATGTAAATGGGAGTGTTCTCCCTTCAACTTCTGTCCATATGTTTGTTCTGTACACTGAATACGCTTAAAGTTCTCATACATCATTCATTCATTAGATACTGGGGTCCTGAAGTGTATTATGGTAGTCGTGGCAACCATTGTTTATGAGGGATTTTGGTGCTGTGAAACAAATACTTTATGAGGGATTACAATAGTCATTTCAGCTTTTTTAAGAGGGATTATACTGTGTGTGGGAACTGTTGTTCATGAGGTATTATAGTAGCTGTGGCAACATTGGTACAAAAAGGATTATAGCGGTAGTGGCAACTATTGTTTAAGGGATTATAGTAGTTGTGGCAATCTTTTTTTATGAGAGATTATAGAAGGTGTTTCATCATTTGTTCAATAGGGATTATAACTGTAGTGGCAACCTTTAATTATGAGGGAATACATTACGTGTGGCAACCTTTGTTTATGAAAGATTATAGTAGGTGAGGCAATTGTTCAGTCATGATTATAGCATCTGTGGCAATGTTTGTTAAAGAGGGTTTATAGTTGGCAACCCTTGTTTTTCTGGGGTTATTGTCATAGTGGTAACCTTTGTTAATGAGAGATTTTAGTAGTTGTGGCATCTGTTGATATCTGTAAAATAATATATTAGAATGTAATTTTTGGAAGGATATCTCTATTGTGGGATGTAAACATGTTAATTTAAAAAAACAATAAAACATGTATTTTGTCCACACGTGCGTCTGTCGATGAAGACTTTAGTTCGTCTGTATATTTAGACATTTGTCTGGCGGTACGTCTCGTGTTGCAGCAGACTGAAAAAACCCCAGAAAACTATGATCCATGACGATCTCATCACCGAGACCTTTTACTGCCCTCATTCCTCACAACTTCATTACCTTCTAGACAGCTTCCAACCATTTTCTAATTAAGGGGTGGAGCTAATAACAATCACTCAGCTGACGGCAATCCAGATCAGTCCTTACACTCAGGGGTCGTTTGATTAGGTATTGTTTATGTGATTGTTTAATTTTATCATCCTACTTTTTCCATATAAATAAAACACAGCTGGAGTTTTAAGCCAACGCAGTGTGACTGCTGGACTGAGAACAATCCACCACCCAAATAGTGCGGGATGTTTAATTATTAGGAGTAATTATTAGAGTAACAGGGATGACAGAATGGAATTATAGAACTACAAAGTTTAAAATTAATAACAGTGATAACCGTGCCTTTCCTCGCTCTCTGAACATTACAGTATGGGCTCGAGGCACCTGACATAGTCATATGTCAAGATTCAGCCAGCGATCAATAGGTTTCACCATCATTTCTCTAACAGCACAAGCCCCCTGGGGGCGTTAGTGTGCGAGTGTATGAGTGGAGGAATGTGCCGTGAATTTACCAGGCTTTAGTATAAAGGTTGTGTGTGTGTGTGTGTATATATATATATATATATATATATATATATATATATATATATATATATATATATATATATACACACACATATATATACCTTTAAACTAAAGCCTGGTGTGTGTGTATGTGTGTGTGTGTGGGGGGGGGATACTGCTTTGTACCGAGTCCTGAGCTCCTCAGTGTCAGTGCACGCATGTGTGTGTCAGTACATATATGTTCTCTTTGCTCCTTTCTCCTGTTTGGCTCTGAGTAGCGCCTGTAATTGGGTTCTCAGGAGTGTAATGGTGTATGTCAGAATGTAATCAACTGCGCCTGTATGTGTCAGTCAAAGTGTAATTGAGCTTAACTGTGTGTGTGTGTGTATATGAATGTGTGTGGGTTTAATTAAATGTAAATTGAGTTGGAAGGTTGCGATACCTCAGTAAGGACCCAAGTGGAGGCAGGTGCAGTGGAGAACCTTACTTCCAGCGCACACCTCTTTGATTTTGAGTTGGAAAGCAGACAGTTGGTTTGATCAACTGCAATTCTGCTTTGATACTAAGAGGAGGACAGGAGCGAGAACGGTTCTGGTGGATTGTGATGTCACGACTTAAATGTTCTGATATAACATTAGAACGGTCTGATTACCTGATCCATTCAAACATCCGAGTGTCTGATCAAAATGAGTCCTGATCTGTCATCTGCATCCAGCCACGGAATGAGTTAACGTTCTGAACTACGCCTGAGATTCCAGCTGCAGCGCTGCATATATGTTGCTTATTTCTGCTTCATGTCTTCACTGTGACCTGAATTATCGATACACCGTGACGGAAGCATCCATCCTCATGAGAAACATTCCAATTACCTGCTGTCACCCGTACACTACCACGCCATTGGTCAGCCTTCACCTTCTCCATACATCAGCGGATAAAGACGCTCGCAGGAGCAGCTGACCCTGTGGCCGCTGCTGACCCTCGATCACTCTTACCCTCTTGCCTCTTTTCAACCAGCTTGCAGACCGTTGGCAGAACCTTCGGCGGGTAGGTCAACTACCTTCCCCATTCCGCCTCCCCTCCCGACCGGCATCCGTTTGCCCCAGCGCAGGACGTTCTTCGGACTGATGCACGTCTGTGTGCTCGATTGAATAGAGCCTGGAACCTGAGGTGGAGAGAGGATGGTAGATCACGCCGTCGTCCTCTTCATCCTTCCTCCACACAAACTCACAGATCCACATGTGCATGACGTCTTGATTGCTGAAGAACCTTCTGTGCATTTTCTTCTAAATGCAAGGATGACCGCTGGAGAATATGCCTTTAAAGCCGCAGGCGTCTTCATCATCCCAGGCTTCGGCACTAATCTGCCACATGCTGGGACATGATAAGTCCTGGAGACCGGATTAATGGGGAACAGGAATCGATTTTGGTCAAACGGCTGACTGATGTAACTGCCCTGCCATGATCCTGTTACCCCTGACAACTCTGCACCTTCTATATCTCGCCCTGTTTTCTATAGACTGCACGCTGACCATAAGCAGAACCTTTGGCAGGACCTTTAATTAGCACATATTACCCTTTGGTTCCTCCTCAATCCCTGTTCCTCCCTCACAGTTGTTTTGGAAATGCTTTGAGATGTAGTCAGAATATGTATTTTTTGTGTATTTACTGTATTTATATGGCGTCATGCAAAAAAAAAAAAAAAAAAAAAAGAAACTTGTTGCTAAATTCATAAAAACTCATTGCACTGTCCTAGAACATCTCTGGGCTCTTACACCACCATGGATGTACTGTGTGTACCTCTGGTAGCCAATTATAATGTTCTTTTGCCATCTGTTAAACCCAGTTTTATCCGTCGGACGGGCAGATGGTGAATTATGAATCATTTTTATTGCTGAATCCCTGAAATTGCTGCTGAATTGAGCGAACGTCATTTAGAAATTTTACTTAAATTCATAAAACCATCATCCAACACCATCATCCACCACCCTAATAATGCCTGCTCTGTGGGTGGTTCTGATCATCAGAGAACAGAGTAAAGGGGACAGAGTATGTAGAGGAACAGATGGACTACAAAATGGAATTTTAGAACTACAGAAAAACATCTGTATGATAAGTGGAGAGAGAGTGAGATGATCACTTGCGAGTTGCTTTCTGCTGAAAGAACTAAATGTTAATGTCATCCCGGTTTGAACCGTGTTCTCAGGGTGAACCTCTCAGTGAAGTGGTGTGTGTGTGTGTGTGGGGGGGGGGTGCAAATGTGGAGATGCAGATCCCAACAGAAAGTTTTATAAAGTGGCAAAAGGTTGAAAGAAAACGTGATAGATGGTGGAACAGTTTCAGTTAGTATTTTGGGATAATTAAAATGGAGTGAAATGCCAAAATCATTACATCCCTTCCCTTTTTTTGAAGAGGGATAAAGAAATGCCCTTTCTTTGCTGCTTAACTTAATAAAGGAGGGATTTTAGAGAGAGAATAACTATCCAAATAACCAATTAATCTTCAATATGTAATAACACAACCTGTGTGTGAGAGAGAGAGCGAGAGAGAATGCTGCTGTCAGTAGATAACGGAACGCATGGAGCCTGTGATTAGTCTGATTTATGTGGTTGCTCTTGTGTTTCTAGTCTGGTTCTGCTGTGACAGACCTCTAGTCAAGCATCATCAACATCCAGACATGAAACAGCCCATAATGTACCTGGTTGAATGAAGCACTAGTTGAAAGTTCAGCAGATGCAGCGTCTCAGATGTAGAGTCTCAGACTAATGATTCATTTGCGAGGGTTTGAGGTGAAGACAGTGTGTGAGATGAAGCTCTTGTAGTACAGAGGTGAAGATGGTGAAGCAGGGTGGAGTGGATGGTGTGCAGGACGGCTCCGTGATGGACGAGTGTCCGCCAGATGTAGAGACCTAAAGACAGGAGAGGGAGGGAGCTGGAGCTGGTGGAGATGACGATGCTGTGATTCTCTTTTGGAGTGATTAATTATAATTTTGTTATAATATAAAGGTCTAGGCACAAAGCAAAATCCAGATCGACAGTTTGGGGAAGGCCTTTTTTTTTCCTGCGCTGTCATGACTTTGGGATGATCTTGGGTGGAGGATGAGTCGTTTACGACTATGATATAGGATTAAGCTGAAGATGTTGGATGGATGGATTATAGAGTCATGTGTGTTGTAACACATCAACCCAGCAGTGTCAGAAGAGAGTTCCTCCAAATGAGACAGAAGGAAGAAGAAGAACCATGTTGCATGTGTTCCTGTCAGTTCGGCCCGAACAAATAGAGCGTGAAATGTGGATTAGTGCCGCACAGCGTCCGTCAAAGACGGAATCGATCGCTTCTAATCGGAGTTCCTTCACACACCGCGAGCCAGCGTGCTCATGCGGGCGCATTACCTCCCACCCACCTGCCCAAACACCGAGCAGCCGGGGCAGTTATGTCTGAGATCACTTTTAATTTCCATCTGGAGCAGAGGAGCTTTTGATAAATGTCTTTGGTCAGGTGGAGGGAGCGCGAGGGCAGCGACGGACGGATGAGAGCATCCAAAGCAGGAGATGAAAGGAGACAGGAAGTGGCTGAAGCTCTTAGGCCGCGCGCCAGCCCATTGGCAGGACATTCAGACGTATAATCGTCCGCTCTTACAGCCAACTTTTTGACAGGAGAACTAATACAATTAGTGAAAGTATCAATCCCACATCCGAAGGTCCTCCGCTTAAAAGGTTCATCATCTTAAGCTCGCGCCGTTCTTAGAATTGAGTGGGTCTCATGCAGGAATTCCGTTCAGTTCCATATTCATGTCTTGGACGGCGTCCTGCTTGGGTTTGTCGGTTGGTGCAAATGCGTGGAGGCAGCAGAACGTGAGGAATGTTGGGGTTGGGGGAGATTACATAATACATAAACCAAATAAAGTCGTGTGGTCATGTTGTACTTGGCGCTTGTTGGTCATGTCCTTATTTGGCAGTCTGGGTCCAGACAGGATTTTTTAAATCCAAAAATAAATGACGTCTGTCATATGGGATGCCGTCAACCCTCACGCCACGGTCCTGTCGACAGGGTGGGGATGTGAGTTGCGGAGCTGGACGGAGCTCTGGCTCCAACTTCCTGACATTTAGTGACCTGCGTGTGGCATCTCGATCACCAAGGACCTCCTGTCCCTCGGGCACGCTGGTGCTTCATGCTTTTTGCACCTTCCCCAGTCCTCTGTCACAAGGAGTTGCGGCACTCTTGTGTCTTTCGATTCTTTGCTTCTTGCACCCTTGCAAGCCCAGTGGCGTCTTCATTGTCCTGGGTTTGGGCACCAATCTGTCACATGCCGGTACGCATTAAGAACCGGAGACAGGATTATCCGGGACAGGAACGGACTCAACTCGCATGAATAACTGACTTGCAAAAAACTGCTGGATGGTGTGGCTGCCATGACAACATGTTCTTCCTTGTAATTCTCTCCACCTTGTATGTCTCTATCCATCTCGTATACAGCTCCCCCCCCCCCCCCCCCTTCTAAGCATTGTCCGGTTGTCCTCACTCATACCACAGGGTTGCCACTAATTTCCAGGGTACATAAATATGTTCAGAACCCTCCTGCATGTCACTGGATCCTCTAATATCTGTTATTAATATCTGTAATATTAATACTTGTCTAGTGACATTACTCCTCTGATACTGTACTCAACCTTAAAGACAACCTCACAAAAAAAAAAAAAATATATATATAAATATATGTCCATTAATGTCCAAATTAATCCCAGTTCAAGCTGCTGGCACATGTCCGCCTTGTAACCTATAGTCATTATTCTGCTCTCTCCTGATTGGAGACTGACAGTTAAAAAACAGAAAGTCTAAAGTGGCAGATGAGGGTAGCAATGATGCATCCATTCATACGTAATATCGTTAAGAGGTATTGATTTAAAGGCATTTAATTTTAAAATCTCCTCTGGGCTTCATGATTCAGCACGATGGGCAGTGCTTCACACCACTTTTTGTTTTATAGTATTTAAAGTTGTGCGTTTGCCTTTAATTCACACGTAAAGCTGCGAGAGTTGCACCTGAGATTCTCTTCTGGCGAATTACCATTATTTACTCTCTAGCACAGCGTACAGCCTGCACCGTAAAAGCTTTAGCACATACGACGCCGGAGGAGAACCCTCTTACAATAGCACACTCACACTTTCCTCCTATTTTGTTTGAGATCAGAATCTTTAGGACAAAACGTACGCTGCAGAATAACGTGTCAGAATAACGCAGGTTAATAATAATAAATTAATTATTTATAAATGTACACTAAACATTACATTTGACTTTGGCATGTTCTCTGTTAGGTCATGGGGTGAATCTGGGTAATAAATGCACACCACACTACATAGACACTAGATTTGGCATGTTCTGTGTTGGGTACCCAAGGGTAACACTAGGTCTTTGGTTTAACTTTGGCATGTTCTGTTTTAGTCACCTATTCAGGAGTTTTTATTGTATAAAAATGTATATTAAATAAAACGGGTTCGTCTGTTTAGCCGGTAATTGCGGACGCACATGTTTAAAACTGTTACTGTTATTACTGCTATTGCTCAGTAGGCGAGTTTTGTTCTCTGTGAAACTGTTGAGCCAGCAGCATCCTGTAGGGAGCGTCGTGTGTGCACCGAGGTCGGGGATTGTATCTATTAAAGAACAGAATCATGTGGACTAACGCCGTCTGTACAGAAACAGATGGACTGCGGTCTGTAATGTTTTTAATACACACCACCTGAAACGGATAAAATGAGCAATGAGGTAGACACGAGGAGGGGGAGCCCAATAAAGTGGCCTGTGAGGTTATCAGCGTGGAACGTTGTATATATTTTTATTTTACAGGTGCTTTTAACCATGTAGAAGTTACAAGAGAAAATCCAATCACATCACAGAGCTGTTAAAGGACATCTGAGTCTGAGTGAGAGAGGTGGTCTCTCTATCACCGGGTTATTACACACAGGACTCACAGAGTGTGTATATTAATGTATATTAAGCAATTGATGTGACTTTGGCATGTTCTCTTTTAAGTCACCTAGTCAGCATTTGCATCTGGGTAATAAATGCATACTAGACTAGCATATTAGATTAGACTTTGAAACGTTCTTTATTGGGTCACATACCCGGGAGGTATGTGATAAATGCATACCAGGGTAGGCTGGGTGATAAATGCACACTAGACATTTTGATGTGACTTTGGCATGTTCTTTTTTTAGGTCACCTGCCCAGGAGGTAAATCTGGGTAACAAATGCACACTATACATTAGAGTTGACTTTTAAACGTTCTCTGTTAGTTCGCCTACCCAGCAGGTGAAGGTGGGTGATCAATGCACACTTTTGAAATGCACAATTTTGATTTCACTTTGGCATGACACCAATATGACGTTCTGCAGCAGGAACGAGCCTTCCCCAAACTGTTCCCACAGAGCTGGAACCAGAGCACAGTCCAGAACGCCTGACTGTGTGTTTGATCCTGTAATCCTGAATGAAAACCTGAGTCCTGATGCTGTTGTGTGCTTTAGGTGGTTGTTGTTGCAGAGTGTGAGGTGGTATCATGCTGATGATTTGCAGTGTAGGTTCCTCTGTTTTAGATTCATGGTGGATGTAATAAGCTGTAAAACAGTGGAGTTAAATGAGATTGTTTGGTTGGTTGAGTAATTTAGAATAATCTGCAGATGCAGGATAAATCGCTCGTCTGTAAAACCGGTGGAGTGAAGATCGCAGCGTTCCTGCAGTAATGATCTCAGCTTTGCGCTGATAACCCGATTGCGGCTGCAGGATTTAAAGAATGACCCTGTGTGATTCATCATCCAGTAACTCATCTCCACCAGACAGTCTGATCTAATCAGATCTAATCACACAAAAGTTCTGGACTTATAACAGATAACAGGCTGAGAAACTGTGCTTCAAAACTAGTACTTACAGTTTGGTAGGCGATTTCAGACATAACTTTACTAATACCAGTAACTCTCTTTTTAGTTTCAGACCCCCCCCACCCCCCTTCAGTCTGGTGGATGCTCTGTACGCCGGTCTGCTCAGCCGTCTCTAACGGCTCTCATTCTCTTCTGAGCTGTCTGTTCTCAAGCTCCAGTGCCTCGGCTTATCGATCTGTTCAGGCCACATAGGACGCTTTCACTTCTTAGCCCCAATTTCAGAAGATTAAGGTTTATTCAATCTGTTGGGTGGAGGATTCGGTTTGTTTTAAAGGCTGAGATGACTGATCCTTTGTAACTCTCGTTCAGATGCTCGGTGGCGGTCTCGCTGAAGCGTCACTGTGGACTTAACGCCACGCTTCCTTTTCCATTTCATACAGTTGGCTCTGAAACGCTGACTGTCCTCGACGGCAGATGCTCCTTTTCTTGAGGCAGGTCTTCTGCAAATCCAGCGCAGCCTCTCTTTTAAACTATCGATCATCTGCTTTATGTATGTGGAAGTGCCATAACACCGGCAGCTCACGGGTCATGAATATTACACTCCTCTTTGTGTTTAGCAGCTAATTAAATGGGAGGAAAGGCAACCAAATCCGTTATTCTTCTTCGTTCCAGACCAGCAGTGCAACCAGCCAGTTTTAATTAGGATCCCTAACGAGGAAACATTAATCAGGCTGATGGTGGTGCAGCCCACATGTGCACTTGCTTGGCCTAAACAAACTCTGAGATAAAACGGTGTCGTCTTTAAATTGCATTATCTGTTCTGGCTCATTTTTACAGTTTGATCATTTTGTATCTCAACATCCCTAATCCCATAGTACCCCAACATCCCAACGTATCAACATCCCTAATGCCCCAACATCCCAACAGTTCAACACCTCAAAATCCTAATGTCCTAATACCCTGACACCTTAACATCTCAACATCCCTAATGCCATAACACCCCAACACCTTAAATCCCTAACATCATGACACCCCAACATCTCTAACCTCCCAACACCTTAACATCCCAAAATCCTAATGTCCTAATACCCTGACACCTTAACATCCCAACATCTTTACTCCCACATCCTTTTAATACCATCGTTATTCACCATGACAGTATTTTATTTGTAATAATTGTTTAATTCTTTAAACTTGAAACATTTTGCAGCTTTAAAAAAAGTTTGGTTTAAAACTGGAAATATTTTTGAAAGTGATGTCTGAAGGAAGTATAATAGGGAGTGTAGGGAGTGTTAATGATGCAGACAGCTGAAAGAGTGTGTGAAACCGGTGTGTGTTGGTTGGTTGGATTATAGTTGGTTGGATTATAGATTATATTCAGAGTGGTGATATTAATGATTAAGATTTGGGTTGTGTTTGTGTGTTGTAATATATTTTTGTTTCTGGCCTTAAATTAGACCCACAGTTGTCTGTTCTAATAATAACTTGAGTTCAACTGCTGAGGTTTGAGATTTTGGGCAGGAAGTAACTGATCACCTCAGTTTCTGTCAGAAAGAAATATGCTGGATGATCCAGCCTTTCTTTCTGTCTGTTTTCTTGTGTGTCTCACTCTCCTGTGTGTGTGTGTGTGTGTGTGTGTGTGTGTGTGTTTGTGTGTGTGTGTGTGTGTGTGAGATTTATTTGGATTTGGATTGATATGTGGTGCAGGCATCACTGTTGCGTATATCAAGCATGAGCCTGAGGCGGTCATATTGGTTATTAGTGTAACTGCGGGATGCTGAGTGTGTGCTTGCTGCTTCGGGTGTGTGAGTGTGTGTGTGTGTGAGTGATAGATCTCTACTATAAACACATAACAGTGTGTATATGTGTTATTTCTTTGCAGGACTCAATGTATTCCCAGGCACTGAAGGGTCTTATTAGTTTGTCCACCATCATCCTACTCGGCCTCATCATCGCTTACCATGCTCGAGAGGTGCAGGTAAATGTGCACACACACACACACACACACGTACACACGTGAAAACTCCTTAATGATATATAGGATGGATGGGGAGGGGGTTGGATGTATACATACAGATGGAGAGACAGATTCCTACACACATATATACATGCATACGTACACACGTACAGAGTAAAAAGAACCAACACGTTGAGCTGCTGATTATAAAATTTATTAAATATATTTAAAGGATCTAAACGATTCTCAATCCAATAATGAAATAATAGTATGAGCTATAAATCCATCAGAACCACAGACCACGGAAATCTGCCCTCATGAATAAATAAAGCAGAGGAACAGGAACCAGTAAGTTTCTTTGTATTTCAGGACGGGTTTCTAGCAAATGCGACGTTCTCTATATGCAGATGTTAACAGATGTATATCACGAAGATCAGATTTAATTATGTCAGGAGCCGTGGACTCGGAGATTTGATTTGCATATCAGTCGTTCATCTCTCTTTATGGCTCCCGGATATTCACTCCTTCTTCTTGCTGTCGTCCATGTTCTCCCGCCTGTCTCTGCGAATGCTGGAGGACCAAACCGTATAGTTTATGCAGCGCCAGTTTTTCGAGCGGGTCAAGCAGATGACCCTAACCTTGACTGCTGTCCTCTTTCGGACGTGCAGTGGGGGTGTTTTTGCAGTGGGTGGATTACAAACGGGGCGTAAAAATAGCAGATTGTTCCAGACTGTGGTTTTATCACAGACTGGATTTCCCGAGCTCATATGAATGGTTTGTTAGCGGAACGTTTTTAAAGAGGCTGCTTCCTTCAGCATCCCGACCCCCTGCTGGTTCTGTTTAAAAGAGGGGTGCACGAACAATTCCCCTGACACTGTTTTCTCCTGCTTAGAGACCGCAAGCAGATCATTCTCACCATACAGATGGACTTTGTAGTTCTACACTTACACACTGTAGTCCATCTGGTTCTCTATTGTTTACGTGCCTGGTGGTTTTTGTGTTCAGCGCTCGGTAGCGCCTTCCAGAGGGAAGGAGTTGGATGATGTTGATGGATGGAAAGAGTCTGTGATGATTTTCTGTGCCCTTTTCCTCGTCCTTAATGTGCAAAGGTCCTGACGGTGGGCAGTGGGGCATTAGTTTTAGCATATGTCACGTGCCGGTACATGATGAGGATTTATGAGCTACAGAAACGGTTTTAATTGGTGTAGCCACCATCGATACCGTGAACACCTTTTCTGTCTCCAGGTGCGTTAAACTCTGTCTATCGTCCTCGGTCCACGTTCCTCCTCCTGCAAGCCTCTTTATCTTGACTTCAGCCACGACACATCAATATTCTGAGTGGATTGTTCACTTGTTTGTTGCAATGTAATAATCAGGGTAACACATAGCGAGATGGGAAATTTCTACATTATCCCTTATGCTGTTCAGTTGGTTGCTATGCCTACCCCATCCTGTAACACATCTTCACAACATGATGTCCTCCCCTGTACTTTATTGTTGGGAGGATCAGGCAGTGTTTTGGCTTCAGTTTAGCTTCCCTTTAGCTCGAAGACTTGCACCAGCGTGATTTTTATTTTTTTTTCCCTCTAGTACAGCTGCCCTTTCGGAGTGGCTTTCTTCACACTTCTCCTATTAGCACAGCATTATGTCTGTATCGCATCTTGCGCATGTCATCACCGATGTCATTAATGCCCTTTAAATGGCCTTTGGTCCTCATTTTGCGTTTCTTTTCAGGTTTACAGCCGGGGTACTCGAATTACAGCCTCCTTTATCCGGGAAAGGTCTCTCATTAGGGCACTGGCTTTCATCTGTGTAAACAAGGTGCTTTCACGGCGCAGGTGTAAAACATGTTTGCAGATGGCATTTACCCATTTTTTGGCGTCGCTGAATATACACTCATGCGCCACCTTTTTGTTTCTGCCCTCATTGTGTATTTTAGCAGCTCCACTTAGCATATAGATGCACTGCGATTACAGACTGTAGTCTGTGCGCAGACCCCCAAACAGTAGATATTTATTTGGGTGGTGGTTCATTCCACCATGATTCAGCACTGTGTCGACACTGACACGTGGTGCTGGTGTGTTCATATGAGATGTGCTGCTAGAATTAGATCAGACTCTTAGATCTTAGTCTCACCAGCCACCAACTTCCTTTAGACGACTTCCTGTAAACAGATTGGACGATGATTAACACAACAAAAAGTGCAGCAACTACAGTACAGTTGAACCACTGTCTTGGATTTCACATGCACACGGGGGAGCAAGGTCGATGTGGGGTATGCACAGAAGATGTGTCTGTCCCATCACAAAGAGGGTGAAAGGTTGGGAAACACCTGAAATGAATTTTCATCCATTTATTTAATGTACCTTCATGTTTGTGGACTGTGGGAGGAAACTAAAGTTGCCTTTGGAATCTCATGCAGGCATACAAAATCCACACAGCAAGGATCATATCCGCCGTCCCCCCAGGAATCAAACCCAGGTTTCTCTCACTGTGGGATGGGAGTGTCCTTCACTGTAATGAGAGACGGTCCCTCGTCTCACATCGTACACAGCGTCAGTCCAAACCGACAGACTGCAGACGGACCGTAGCGTCTAATCAGACGCTCCCTCCAGGACTTGATTGTTTAAAATCACACGGATTCAGTCGGTCCACATAAAACTTGCCGACGCTGCAATTTCAGCCAATCAGCACTCTGTTCCTGCGCTGATCATTTAAATCACAGTGCTTTTTATAATTAGTGTAATTCCACGGCGTCCGTGCCGTGCGGCGGAAACCCACGAGCAGCGCGGAGAAAAGATAACGTTTGTTCACAGGGTCAAACTAATTTCCAAATGATTCACATCTAAGCAGGAAAACGCTGCGTTCCGTAATAATCGGAACGCTAATTAGGGGGGAGTCGTTGGGCCGGCAGTGGTGGATTGGTTCGGCGGCATTGTGTGTTTCTCTGGTTCGGGTGAGGATTCTATAGTGAACTGCTGTTCCCACTCAGACCAGTAGGTTTTAATATGAATCTTTTTATGTCCTTGTTGTCCTTTTTATTCATCTCCACCTATGGAATTATGTGGGGGGTGGAGACTTCTCAGCGTTGCACAACATGCTGTTGTGTTAGTGTGTTGCATTGGAAAGACTGGATCAGACACAGTAGTGCTGCTGGAGTTGTTAAACACCTTATTGTTGGACTGAGAGACCGCTGACGTTTAGGCAACGTCCTGAAGGCGGCTTCCTGTAGGAAGCATTCTAAAGGCAGTGTCTTTAAGGTTGCGTCCTATAAGTAGTGTCCTGAAGGCGGTGTATTTCAGGAATCCTTTACCTGCCAAATAATCCCTGCTGTCTGGAGGTCCTGAACAAAGAGGAATTTGTCAGTTTACAGGGAGCTGTCAGCTTGGTCTGTGTTTAAGTCAGTGAGTGTGCATTCGCGTTTAACCAGGAGCTGGACATCCTGTGTATGTCTCTGGGGTGATGACTCTTTCTCTCTGGCCTCCCTGGAGGAGGGGTGAGGGTGTGCACTTGGGCGAGAGTGCATGCATAACTGAGCACCGATTATTAGAGAGGGCAGAAATCAGAGTGCTGGAAAAATCAGGCGGCAGGTGTGAAGGACCCGACCGAACTGTCATGTAATTAGTTATTGATTATTGATCTGTTCTGCACCCCAATGCGAATTGACACATCGATAAGACATTGTGCCATTCGTTCCTTACACTCGCACCCTAAACGAGAGTGTCCTCAGGAGCCACCCGTCCAAATAACTTGAAATCGTTGAGCATTTGATTGGCGCTCCTTCTGTGATCATGACTCAGATTCACTGATTCAAGTGATTCAACACGGCAGCTGAAGCCTGTACAACATGTCGACCTGAAGGTGTCATCCTGAAGGTATAGTCCCTAAGACATCGTCCTGAAGGCATAGTCCAGAAGGCATAGTCATTTAGACAGCATCCAGCGTCCTGTTGACAGTGTCTGGTAGGCAGTGTCCTGAAGCCACGTCCTGTAGACAGCGTCCTGGAGGCATCGTCCTTTAGAATTATTAGAGAGAGAGCAATATATCATTGTGTCATTACTGCATTTACCTTCTGTCAGTCTTCCAAAGGAACTCCTCCACCTCCTCCAAACCACCTCCTCCAAAGTTCTATGGGATATTTTTGGGATTCTTGTCTTCAGATCACAGAGGGTCAGGAATCCTTAAACCCCTGATCTTTATGGTTAGAGCTTCGGGTTAAGCTTGGGCACTTGAGTCAATAAGCCAAGTCTCTCAAACTTCAAAGTTCTTGTCCCCAATTTTTGGAGGAGTGTGGATAAAAAAAATCATTTAGGATCTGCCAGGACTTGATGGAGGTGATGACGTATTGTTGCTTAACAATGTCTCCAGGGTCTTATTAGAAACAGCGACCCCATTCCATCAAACCTCCACCGTAAGACATGGAATTACGGTCTTTTGTTCCCCGACATTTCGGCAAAACCCACCTTGAAAGCTTTTGGTTTTTATTTTTTTTTATTTTTTAGTTTGAGTCGTTTTTGTCTTATTACACCACACAATCCAGTTCCTGTCAAGTGTTTATTAATGTCTGAACTGCAGGCGCATTCATTCATTGTAGGATGAAAGCAAACACTTTGTCTTCACACAGACTCAGAGTACCTTTGTGGGTTACAGTTGGGTGTATAAATTTGAAATGATTGGCTTTAAAGTAGTGCAGAGTGCCATGAATTCAGGTCCCGATGCGTGAAACGACAGGTGAAAACGCAGGGAGACTGCAGCCTCGCCACCAGCACGGTGGGGTTCATAAGTCATAAGTGTGAGTCATAAGTTGAGGTGGGTTTTAATTTGGGGTAGGTTGAGTTTTAAATGGCTATTTATGCAGCTCATCTTAAAGAGCGAAGTTGGCAAAGTGTTTACTCCCCCAATCGGAAACAGCACACATAGAATTGCCACTCGGCTGTCAGCCAACAGCAAAGCGTCATCAGTCACACGAAAAAAAATGGCAGCGTGCAGTAAGCCGCAAACCCCCTGCTGGTCCTAAACATAACCTGAAGGGATGTCCGTGATGTTTGCAGCATTGCTCTTGCCTCTTGACCTTAGGTGGTGCAGCTGGGGAGGACAAGGGCTCCCCCTAGTTTCTAGCAGAAGACCATTATGCACCTCTTTAATCTTTGTGGGGTTTTTTTTGTGGGGTGCTCTGAGGCAATTTTCTGTGTGACTCTGGACTGTTATTAGTCTCGTGTGGTTTTCTGTCCTGTGTGCAGTTGCCCCCTTTTAGCAGCATGCTGTAGCCCATCACACCAACAGATAAAACCATGAAAACAATGAAAAAGTATTCAACACGGTCTGTAATTCGCCTTGAAGCTGATTATGAACCACACTGAACTCAGAGCAGATTTGTAATGTAATACTGTCTTTCTTGCATAATTCCACATTATGAAACTGCAGAACCCCCCCAGGCGAGGAGAAAAACCTGAGCATTCGGTTCCCATCACGTCGACACGCGGTGTTCGGCTGCATGCGGGCCGTTTGGATGAAACTAATTTGTCAGGTACAACGTACCGTCAGTGTCTGTCTGACAAACTCATTCATCACGAGCTCACATGAATAACAGCACCGTAAACGAATGAGGGCCGAGCAGGTATCGATCTCATACATGTTTATTAGTTTCATCTGTTTTTATTAAATAGATATTTTATTATGAATAATGACCTGTGTGTCTAATAAAGTAGAGTAGCTGTCAAAGCTTTGGACACGCCCCATTTTTGCTCCACTTATAGTGGAACTATAAGTTTATATTGTTTTATATTTACTTTATATATTGTATGGAGATGGATTCTGTATTTCTACAATTCCAGATTGTAGTCCTACAGTACATACTGTGTACTCTGTTCTAATGGTCAGAACCCCAATAGTACCACCACAGAGCAGGGATTATTGGGTGGGTGCATTATTCCTATCCCAGCAGTGTCACTGAAGTGTTTAAATGAAACTACAGCAGCACTGCTGCACTAACACCCCCTCACCACATCAGTGTCACTGCAGAACTGACAATAAACAATCCACCACCCAAATGATACCTGTTCTGTGATGCTCCTGACCAATAGATAACAAAGAACCAGCAGGGGACTAACAGAAACAAAGAACACAGATGGACTATAGTCTGGAATTGTAAAACTACAAAGTCCATCTATATGATAAGTGGAGGAAATAGACGATGGAGCAAGAAGGGGACGTGTCCAAACTTTTGACTGATACTGTACATAAGACTTGTTTCTTTTCTTTGACAAGCCAAATCTTTTTTAAAGCAACCCAAAGACTGTGGATTGTGTCTCAGACCGCAGACCGTATGGTTCCTCCTGTTTCTGTAGCATCTGCTTTTGGATTCTCCTCTTGTCCTCGGCTTTGAGCTCCTCAAACTCTCCTTATTAGAGATTTCAAACCGAGGCGGCTCTCATTTCGGCAGCGGCTTCTTGCCGTTTGTTAGATGATGAGCTGGAGCTATGACTTAAGTTGCTTTGAAGAGTATACGGGCCTCTGAGCGCTGACAGGACTTCACTCGCCTGACGCTGCCGACGGGAACGTTGATTCCGTGTCATTTCAGCACAGCGCTGTCCCTCGATGAACTTCAGCGTCATCCTTCACTTCGGAAAGACCACACACTTTCTCCTGTCTGTCTCAAACGTGCCGCTGCGCTATTCACTAAATCAGCAAAAGTATCAGGACACAGCTTAAAATTATTGAATTTCAGTGTTTTATTTGATTAGTAGTGCAAGAAACAGCGATATATACAGTCTGTCATTTATAATAACTCATTTATTCTTCAGTCTCTCGATACCCAGCAAGTAATTTTGTCCATGCAGTGTCTGGAGAAATAGAGAGGTTGTGCCAAAATAGGGATCAAGTGTGACTATCGGGATCGTTTTGCTACTGTGACCCCGAATAGGAAAAAAAAAAGAAAGAAAATGATGGAGATATGTATATGAGCTGAAAGCTAATGCCACCTCATTAAGGTTGGATCGAAAAAATGTCTCGTCATCAAATATTTCACCGAATGGCTTTATCTGCCATCGGTCTCAGAGCTCATGCGGCAATAATGAGTGAGGGAACACAGTGGGTTATGACCTCATTAGAAACAGCGGATGGCGCAGTTGTCGTTCTCTTTCATCCCAAACGTGTTCGATGGGGTCGCGGTCAGGACCCTGAGCAGAACAGACACTTACCTCCATATTCAGCTCATCAGATCCTTTATTTATACATGTCCTGATGCCGGCGGAGACCTCGTCAGCTTTAAACTTTCTGACACTAAAGCCAGTGTCATGTTTCAAACACTAAACAGGGTGATGACATCACAGGACATCCCATTCTTAATACTCGGTCCATATGGTGGCGGTGGGGTCTTGGTGCCCGCTTCGCAGCAGGAAGGTCCAAGGCACATGAGGGCTATTTTGTCTAGTTTGCATGTTCTCCCTGGATGTTCCCACCTATTAGCAAAACATGCTAATAGGTGAACTGGCGATATTAATTAGATATTGTAACTAAAAGCACATTTGTCATTGTTCTTTTCACCCTTATGGACAAGTCCCTCATTGTGTTTGTTTGGACCTGCACTGCAAGGAACTGGACACCTGTGCATGATGCTGAAATAAACAACGACAAATGTGCTTTTCTGTAGCGCAGTTACATTACACCACAGCATCCATTGCTCCGGAGCTGGGGTATCATGACTGAACCATGTGCCACCATCGAGAGTTTCTTCCATGTCAGTTCAGGACAGCGTGAGGTTTATTATTGTATAACTCAGTGTTGACTCAGTGCCCCACCCTCTTCTGAGAGTGAAGCTGTGATCTTATGTCATATGTGTGCACACTATGTACCACGAAGCCTGAAGCCGTGTGTGTGTGTGTGTGTGTGTGTGTGTGTGTGTGTGTGTGTGTGTGTGTGTGTGTGTGTGTGTGTGTGTGTGTATCATGGTGATGTAATCAGGACACTCGTCATTAGTATTCTGGGTTAATTAGGCATATCTGGTGCAACCCCTATTTGGCACAAGATGTCTGGTGTTTTGACGTCTGACCCTGTGTGTGTGTGTGTGTGTGTGTGTGTGTGTGTGTGTGTGTGTGTGTGTGTGTGTGTGTGTAATATTGGGTAATGAGCTGTGGTGGTCTTTTCCTTTATAGTAACAAAGTGTCTTATCTCTGTTAGTACCACGTCATGAGGACAGACCCCCCCCATCCTCTGCTCTCCCTCCCTCTCATTCCACATTAGTCCCTTTTTCCTCCTCGTATTTAAATGTCTTTTCTTTTCTTACTTCCCCAATACTGGCCCTGTTGAACTAGAGTATCGAGGTCTCTCTCTCTCGCAAGCACTCTCTTGCTCTCGCGATGGAAGAAGGTGATGCCGTCCCGTCATTCACGTTGACCGATCACCTTCACTAATGAAATTTAATTATTAAATATCCGACTGGAGATTCAGCCCCAAAAAAAGGCTGACGAGAAACAAAGAGGAAGAGCGGGGCGGGAGGAACCGAGCGTAGGAAACGAGAGAAATGAAAGGGGCTGTGCACAGAGGGAAAGATGGATGATGATGGACGACGGAGCTTCGGCTCCGAATATTTTCCCATATTGCTGGAATCTGTAATGTTCATGCTATCGGAACAAAGTGCATGATGGACAGTTACTGGGATTCTGCTGAAGGTGTGGCAGTTTTATCCTGCCGTGAGTCACCGCGGGTCTGGAGCACCCCTGAAATGGGGTTGCTTTGCACAGATTTCCTAATTTCCATACCCTCATACATCATTCAGTGCCAAGTGAAACTTTTCATTCGACCCTGATCTTTACTTGGGACAAAAACAATCCCTGTTACCTTGCGCGGCATACTGGTACAATGGGGGGGGGGGGGGGGGTACTACCGGCTCCCACCACACAAGACAGAAAACCACAAAGGACTAATGATACTTTAAATAGTTTATTAAAATAATCATCAGAAAATCAATATAAAATACATCACATCCTTCATCAGGCAGCTTACTGTAGGCGGCATCCTGTAGGGGTCCTACGTGACCCGAACTACACAAACCATACCTGAGGTGGTGCTACACTTACTGCTGCGAATGCACACAGATGTTTACCTCAGAGAGCGTGTGCACCCCCACACTAAATACTTCTGGTCCTGATGCCGCTGTTTCAGCTGATGTAAGCATTTGGTTTTAATGAAATGACACTGTGTCGTGTCATCCCCTGTACCGGTTCCCTTTAACAAATCCAGACGGACGGAACCCTCCTTGCTTTGTAGCACTGTTTGGAGGTGGTAGAGCAGAGTCGTGATCACTCCTGAATGGATCGCAGCCATGCGCATGGTCTTGGGGCAGGACCGTGTTTTCTGTACTCAGCATGGGTCATGACGCAAGTGCAGATATGGGTCATTCCAACAATATGGCGCCTGTTGGGTCCAAAAATCATCCAGGACTGTGTTTCTAAAATGCAGCGTGAAAGCAGAATGTAAAATGTAATTCATTATTACAATAATTATAATAATATGCAAATGTGACGAATTAGTAATCAGTATAAATGTTTTTGCAGACGCTCGTTTCGTTTCATTCACATGTGACCTCTCACATTAGGATTTCAATTCTGTCCAGAACGGAATCTGCCACCTGTTAAGGGGTGTGGTATCGCACCCACGCCCTTCGTCCACACGCTGCGACTGTACGGAAAGTCTTATGGATACTAGGGTGTGTCTTTGGTTCTGTGAGTGGATCCTGTTAGGTTGATGGAATGTTCTTTTGTGTAAACTAGACTATAAGTGTGTGTGTGTCTGATCACTACACAGTTTGTACATTGTACATCCTTCACTGCTGATGCTGCCCGCCCGGCCTCAGGGAAGATGAGTTCCCCACTGAGCCATGGTCCTCACAAGGTTTTTTTCAGGAAACTGAAAATGGATGTCTAGCGTTGTCTGTGGTGGTTCTGTGGAATTACAGTGGAGTAATGAAGTATGTACCACAGACTGTGAGTGCAGAACCAAAAAGTGGAACTGATGAAATGGACAATGATGGTGGAAACATAGTTTATTACCTAGTAAAGTGTTCAGTAAGGGGAATAGATCCAAGCATTATCGACACAAGTCACGACACTGTCTTTATGGCTCCATGTGGACACGTCGTGTGGAGAAATCACATTACACTGGAACCCATCACCGTAATGCCTGATATTCAGTCCATTAACATGGACCACGCTGCCCGATACAAACATTCCCACACACACACACACACACACACACACATACACACAGTCCCTGATAAACATCCAGCAGCAGATTCTTATAATAATAAAGTCAAAGGAATTATTTATGTAGAACGCTTTCAGAATCTAATTTCCTTTTGTTTGTTCTTTGTTTTGTTGAGGGCATGGTAGTTCAGTGGTTGGTGTTTTTGGCTTTCAATCTGAAGGTTGTGGGTTCATCATGTGACAGGCTGTTTCCATAAGGGGGCGCCAGAGTGGATTTAGTATTGCTATTATTATTTCCATCTAACCATGTCCTGACTAATTTCCTCCCTCTACACATCCCTAAACCTCCTCTTCAGCCTTCCTCTCTTCCTCCTGTCTGGTAGCTCCATCCTCAGCATCATCCCTCCGCCGTACATTGTACATGTCACATCCACATCAATCGATGTCCTACCTGTGCCATTACATTAATAAACACATTTCTCATCTTCTCCATCCATCATCACTCCCAGTGAGAGTCTTCATCTTCATCTCCATCACATCCTCTTCTGCCCTTTGATTCCCGGCTATAGACTACTGTGCTGTACTCCACCCTTCTTCATCTCTCTATCACATTCTCCATTATTTCATACTCAATCCCAATTTTTAAAACTCATCCTATCTGCTCCTCAACCTCTTACAAATGAACTATTCCATCCTAATCCCTAACCTTCATTCCCCATCCCCCTAATGTCCACCTCCACCTCTTTACACTGACCTGCTCCATACGCTTACCACAGAACACAATGTCATCTACAAACATCATATTTCATGGAGTCTCCTGTCTGACCTCGTCTGTCAGCTTCATGCTACAGTGATTATTAATTGATCCTTCATTTGTTAATGGGGTCTAACTAATTAGTTTGGTAAAATACATGTACATTTTTATACCCGCCGGAGAAACTGCTACTTTTTGGCATTAGAAACCCGAAAGGCAGTGTGTAAAGGACCTAATAGTTTAGCCTCATAATCAATAAGGGACGTATCCAACATCATTTAATCATCCGTGTGGTTTACTGTACGACGTCTAATACGCAAAGCCTTTCTGTGGCAACAAAACACGCTAATGTGAGTGCGTATTAACACACACTTCTTGCCCCGGGCAATTGTATTACTAATTAATTAGGGTATTTAATCACTTGTCACTTGCAGAGAGATCTGCCCCGCCCTCATACACACTGCAACCGTAATGAGTTTATTGAATATAAAATCCTTCATCAGTCCAGGCAGCCGTCGAGTCGTGTGATGTAATGATGGCAACAGTTTCACATGATGATATTCATTTGGTCCGAAAATAATAATAGATTGTGGATTTAGTTTTTAATATTAGAGGTTGTATTCGCGATTTGCTTTTGAGGATGCAGCTGAGGGAGTGTTAACACAACGGCAAAGACGGCATGACTAATTCCTGCTTCACTTAGTGAGTCGCCTGAAACTAATAGGAGTATTGATTTAAGCCGCACCGAACCAGTCGTTTCATTTCCCTCAGTTCGCACAATTTGCACCACAAACTCATTCCTAACCAAACGTTCACTTACCTTACCATCGACATGGGGAACCCAGCCATGACCCCAATTGAGAATTAAGTGGAAGATTACATGATATGGGGGAATTTAGAGCCTTAAATTTACCTTGAATCCATGTTTTTGGTCTGTGGGATGAAACCGGGGAACCCGGAGGAAACCCACGCGGACACGGGGAGAACAAGGAAACTCCACCACTACCCTAGTACCCTAGTGCTAACCACTGTGCCTCCCGAGATGAGGTTTTAATGGTTTAAATAAGATTTTAGATCAGAAACAGAGTCAGGACACAATAAGAACCTTCAAACACAAACTAATGGAGGGTGTTACAAAACTTTAGCCACTGCTGTGCTGAGATCCATCCACCACCCAAATAATTCCTGCACTGTGGTTGTGCCGTGGCGGTGCTGATCATTATAGAACAACGTAAAGGGGATTACTGTATGTAATGTGTCTACAGACGGATGGACTACAGGGTGTAGAACTAGTTATATGATAAGTGGAGATGGATCTAATAAAGTGGCCAAGCTGTACTGAGCATCCAACAAAGCAATATCAAGTGAAAATGGGATCATGACAGCCGGGGCACATGCGCCTCGTCGGCTGCTGTTTGCGTGGCAGTGCAAATGCCCCAGAAGGAACCTTCCTAGTCCTCAAAAAGATTCCTGGAACTGTCCTGCGTGTCTGTTCACAGCAGTCAGCAGATTTAGTGTAGAGGACCAGATGTAATACAGCATTGGGGGTGATGGTTGCACCTGAAATCAGACTCTGGTGAGGATCTGGCGTGGCTGCAGGTCGCGTGGTCACACAGTTCCGGCGCACACGTGCAGTAATGGTGCAGATGTTGGAACTACACTCTCACTATTCATTGATCCTGACTCCCGCACACCCACGCAGCCGGAGTGAAAGAACATTCTCTTCCTCTCCACCCACCTCCACACTCTCTCTCGTTCTCTTTTACATTCATGCCCTCCGTCAGTCACTCCTCTCTCTCTCTCGTTCGTTCTTTGCTTTTTAATTCTCGCTCACTCTGATTTCTTTTATTCTCACACGTTTCCTTTCTCACACATTCACAAAGTCATCCTCGCTTTCTGTCCTTTTCCCTGTGCTCACGCACACAGTCACCCTTTCTCTCTCTCTCTCTCTCTCTCTCTCTCTCTCGCTCTCTCGCACTCTCTGCCTCACCAGGGACCCTAATTAAGCTTGGCTGGTCTTTGATGTTGTCGCCTAGGCAACAGTCGCCATGACGAGGCTGGCTTTTCCGGGGAACAAAATAACATACGTATCGCTGCCGTGCAGCATGTACAGTGTCACTGAGACACACACACACACACACACACCTGTGTGTAAAATACATGAACGAATGCATTAAGTTAGTTTGTGTGGATTCACACACACAGACACACACACACATAGAGGCATGCACTATACAGACTGCTTCACCATGAATGGGTCGCCAGCCCGAGGACTCCGGAATAATCATTTAAATCTCTCCCGCTATGTGTGTGCGCCGAAGTCGGAGGGGAAAGCCCTCGCCTCTCCCCTCACATCAGCTAAACAAACCACTTTACCACTCGCAATTACCGCTAAACGCAGCGGCCGTCGACATGATGAGCCTCTGGCCGGCGGGTATGCATCCAGCCGCAGGAGTGAGGGACGAGCGAGAGAGACTTATGTAATGCGACTGTCTCGGCGTGTTATAGTAAAAGAATTACGTCGGCATGTTGCTTGGCTCCGTTCGGCACAGACAGCACGCTGGCCTTAATCCGTTTGACGTTCCCGTCCCACCATCGCGCCTGAAAATGTAGGCTGTTCAGTACAGAAGCGCTGGGTAAATGTGATTTGTTCTGTGATTCGTTCTGTGATTAGTGGAACCGAGTCATTAGTCTGAAGTTTTGAAAGATGCTGTTAAAGGCAGAGCGGATGATCAGGCTGAAATGAACATGGGGTAACGGGTCAGGGTGTATGTAGATCAGACCCTGCAGTACTGCTGAAGTTTCCATACACTGTGTCCACTTACTGTGCATCGGATTAGGCACATGCACCCATCACACACTAACAACCTATCCAACACAGAGTATCACTGCAGTGCTGAACGTGATCCCCCACCAAAATACTGTATTGTGTGAGGGTGGAGATTATCAAAGAACAAGTTAAGGGGACTTAAATAAGTATAGAAGTAGATATGTCCTCCTTATTCTTCTGTTAGGGTCACGGGGTGGGGGGATACTCCCAGGACAAGGCACCCACCATCACTGGACGGACACACACACAATATAGGGGCATTTTAGAGCAGCCAGTTTACTTTGAATCAGTTTTTGGAATTCGAACTTCACTCAAGTAACAAACTGCTTTAGAACTTAAATGTGAGTGTCACATGCATCAGATCGGAATCAGGCGTCTGATCAGTGATCAGTTTGAGTCGTTACGTCTGGAGTGAATATCACAGAGCCAGAAGTCATCACGGTGCCATCGCTGCTTATTTTCTGAGGTAAATAACTCCATAAATCAGTGCACTCATTGTACACTGCGTGGAAATAAATCAGTGAGGTAATTGCATTCGCGAATTTGGGTCTCGCTAGACTTTCCTCCAGCAGACAATAATCACCGAGCAAATGTTAATGAAGGCAGAGGACGAGTAAACAAAGACTCACAGGTTTCAGCTGGAAGGTGACCCAAGACCAGTCCTCATAGTGTTTATACTTGTACTCATATACAGTACCTTAAACTGAAATAGCAATCCACCAAAGTCAGCGCCACCTGGATCGTATAGGCAATGGCAAATGACAGCCAAAACACACTCATTAATTAAATAATTAATTCATTATCTTCTGCTTAATCCTCTATTAGGGTCGGGGGGTGGGAGGGGGGGGTCAGAGCTGAATTTAGTACCTTCTTTAAAAAATTATGGAAATAAATTAGCGTTTTTAAAAATGTCCTGGCGAGATGATGATCAGCGACAGTCCTAACCAGGCGGAGCTGAATCAGGTGTGCTCAAGCAGTAAAACGGGGCTTTGTTGTGGTCTCCAGTGTCCTGATGGCTGCTGGGAACTCCTGCTGTCAGCAAAGCTGCAGTGACTTTAGAGCCGTTGCTAAGAGGATAATAAGCTTTAATATTTAATAAGCAGTTCAAATATTTGAATATCATTTAGACCGGCGCATGGTGGGGTGCAGACGCCTTTTAAGTCCATTCCCAACTACTGATTTATTTAAACAGGCTACAGTTCATGCACTTCAGAGATACATGTGTTTTATATATAATGTGGCCGACCCGCCGGTCGAAGACTTCATCAACACAGACGCGTGTTCAACACCACTGAACTTTGAATACCGTAGAACTGAACTCTATTAAATCTGACTGCATCTGTACAGAGAATGCAGATACATAGTCTACACTATGTATCTGCAGTAGTGGGCATTCGACATTCCATTTCATGCCAACCCTAAGATCAGGATTTAAAGCTCTGTTCAGGCTACTAATATTTCTTCACAGTAAACTTGTTGAACAGTGTCATTACTGTACACAGAGCCACGTCAACATTAATAAAGAAGGGACATTTCTCAGAGTGTTGCATCACCTCTGAATAATAATCTTCTGTTCCAATAACAAACTGAATTTCGGAGCCTTTGTCGGTAATTGTGTTCATGTAGTTCATGTTTTCCGTCAGCATCCATCAGTTTCTTCGTTCTCTTCCAGCTGTTTGTCATCGATAACGGTGCAGACGACTGGCGCATCGCCATGACGATGGAGCGGGTGCTGCTCATCGCTCTGGAGCTGCTGGTCTCGGCTGTTCACCCGGTGCCAGGCGACTACAAGTTCGTGTGGCGTGCCCGACTCGCCTTCACCTACATCCCCTCGCAGGCGGAGGCCGACCTGGACATGGTGCTCTCCGTGCCCATGTTCCTCCGACTCTACCTCATTGCCCGCGTCATGCTCCTCCACAGCAAGCTGTTCACCGACGCCTCCTCACGGAGCATAGGGGCCCTCAACAAGGTCAGCATGCGCGGATTTAGAGCCACCGTTTTAGCCTTGTGTGGACCTCCGTCTGTTATTCACACCCACCTGAGGTGTTTCCACACGGTCGGTTTCGTCTCATTTCTCACTTGGATCCTCCTTCTCCTCTCTCGTCTTCTGTCTTCATTGAAATTCTCCCGTCTCCTCACTTCCATCTATCCCCCTCGAGCTCGGCTTTCATTTCTGTCTCATTTTTCATGAAGCCGGTCTAACGGAGGGATCCAGCCTCTGCTGAATAATTTCCTCCGCTGTACTGATGCTGCTCATTTCGAAGAGTGGCAAAATTTCAGCCCCATTTAAATGGCAGGGGCAGATTTAATGACCGCCGGCTGCAGAGGATGCAGCAAAGTAATCACCCCCACTACCACACCACCACCACCACAACCATCACCATCATCACAAAATAACCACCTCATTTCCTGTCTGGGATCAGAAGGAATTTTTTTGGGGATTGCGAGTTTGGAGTTTATGGATTGGCACCCTGTCCTGGGTGAATCCGCCCAGTGCCCGAAACGTTCTACCCTAGATGGGTATAGGAACCCCCCCCCCTCCCACATGACCCTAGTTCCAAGAGAGTGGACTGAGCAAAAGTTAATTCCTCAGTTGATGTTGTTGTTGTTGTTATTATTGTTAGTTTCCATTAAGGGGCACCATACTGGAGAAGAGTTTTCCAGTGTTTCCCCTTCCAACAAACTATCTAGAATCTTCTCTACAAACAGAAACAAGGTTGTTATTCACGAGCTGGTGTTCTAATCTGAAGTCAGCGACTCTGTTTCACACTGGAACAGCACTGTAAACACTAAGTGTTTCTCAGTGAAAGCGTGTGCCGAGGAATAAATTGCCCACAAATCAATATTCTGTGCTAAATGAAATGTCATGTGTAGTAAACAATTTACATATAGCTGAGTAAATATTATTGCAGCGGCACAGAAAGGTACAGAGCTGATGGTTATTCACAGCTACGCATTTATTACTCCATTTCCCAAGTTACTTATCTTGATTAGGGGCATGAAGGTGCTGGAGCCTATCCCAGTGCTTATAGAGCAAACTGAAATACCACAAAACCACCATTTTTAAAAAATCTCCAGTTATTTGAGTATGGAACGACATCTACATGGACATGGGTGAACATGCAAACTGCACCTCATCCAACCTAAGTCACTTTGGATAAAAGCATCTCCTAAATGACCAAATGCAAATGTTGTCGAAAGCCAGAAAACAGTTGCGGCGAACTGACTGTAGTTTCATATAGTGCAGAGAACGTAACAGATTCCACAGACTTGTTTACTGTGTGTTATGATTTATAGTCATACTTGGCGATGGCTGATTTTCTGATAAATGAGTAGCACTGGGGGCGTCGACTGATTTCTGTCCGACTCCTTGTTGAGGGGTGATTGATGCTTGTGCAAAGTCTTTAACATGTTGATGAACGAGTGCGTCTTCATTGTTACAGCCGGTCGGTGCGTTTATCAAAAGTGTCCAAACAAACTTCAGCAAAGTCTGAAATGCTCGGAAGGTTATTAGGGCTTTCCAAAACGAGAGGTTTGAGATCATGGATCGTTTGTTCTGAGTACATTTAATACAGCAGACTAACAGAATCAAGGTCACAGCATCTCACTGGGGCAGGGGAAGATACTTTAATGGATTCTCCAAAATCAATTCCTAAAAACTCTGTCTCAGCCGCACTTGGACAGAAGTGACCATGTACAGCGCACGAGTCACTCAATGGGTGGTGGATCCACAGGCAATAAAAGAGAAATTAATGGTCGTTCTGCTTTTTTGATCATGAAATATTTTAACTCTTAAGCAAGCAGCATCGTTACAGCACCATACATCATAGGGCTGAATGTATGAGGTCATCCATAATTACTGCAGTCAGTCATCGGCGTCCTAAAGGACGAGAGAACGGACTCGGAGCGAGCGCAATTTCTTTCTAATTTGTGGCAATGGTTTCGGGAAGGCCCTTGACTTTTGCTCTTCTCTTTAAAATGAGGGACAGTAAAGTAATTGGCTCCAACCAAAAAGGACCAAAAGCTCTATGTAAATAAATTACTTAAACTTAAACTTGAACTTGAATTAGTGGAGATGAAGATGCCTGATTCTCATTGGGGGGGTGGGACAGGTAGGTCGTTCTGGCGACAAAGTAAGGGAGGTGAGATTGAGGTGGTTTGAGTCAGGTTTTATTGGTGGAAGGATGCTGAGGATGGAGGTGGTTGGGGTGATTGAGGAAATACTTCTAAGGAACGATTTAAGCATCCTCCTTCATCACACAGTGGTTACTGCAAAGTGATGCCAGATGTTTCTTAGTACCAGACCCTTTTTTGTTCATGATGGATCATTTTAAGAAAGGAGATCCCACTGGGATTCCAACCAGTGATGTACAGGGGGGGCAGGACCCGTCCCTTACCTAATTCTGTCTTCTTAAAACAGTTGTGATTTGCTGTGTGTAAAGACCACTGCCATGGCGTACAGCCGAGCTGAGTTTAAAGAATTACAGTCTTTAATGAATCACCCTTCTGCGTCCTCTGTTAAAACTCACTGTGACCCTGTGCATCTGTTCGCTTGTTTCCCACCAGGTGCATTTTAACACGCGGTTCGTGATGAAGACCCTGATGACTATCTGCCCCGGCACAGTGCTGCTCGTCTTCAGCATCTCTCTGTGGATCATCGCCGCGTGGACCGTCCGCGTGTGTGAGAGGTGAGCGCTAACCTTTCTTGGCGGCCGCATATGCCTCCGAGGTCACGGGCGACCCACCCTGTTGCGCCCAGCGCTTTTATCACATTCCCAACGCCGGCGTTTTTAAAAGGTCACGCACAATGCCAGGTCCTCAGGCCACGGAGTGGAAATCCTCGCCTCTGCCAGGGCTGTTGCCGTGGTAACGGAGCACGTGACACACTGGGTGCTGTTAATAGAAGCAGGAGGATTCCCCCGGCTGGAGCGACGAGCGCGTTCGCCTTCGAACGCGTTTGAATTGCCACTTTCACTTGGCGATACTCCTCGCCGTGACGGGTCGGCGTGGAGTTGCCTGCGGGCTTCAGCGTGAAGCTGTCAGTGCGGGAACTTCAATACAGCCGAATGCTCTCCTGTTTCTCTGAAAGGAGATGAAACCTATAAAACAGCCGTCGTCTCGCTTTAATGAGGAGCTTAGCAGTCATCACACTCAAACACTTACCAAGTTAGAACCACCGATCAGCCGGATGGTGGAACTTATGAGAGCTGTGGAACCACATTACCCAGAAGAGACCCACATCTGAGGAAATGTTTAAAGAAGAGAAATATATATAATCTATATATAATTGTTACCACAACTACTATAATCTCTATATAACAACTACTATAATCCCTCATTAACAATATTTGAAACAACTACTATAATCCCTAATAAACAAGTTTCCACAACAACTGTAATCCCTCATTATCAGCTGGGTTGTGTAAATGTGTGTGAATGCACTATGATAGATTTTCGGCCGGTCCAGGTTGGTCGTCAGCCTGTCACCTTAGAAGCTTTGTGTTGAATTGAGGAATAAATGATTAAATATGTGACTCGTGTTGCACGGGCAAATTGTTAGTCTTTCCCTAAAAGCTTTCTTTTTCATGGTTATATTTCATTTTTCTTTTGATAACTATTACAAATTCCTGGTGGATTTTATTTTGTGTATAGACTCAGGGTACCACGTGTGACTGCTCCCTTTGATATTCTGCCTCAGTAATTACTCATTCCAGGCACTTTGAAGTAGTGTTTTTAGATAAAGGCCATCCGTCAAAAGCCTACAGCTTTGTAAAGTGCATCTTCTTACAGTGTCCTCTCTTTCCCCCTGATTTCTCTTTGTTTTGTTCTATGCCAGGTATCATGATACCCAGGATGTGACCAGCAACTTCTTAGGAGCCATGTGGCTCATCTCCATCACCTTCCTCTCCATTGGCTATGGAGATATGGTGCCTCACACCTACTGTGGCAAAGGAGTATGTCTGCTGACTGGCATTATGGTAAACACACACACACACACACACACACACACACAAATGCGAGGGGGAGAAATATTAAAGCATGTCCAGCAATTAATGGCATTCCAATCTAAAGTAATGTCTTAAAATGAAAGAGTTCAGTACAATACAGTACAGTATATTAAATAATTACTGTCTATCTACAATACATATATACAAATGTGTTGGCGCACCTGGATATTACACTTACAGGTGCTTTATGACATCACAATCGGAGTCGGTCCTCTTTTTGTAACAACTTTTTGCCAGTACAGTTGATTCAGCCCGAATTTACCCAACCATGGGTTGATTAACCCAAAAAAGGCCTTTCCTAAATTGTTGGAGGCATTCATGTGTCCAAAATGCATGCTTAGGTCCTTGTAGCAATGGGACTGAATGCCTGACACACACACACACACAGACACAAACACACACACACACATTATTTGCATAGGAAAAGAAATGATCATACTATCTGTAATTCTAACTATTATCAATATTCATTAAGCGCATGACTGCAGTCGGCAATGTGAGGAGAAAATATGAGTCTGAAGGGTCAGTGATTCAGCAGGGAGGAGAAATCAGAGAGGAGGAGAGCAGGAGCTGAGAAGGTGCTACAGTAGCAGTAGTACAGAACAGTTTAATGCCAGAGCAGAGGTGGCACCATCAGTAAAATCATTCAAAGTCTTAAAAAGCTTTTAGCCCATCCACACTTAAAATGACATCCTGCATTTTCCAAATAATGTCCTGCTGCATTTTTAAAACTCACTAAAGGTGATTGAAAATAATGGATGCCAGTCGTAGATGTCGCCGTTTTGCTGTATTTGGAAAATAAGAGACTATTGATGAGGGCGTGGTCAAAGTTTCAATCTAATTAGTCCCAATCAGGGTGCATTTACCTCAGCGCTTTTTCAAAACCCTGTGTTCCAAAATTGTGTCCTGCTGCATTATGGGGCATCAAATATAAATAGGTTGTGTAAATGCCAGCCATAGATGTAGCAAAGCCGCTGCATATGAAAAATAAAAGATTATTAGTGTGAATGTAATCAGTCTTTAACTAAGCATCAGCATTTTTTTTTAAACTCTGCATTTCCCTCCCGTCCACAGTAAAATGGACATCCTGCAATTTTTAACAAAATTGTGTCCTGCTACATTATGGGGATTGAAAATAAAGAGGTTATTAGGATGCCAGCCATAAATGGAGCAATTTTGCTGTATTTGGGACGTAAACGGTTATTAGTGTGGACGTAGTCAAAGTCTTAAACTAGGCAAAAATGGACATCCAACTAAATCGCATCCTGCTGCATTTTAAAAACTTATTAAAGGTGATTTGAAAATTAAAAGGTTGTGTGGATGTCCGTCATAGGTGTAGCTCACTGTGTTTGCCAAATAAAAATTAGTAGTGTGTGCGTAACCAAGACGTAAGCTTTAGCGTTTTTAAAGCTTGTTTTGAGAGATCAGGGTCCATCATTTGGCTCAGTACGTTTTCAAACTCTTTGTACACAATAAAATGCACATCCTGCATTTTCCAACTAAAGTATGTCCTGCTTCAGTTTATGAGATCAGATCATTATAGGGGATTGAGAATAAAATGAATGTGTGAAGGACAGCCATAGTTGTAGCAAAACTACTGCATTCTTAAGTTAAACTAATATATTATTTTGTATTTAAAGTATTAAACCAAAAGCAGCAGTATAAAAAGCTATAGTGCAGCAGTTAGGACTGTCTGTTGGTAGTGCGTTTGCGAGCTACACGCTGCCTCCTGTCTGTCTTCTTTTTGGCCTGAGGGACTTTATGTTCGGATGAGCTGGAGAACAGCCTGACTCGCGCTCGTCCACGTCGTGTGTCTGTGTTTGTGTCTTGCGGTACATGTGGTCCATGCTGCGTGCATGTTTTCTATCGTCGTGTGTTAACGTCTGTCTCAAGTCTCCTTTTTTCGGTCCTTTCTGAGGTCGCCGAGCCGTCCGTCTATTTCTGTAACACAATCAAACACAGACACACTGGCACCATTATATGCAGAGAGGGAATACGTAGCCTGTAAAGCTTTTCTTCTTCTAGTCTCTCTCTTTCAAATACACACTCACAGCCATTATAATTTGCATTTACAAATACACACCTCTCTCCCACACACACGTACGTATATAGACGCACACACACACACACATGCTCAGATGAAAATGCAGCCTGATATAGACTCAACTCTGCCCAACTCCCACACATCCACAGACCCACATAGATCAAACGAAACTGGTGCTTAGAAGGATTTTGGAAGCCTTTGTCGTAACGTGTGTCGTCTCGGATTCAGGGGTTCGGCGCGCCGTTAGAAAAAGGAACGTGGCTGCGGGAAGGCACAAAAATCGGGAGAATGAAAGAATTGCGTCGGCTTTCAGAATGAGACGTGCGTGATCGGGGTTATTGTGATTGTAATGACTTTCTATAGGCTGAATTATGAGACTTGTTGCTATGACAACACCGAAGGCCAACTGGGTTGGAATATACCACTGCCCAGGAGGGATGGGGATATGAGGTGGAGGAGGTGGGAGGGGTGTAAGACTGCCTCTTGGATTCGGATGCCAGGATTTAGGGCATTGCCAGGGCAATCTGTTGTTTGCTAATTAGATACCGTCAGTCGATCTGTTTCTGTCCTCCCTGTTTTTCTTTCCTTTTCCTCTCGTTCACACACACTCAAACTCATGACAATGCTAATTCATCTCCTGGGCCGCTGGGTCGTTAGGTGCTCATGCCTCTGGCATATTTACTATTTTGGTAAATGGCCTGTAGAATTGTGTGTCTCACTTCCAGTTAGAGGCATTTATTAAAATCATTTCCCAGTCCAAATATCATAGACATGTTTGGATTATATAAGTTTGTATGTAGGTCAGTGTATGGTGCTAAAGCCCAATTTCTATAAACTTTAATTTGTTTAAAAACACCTAAAGGGCAGCACAGTGGTGTAGTGGTTAGCACATTCGACTCTCAACACTGACGATTCAGGTTTGAATCCCGATCTATCTCATGTATCTGGGTTTTAGTGCAGCAGTAGTTTCATTTTAACACCTCAGTGACACTGCTGGGATAGGAATAATGCACCGACCCAATAATCCCTGCTCTGTGTTGCTACTATTGGGGTCCTTACCATTAGAGAACAGAGTACACAGTATGTAGTGTAGAACACAAACAGATGGACTACAGTCTGGAAATGTAGAACTACAAAGACATCTTTATAGGAAGTGGAACTGAGAACAAGGACAATAAGTGGAGCAAGAAGGAGGCGTGTTTAAACGTTTGACTGGTACTCTGTGCATAATTATGTTAGATGTTCAAGAGGCAAACCTTTATTTAGTGAACTCAGATTTTTATATTAATACAAAGTGAGGTCTTTTATAAACATTGGTATTCAGTTGTAGTTTGTTGTTTTAGGACTCTGACCCCCGTCAGCTGTTAAGCAGAATCTTATTATATATTATTTTTCATCATGTCTCTGCCTGTGTGCACAACGCTGAGTCCATGAAGACATGGATGGAAAGGTTTGATATGAGGCGCTTGCTTACACAGAGCTCTGACCTTAACCTGAACTAAATATCCTCAAGATGAGTTGGAATGTTGATTGCAAGTCAGGTCTCATTCTGAATTAGTGCCTGACCTCTCTAATGCTCGTTTAATTATATGGCCAGAAATTTCCCCAAAGCACCGAGAGGCATTTACACAGAGTGAGGGATGTTATAGCTGCGAAGATTCTGAAGTGAGATGTAGTCGTCTTGCCTAATGTGGTCGGAACGTGATGGGAATACATCTTGATTTGTTCTAAATAATATCTCCGTATGGAAGATGTTTAGATCCCCAACAAGGACGTGTGTCTAACATGTGTTTAGCCTGAATATTAAGGTCTAACACAGATTTGAAAGATTATATAAATATAAAGGTTTAAGGTGATGTAAGGCAGCAATATATGTGTCATGTGACCATGTTTTTAAACTAAACCTAAAACCCGAATGAACTTGGAGAGGATTTCTCAAGCTCCTGTGGTTGTTTTCGTCTCGTCCTACATTTAGAAAGACTCTAAAAGGTTTTTTTTTCCCACAGAAAGGCGTCATTATTTATTTAAAGCTCTGTATATGGACAAAATGCCCCAAAACACTTTTTAGCCCTAATGATTTTGGGTGGTAGAGTCTCTGTGTTGCTTATCTTTTAGCCACCCAAACCACAAGTGCAAACACACACGCACACACACACGCGCGCACACACTGCATGAGTACAGAATGTACTCGTCCATTTTATCAGGCACTTTTTAATCCAAATTCATTTAGCCACACGACAACCTCATTACCTCCTTGGCTGCTTTCTCCTTCCTCTCCTGGTTTTGTCCTTCCTCCAATCCTTTTCTTAATCTCTCCCAAGATTCACGGTCCCAATCGGCTGTCTTTACATCTCACCATCACTGTCTTCACGCCTCTGAATGCCCTTTTTCTCGCTCTCACTTGTCCCTGCTTGGACATCTGGGGACAGTCTAGTGTTTAAATACACATCAGCTCGGCAAATAAATAAAATAATGGTTTAATAACGCACTTTGGATTACAAATCAGGAAAATGGCCTGCTGTCATGGGCCTTTTCTCTTCAGTCATGATAACCTTGAGAAGAAAGCAGAATAAGATGCCTGATGCTAATTTTTATAGATAAATAATAAAGTTAGTGCACCCAATAGTATCTCCACAGAGCAGGGATTAATTGGAGTAGGGGCTGTAATTGTAAAACGACAAAGTCTATCTAAATGGTAAGTGGAGGAATTAGATAATGGAGCAAAAAGGGGGCATGTGCAAACTTTTGTAACTTTGCATTAATATGATTTGTTTTTCTTTTACAATGCATGCTGCTTTCCATTTTGATTCTGACCTTTTTCCTTTGTCCTCTTCTATCTTGCTCTCTCTGTCCATCTCTTGTTCATTCATGCTTTTTCTTCATTTTTTAACCCGCTGTCTTCTGTTTCTTTCAGGGGGCAGGCTGCACAGCGCTGGTTGTTGCCGTGGTAGCAAGGAAGCTGGAGCTTACCAAGGCAGAGAAGCATGTGCACAACTTTATGATGGACACACAGCTCACCAAACGGGTACACACACACGCGCGCGCACACACACACACACACACACATTATGTATTGTGAGGAGTTTACATGGACTTGAAATTTCCTAGGGATTTCCGCAAACCTTAATATTAATACTAACCTTAACCATAATCCACTAACATAACTATAACCATATAACATGATTTCACTTTTACATGTTTTAATGTCGCATGAGAACCTACCAAACTCTGTGAAGTAGCTGATTAAATTGAATGAATTCCATATGAGGTCTTATATATTTTCTCCGAACTTCCTTCCCCCTTCTGTCTGAAGCTTGTGAGTTTTAATTCCGATGATGTCACACACGATAATTCCAGTGGTGCATAATTGGCCGTGCTGTCTGGGCGGTAATGATGGCATTTTCTCCCGTTCTGTCAATTAGTGCAGCGCTTCCCAGGCTCACATCATCACTGTCTATTCACCAGGGATCTGCGCTCGAGTCACATGACTTGTTTTAATGACTTTAATCTAAAGTTGACTTTCAAAGCTTTGGGGCTGATTCTTACTGACGACAGAACGGCGGGAGGCTTTGTGATGATGGGTTATTGTGACGGATGCTATTAAGACGGTTTAATCAGATTTTGGACAAAATGTTGGACCGTCAACTGCGCAGCTCGATTTGGGGCCTGGCAGTGAGTCATCGCTCTGTAACAATGGCGTAACTTGAAAAACACGTACACTAGTTCTCTTAATTCATGGGTGTGTTTTAACATGTAACGTGCAACAAACCTATCAGCTTGCACTTTCTAAGAGCCATGTGGCGCTCTGACTTTGGTGGATTTGGTGGATATTTGAGCGGTGCAGCTACCTTTCTACACCTGTACACCACCATAAGGTTCTCCATGTTAGTGTGAATGGAGAACCCACAGTATAGTGTAGATCATGTATCTGCATTCTCTGTACAAAAGCAGTCATATTTCATAGCGTTCTCTGGAACCATTTCCTTCAACATCTTGGAATTTAAGTATTTTGTATTTTGTTTAGATGTTGCTAGGTTAGAGGCCCATGGCACCAGGGTACTATTTCTGCTTGTACTGTAGAACCTCATAAATTATTACATTAGCAAATAAATAATAATTATTTGTAGGTTTTTACTGTTGAACCAGTAGCTCTTGTTCAACTGTTGAATGAAAGTGATAAAACCCTGAGGGTAGTGTAGTGTAGTGAGTAACATCACGGCTGTGATTGGATCACAGGCTCCAACTCGTGTATTACTCCACATATACACCAAGCACCTGCTGCTGACATTCAACAGTATTACATGACATGAAGCTTTTCATCAGAATCGGAGACAAGATCGAGTTTTGACGTGTTACAGACGGCGTGGGGTTTTTACTTGATGCAGACCGAGGCACATCAGGAACAACACACTTGTGTAGTCCGGGTGAATGTCTCGCTCACATCGCTATCGAGTCGACGTGTGAAACATGTCAAGTACAGTCCATCAGTCAGTTTTACTCCGGGTTCGACACTCACGCCGAGAACAAGGCTGCGATATCCATCAGCAGCAGAACTAACGATGGGGAACTCTCAGTGGATCGTTTACAAGCAATTCAAACGTTATCCTGTGAATTTTCAAATATATATATATAAATATTAAAAAAATAAAAGCTAGCATCGGTCCCCCAGGCGCACCCCGAAATCTGTAAGTCTTTTCAGTCTATTTGAAGTTCTATTTGCAAAGAGGAACGCTATGCAGTATGGGAGGTTATACAACAAATATTAAAATAAGGTTCATTTAACAGTAAGCTGTTTTTTTATGTTGCTAGGTAACAGTCTCGCAGCACCACAGAACTATTTCTGATTGCATTCTCCCAGCATAATGCTGCCACCACCATGCTGTCCACCTCTCATCCCATTCGAATCCCGATCAGTGTGGAGTTTCTATGTTCTCACCATGTCCTCATGGATTTTCTCCGGGTTCTCCATTCTCCTCCCACAGTCTAAAAATGTGGATTCAAGGTGAATTAGCTGCTCTAAATTGCCCCTATTCATTCATATTTCTGCTATTTAGTGTGTTGGTGTGTGTTGTCTGTGTGTTAGTGTGTGCCCAGCAATAGATTGGGCATGAGGAACTGGGGAACCTCCCCTCCCCATGGAAGGTTAAGCAGAATATAATAAGATGAGATGAAAACAACAAGATGAAGGTGCAGCAGTTAGTGCTTTTGCCCTTATAGTATGAATGTCCTGGGTTCAATTCGCGGTTACGGCTAACGTAGCTGGTTTCTGTTCAGTTTGCATGTTCCATGTTCTCCCTGTGCCTGAGGGAGTAACCTTCTCCTTTGCAGACAGCGATGCTGCTACATAAACTCCTAAATAATCCAAACTAAGCCCATGGTCTTATTTTTGTGGCACACTAGAGGGGAGCACTTACATCGGCCCACCTGTTGAGAATGACTAAGCAGAAAGATGGTGGAATTTACAGTAGTATTACTGAGATTTCCCAAAATCCATTTCGTTTCTGTATCATTCATGTAATCAGACACAAAGCTCATCTGAAACGGCCCTGAGCTCGATGAACGATATCTGTGCATCAGTTTGAGTAATGCGTTGTGTTGTGAGGACAAACCAGTGTTTCAGTTAGAACACAGGATTGCATAACAGCCACTCGCACGCTCGCCCTCTTCCTCTTTCCTCTCTAAACGCCCCTCTAACAGACCTCTTTTTTTCTCTACCCTCACCCTCATTCCCTCCCTTCAGGTCCTTGTTAATTTTTCATGCCGTTGAAAATCCCACGCTTCAGAAATAGCTCCCACTATCAAATATGTAGGTTCCATTATGACCTGTTCAGTAGCCAACCACGGAGCGCGTGTGATCAATAATTATACCGAAGATCAAAAATAGACGGCGTACTTATCCTTTCAGCGAAGATAAATGTCTTTTATAAAGATAGAATGAGGCACGAACAGACAACAGTGGAAAAGACAGAGCGTGGGAAATAATATTTAAACTAAATTTAAAAAAAAAGGTTGATAATTTTATACTCATTCAGCTTTGCCAAGGATTTTGGTGGATTAAGTCATCAGGAGTTGAAGAGTTTGTGTTCGTACGAGATCTCGCTGTCCGTCGCTACTATGGTTACAAGCCTGGTTATTGTTGAGGGGGAAAAGGTGACCAGAACTTTGAATAACTGGAATGATTACATCACAGCATGGTTGCCCTGGAGACAAGTGTTCACCTTGAAGTGGATTAGAAAATGGTGGTGTTTCCTTCCCCTCGTCGCTGTGTGATTAACATACGGCAGAGTTAAAGGCCAACAACGAGGACATGCAGTTTTCCCTTTTATTTGGTAGCTTCAGTGAAAAGTTTGTACTTTTGAGTTCACAGGACAAAAGTATTGGGACATGTCCACATTAGAACCACAGAACATACTATTCTGGTATAAAGTTCATCTCCGTCTTTACAACTGTAACCAAATTCTGCCTTTCGGGGAAGGCTTTCTACTGCGTCTGTCAGTGGGAATCTTATTTTCTGTGCTTATTTACCCTGTGGAGCATTCGGAGGTCAGATGGTGATGGTGGTTGAGAAAGTCTGCCTCACAGTCTTCATTCAAATTTCTTCCAAAAGACCACTAATGAGGGCAGCACAGTGGTTGGCACGTTCGCATCTCAGTGCTGGGGATCCAGGTTTGAATCCCGATCTCGGTGGAGTTTTCGTTTTCTCCTTGTGTCTGGGTGGGTCTTGTCTGGGTTCTCCGGTTTCCTCCCACTGTTTAAAAACCTGGTTTCAAGGTGAATTAGCTGATTGAAAAGGCCCCTATAAAGTGTATGTGTCTGTGAGCTTTCCCCGCCTTGATTCTTCTTCTGTGTGTTTTTCTTTACTCAAAGAAAAATAAATTTAATTTTTATATAATATTATATACACTTAGAAAAGATTAAAATGAAGTGCTCGGTCAAAAAGCATAGTTTGGTAGCTTCGGCAAGCCACTTTCTTCTGAATTATTCATGGGATTTTATTTAATTCAAAGGAAACGCAATCGGCATCTGTGAGAATGAAGCGCCGGCTGACGCTGCTGCGGAGCGATGCAAATGCTCTGTTTCTCATTCACTGTCATGAAATCATTTCCTGTTAGGCCGACTCCCGTAGATGAACGATGGCCCTCCCGCTGCGAGCCCATATTTTTTCACGGGAGCCTCGTTATGAAGCAGTTAATTTGTACCGCGTCCTTTTAAAATAAGAGCACAAATGAAAAACAACTCTAGCAAGTGACTCTGATTGAAACGGTATGTTTTATTCGGCTCTCATCTGCGTCATTACCGCGGAACTAAATGAACACGAAGCACGTGTCCTCGATCGACTGAATGACAACATGAAGACGTCGCTGGGCGTCATACGGAGATGTGACGGATTTCCAAGTCGTGTGGTTGAGCTATCAAACACTGTGCGTTAAATAAGCATCCCATCTCATGATACCTACTTAGAACCTCGTTAAAGGTGAAGCGCTGTTAAGGCCACATTTTCAGAGTTATTGGAGATTTATCACTCGTGTTGTGTGTAATATGAGCACCTCGGCCTCTCAGCCTCTCTGGTTTTTAACATGCACATTCGGATCCTGTTAACACTGTGAAGGCCCACCAAGCCTCAGTCCTCACAAGGTTTCTCAAAACTTTGTCTTATTTAACGTTACTCTTTATTTATACGATGTGTCATTAATATAAAGCTGAAACACTGAATCCAACCTGAATCCAACCTACATTGTAAAAGACACAAGGGTCACCCGATGCTTTCATCCATCAAGTATACATTTCCACCCCTTACAGTCCGTCCCGTCTCTTAATTCATGAATTACGCTCTAGAATGAATTACGAGTCTAGAAGGTTCTCCAAATTGCAGTCTGTGATGATCAACACCTCTTAAGAATGAATAAGGATTCAATGACTTTTGAGCATCTCTCTCTCTATCTCTCTCTCTCTCTCTCTCTCTCTCTCTCAGATTGCACTTGTGCCAAGGTTTAGACTGAACGCTCATATAATTAAAACGCTAACCTCCGCTATTTAATCAAAGTGCTGTCATGCTAATTTCAGACCTGAACAAAGCACCCCTCCGTCCCCCTGTGGCTGGAGGAGCTCTGACAAATCAAGAGCCGTGTCTTCCCCGCTCTGCCCGAGGAGGACGTAATGGTTCATACTTCACTAAGTGGCACCCCTTTGAAGTATCCTCAATCATTTTCCATGGCCGATTTATTTCCTGTATTTCGGCGCGCAGCCTCTTTTTAAGCCTTCGAGGATCTTTTCATCTTCTTCTGCTCGTCCCGTCACGGCGCCATTAGACTTTCAAAGACTCTACGGTGTTGATGGACGAGACTTAAACCGACTCGGAGTTTTAATTGGAATCCTAATAGGGTCCTCCATGTGGAATTTTTTTTATAGTTCTATTAAATTGTACATGCAGTGGCCACTTTATTAGATGCACCTTCGTAGTTCCTGCTTGTCCAGTCTTAGCATGTAGTTTATCTGTTGCTTAATCCCAGATTAAATTAGGTACTTCCACCGGTCGGGTAAGCTCTGGGTGGTTGGTGCTGTGCTGTGTTGCAGGTGGTGCACTTTGTAGTTCGACACTTACACACTGTAGTTACTTTACAAGTCTGTTCTTTAATGATCCGAACCTCCACGAAGCAGGTGTAATTAGAGTGGTGGATGATTCATAGTACTGACTTACTATGTTGTGATGTTGATGTGTGGGTACACGTGTGTGTTGTGTTATGCTGAACTATTTTTAGACACATCCACCTTTTTACTCCACCTTCTAGTTTTAAAAACAGCTATATACTGTATATCTAATAGGATGGTACCTACAGGGCGCTGGTGCACTGAGACACATCCACCGCCTAATAACTTCTGCCTGATGGTACTGTGGGTGCTGTGTACATTAAAGTAAAGCAAAAGACAACATGAAAACAGGGATATGTGTAAAAAAAAAAGTGGCATGTGAGTCTATAAATGCTTAATATCACACTGTCGGTGCCTCTGTCCCGATAAAATATGCTTTCACATGATGAAAGCGAGGATAAAACGAACCCCTCAACCCCAGATGGGCATTGTATTATTTAGCTCTGGCGACCGTATGCTTCTGCAGAGAAGAGCGTGTGCTTGAGCGCCTCCCCATAGGTCCACCGGTTTGTGCGAGCCGTTACTAAAGGGGTTGTTATGGCTTTGTGTCCCCACAGATAAAGAACGCAGCAGCCAACGTTCTCCGCGAGACCTGGCTAATCTACAAACACACCAAGCTGATGAAGAAGATCGACCACTCGCGTGTGCGCAAGCACCAGCGGAAATTCCTGCAAGCCATCCACCAGTGAGAGAAAGCAAACACACTCGCGTTATTACACTATTATATCGTGACAATGCGGTCATTCTGGTACCCATCTGCCCCAGGCATTTGGGTTTTAGGCTGTAGCTGTGGGTTCAAATGTCTGAAAATAATAGGGGGTATTAATTGGCTGATGTTCTTGTGCTGTTCAATACCATTTTGAGATGATCCGCATTGTCTAATGCGTTTGCTTAGAGCATGTCTGCAGGTCACGCTGTCAGTCTGGGTTCTGTGGGGGGCAAGAACTTTCAAAAAACATTCTCCCCTGTGTGGGCATGGGAAACCCCGACCCTAGTAGTACTAGGTACCGCTTAATACTCTCCCCATGCCAAATACTTTCACACAGACCATTAGTGGAACCTCTGGCGGGTGCATCTGCTACAGTTTCCACACCCATCAGTTCAGCTTTCCATCCCCAGTGCCTTCTTCTGCCTATGATGCACCACAGAGATCTTTAAAAAGATGGCGCTTTTGTTCTGTTTTGCACTTATAAGAATGCTGTCCTGAAAGAAACAAACAAGCTAGTACTTTTGGAAGAAGCAGGATTAGCCCCACGGTGACACCACCATGTGGCAGTAATTTTGAACTGGAGCCCTGCAGACAAAGCCTCCTGCTGGATAAATTATAGGATTGGCAGGGTTTTCGATTGCTAGCTTCTGAAGCCTCCTAATTAGCCGTTTGAAGTAATTGTTGTCAAAATAAAAGCACAAATAATTAAGCAGACCTGTACAATAAGTGCGTAGTAACATCAGACTGTCTCCAAAATGTCCATTTGTCTGTCAGGTCCTCGACTTTTTAGCATCGTGAACACTGGGTACACAATGTTCCATGTAATATCACACTATTTGCAGTAATGTGTTTGGGATTAAGGCTGTTTTTCTCCTCTCTCGATTTCTCCTTTTTGGCTGAACTAAGCCATGTGACACAGTGTGAGCTATTACACCACCTGCCTGGCTGATAGAAGGCTCTTCAGAGGGAACACTTACATTGGTTTTGTCTTGCATGGCACGTCAACCACTGCCTACTGTGTTCAGCTTGTATGACTGAGACAGGCTCCTGGCTGCCCACTGCAACTTTTAAAGCCCTTTGATCAGATTTGTATTTGTAGAGGGTTCAAACGACATATTAAATTTTTTCTCGTGCTAGCTCTTTAGATTTTGTAGTCTTTTGTGTTAAGATCCACCCAAACGTTAAGCTCGGGAGACATATTTTTTATTTTAATATATTCCACAGACAAATACACACGCAAAAAATGTATATATATATAAAATGGCAGTGCAGCATGTGTATACAATGCATTGTGTACATTTTGAATGAGACTTTTAATTATTTTTTATTAAATTCACATTATTTACATTTCTTTCCTAACTTTACAGTGATCTCATGTGGGACTTACAGAGGCAGCCAAAGGCCTAAATGTGAGCTGAGGTCATTAAAAGACCTTGTCAAGAGGAAATCTTCATACACATTCCAAAAGCTTGTAGAAAGCCCTTTCGGAAAAGTGGAAACTATAATTCTATCGAAAAGGGGGCGGGATTAGAAGGGGATGTAATGGAAGCTTCTGTAGATGTGTGGTGTGTGTGGGTGTCTGAGAACTTTTGTTCAAATATTGTAGCTGAAACCACAGATGCGATACAGCTGAGGGACTGATGGTGTGTGTGTGTGTGTGTGTGTGTGTGTGTGTGTGTGTGTGTGTGTGTGTGTGTGTGTGTGTGCAGGCTTCGGAGTGTAAAGATGGAGCAGAGAAAGCTAAGTGACCAGGCCAACACCCTGGTGGACCTATCAAAGGTGAGTACACACATCGTGTTGAATGATACCTCTAATGAGCATGTGACCTCTAGAACCCAAACCATCTCAAGTGGTGCTGCTCTTACTACTGCACATGTGCACAGATGTTTACCTCAGATAGCGTGAGCACCCTACAATAAATAATTCAAAGAAAGAGAAGAGAAAAAGCGTGCATACAGATCTGGCTGTCTTCACGCTGCTGTACTATCCGTCCCAAAACACTGGGGGGAGCACTATAGCCGATTATCAGCTTTAGATGTTTTCACATAATGCGCTCCGCATCTAAGTCCAATTACCGGGGCAAAGTGTAGAGCTACGCAGCAGACATAGTCGTGGCCACAGATGTCACATTATTGTCTGGATTACGGATTCAGTATCGTTCTGCAGCCCAATTTCCAGAAGCCGTTCTTTTGTATTTTGGGTTGCTGTCTTGTTGCATCACTCAGGTGATAAACCGCTTGACGATAAACCTTGGCGTTCTCCTCATGCTTCATAGATTACAGCCTTCGGAGGTGAGATGAATGTCTTATGAGTCCAATCTGTACCGTCGAAGAAACTTTAAAGTGCCGCTTTGAAGTTATTTTAAAGCGCCCTCTCCTGCATCTATCTGCCTTGCGCTCGAAACGTTCTCGTCTGGATAAGCATGGGGGAACCCCCCCTCGACCCTAGTAGAGGATTAAGTGAAAGATAATGAATGAATTAATGTTCTTATTAAGGGTGGGACACTCAATAGGTAGAACACACAGACTGAGGTGATAAGGGGGTGTGGTAGCTCAGTGGTTAGGGTGTTGGGTTATCAATCTGAACGTTAGGGGTTCTAATCCCAGGTCCACTCAAGTTCCCAGTGAGGGCCCTTGAGCAAGGCTCTTAACCCTCATTGTTTCAAAGGCCAACCCTGTGTTCTGACCATGTTCATCAAGTCGGGATACTTGTAAGTCACTTTGGATTAAAGCGTCAGTTTAATGACCTCATGTAATGTGTAATATAATAACGCTCTGGTGATGTGGATGCATTCCGCCACAGAGGTCGCCAAATTTCAGACTCTTCAGTAATCTTCCTTAAGACAGTACATTGTTGTCTGTGTGGTTTTATCCAGGTCACTGCAGAGGGTTAAAAATCCTAGCTGTATGATCAGTAACACACAGCTCTCCAAATATATCTCAGTAATTCTGTTTCGATGTTGACCTGCTTGTTTCTTTGGCATTGCGTTTCCTAGCAACCGGAAACAGTGTTAAAGCAGGCATGGTGGTGGGAGTGTGTGAAGAGATACAGACTAAGGGCGAATGAAAATATATCCCAGTGATCAGGTTCATAATATTGTGATATACATCAGGTTCATACGTGTTTAAGAAGCATTTAGTACACACACACACACACACACAGTCTGATCATGTTGTATAGATAGCGGTTGACGTCTGTCTGGCTTGTTTTCAGTCAGCGGTGCACATGTGATAGCAATACGTCAGAAATGTACCTGAACGCACCTCATTTTAAGATGGCCACGCCCATTAGAGGAGATATTCACAGGCAGCGTTGCCATTTAAATGACGCAGGAGCAAGGCAGGAAAATGGATTGATGGCGGAGTGTAATAATGAATACAAAACTTGCCCTCTTTAAAGGTAGTTTGTGAAAAATGTGTACTTCTTATTTGAAACGCAGTAACTGGAGGTCCAGGGTTTGGTTTAGAATATTAAAAAATAGCATTTTTTTGGGCAGCTGGCATCATGCATTTGACCAGGCAGCACTCTATTTTCAAGCCCAAATTTGTTCTGTCACACTGCCTGCCCTGGCAGTTTACCAGGTCAGCTCTGACTGGGCAGAAATCTGATGAACTGACTTGTTGGAAAGGTGGTGTCCTACATCAAAGCCACGGTGTGGAACACTAAGGTCTTTAGTCAACTCATTTCATTGCCAGTGTTCATCTACACGTCTTTTATTTCTGAGTTCGGGTGACTGCAATTTCCTATCACACTAACAACATGAGGTGATCTGTGTTTTTAATCTGTTTAGTGTAGCTTTGATTGATTAGAAGTCCTGTCTCCATTTTATCAATATATTTATTTATTGACACTTGGAGACTGTTGGTTAAAATTGTGTTTTTTATTTAGAATCCGGCTTAATGATGTTCAGTACGATGCGGGGGTTAGATGATGGAACCCTGTGATTAATATTACAGGTTACAGAGATGAGTAGAATCAGTTATCGACTGAAGTTTCTGAAGGTCGTCACGACAGTGACGCATTTCATCAGAGGCTGGTTGCATGAAAAAGAATATCATAGAACATTTATCACTGGAATAGGTAGCTCCTGCCATTTTCAACAAATTAATTGCTTTTGTATTTACTTTGTGTTTGATTTAGGTTGTGATTTACAACCTGGGCAGCACAGTGGCTTAGTGTTTAGGGGACCTAGATTCAAATCTCGATCTGGCTGGAGTTTCCTTGTTCTCCCCATGTCCGGGTGGGTTTTTCCGGGTTCTCTGGTTTCTTCCCACAATCAAAATCATGGATTCAAAGTGAATTGGTTGCTCTAAATTGCCCCTATATAGTATGTGAATGTGTACACAATGATAGTCTGGCATCCAGTCCTGGGTGTATCTGCCCAGCGCCCGAAACGTTCTGCACTGGAATGTTCATCTACAACCTAGTTAAAAATCAATTCAGAAGATTTTTTTGACAGAGGGGGTAATAATACGAATTTTTATCAAAAAGATGAAGTACAGTGCAGCTGTTTCGTAAAATATCCTCTCTCACAGGTATCACTTGCTTAAACGTACCTCTCTGGATAAACTGTAGGCCATTTAGGACCTGAGATCCGTAGTTTATTCAAAGTGGGGAAATGGAGCTTCTTATTTCTACCCTCGACCCATTTTACGGCAGCTTTCCCCGTAGGAATGCTGTAAGGAGGACTGCTATTGGTCATCATCATGGAGGGCTTGGTCCAAATCTCTTATGTGTATATATAGATTGCTTGAAATTCCTCTGTATCTCTCCGCTCTTTCTGGCTTTTCATATTAGAGCAGTTCTCCATACAGGTAACATTACTTTGGTTGTGGTTTCTTTCCATGAATATGCAAAAGGAGGACTGACAAATAGCTCGTAAAAACTGTTTGCTCCCAGCATCAGTAAATGAAAAGCTTTAAAGTGCAACCAAATCGTATTTTTGTGCTGCAGACAATAATCAGAAAGTCATTGTATTAGGAATGTGTTTTGTGGATGTTAGGTGTTCTATGAATAAATTACCAGACCAGCAGTCGTGCAGGAGATTACTAAGCATGGACGCTGTACAGCTCCAGGGTTTTAAACTTCTCGTAGCGCTCTGAGTTCCTGTGGGTCTGTTGTAGGTAATGAGTAAATGTACTGTATGATGCTCTTGGGTTGACAGTCTGTGCCAGTCCTCTGTGTTCTATCCCATTGTCTCGGGAACAGACTCTGGACTGAACCACAACCGATAAATAAAATATGACAGGACAGAATGAGGCAGGATGTGACAGGACACAACAGCATACGGCAGAATCCAATACAAGAATAAAGTAATGAATAACATACAATACATACAGTAAAATAACATTAAATACATAGAATGGAATAGAGTGGCATGAATAGAAATAGGATACAACAATACACTTACACAAACAATACAAGTAACAATAAAATATAATGCAATGGCCTTATTTTCTTTATACCAAGTGTAACTAAATTTAAGGTACAATGTTCCGCATTATTGAAGTTTACATTTGCAGAAATACAATAAATACTGTTACATGAAAACAAATACCTTCAGTCAGTCAAACCAATAGAATTTCCCATTGCCCTTTGTAAACAGTTCTGGATTTACGCGGTTCATGTGTTGAGTGAAATCACTTTATGTGGAAGTGTTCAGGGTTCTACTGCAGTGGGGTAAAAGCTATTATTAGGCAGTTTGTCCTTGTTTTAAACGTTCTCTTCCATTTGCCTTAAGGTAACGACAGTTTTCTTGGCTCATTGAAGGCAACAAGAACCATGTAAAGGGGTAGGGAAAGCACAACCAACAAAACCCTCCACAGACCTCGCGATCTTCTGTGGTTCTTTTTTTTCTTTTTTGGTGGAGAACCACACAGCGGGGTCGTGATTGAGGATGCTGTCTGTGGTGGATCGGTAGAAGGATTTCTTTCTTTCTTCCTCTTCCTCTTCTGAGGATCCTCAGAAGGTTCTTTGTTAGTTCTGCATTGTTAGTGTTCATACCCCACGTCAGGTCCTCCTCCATGCAGATACCCAGAGTGAAAACATCTGTGACTCTGTCTACACTTGTACATTGTTCTCATTGATGTTATTGGATGAATCATCACAATTAAACTATTACTGAATCATCCCTGTCCACAGGTCAGCCAGTCAGTTCGTCTTCTAAACCAATTTTATTTGGTAAAGTGAAATTAGGAAACCATTTAAACGTATAAGTAGATTAATAAGTGAAACCCTACGAGCATGGCTGGATAATATTCTGTCCTCCGTAATCCTCCTGGAGTGCAAACCACATTAGCTGCATGTAATACTGTCCCGAAACGTTTGTTCTTCATTTGAACCAGACTGATTAATACTAATTATCTATTTAAAACATTAATGATTATATCTCTTCATCTTGGATTTGATAAATAGATTTCACATCTGCTCCACCGCTTATATTTCTGTTCTTGTTTGTAGTCAGCTGTTTGAGATTTGGGTAACTGGGAAATTTAAATCACTTCCACGTCAATCTGCTCTCTACGTCCTTCAGATCCTCTTCACTCAATGATTGCAATCAACATGGGGTCCAGAGCAGGTCTTTTAGGTGGTGGATGATGGTGAGCTGCTCTGGTACAAATAAGTCAGAGGTGGGGGGTTCCTGTTTTGGGTTCTGGGCTGATACACCCAGGACAGAGGGTCATCGTTGGGCACACACTCATACACACACATGCACTATATAGGGGCAATTTAGAGGAAACTGGAGAATCCGCGGAAACCCATGAATACAGGGAGAAAATGGGAGCTCCACCCACCTGCTCTGTGTGGAGCTATGGGGTTAAAACATTTAAATATTAATCAGAAGGTTTAAGCTCTTTAAACCAAGGTCGTCAACCCTCATTGCTCCAGGCGTGCTGTATTTTGACTGACCCTGTACTCAGGGTCGAGTTGGGATTTGTGGTGACGTCTGCAGAATGACCTCATGTACTGAAATGTAAAGAAGAGAACACAGTTTTAACAGTTTATAGAGAAACCGATGTACTTCAGTCTGAAACTGTAGAACTACATGTTCTACCTTCATAAGACCGAAAGTAATAGAGTCTGGATTCAACTCAATACGTGCTGACGGGACATTCAGCAGTCTCTCTCTCTCTCTTTGAACTTCAGCTGCTTCAGGATGTGAAGAATCTATAGCAGGATCAGAAACACAGATAATACAGCAGTTTGATTTCATTTGCATCGGTTGTCTGATGGGTTTTGCATCCGTTAGCGTCCTGTTTGACATTGAAACTGCTTTTCGGTCCAGGACTCTGGAGACCAGCTGCTTTTTGCACTTGATTTTCTCCAAAAGCAGGGCCACACTCGCATCAGAGGAGACTTCTGAAAGATGTTTTTTACTGTAAAAACTCAAAGACCTGTTTAATTTATATACAATGCCAATGACATATCTCTGTGTTCCACTCTCTTTTTCTGTCCTCCATGTGCCTCCCTTCTGTATCTTTCCGATCGCAGATGCAGAGCGTGATGTACGAGCTCATGTCCGAGCTGAACGACCGCAGCGAGGATCTGGAGCGTCAGATGTTGAGCCTGGAGCAGCGCGTGGAGCAGCTCACAGCCGGCTTCAGCGCCCTGCCCGCTCACCTGTCGGCCACGCTGAACGCTCAGCACGCCGCACTCATCCGCCTGCTGCAGGAGCGGGACGCCAAGACCCCGAGCCCCACCGTGCCGGCCCTGATCACTCCGCCGCCCAACTCCAGCCAGACGGCAGAGGAGACCCCCAAAACCGGCACCCCCAGCTGCTGAGACACGGAGGCATAGCCATGACAGAGAGGGATGTAGATGGATTAGGTAAGGTGGAGAGTTGAGGGTTTGAGAGAGGTACGAGAAGCATGCGAGAGGAACGTAACAGGGGGGCGAGTCGTGGAATGGAATCTGCACTAATTAGAAGGAACAGTGTCACTGAATCTATCAGGATTTTCTACCTGACTGCTTGATATCGCGTGCAAACGAGCAACCCTTTAACGAGAACTCGTGCCGACACCATGACTAGTGGCGCCATGTCGACACGTAACCAGAGACCCGCGCCAAGCCCGCCAGAGCAAACACTGTGTCAAAGGCATACACCCGCCCACACATCCAACGATGCACTATAGGCCGCACTGCCAGACGGAACGTTCTTGACGGAGCGCTCGCTTCTGAGTGAACAGCCATATGTCGGGTCATTTGCACCACGGGAAAGACGATGGCCGCCGTTAACCACGAATGTCAGCATTTTAGAAACGTGCATTCTTTCGGTCCTACTGCCCACACACACACACACACACACACACACACGCACACACACACAATACTGTATCTGCTACCAAAGTGCTCTGTTCATTGTCACAGGAACGGAGGAAGTGGTCGAGGGAGGAAACCTGTAATAATCCTCCATGTCTGATTATGTTACCATGGACATGGGGAGCATCTTTCCACGAGCCGGACATCGTCTCGAACCATCTGGAACATGAGCCCACTTTCACTCAGCCATCTGTAGAGGGGAAACTTAAGCCAGATGATACAACTCAGAACCTAAAACAGCTGCTCCCGACGGAATCGACCGCAGAATCGAAAGTCGGTCCCATCAGCAGTCAGTGTGTTCAGATGCGCCGCGTCGGAAACAACAGACCGTCCCTTCTCTCCCCAAACCCCTCCAACCTGCCCCCCCCCCCAACCCGCTGACCCCCGCATTTCTACAACGAGCGTTTCCTTTCTGAAAACTGTCTTATAGTGACATCTTGTGGCCGAAATACTGAATCACACCCGCTCGGATTTCTTCAACCTGAAGCTGTTGACACTAAAACCTTGCTTTGTATTGCGCCGTTTTATTTTGTACCATTAATGATTACTAACGCAATTATAGCGACTATTTACTATTTAATATACTATAGCATCCTTCTCATTTGTCATGACAGTTAAACGTTGCTGTATCGATACCGATTTTAATAATCTTAATATTAATACTGCTAAAGGGGTGTTCCGTTTAAGGTTGAAATTATTTTGTAATTTTATTTTATCAGAGAGAATTAATAAAGTATATATCTATTTAACAACAAGCAGATTGGGTTGGGTTTTTTTTCTGGAACTGTACGTCCATCTGCCACTTTATTAGGTACAGTACACTGTGCACTCGTTGTTGTAATCTGTTCCACTTACTATGTTCTATAAATGCACTTTATATTTCTGCAGGAACAAACTTGTGCGCTCCATAGGATCACTGCAGAGCAGGTAGTAATGGGTGGTGGATGCTTCTCAGCATTGTAGTGCCATTGACTTGTTGGTGGTGGTGTGTTTGTGTGGATCTGACTAACCCCTGTATCCTGGATGGAATAAGGATAATCCGGGATGTCCTGGTAAGCATGTATTAAGTTTAAGAAAATGTCATTTAATTCTTAGACATCGCCATCAAACAAAGAGAAATAGCGCCTCTCCTCGGTCATGGCGTTGAAGTGCTAGTACATTGCGTGTAGGTAATTTATTTGTCCAGGAGGAGGCAGTGTTGTACTGAATACAGAAGAATTTGAAAACTTGAATTGTGATAAACATGGTGTTTACAATTTATTATTATATAGTATTTTGTAAAAGACATAATTGTTTATTAAAACATAACTCAAATGAGCTCAACACATATAACACCACCACCGTGTTAGAGTGACCACTGTGCTGGGAATCCGACAACACCCAAATATATATATACACTTTACAATCTGTAACAATAAAACTACACTGTTTTTTTTTTTTTATTGACAGAGGGGCAAACAAACTGGGGAGGTGGGGTAGGCTCGCGTAGAGTGATGGGACAGGTCACAGAAAGTTGCATTTATTATCAATGGTAGCTCTATTATTGAAGTGACAGTGTTACAGTCGCTGACTGATATGAAGAAGCGTTCATTCTCTGAGTTCTCAGGTTCTTGTGACCGTTTCCCTGAGTGTAGATATAATTCCCTGTCTCCTTGGCGACGCCTGTCTGTGTTAGGTGCTCATCAGTCAAGGACGCAGACGAGCAGTAAAACCATCAGGCTTCACTTCAGACTCAGACTTACTGAGTCAAACCCCTCTGTCAGACATTGAGTGTCTTGTGTCCGTCAAAGGTTTGTTCGATTGTAATTACAAACGGTTTCCATGTTTCAGGAACTTTGATTGGACTTCGCATCACTGAGGGAAAGAAATCAAAGACAATTACAACGGTGCAAAATGAGATCTGTAAAAGACTATTAGCTCACAAATTGAACCACGAATTGAATAAAGCAAAAAGGCATGAGGGGGGCATACGTGTCGGGCCTAACAACGTGTCGGGCCTGTGACTAGGGTTGTGGTGGGGGGGTTCCCCATGCCCATCCAGGGGGAACTTTTCGGGTGCTGGGCAGATACACACATGACAGTGTGCCAATCTATGGCAGGTCACACAATCACTCACACAGACACACAAACACGCTATATAGAGCAATTTAGATAGGGCCAATTCATCTTGAATCCATATTTTAGGACTGTGGGAGAAAACCAGAGAACTACTCATTTTATTTAGATTGTTTAATGATTACATAACATGTTAATATGATTTCTGCACAGTTACTGTTTATTTGTTCAGTGTTCATACTGCTATAATGAAAGGGCTCTAATTTCTGTCCTTATTGAATAATAAAAAGTAATTATTAAATTATCTTGTTTTTTTTAAACTTTCATTGTCTATTTAAGATTTTATTTTTATTTAAGATTTGTAGGTTATTAGATCTCGGCGTTAAAGAGAAATAGCGTCTCCCCTCGGTCTTTGTGTTCAGGTGTTGGTATATTGAGTGGAGTTCGCGGTTGTAGCCAGAAGAGGGCGCTGATGTACCACTGAACCATACTGTATGAGCAGCAGCGACGCGCATTAAGAAGCGAGGAGTCGAGCGCGGTGGATTGATTTGCTCCGCTGGGAGCGTTTTAATGGTAACGTTGTTAAAAGTTGTGTTTGTTTGTTTAATGTATAAAACGTTTTAAAGGAGGAATAATAAAAGACTGAGTCTCGCTGTATTACTCAGGCTGAAGTGCAGCGTCTATTCACAGGCGCGATCCCACTACTGATCGGCACGGGGGCTTTGACCTGCTCCGTTCCCGACCTGGGCCGGTTCACCCCTCTTTAGGCGACCTGGTGGTCCCGAGCTCCCTCCGGAGCACCATATCGATACCGAACTTAGTGCGGACACCCGATCGACATAGCGCACTGCAGCCCAGAACCCCTGAGCTCAAACGATCCGCCAGCCTCAGCCTCCCAGTAGCGTGGATTACAGGCGCACGCCACCGCGCCCGGCGAGAGCGGAGCGGATCCGAGCGGCTGTTAAACCGCAGCCTGGCCTGCTGCCGCCTGGCGGCCACAGGAGGTACTACACCTGCCACCTGCCCCGCCACCCCAGCCCGCTGACTTCTGCATTTCTGTTCACCTCTAACGTGCGTAAGACCTTTCTGAAAACGGTCTTATGGTGCCATCTTGTGGCCGAAATACTGAATCACACCCGCTCGGATTTCTTCAACCTGAAGCTGGTGACATTAAAACCTTGCTTTGTATTGCGCCGCTTTATTTTGTACCATTAACGAATACTAACGCAATTAGAGCGAATATTTACCATTTAATATACTGTAGCATCTTTCTCATTTATCATGACAGTTAAACGATACCGATTTTAATAATCTTAATATTAATACTGCTAAGGGTTCCATCTAATGTTGAAATTATTTATTTATTTATTTTTATCAGAGAGAATTATTAAAGCCGCCTGGCGGCCAGAGTAGGCACTGCGTCCGTTTAACCGGTTTTTACACCTCAGACTGACCTGCTGCCGCCTGGCGGCGTGGAGGCGGAACTGCACCCATTCAACCTGCTTCACTATGCAGACATGAAAAAGATAAATCCCGTATTTTAAATCTTTGTCGTATAAACCGATACATAAATACAAATTTATACTTTTTGTATTGTTTCTATACATGTCTATTTTAAATAATAAATGTGTTTATTTTAAAACAAATTACTCATAAACTGGTCTTTGAAATGTAATCTGGTGCAGTTTATTTCTTTCCAAACAAGTCTAATTTTTTTTTAAACAAAAACTTGTAAACCTCAGCCTGACCATCTGCCGCCTAGTGGCCAGAGGAGACACTGCACCAGTTCAACCTTCTGTTAAAAAACCTCAGTCTGACCTGCTGCCGCCTGGTGGTCTGGAGAAGGAACTGCACCTGTTTAACCGGCTATTAAACCTCAGCCTGACCTACTGCCACCTGGTTGCCAGAGGAGAAACTGCATCTATTCAACCCACTGTGAAACCTGCTGCCACCTGGCGGCCTGGAGGAGGAACTGCACCTGTTCAACCTTCTGTTAAACCTCAGCCTGACCTGCTGCCGCCTGGCGGCCTGGAGGAGGAAGCACCTGTTCAACCTTCTGTTAAACCTCATCCTGACCTGCTGCCGCCTGGCGGACTGGAGAAGGAACTGCACCTGTTCAACCTTCTGTTAAACCTCAGACTGACCTGCTGCCGCCTGGCGGCCTGGAGGAGGAACTGCACCCGTTCAACCTGCTTCACTATACAGACATCAAAAAGATAAATCCCGTATTTTAAATATTTGTCGTATAAACAGATACATAAATATAAAGTTATACTTTTTTGTATTGTTTCTATACATGTCTATTTTAAATAACAATAATAGTTTCCAAACAAGTCAAATTTTTTTTTTCAACAAAAACTTGTAAACCTCAGCCTGACCATCTGCCGCCTAGTGGCCAGAGGAGACACTGCACCTGTTTAACCGGTTATTAAATCTCAGCCTGACCTGCTGCCGCCTGGTGACCAGAGGAGTCACTGCACCAGTTCAACCTTCTGTTAAACCTCAGCCTGACCTGCTGCCGCCTGGTGGTCTGGAGGAGGAACTGCACCTGTTCAACCGACTATTAAACTTCAGCCTGACCTGCTGCCACCTGGTGGCCAGAGGAGTCACTTCACCTATTCAACCCACTGTTAAACCTCAGCCTGACCTACTGCCACCTGGTTGCCAGAGGAGAAACTGCATCTATTCAACCCACTGTTAAACCTGCTGCTGCCGCCTGGTGGCCAGAGGCGGAACTGCACCTGTTTAACCTTCTGTTAAACCTCAGCCTGACCTGCTGCCGCCTGGCGGCCTGGAGGAGGGACTGCATCTGTTCAACCCACTGTTAAACCTCATCCTGACCTGCTGCCGCCTGGCGGCCTGGAGGAGGAACTGCACCTGTTCAACCCACTGTTAAACCTGCTGCCGCCTGGCGGACTGGAGAAGGAACTGCACCTGTTCAACCTTCTGTTAAACTTCAGACTGACCTGCTGCCGCCTGGCGGCCTGGAGGAGGAACTGCACCCATTCAACCTGCTTCACTATACAGACATCAAAAAGATAAATCCCGTATTTTAAATATTTGTCGTATAAACAGATACATATATATAAAGTTATACTTTTTTGTATTGTTTCTATACATGTCTATTTTAAATAACAATAATAGTTTCCAAACAAGTCAAAAAAATTTTTTAAACAAAAACTTGTAAACCTCATCCTGACCATCTGCCGCCTAGTGGCCAGAGGAGACACTGCACCTGTTTAACCGGTTGTTAAATCTCAGTCTGACCTGCTGCCGCCTGGTGGCCAGAGGAGTCACTGCACCAGTTCAACCTTCTGTTAAACCTCAGCCTGACCTGCTGCCGCCTGGTGGTCTGGAGGAGGAACTGCACCTGTTCACCTGACTATTAAACCACAGCCTGACCTACTGCCACCTGGTGGCCAGAGGAGTCACTGCACCTATTCAACCCACTGTTAAACCTCAGCCTGACCTACTGCCACCTGGTTGCCAGAGGAGAAACTGCATCTATTCAACCCACTGTTAAACCTGCTGCCATCTGGCGGCCTGGAGGAGGAACTGCACCTGTTCAACCTTCTGTTAAACCTCATCCTGACCTGCTGCCGCCTGGCGGCCTGGAGGAGGAACTGCACCTGTTCAACCCACTGTCAAACCTGCTGCCGCCTGGCGGCCTGGAGGAGGAACTGCACCTGTTCAACCTTCTGTTAAACCTCAGACTGACCTGCTGCCGCCTGGCGGCCTGGAGGAGGAACTGCACCAGTTCAACCTGCTTCACTATACAGACATCAAAAAGATAAATCCCGTATTTTAAATATTTGTTGTATAAACCGATACATAAATATAAAGTTATACTTTTTTGTATTGTTTCTATACATGTCTATTTTAAATAATAATAATAGTTTCCAAACAAGTCAAATTTTTTTTTTTAAACAAAAACTTGTAAACCTCAGCCTGACCATCTGCCGCCTAGTGGCCAGAGGAGACACTGCACCAGTTCAACCTTCTGTTAAACCTCAGCCTGACCTGCTGCCGCCTGGTGGTCTGGAGGAGGAACTGCACCTGTTCAACCGGCTATTAAACCTCAGCCTGACCTGCTGCCACCTGGTGGCCAGAGGAGTCACTTCACTTATTCAACCCACTGTTAAACCTCAGCCTGACCTACTGCCACCTGGTTGCCAGAGGAGTCACTGCACCAGTTCAACCTTCTGTTAAACCTCAGCCTGACCTGCTGCCGCCTGGTGGTCTGGAGGAGGAACTGCACCTGTTCAACCGACTATAAAACCTCAGCCTGACCTGCTGCCACCTGGTGGCCAGAGGAGTCACTGCACCTATTCTACCTACTGTTAAACCTTAGCCTGACCTACTGCCACCTGGTTGTCAGAGGAGAAACTGCATCTATTCAACCCACTGTTAAACCTGCTGCCACCTGGCGGCCTGGAGGAGGAACTGCATCTTTTCAACCTTCTGTTAAACCTCAGCCTGACCTGCTGCCGCCTGGCGGCCTGGAGGAGGAACTGCACCTGTTCAACCAGATGTTAAACCTCATCCTGACCTGCTGCCGCCTGGCGGCCTGGAGGAGGAACTGCACCTGTTCAACCCACTGTTAAACCTGCTGCCTCCTGGCGGCCTGGAGGAGGAACTGCACCTGTTCAACCTTCTGTTAAACATCAGACTGACCTGCTGCCGCCTGGCGGCCTGGAGGAGGAACTGCACCCGTTCAACCTGCTTCACTACACAGACATTCATTCATTCATTATCTCCCGCTTTATCCTCTACCAGGGTCACGGTGGGGTTCCCCATGCCCATCCAGGGGAGAACGTCTCGGGCGCTGGGCAGATACACCCAGGACAGGGCGCCAATCCATCGCTGGGTACGCACTCACACACTCAAACACACTCTATATGGGGCAATTTAGAGAACTCAATTGACTTGATCCATGTTTTTGGACTGTGGGAGGAAACCGAAGAACCTGGAGGAAACCCACACGGACACGGGGGGAACATGGAAACTCCACCCAGATGGGGATTCGAACCGGGAATCCCTAGCGCTGAGAGGCGAACGTGCTAACCACTAAGCCACCGTGCCACCCTATACAGATATCAAAAAGATAAATCCCTTATTTTAATTATTTGTCGTATAAACCGATGCATAAATATAAAGTTATACGTTTTTGTATTGTTTCTATACATGACTATTTTAAATAATAAATGTGTTTATTTTAAAACAAATTATTCATAAACTGGTCTTTGAAATGTAATCTGGTGCAGTTTTTATACATTAACGTTGATATCTAAGCAACAGAAGACTATTATTCCACCTAATCTCATTATCTTCTTCTTAATCCTTTACTAGTGTCACAGTGGGGGGTGTATCCGTTTTTTTGTTGTATCATTTCCAAACAAGTCTAATTTCTTTTTAAACAAAATCTTGTAAACCTCAGCCTGACCATCTACCGCCTAGTGGCCAGAGGAGACACTGCACCTATTCAACCCACTGTTAAACCTCAGCCTGACCTACTGCCACCTGGTTGCCAGAGGAGAAACTGCATCTAGTCAACCCACTGTTAAACCTGCTGTCATCTGGCGGCCTGGAGGAGGAACTGCACCTGTTCAACCTTCTGTTAAACCTCAGCCTGACCTGCTGCCGCCTGGTGGTCTGGAGGAGGAACTGCATCTGTTTAACCGGCTTTTAAACCTCAGCCTGACCTACTGCCACCTGGTTGCCAGAGGAGAAACTGCATCTATTCAACCCACTGTTAAACCTGCTGCCGCCTGGCGGCCTGGAGGAGGAACTGCACCTGTTCAACTGGCTGTTAAACCTCAGCCTGACCTGCTGCCACCTGGCGGCCTGGAGGAGGAACTGCACATGTTCAACCGGCTGTTAAACCTCAGCCTGACCTGCTGCCGCCTGGCGACCTGGAGGAGGAACTGCACCTGTTCAACCGGCTGTTAAACCTCATCCTGACCTGCTGCCGCCTGGCGGCCTGGAGGAGGAACTGCACCTGTGCAACCTTCTGTTAAACCTCAGACTGACCTGCTGCCGCCTGCTGCCGTTCAACCTGCTTCACTATACAGACATCAAAAAGATAAATCCCGTATTTTAAATATTTGTCGTATAAACGGCTACATGAATATAAAGTTATACTTCTTTGTATTGTTTATATACATGTCTATTTTAAATAATAAATGTGTTTATTTTAAAAGAAATTATTCATAAACTAGTCTTTGAAGTGTAATCTGGTGCAGTTTTTATACATTAACATATCTATGATATCTAAACAACAGAAGACTGATTAGACTATTCCACCTAATCTCATTATCTTTTGCTTAATCCTTTACTAGTGTTGTGTGTGTGTGTGTGTGTGTGGGGGGGGGTGTATCAGTTTTTTTGTATAGTTTCTAAACAAGTCTAATGTTTTTTAAACAAAAAGTTGTTAACAGATTCATAATCTTGTTTGTTTATTTCATGTTTATTCTTCCAAAACAGGGAAAAGGGTCAATACTGCAATTCATTCAAAATTAATTATAAAAATTAAACACTGTTATATTAATTCTTATGTTTAGTATAAATCAGAATCAGATTTATTTTGCCTAGTATGTTACATACACAAGGAATTTGGTTCCGAAATGATGGCGTCTCTCTAGCATTACAATTTACAAAATACAAATTAGAAAATGTACTGTATATGTGCGTAATATATCAAAAAATATATATATATATATATATATATATATATATATATATATATATATATATATATATATATATATATATATATATATATATATATATATATATAATAAGGTGCATTGTGTGCTGTAGTGCAAAGCAATAGTTCAACATAGAGTTTGATTTTTGTTGATTTTTGTTTGTACAGTTTTGTTCATGTGCAGAGTGTTTATCAGCTGTTTATAAGTGTAATGGTGTGAGGAAAGAAACTGTTTGAGTGTCTGGTTGTTTTAGTGTACAGTAATCTGTATATAATAATATAATATATAATAATCTATAATAATAATAATAATAATAATAATAATCTGTAATAATAATAATAATAACAATAATCTGTAATAATAATAATAATAATAATAGTAATCTGTAATAATAATAATAATAATCTGTAATAATAATAATAATAATAATAATAATAATAATAATAATTCATTCATTCATTCATTCATTATCTTCCGCTTTATCCTCTATTAGGGTCGCGGTGAGGTTTCCCATGCCCATCCAGTGGAGAATGTCTCGGGCGCTGGGCAGATACACCCAGGACAGGGCGCCAGTCCATCGCTGGGCACACACTCACTCACACAGACACACTCTATATGGGGCAATTTAGAGAACTCAATTAACTTGATCCATGTTTTTGGACTGTGGGAGGAAACCGGAGAACCCGGAGGAAACCCATGCGGACACGGGGAGAACATGGAAACTCCACCCAGATGGGGATTCGAACCGGGAATCCCTAGCGCTGAGAGGCGAACGTGCTAACCACTAAGCCACCGTGCCGCCCAATAATAATAATAATAATAATAATAATAATAATAATAATAATAATAATAATAATGATAATAATAATATTATTATTATTATTATTATTATTATTATTATTATTGTTATTATTATATATACACAATATATTATATATTAATATATAATCTCATGTTACATATTCTTAAAATAATCCAAATAAAATATTAACAAATTTTATTTATCATTTAAAAACTGCTGCCAACGGGAGACTTTTACGGCACTTCCGGTGTGAGGGCGGCTCAGAGCGGCGTGTTTCCGCCTGCTCCCTCCTTTTCAGCCGCCGCTCCAAACAGAGACAGCATGCCTGTAAGTGCGCCGAACGAACTCTCCATTAAACTGCGTCTGGGCCTCGCCTTCACGCTCCTCTCGCTCACAATCACACGCTCACAGTCCGCTGTCAGCCTCGCGACGCGCGGTTCATCCGCGGGGACGCGAATCCCGCCGAAACATGAGAGTTCATAATAAAGAGACGCGGCGGGGAAACAACATGGCGGCGTTTAGCGGGGCCTCTGAGCGCGGCGCGTGTTCTCTGCGCGTTTGTGGAGCTCAATTCAATAAACTCAGGGTTCCAACCGCGGGCTCCGTGATTCCGACTTTATATATATATATATATATATATATATATATATATATATATATATATATATATATAACAATGCAGCATTTACAGTACATGGTATGTCCAGGACACGATGCTTAGTACAGTATACAGCGTATAAGGCAATATTACACAGTACTTCATATGTTCATGTCGACTTGAATGATTGAGATGTTAATATGAACATAATTGAACTAAGTGTGTGTGTGTATATATATATTATATATATATATATATGTGTGTGTGTGTGTGTGTGTGTATATATATATATATATATATATATATATATATATATATATATATAAATATGAAGTCCGTGAATAGGGTAATTAATAAACTTCTGATTCTAGTGCCAGACATCTAATTAACATAATAATGCTATAAAATAAGACCTTGTAATCTATTCTCAGTACACTGTTTTGCTGAACACACTATATCAAAATCATACACACTGCGTACTGTGTAATATTACCTTATACGCTGTATACTGTACTAAGCATCGTGTCCTGTATGGGGATAATACATAACCCCATACTGTACTGTTAATGCTACTTTCAGCCATCATTCAGTTTTTAATATGAAAAACACATTAAAATTCTGTAGTTCTTTTGATCAGTGCAAATAAAATTCCATGTTTAAGAACAGCAGCATTTAAAAATACACATTTTTTTTTTCTCAGCTGGCGAAAGATTTGCTGCATCCGACTCCAGAGGAGGAGAGGAGGAGGCACAAGAAAAAGCGACTTGTCCAGAGTCCCAACTCCTACTTCATGGATGTCAAATGTCCAGGTGAAGTTAAGCCCCTGTTCAGAAAAGAGCTTTTTAAAGCTTTATTATCTTATTAGACTTAAGTTGATTTTAAAAATGCAGGTCATGGTCATAGGACGTCTGTGTTACTGTACTGCCTCAAATCGCAGGCACTCAGGAACCATGTGCTCCTCCAAACGTCGATTGAAGACTGGAATAAAAATTCTATACAAAGTCTACTTATAGTTCTGTTACTGCATACTTGTATGTCTTATTGATGTATGTGCTCAATCAGAGTGGTGTTGGAGTGCTAACTGTCGTCTAACCTCTGTGTTTGCAGGTTGTTATAAGATCACCACAGTGTTTAGCCACGCCCAGACAGTAGTGCTGTGCGTAGGATGTTCCACGGTGCTGTGTCAGCCTACCGGAGGAAAGGCACGCCTCACAGAAGGTATGAACCGAGCCCTCGATGCTCAGTTAGGTCAATGTGCTGCCAGCTAATTGGTCATAGTACCGGTGCCATACTGACGCATCTACACTCACTGTTTATGTTATCAGCTCCACAGACCATGAATAGTCTGTTTCTCTACATACTCTGTTACTTGGGTACTATTAAAAATGGCGGATGCACGGAGTTAATGTGTTTGTATTTACTTGGTTCTTTTGCTCTGCCATAATATGGAAGCGATGTCTGTGGTGTCATTAGTAGTGCTGTCTTAGCATGTTCTGCTGGTGCAAGGGGATCATCCATCCATTATCTTCCGCTTTATCCTATATTAGGGTCACGGGGGCATTCCCCATGCCCATTCAGGGGAGAACGTTTTGGGCGCTGGGCAGATACACCCAGGACAGGGCGCCAATCTATCGATGGGCAACATGGGGATCAGACAGTGCTAATAGAGTTTTAAACACTGTCAACTCAGTCTAGCCATATCTACTGTATTCCTCCACCTTGTGGATAAAAAAAAATCAGTGAAGCTAAGAAGGGTATGTACCTAATGATGTGGCATAGAAGGGTACATGGTTAAATTAACTCGGCCTAACCCTTAAAACCTTCCACTCTTGAATATTAATAAATATAAAGTAATTAAATGGATATTATTTAATCCGTAATGTTTCCATCTTTTCAGGATGTTCATTCCGTAGAAAGCAGCATTAAGCAAATCGTGAGACAGGAGGAGAAATGGACTCAGCTACAGGCTCTGCGGTTTGTAGAATTCGCGCCTCTGACCTGAAAAAAGGACAAAGGCTTGAGTCTGAAGACAACTTAATTTCTCTATTACTTTAAATAAAATCTTTGTTTTTCCAGTTGAACGGAAAATTGTTGCTGTTTGTGGATTTTTTGTCTTTTTGACGAGTGTGGTCATGTTCATAGGGCTATTTAGGGGTTAAAATTCAAAATAGAATACAAGAGTTGGGTTCTTAAAGTATGATGTACAGATAAATGTTTGGGAACACGACCCTTAATGAATTTGTTTTAAATAGGGTACATCATGGGGCCACAGTGGTTCTCACTTCCAGCTGAAAGCAAGAAGATGGCGTGAAGGGAGGTCCTTTCTGAGTGAAGTGGAGTCGAGTCTGCATTTCAATAGTAATGCCCATTTAAGGTGTAATTTATTACATCAGTTATAGCTTTAAGTTATAGTTTTGTTAAAGGAGGTTGTATTTCTGATGCTAGAGTAGTTATATTTAAAACTACAGAAGTTCTTAAATGATTCATATCTCAAAAAAGGAAGTTACCACTAGAAATCGATGACCTAGTTTTTCTGAAAATATTCAAATTAGTTTCCTTCCAACAATAATCAGTCACTATTATATTTACCTTCCTTCACTGTCAACAGTACCGCTCAAAAGTTTGGAAACGCCCACTTCCTCCTTCATTAACCACGTAGATGGACTTTGTAGTTTTACAATTACAGACTGTAGTCCATCTGTGTTCTTTGTTTTTGTTAGTCCCCTGTTGGTTCTTTGTTCTCTATTGGTCGAGACACAGCACAGAACAGTTATCATTTGGGTGGTGGATTGTTTATTGTCAGTTCTGCAGTGACACTGATGCGGTGATGGGTTTTTAGTGCAGCACTGCTGCTGTAGTTTCAATTAAACATCTCAGTGACACTGCTGGGATAGGAATAATGCACTGACCAAATAATCAATACTCTGGTGCTACAATGGGTCTCTGACAATTAGAGAACAGTACAGGGGACGTACACAATGTGTGCTGTAGAACACAAACGGATGGAGTACAGACTGGAAATGAAGAACTACAAAGTCCATTTTTGCAGTAAGTGGGACTGAGAACCTGTATCCAAACTTCTGACTCGTACTGCAGGTGGTTTTTAGGTGATTAATTCTAGCTCTGCAGTGTGACTGACATGGCGGTGTCCGTGTATGTTTTATTGTTACATCTGTGCCGTATTAGATGCATGTTCTCTGTTGCGTTAAAGATGTAGATTTGTAGACGTGACATCAAAAACACTGGTTATCTGTTGCTGCACTGTTCGTATTTTATTCCCTAATCCTTCATTAATGCTGGTTATCAGACGTTTTATGATTGCAGGACTGATCTCAAGCCAGCTGCGTTGTTGTGGACGATTCATTTGACACCAGACATGTTGAAATGATCAAATATCCAACTAATACTTGCTTTATGGGAATCTTAAGCATTTAAGAAGTAAAGTGAACTATTTTGTACTTAATAGACAGCGCTTTGTGACTGTAGAACTCATTTGTAAGTCGCTTTGGATAAAAGCGTCTGCTAAATGACTAAATGTAAATGTAGAACTTAATATCTTGGAACTGATCGCGCGGCGTGAGTCTATAAATTAAAAAAAATTTTAGAAATGCAAACATGATATAATCAGAGGGCTTATTAACTTTATGTGTCTTACAAGTTCACTGGATTTAGGTATTTATTTTAGGGGAAACGGTCGGCTTTAAGAGTCGGCTCTTTGAAGTGAACGAGCAGAGCCGGTTCTTGATTGGGAGCCGTCTATTGGGAGCCGATGTGGGCGGAGTCTGTATCTGCACTGAGCAGGAGGGGCGGGGCTACACACACACACACACACACACACACACACACACACACATATATATATATATATATATATATATATATATATATATAAGTTTGTGCAATAGATAAAAGAAAAGAAAGAGAACCTAATGAAGGTGCTAATGTTTCTACTCCAACTGCTGCTGTTCCTACAATTTCTACAGCATAATGCAGTGCAGACGATCCTTGTTTTTATATTTTATTCTTGTAGCATTCTGTTCCCATTATAAGTATGTACATAAAACCATATTATTAAAAATAATCATTTATAATGTGTTTTACAGTGGTAATTAATTTAACACATAATTTGGTAATAAACTGCTTTAAGCTACAAAAAAAAGCCGAAATGCCCATCACTAATAGACGCCAGTAAGTCGCACTGCGCATGCGTACTGACCGAGGCGACAGTTATTTGGTATCCGCGGCGCCCCCTGCCGTTACATTCCTTTAGTGTCCGACTCGGCGCGCTCCTCTCCGTGCGGAGCTGCCGCCTCTCCCGCGCTACGTAAAGCTCCGGGGACTCGGAGGAGGAAAAGTTTTTCGGGAGGGGGGCGCTTAGGAAAACTGACGTGGACGGGCCCTCACTTGACGAGAAAGAAACAAGCGAAATGTCGGCGCGCGACGACCGTTAGAGCAGCGCGCGACTGTCCGTCGGCTCTTTTCTTTTCACCTGGAGATTCCCGAGGTCACAGGTTACGGGTTGTTGTTGTTTTTTTTGTGTTTGTTTACGGAGTGGAAAGTGAACTGTATCCACGTATCGATCGCGCCGTGTTATTAGCAGCGTGACGTGGGGGGAGTCAAGAAAAGTTTTCCCGTCAGAGGAGCCGTCGGGACAAAGAGCCATGGCCAAGAAATACGACTTCCTCTTCAAACTGCTGCTGATCGGGGACAGCGGGGTGGGAAAGACATGTCTGATCATCCGCTTCGCAGAGGATAACTTTAATTCCACCTACATCTCCACCATCGGTAAGGAGTCCGGTGTACGCGGTCGCACCTATCGTGTCATGTCGGCACAAGTCCTGTCACCTCGTTATTTCGTGTCTCTCTGGCAGAGCTCATGACCTGTTCCCGCTGATCTGCCCGCCCTCCTTTCGCTTTTCCTTTCTTCTTTCGACTCTCCAACAAATACCCCTTCAAATACCCCGGGTTTGATTTTGCCTGCGCTCTGCTTTCCCTCGAAATCTGCTTCCATTCAGGCACCAAGGAGTCAAGAGGAGCGCGGTTATTTCTCTGCTTATCATCGACGAGGAACGTCAGAAAAGTGATCCCAGTCAAACAAAAATGTCACAGCCCCCCCCCCCCACACACACACCCCCCCCACCCGTGTTTTCACAGGGATCATCATTAAGTCGCACCTCGTGTTCAGATCTGTACATGTACAGGATCCTGAATGATCTAATGCGATGACGTCATCCAACACCCATCCAGAGCTCGGATGCACCTTGTGGTTCTACAAGTTCTCTAATGAGCAGGATCTCCTTAGGGTGACCACTGTGGGAGGTGGATGAGTCTTAAGCACTGCAGCGACGCTGGCTGCATCTCAACTCGTCCACTGCTCACTTCATAATGGGCAGAAGCTGTAGGTGAGGGGGGACTAGTTTGTCCTAGGAGGAGAATTGCCTGTGTATATTGTGTGTATGTTTGGTGATATGACCGAACTCTGGGTACTGTTGATGGTGGACTCTCCCCCCCACCCAAAAAAAAAGAGAATAGAATGGCTGTAGTTGCCTATTTTTTTTTCCTAATGCCATGGATGGAAGTACACTGCAGAAAAATGAATAGCCTGCAGTCTGTAGCTTGGTTTGTTAACTCATGTTTTTAAATGGACCCCCTCCCCTGCCATTTAAATACTCCTCTAGTTTGTTTTGGCTTTATGTCCTGCAGACATTTTCCTAAAACGCAATAAAAATAAGACACAGTGAGTTTGTTGTTCTGTTAGGTCAGATTGAACATGAGGTTTCCACTTGGTAGCACTGTTTACTTCCACACCTCATTAACTCACTTCTGTTTTTCCCCCATGATTGTTTACTCAGGGATTCACCCCGCATCCTGCCCTCCTTTCCTGTTAACCTCACTGTGTCTCTTTCATCTCTGCGTTCCCATTAAAAACTTTTACAGACACTTGTTTCCATGGTGACTTGGAAGAGAGCAACACAAATCAAGTTATTAAACCAGTTGAGGGAGGAGTAACCAGTATAACTGCAGTATCGTTAGTCCTGACTCTTCTTTATTCTGGTTTAATAGTTAATTGCCTTAACACTCCACCTCTGATGTTCTTTTAAAATTACACGAATAAAGAAATTAGAGCATGTGTTTTTGGGAAAAAAGTACAGTACAGTACAGAACCAGCCAAAAGATCAGACACCCCTCCTTTCTGCTCCTCTTATTGTAAAGATGGACTTTGTAGTTCTCCAATTCCAGACTGTAGTCCATCTGTGTTGTACAGTACACACTGTGTACTCTGTTCTCTAATGGTCAGAACCACAATAGTACCACCACAGAGCAGGGATTATTGGGTGGGTGCATTATTCCTATCTCAGCAGTGTCACTGAAGTGTTTAAATGAAAATACAGCAGCACTGTTGCACTAAAACCCCCTCACCACATCAGTGTCACTGCAGAACTGACAATAAACCATCCACCACCCAAATGATACCTGTTCTGTAATGGTCCTGACCAATAGAGAACAGAGAACCAACAGGGGACAAAACAAAGAACACAGATGGACTACAGTCTGTAATTGTAAAACTACAAAGTTCATCTATATGGTAAGTGGAGGAAATATGGAGAGAGTGGAGAGAATGGAACAGGAAGGGGCCGTGTTCTGTTGACTGGTTCTGTACATGAGGCAAAGTGCTTGCAAAGCACCTTTTATAATGTCAAACCTATTCAGACTGTTCCTTAGTTAAACAATACAGTCAACTGCATCAGTGTTTATTACCATCACTCTGCTGATAATAGTAAAGGTATAAATAAACTCCTCGCCTCTTCCTTTTTATCTGTATAGGTATTGACTTCAAGGTGAAGACAATCGAGGTGGATGGCAAGAAGGTCAAGCTGCAAATTTGGTAATTTGCCCTTTTTCTGGTGGAATGTTGGAGGTGAATTTTTTAGAGTGAAGTTACTGATTCACAGTCTAATAGGCAGTGCTGATCTTGGCATAGCCGATCATGATTAATCAGACTGGCATCATATTTCCTGTTTAAAGTCCTGAACAAGTTCAGGCTTCTGCACTGTTTCCTGAAAACACTGAAGTCACATGTTTTATAAGGGAGCAGGAACAATGTGTAGTCAGTTTGTCATTTGTTTCCTACTTATTATTACACTGTGTGGCTTTAAATATAGTACATATAAATACATAGAGATGGACTTTAAGAAATAAGATTCTGTTTTAACTTCAGCTTAGTAATGAACCTCAGCATTTAGCTGATCGCACCAACGTCATGCAGGACATGGACTGGGAAAGATGTTTTCATAGCAACCAATAAATACATATAGATGGACTTTGTAGTTTTCCAATCGGTGCTCTTTGTTTCTGTTAGTCCCCTGTTGGTTCTCTGTTCTCTATTGGTCAGGACCATCACCGAACAGGTATTAGATTAGATTCAACTTTATTGTCATTGTGCAGATTACAGATTACATTATTTCATTGGCCCTAGAAGTACAGGGCCAATGAAATGTAGTTAGCATCAAACCAGAAGTGCAATATATATTATTTACATAAAGTGCATCAATAACAGTGACTGGTTAATGGAGAGGTAAAGTGTTTAAATGTAGGACCAAATAATCCCTGCTCTGTGGTGGTACTACTGGGGTCCTGACCATTAGAGAAGAGAAAAGGAGATGTACACAGTATGTACTGTACAACACAAACAAATGGACTACAATATGGAATTGGAGAACTACAAAGTCCATCTTTACAGTAAGTGGAACTAAGAACATAAGTGGAGCAGAAAGGAGGGGTGTACAGACTGTACTTATAAAGTTGGAAGCATACGGTTGTCCTAATAAACTGACTGAAGTTAGTGATTCATTCCTGTCACAGTACATTTGCTCTTCTGGGTTTAGCATTTAAAATCACAGATGCAAGTTTGCACACATTGCATGTACGTTGTGATGCCCAGTGCTGTAAATTGTGCACTTGACTGTGAAAATTGTGCAGTCAGCAGATTCTGCTGAAGTAGGGATGCAGATCTGGACAATAAGGGTGGAAACTAAACAAGTTGGAGTCAGGTGTTTTATGTGGAACTGCGGAGTTCAGCTGTTATTTCTAATAACTGCAGCAGTTTATGTTCGGGGCTGCACTTGCGGAATGTTAATACTAAATATTAAAGGTTTATGCTTGATCCTGAGTGACCTGTGCCTCTTGACAGGGACACGGCGGGACAGGAGAGGTTTAAGACCATCACTACAGCTTACTACAGAGGCGCAATGGTGAGACACACACACATGATTCTGTTTCAATTGCTACATACAACACAGGGTTCAGTGTTCACAGCATTCATGAAGTGAAAAGCTTAGGTGGGAGCACATGTGTTGACATTACCGTACCCCTGACTTGAAAAACATATAAAACATGTATTGTATGAATTTGTTGCTTTTATAAACACAGTACACAATGATTAAGAATTTGTCCTTGTGGTGAGCGTGTAAAGGAGTGCAAGATGCTTATGGGGTGACTGAGGACAATGGATAGCAATTTATAAAGCAATAAGGTACGAGAGGGCGTGTCATTATTATTAATAAATCACAGGAAAGTGGTATTAATCCTGAAGCGTACAGTTACAGAGCGGAGTACAATTAAACCTCTTTCCTGTGATTTATTCACAATAATACCTTGACCTTGAGTGTCACATTGCATTTTTAAAATGCTTACAGATTTGATTCATTCATTCATTTTAGAAAAGCGAAATAATTAATAATCTGAATTTCGGTTTTTAAATTAAAGCTGATTGCTGAGGAACAGGATTCCATTTTCAAACACTGCCATCTAGTGACCAAATTACAGAACATTTGTATTTCAACTTTTAAATGATGATTATGTCCAAAATGGGCTTAACCCTCAAATAAATAAATATCTACACATCTTTATCAGGGCATCATCCTCGTGTATGACATCACAGACGAGAAGTCCTTCGAGAACATCCAGAACTGGATGAAGAGCATCAAAGAGGTAGGGTGGAATGATTCTGAATGGATTATAAAAACTGCACACCAATAGTAACAGCTAGAGACCTTAGTACCTACCCCTGCTGCCACATGCAGTTATCTGATAAGAGTGAGGGAAAATAAGAAAGGGTATTCAGATATTTCACCTCTCATCTGGGTGACGGAGGAACTGACCTGCCTGCATACATGAACCTGTCGTGTACATCCAACAGAAAGACGTGTCAAATGTTCAAACCCCTTTCCGCATTTCATAGAATGCTTCAGCGGGAGTGAACCGTATGCTGCTCGGCAACAAGTGTGACATCGAGGCGAAGAGAAAAGTACCAAAGGAGACAGGCGAGAAGGTAAGGAAGGCTGCTGATCGGCAGTGCTTTTGAGTGGCTTCTATTACAATAAGCAAAGTAATCCTATTTGTTTTTCTGAAAGCTCGCAAAGGACCATGGAATTCGGTTCTTCGAGACGAGTGCCAAGTCAAGCATCAATGTTGAGGAGGTGAGAAATATATGATTGTAAAATCACGGGGTGAAGAAAAATAGTGTGTGTGTGTGTGTGTGTGTGTGTGTGTGTGTGTGTGTTTAATGTACATGGAATTTGCTAGAGGGTTTTTCGGAGACTGTGGTATTCCATTCACCTGAGTTTGTACTCAAAGCTCGGTGCCGCATGGCGTTGAGTGACACACAAGTGTATAGTGTATTATGCTGTTCTTAGTACAGACTTCCATGTTTTTACACTTGCTTTTTTTTGTTACAGTCCTTCAATTCTCTGGCTCGAGACATTTTCCTGAGATTAAGCTCTAAACCGGTGAGTCAGCCGTTTTATTACAGCTGTTGTATTTTTATCCGATAGCTATAGATTATCAGCCTAGATTGAATTGACATGTGTCCCCATACCTTTGTCCATCCAGTCTTATCTGAATTTCCTTTATTTGTAATCTGTCCTGTGTAGCTCTATGAACTTATGAACCTACATTTAACCCTCTGTAGCACCCAAAATGACCCTCTGTCAGTTGTGTATCTAAGGTCGTTAGTACCATTACATAAATATACATGCGCATCGTATTTTAAATACACAAACTACGTTCACTTTAATTAAAATAGCGCTTCCTTTCCTCCTTCAGACGTCGCCTCGCCGTGAAGTGAACTTCACCTCCTCCAGCACAGAAAAAAAGCCCTCCAAGTGTCTTCTCCTGTAGATTCAGCATCACCGCATCATACGGCAGCCAGGAAATGCCAATGCACACGCCTGCTATGCAGCAGTATTACACTCAGAGATACACAGCGGCGTGGAAGGGTTGCAACAATGTATTTTCATACTACATTTGCAATAGCAAGGCCAGAATTATATATAAAGTTATAAGGGTTTCAGTACAGTATCATGAGTTTGTGCTAGTAGGGTTTTAGCAGCGCTTCGATTTATTCAGCTCCCATGTTAGTATTTTGACATTGGGATATGAGGTCCCCTTGACTTGGATGTGTGTCTACCCCTAAAGAACAATTAAAAAAAATCTGTTAAAAAAAATCCCTTGTTACATTGATTCCCTTTTAAGACATACTCTGGGGTGTATTGGAATGCCAATTTTATAGTAAATCTTACCAGAGTGACTGCCTTCGGTTTAAGACCTGGGTAGAGCTCATGTAACTGTAATAGTTAGATGTCCGTATACATTTGGCTTCATAATGTGTAGTCATTATAATGCCCTTGTTGTGTTCTTCATTAGAACCTGCTCATTAAAAATAGGACCAAATCTGATATTAAGGCCTATTTTTGGATTATAGTACTGAACATGATTTCTGCATGTCATCATCATCATCATTTTGACATTTACTGGTTAGAAAGGTTGAGTTATATATACTCTCTGACATATTTGAGGTACACTCAGTGTCCATTATATCAGCCCCAAGTTACAGTCTGTAGTCCATCTGATCTCTACATACTCTGTTAGTCCCCTTTATTCTGTCCTCTGATGATCAGGACTCCCACAGAGCCGGTACTTGGGTGGTGGATGATTGTGTGTCCACTTGCTTTGCACTTTGTTAGACACACCCACATTTGGCACCACCTCTTTTCTGTCAGTCATCCTCGAATCCATCATCGGCGCTCGGTGTCTGCAGGATGCAAGACACACAGGCACAGTCATTGATGATTTTAGATTCCCAAATCACTGATAATGGAATGTCAGTCGGTATATGATGTCAGAATCATATTTTATCCTGACTAAATAAACCAGGTTTAGTTCTTCAGTGTCAGTGCACGTATCATTCTGCTCCAAAATGTCTATGTAATGATTCCCAGAGAAGTAGATTGTATTAAGGCGACTTTATGTTGACGTTCTAGCTTTAGGGTGGGATGTAGCATGGTGTAACTCTCTTACTTTGGACCTTTACAGTGACTATAATGGAATTATAAACCTTCTGCTGGTGGTTTTCTCTGATGTTAATTCACCTTCTGTTCCTTTAATGCTCTGGCAGTTAATCTAAACGTATAGACCAATGAAGTGCCATTTTTTAGTAAGTGCCATGTTGATTATGTCCGTATTTGGTACTCCTTGTCTAGGTGAATAAATAAGAAAATTTGTGTTTTTAGGAAATCAACTTCATCGCATTCAGGGGTAAATGTATATGATATGATTTCCTCTGTACGTCACTGAATCCCTGAATAATGAGGTTATTTAAAAGTCATAACGATAATATCTTCGCATGCTATTACTACTGTGCATTGAATTGATCTCGTTTGACTGACAGCTTCCTCAACAAATCAGTTTGTCAGAACGTCAGGCCTTCATGTAGCTTGTTCATCATGTTTGTCAGGGCTGAATTTCTTCTAATAATTTTTTTTTTGGTTTTCTTTTAATACTGTACTTTTGTGTTTGTCTTTAAAGAAGCGTCCCGATGTGATCCGACCACCAAAGTGCCATCTTACTGTGACGTGGTTTCTTGACATGAACTCTGTGCAGTATCTTTAGCATTCATATTAAAAATACAGAACCAGTCAAAAGTTTGGACATGCCTCCCTTTTTGCTCCACTTATTGTCCATGTTCTCAGTTCCACCTGCTGTAAACATGGACTTTGTAGTTATACAATTCCAGACTAGTCATCAGTTTGTGGACTACAGTACATAATGTTGTTTACATCTGCTTCCCCTTTACTCTGTTCTCCATTTAACTGTAATGTAGAGGGGAAAAGTGTCCATAGAAAAAACCTGTTTTTCTCCACTGAATGGAGGAGGTTTTTAGAAAAGTTTTATATATGTATATTTTTTAATATTATTATTTGTTGTTCAGTATTTAGGTGCTCTCCCCCCTCTCTATTTCGATTTAACAAGGATTACAGTATGACCTATGACTTCACTGGTCTATTAAACTTTGTTTTGTTTAAAAGTAAAAGTAAATTGCAAGCTCCTTTATAGAGAACGTGATTACGATTTTGTTGCTGAACCTGATAAATCAGACAAAATGTAGGAATTATAAACCCTAAATGTACTGCCATGGATTTTATGGTTTTATTAAGTTTACACCTATAGATCCTTAGTTACACTTAACATGTTGATTGATTTTGTAGTTCTAAAATTGCAAATTGTAGTCTGTGCTCTGTTCAGCGCTGATCAGGACAGAGGTACGCCGAGCAGGTACTGTCTGAATGGATGGATGCTTCTCGTCTCGGCAGTCACTACAGTCCTGAGAGTCATCCACCACCCAAATGACACCTGAGGTCCTGATCATCTTGGCGCAGTGTATAGAGGACAGAGGGACTACAGTATTAGCACCACAAACTCCATTTATGTAATAAGTGAAATTAAACAGGGAAGGGTACTTAATGAAGTGGGCGATGAGTGTATACTTCCATTTCCAGTTTCAGCACGTGATCGACTTGTTTCTGTGAAAGAGCGACGCCTTGCCACTTGAGCTGAAGACGGATGTGGGCTGTGCGTGGAGCTTGCGACGCCCCGCCCTCCTCTTCTCCTCTTCTTCCTCCTCCTCCTCCTCCTCCTCCTCCTGTCCAGCGGGTGCAGTTTGCTCGGATGGGACCGGCCGCGCACAGCATCCTGACTCGGGCCGGCCCAGCGAAGCTCTTGCTGTCTCGCTATTGGCCGGCGACCAGCTGCGTGTCGCTAAGCAACCGCCCTCGTGCAGCATCAGCACCTGAGCGAGCTGAGTGCCGCATTGAGCCGTCGCGCTGCTCTGACGCGCCCTGTCCGTCTTCTTTCGAACTTCACTCCTCGGACACCTTTGCGCTCCCTGGACCGGATCTGCCCCGACGCTCTGCGCGAGGAAAGTTCACTGGATTGTTACCCCGGCGCGATGGCGCGATGACGTAGCGCCGCCGCCGGTGCGCACGTCCCGAATCGGGACAGGACCGGGATTGAGTGTGTGTGTGTGTGTGTGTGTGTGTGTGTGTGACTGCGGGAGTCAAACTCCCAAACACATGCATGTCACAATACCGTCCCACGTCGTTCCGCGGCTTAGGGGGTTGCGAATTGTTTTAAGCTCAAATAGGACCAAAGATTTGTCCCCCATCTCGAGGCCCGGCTCTTTTATTCGCATACAGGCCCGTTCGCTCTTTCCCGGATGTTTATGAGGCGAACGGGTTGGAAAGGGAACGGCTTCCGATCATCTCCGCATCCGAGCAGAGTGAGGAACGGCCGGACGCGCCGAGGCACCGCGGCCTGCTGAGGTTCCCTCATACCGCAATGGCACCCGGAGGCGCGGGGACGGCTGAGCGGCGGGACCTCGAGCGGGAGCCACCGAGTCCTGCAGAGAGGCAACTTCTTCAAATACGGGAGGGAATTTAATGGAAAGCGCGACGGCACAAAAATGCGATCAATTCTGCGTGTGGATTTCTGATGGCACGCCGCGCGGATCACACAGCACAGTGATCATTGGGTGTTGCTTATTCTGACGTCATAACACCTGCTCTCATCACCTGCCTCCGGGACCTGGCGTTTCCCGCTTCTGATTGGCTCATCACTGAGCGCGTCCTCGAGCGTTTACCCACCGCTGTCACTGTGGCGCGCACCCGGCTCTGACCTCTGACCCGCCCAGCGACGAGAAAGCCGCGGGTCCGAAAGGCGGAGCAGGACGCGAGTGAAGCCATGCCGTCTCCGTCGGACACGAGCAGCGCGGGCTCCGTGTCGGGCTCGCGCGCGATTTCGGGCAGCCGCAGGAGCGCGCCGGGTCGCGCCAGGGCGAGCGCGCGCGTGCTGCTGTACCTGGGCGTGTGTCAGCTGGCGCTCGGGGTCATGGTTCTGTCGTTCAGCTTCTCCAGCCTCACCCTGAGCCCCTCAGCACGAGTCCGGCAGTCCTGTCCACTGTGGGCCGGCTTCTTTGTGAGTATTTTCTTTCTCTCTTTGGAAAACAAAAACAAAACAAAACCATCTCTGTATATATAGGGCGGCACTGTGGCTTAGTGGTTAGCATGTTTGCCTCTATATACATTAATTTATTGTGTAAATAATACTAGGGTTGGAGGAGGGGGGTTCTCCATGCCCATCCAGGGGAGAAAGTTCTGGCAGATACACCCAGGACGGGGCACCAGTCCATCCCTGGGCACACACAATATATTTGCATATAATATAATATGATTTGATGGCGGCACGGTAGCTTAGTGGTTAGCACGTTCGCCTCTCAGCGCTAGGGATTCCCGGTTCGAATCCCCATCTGGGTGGAGTTTCCATGTTCTCCCCGTGTCTGCGTGGGTTTCCTCCGGGTTCTCCGGTTTCCTCCCACAGTCCAAAAACATGGATCAAGTCAATTGAATTCTCTAAATTGCCCCATATAGAGTTTGTCTGTGTGAGTGAGTGTGTGCCCAGCGATGGATTGGCGCCCTGTCCTGGGTCTATCTGCCCAGTGCCCGAGACATTCTCCCCTGGATGGGCATGGGGAACCCCACCGCGATCCTAATAGAGGATAAAGCGGGTGATAATGAATGAATGAATAATAGCATTCAATTTAATCCAATTTGAATCATGTTTTTCGACTGTGGGAGGAAATCGGAGAACTCGGAGAAAACTCCACCCAGATCTGGATTCGAATCTGTATCCCGAGCACTGAGAGGAGAACGTGCTAACCATTAAGCCACCATGCCGCTCTCTCTCTATATATAACATACACAGAGCAGGTACTATTGGAGTGTTATTGGATTGGTGGATGATTCTCAGCACTGCAGTAACACTGAGGTGGTGGTGTTGGTGGTGGCGGTGTATTTGTTGGATGTCCCTGTGTTGATAGGTTGTGGTCTCGGGAATCGTGGGAGTGATCTCATGGAGGAGACCCTTCACCCTGATGGTATGTTGTCCTCTGTATTACAAAAGCACTCTCTCTCGGGGTGAGCAGGAATCAGAATGCAGTGTGTGTGTTGTGCAGGTGTCCCTGTTCATGCTGCTGTCCGCCGTCTGTGTGATTCTCAGCCTGGCCGGCTCCATGTTGTCCTGTCAGAATGCACAGATGGTCAAGTCCTACCTCAAGTGTGAGGTAACCGGTGCTTATGTCTCTTTCCCTCCTTCTCGTCTCTCTCTCTCTTTCTCTCTCTCTCTCTCTCTCTCTCACCTCACTGTTGTTCCTTCTTACCTCTGCTCTCTTTCGGTCCTGTTCCAGGTGGAACGTGGTCGGTGCTTGTGTTGTGACCCCAAACATGTCTGCGTGGCGGACGAAGACGAGACTTTGGAGCTGTACCTGGACGCTGACTGTAATTCAATGCGCTACCAGCTGAAGGTATTTTTTTTTATCAAATAGACAACTTTTAATTCTGGTACTGCAACAAAAGCTTTATAGTCTGCAAAAAAAAAAAAATGTGACAATTGTAAGATGGCAGTTTCTATTTTCAATAAAGCAGTTAAGGAAATCCCTCACTCATCTGAAGGTAACGCTACAGAACCCTTTAACGCTTTCGGATGTGATCATTTTATTAGGTATTTTATTAGGTACACTCCCTCAGTTCTACCCTCATTGTCTGTGTTTTCAGTTCCAGTGGTTATATAGATGGACTTTTTATTTCTACGATTACATTCTGTAGTCCATCTTTTTCTCTACATAATTAGTTTGTTCATGTTAGTATGTTCTCCGAAGATCAGGATGAACTATAATGTAAATATGATGTAAATGTACCTATTTTCTGATTGTTGCACACTTGTGTATGTCTGTAGGATCTGCTGTTTAGTGCCTGTGGACTCAGTATACTTTCTACTATCATCTGCACTCTTTCAACCGTCACCTGTAGCATCCATATATTCTCTCTGGACCTTCTGCACCTGGTTCGTATATAGAACATTAAGGCATGTCTAAATATAGAATGACATGGCATGTTAAAAACAGCAGCATAATCTAAGGATACACTGATTCAAAAATATAAGTTTGAACACGTTCCCTTCTTGCTCTATTATCTATTTCCTCCTTTACTATATAGATGGACTTTGTAGTTTTACAATTACAGACTGTAGTCCATCTGTGTTCTTTGTTTTTGTTAGTCCCATGTTGGTTCCATCACAGAACAGGTATCATTTGGGTGGTGGATTGTTAATTGTCAGTTCTGCAGTGACACTGATGTGGTGAGGGGGTGTGAGGCAGTGCTGCTGTAGTTTCATTTAAACACCTCAGTGACACTGCAGGGATAGGAATAATACACCTGCATAATAATCCCTGCTCTGTGGTGGTATTATTGGTGTCCTGACCATTAGAACAGAGAACACAGTATGTACTGTAGAACACAAACAGATGTGGTAAATAAGATAGCTTTGCTAAACTAAAGGAATGCGAGTCACGGATGCTGAAGATGCCTCTGTTCTTCTGTAGCTGGCACCTCACCGCACACGCTCAGTTAACCCAGAATGCACCACTCCTCAGGACGCCTTCCTCACTAACATGATGGACTTTGAGGAGTTTGTCCCACCCATACCTCCACCACCTTACTACCCTCCTGAGTACACCTGTAGCTCCGAGACTGATGCTCAGAGGTAAGGAGCAAGCACATGCTTTTATTATTCAGGTTGGACATTTCAGGGTTTGCACATACTTACTCTTTAGCACCCTGCGGGGGTTTATATACTCTGTACAGCCACCAAGAAGTGGCTCAAGATGTCTCACCACCTTTACTGTTGTAAAGGTGGTGAGACATCACGCTCAGCGTGTTTCTTTTTTCAAAACTAGACGGTTGTATTCGCACCATATTGTGAAAATAATTTAGGGAAGGCCCTTAGCTGCAAAGAGGGACTGATTCACAATAGGAAACAATTTCTTGGGGTGTGATATGCATGTGTTCCAGCACTTTTCTTCGTCCCAGTGCATTCATTCACCAATAAATGATGGCTTAGTGGTTTGCACATCCACCTCTCAGCGCTGGGGATCCAGGTGGGAATTCCGATTTGGGTGGAGTCTCCGTGTTTTATGGTGCTATGCTTATTCTATAAGTAGAAGGAGTCCTTTTTCATGTGACTGAATTTATGAGGGAGACATGGTTTCTTTCTAACAATACAATAGCATTCATTGATTTTTGGAGGAATTTCCACTATTATAGACTGTAAGCTCCAAACTCCATGTATATGACCCTTGCCTAATGGTAAAACATGCTTCATGTGTTACAAGCCTGTGTGTGTGTGTGTGTGTGTGTGTGTGTGTGTGTGTGCAGTATCACTTATAATGGATCAATGGAAAGTCCAGTGCCTCTCTACCCCACTGACTGTCCTCCACCATATGAAGCTGTAATGGGACAGAGGATTTCGAGCCAAGTAAGTGCATGTGTGTTTGTGTGTGTGTGTGTGTGTGTGTGTGTGTGTGTGTGTGTCAGACCTCCACTCTGTTGATGCTCTCAAAATGTTGCCGTTTGTTTCCAGGCCACAGTATTCGATGCCCATCCTGGCGACCCCTCTGCCGAAAGAGGAACCTCCTTAGGATTCAGTGGCGAAGGTAAGACCCAGATCGGCCGCTCAGATAAATGTGGGTGGTTCTAATGATGTTCTAATGTTTGTGCTACACCCCTCCCCCTCCATCTCTTCTTCAGTGTCGGGTGACAGTGGCTCCCTGCTGATGTCGGAGATTGTGGATATTCCCGATGACAGCTCTCCGTCCGAGGACTCCTGCGTGCTGGAGGTGGCGCTCGCAGTGCGCCAACGTGTGCGGGGCGTCAGCGAAGGGGGGGAAGCTCATGTGGCTCGTCACTGCTTCCGGAGCGAGAGGTCTAATTCATGCTCCTCTCCTAGCACATACAACACCTCCACCTTTAGGTGAGTACAGGAGTGACTCCTGTAGCATTTCTGCGTCTTATCCATTGAAACCATACATCTGACATTGTGTCTCATATTTTCCCATTCATTATTTTACCCCCTGTAGGTCCCCGGTAATGCGACGCCAGGCCTTATTTACACGCAGCTGCTCCCAGTTAGAGGTTCTAGGCGGTGCCTCCTTGGTACGCTCCTCGGTTCCCGAAATCCTGGTGTGCCCTTGTAAGTCTTCCCGCCGAGGCTCTTCCTCCGACGCTAACAGCCAACGAGTCCAACCTCCCCCTGTCACCAACGCACTACCTCAGGATCACCACGGCATTGTGACTCCGGGTCTCCACCCGGGGCCATGCATCTTCCGCCATTGTGGGCGGGACAGAAGGGACAGCGAGGGAATGTTCTGCCTGGTGAGGTCACACAGCGACCCCGGGCTGAGCTCTTCCAACGATACAGGTGTGTGAGTGAACAAGCTAGCGGGTTCAGGAACCAGGTTTGAAATGATGTCATGATCAGAGGGCTGTTTCTTACAGGTGATTTTAGTGGCTCAGCTGGCAGCAAAGGGGGTTGTGGTGTCGGATCGCAGAACTCATCAGACACAGGTACGAGGCCCCAGCACTGCGTTACAGGAGGAATCATTGAACTATGTTGAATATTCTGCACTGATATTAACGTTAATGATGGTGTAGAGATGTTGTGACCTAGAGGTCCTGACATCTACAGACTCCTTCTACTTACAGTGACCTTTACTGGCGGCTTATGACAACAGCAACAATCGGTAGTGTGCAGTTCCTCCGTGCACAATTAAAACACCTACAACTCCTTTAACTGCTTTGAAAGAAGTAGATGACTGAACTAAGGGCACAGAGGACGTAACAGGGAACTGTAACCCTAGATTCGCCATATTTTGTCCATATAGTGTAGAAATTTACATAAATATTGAGGTCACTCATTAATTAAAGTCTTTTTTATGATATGAAACTGCATTCTAGTTTTAGTATTTCATCACGGAGCTGTGTACATAAACTCATACTGGTTCCTGAAAGGGGGCATTAGAACCCAGTTAATGTACTGCCCTAATGTTATTAGGAAGCATTTAAAGTGCATCGCAGTTAAGACATCTTAATGTGTGCATAAGGCAAGATATGAACTTTCCTGTAACCATCCATTAATGAAAATGGAATACATTAGTGGAACCCTACAGATTCATGCGGTGGCTGATTGACAGCACAGCGCACAAAGGCACCTCCATGGTGGTGTAGCAGTGCTTGTATGATTTTGACTTGGCAAATGGAGCTGTGAACGTGGTTTCGTTCTTGTCCGCAGTCCGATCATCAGCCTGTCTGCTGCTACAGCGCTCCCCTCTGGTCTCTGATGGTTCCTTACCCAGAAAAGGGAGTCTTAAGGCATCTACGGAGCAGCGGCCGTGCAAACAGCTTCTTGCAAGTTCACTGCGCAGCCACAAAAACTGCACTCGGTCTTTGGGGGACCTTAAGGTTAGTATGGCTAGTATAGTATGTAGGATAATATTATGGGTAGCGTAGTTATAGCACTAATTCTATATACAGTATATACCCACAAGTATGGAAACACTAGGGCAATAAATTAAACCTCCTTTAATAATGTAATATATCTATCTAAAGCAACAAAAAAGACTTTTGGTAAGATTTAAAGAACATTTGTATTTATTTAACATGTTCTAAGTATATATTGTGTATATATTTCATTGTATGTATCTGAACTTACTGTCTTTTTTTGCAGGTGACCAAAGTACTAGTGCAACGCTTGCTACAGAGGTCCAAACGAAATCTGGCACCTGGTTCAGAGCATGCTGGGAACTGCAATCAGGGGCCAAAACGGAGGACCAAGGGGGAGGGAGGCCTGCCGTTCGACCAGGTAGCAACACCACACCAGGAACCCTATTTTTAGTTTAGTTTTTTTTTTTCGTCAGGACACTTTCACAGGTCCTGTGGTTATTGTGTTTACAGAGTTTTTGATGATAGTAAAATCTGTTCAGGTCTTGCGTGCTTCCTGGGGGGCCACCAGGGGTCAACTTTACCAGCAACGGGCCCACCAGCACCACCGTCGCGGCCACTCCCACAGCGACAGCCACTACAGCACGGCTCGCAGCGACACCGAGCCCGCACGCGCAGAGGGCATCCACCTGCGCAGCTGTGGCGACCTGAGCTCTTCTGCTGTTTTGCTCCGGAGGCTCCCCAAATCTGCAGCTCTGCGTTCGGACACCACGCTCTGAGAGCAACACAGCTGAGATCAATTATTAAGATGTGACTTGGAGCCCAGGCTAGATTTCGACTGGACCTGAGGAAGACATGGTGGATGGTATGTGGTTTGGTAGCATCTCTATGGAATCTGAAAAACCTGTGGAAGTTTGGTTGAACATGCTGATGCTGGTGCTTTCTCAAGCTCCTCCCCCCTCTTGGATTGTGCGCTCACAATGGAAGGGGACATTTGGGGAACTTCTTTAACTCTATGCTTCCACTCACTGCACACGGAATCTTCCATTATTGACTGGCTGGTGTTTCTCTGGTGATTCGGTCTTGGATTTGATTAAAAGCACTGAGCCTTTGATGAGGTTTAGGAAACAGATGTTTACAGGTGAATGATAATTAATAGGGCCATTCAGCTGTATATGAAACAACAACATGCTAATAATAATGTTCTCTGTTAGACATTTGTTTTGCTTTATTGATTGTTTTCATACCTTATTTTGAACAGGAACAGTGTTGGCGCAACTGAAGTTGGATCTCAGAAGTCCAGAATACCATTCATTCAACAAGAGCACACTGGCTGTAATTATTCATTCATTCATTCATTCATTCATTATATTCCACTTAATCCTCTCTATAAGGTTCCCCTTGCCCATCCAGGGGAGAACGTTTTGGGTGCTGGGAAGATACACCCAGGACAGGGTGCCCAGTCTATAACTGGGCACACTCACTCACACAGACACACATACTATATGTGGCAATTTTGTGAATTCAAAATCTTGAATCCTTGTTTTTGGATTGTGAGGAGAACATAAAAACTCAATCCAGATTGGTATTCGAACCTGAATCCCCCCACAGCGAGCGCAGGGTTACACTGAAGGCTAGTATGTGGCTTTTATCTAGAACTCTGCCTCTAGACTGGTGTAAAAGAGGTGGTCGGCAGTTGACGTGGCAGCTTTACGAACCCTTCAGGACAACAGACACAGAGAAAAAGCTATCAACAAGAAAGCCCATTGAATTCTGACTCCATTTCCCTGGAGCAGTTGCGCCAACCCTGCTACAACTGTATTAGTAAAAATCATCATCACGTCTTTATGTCTCTGCACAAGTGAGCAAAAAGTACAATACGCACTCGCTGCATGTTTTTTTTGTCCCTCAAATCGGCAAAGTGATTTTAAAGCAGCATTTGCACAGATAAAACTCTTGCATGTTAGACAAGATCTTTTTCATTTTTTGTGTTGACACCTTAAACTAATTTGTGAATTTTATGTCAGCATGATGAAACGCCGCAGCTACATCACCTTTTATAACCCGATTATAAAGGCAGAATACCTGTAGCTACTCTACTGAGAATATAGAGGCCGTTCATGTAAAATAAAGACGTACTAATCTGGATTATTACGTGCCCTTGCTGACTTTCATCAAGTCTTCATTAGGACATCCACTCTGAGGTGAACTACCGCCAGGACCATAACTTCAGAATGTATTTATAAAGACTGTGTGTTAATGAGGTGGCATGTTAGAATAGGGTCGGGGTAATTAAAGGTCCTGTCTCTGTGTCTGCATGTCCTCCCCTGCCCCTTGTTTCAAAGACATGCAGGAGGGTATTATGACTGTACGGTCTGTCACTCATACGGTCATGATGATGTCCAGATGTTCGGCTTCTCTGTAAACAAACATACAGTGTTAATGAAATGTCTTTTTTAAATTGTCTTTAAAGTATATAGATGATTGACAGACGCTCCAATGGAACTCTAAGAGCTCGATAATTCGGATAATAAGCTTCTACCTCCTGTACTGTGATGGAAATGATGAATTAGCGTTTATAAGCAGCTTTACATCGGATCACGATGTAAGATTTGAAACGACAACTCAATAAAAAAAAAGATATGCTGTTACACTGAATATGGTTTTGCTGCTGATGCTGAATAAATGTATCGTCTGCACTTTGTATGCCATGGTTTGGTCCTCACTTTTTCAGCCATTGCAGCTTCTGCTTTTCTAGCAAGGCTTTCTACAAGACTGTGGAGCGATGTGCGGTCAGACACCGATGTTGGACCAGAGGGCATGGCTCACCATCTCTGTTCTAGTTCATCCCCCTGAGGTGAGGGATTGGTGTGTACTCACTTTGGACCTTAACCATTAAATTCAGGTGTTGTATGAATAGCTTTGTGGGAACAGTTTAGGGAAGGCCCTATTCTCTTTTAGCATGTCCCGCACAAAGCAAAGTCTAGAAATTCAAACAAGATGCATAAAGTACTAGAATCCCTCATCAACAATGGTTGCCATAACTACTATAATCCCATAAAATACCATAACTACTAGAATTCCTACTACTTATTTCCTTATAAACAATTTCCACTACTACTATAATCCCTTTATGGAAAAGAACTTTTCCATAACTGTCCTAATCCACCCACAACGGACGCCACAACAACAATAAAAACCTCATTGCCACAATTTTAATAATCCCTTATAAACAAAGGTTGCCACAACCATTCCAATCCCACATAAACTACAGTTGTCACAACTATCCCAATCCCTCATCAACAACGATTGCCACAACTATAATAATCCCTCATAAACTACAGTTGACGATTTATTGTAATAATATTTAAGAGTTTACTGTAAAGATACAGTGCAATCACTGTGCCACTAAATCTGTTCATGACTTTTATTTTGTCAGTGTGCACGCGGATGCACGGTTCGCGCGGTGTACAGCGCCGCACTTTTCATTTCGCATTAAAAAACAAAAACAAATCGTTTGGGATGTTTAATCTGAGTTTAATCTGAGTTTATTCTGAGTTTATTATGAGTTTAATCTGAGTTTAATCTGTCATGACGGACACGGACGTCGTGCTTTAACTTCACCTCGCCTTGAAACTGAGCAATGTGGAAACTACAGCCTGCAGATTCAGACTCAGGTTAGTAATGTAAACATAAACCTCAAGTTTACTTTAAACGAATGCATTAATTTAAAGTTAATTTAAAGCAAGAATGCAGCGTTAAGTCGTATGGATTAGATCACTGCTTTCCTTACGGCAGGATGACATGCCATGACATGCCAGAAAGAAAAAAAAACATATTTATCTCTGTTTTAATCCCCCATTGCCATTTAAACAATTTAAACCGGTCGGATTGTGGATTACAGATGTTATTTGCAGCCTGACTCCGCCCATCTAGTGTTTACTAACAACCGTACAGCGTTGAATACGTCGTAACGGTACTTCGGACATCGCATTAGAAAATAGTGTGAACGTCAGATCGGTTGTTAACGGTTCTCCGTACCTAGCTGTCAAAAAATTTAATATAACGACAAAAACCTTGAAATAGTCTTAAACTTTGCCTTATATGTTTCTAATTCGGCAAAACAAACAAAAAAAACCAAAAACAAATATATATATATATATATATATATATATATATATATATATATATATATATATATATATATATATACACACACACACTTTGTCTGTTGTGTCACCTATCTTACAGTTTCCAAATTTGCACACAACTGTTTAGTATTTTATTAGTTTAATAAATAAGCCACAATAATACTGGTATATAAGCATTACTTTCTCTTGCATGTCTTATTAATAAAAAATATAATAGATATCTGTAGGTTTTATCTCCAGTTCTTGTGTGATTTGTCTGGTTGTCGTGTAACCCGTGGTAATCTGTTAACGTTCCTCTAATTTCCAGCTGCAGTCTCACTGATTGCTGGCAAGGTCTACACAGTGGGCCGTAAGAACTGCGATATCCTCCTGACGACTGACCAGTCCATCAGCCGTGAACATGCTTCACTTACGGTCACCGAGCAGGTGCGTAACGGCTCCTTGGTGGTAACTACGTGGGTTTAGGGGTATGGATTTTTTAATACTTACTTTTAGTCATATCCAAAATCTTGTGAATCTTATTCAAAGTTCTCTGTAACGCATCCACATTTGAAAAGTTCTTTGAGAAAACTCAAAAAAAAGGGATTACACTCCAGATTTGTATGTTCTCTAATCTAGCCTCCCACCTGTCAGGCGCAGTCAGTGGGAGCTGACTATCCCTCAGTACAGAAATCAAAACAGAGATTAATGCTTCTGCTGTCATCTTTACCAAAACAAACCTCTGATAATTCCTGGATCATGAATGTGCTGAGTGTGTTATGTTTCATTGCAGGACGTCACTCTGAAAGACAGCTCCAAGTACGGCACGTTTGTCAATGACAAGAAACTTGATTCAGCTTCAACCCAGACACTGTATGCTGGAGACAGACTTAAATTCGGAGTTTTCCAAAGCATCTTTAGGTGTGTAGCCTTTCTTTGCTCATGTTTGCAGATACAGTAGGTGGTTGATGGTGATTTGTATTAATAAATGTAATTCTTTGGTTATAGATTGGAATTGGGCTCGTTGGTGGTCTGTTCCTCGTGTGTTGATAACGATGGAAAGGCAGCTCTCTCTCAGACTCTGCAGGCTGTTGGGGGGCGTCTGGTCAATTCTTGGTCTCAGGAGTGCACTCATCTGGTCATGCCTTCAGTGAAGGTCACCATCAAGGTCAGAAAGCACAGCATTGCTCGCACACTGAAATGTATAGATCTCATCTTCTATCTACCCTGTCTCTCTGTCTGTGTGTGTATTGTACATCATCATCATCATTATCATATTATTATTATTATTACTGTAACCTGGTGTGTGTGTGTGTGTGTGTGTGTGTGTATAGACGATCTGTGCACTGTTGTGCTGTCGACCTTTAGTGACCCCAGAGTTCTTCACTGAACTTTCCAAAGCAGTCCAAAAAAGAAAGGCCCTCCCTAAGGCTGAAAGGTAACATATTACTCGCCTCTGTTTTTTAAGAGCCAAATTATACCTAATTTAATATCTTACTAATATCTATACCTTCCGCTTAATCCTCTGCTGGGGACTAGGATTGTGAAGGTTGTGGGGTGCGTTTCAGGCACATCCAAGGCTGGGCACTAATGCAACACTGGACACACCGACACACTTAATATATAGAGGCAATTTAGAGCAGCTAATTTACCTTGAATCCATGTTTTTGGACTGTGGAAGGAAACCCACATGTTTGCATCGGACTTGTGGGTCGTCTATGAGAGAAACACTGACCCCCGTTTCTTTAGCTTTAGGCCGGAGATTGATGAGCCGAGTCTGATTGAAGATGAGGTGGACCTAAGCCCCAGACCCGAGCGAAAGAATATCTTTAGGGGAAAAATGTTTGTGTTCCTCAACCTCAAACAGGTAAGAGCTCATAATTAACATAAAGGATATTTTTGCTTGTTTTTATCTGTACACTATAGAAACAAAACCTGTCAGGACTACTATAATAACTCCTACACGATGGTTACCATGACTACTATGATCTCTCATAAATGGTGGTTGTTATGTCTACTGTAATCGCTTTACAACAGTAGTAGAGTAATCCATCCACTCTACCATAGGTTAGGTCTTTTTCTTCCCACATCTTCTGAAATTTTAACAATATTGAGTTGCTAAAAAACATACAGTTTATATTAACAGACCTCTGAGGCCCAGAGTGGAGCTGGAGTCGTCCCTTTCACCTGATGTTTCACATTTCACTGGTTTAAATCCCTCTAATCCCATATTTGTGACTAAGAGCTACTAGAAGGGGGTTAGGTAGCAGGTCCCCTCCTTTATCAGTGTAAGCGATACTAACCAACCATGGGCATCTGTGCGCTTATTACACCAACAGTCCTGATTGTTGATTGTTGCACTGTGTGAAGTCTTTATTATTAAACCTGAACCCGCTCATGTCGTCCATCATTTTTCAGTCTCAGAGATATCCGATCCAAATTTAATCTGAAGTGAATTACACACAAATCCCCTGCCTCTCATTTCATCCCTCAGATAAAACGTTTGAGTCAGACGATCAGCTACGGAGGAGGGAAGAGCCAGCTTCTGGAGGAGGGAGCTCTTCCTGTGTCGCTCTTGGAGTCAGCAGACACTTGTGTCGTTGATGCGATCACAGGCTCCTCCCAACCGCTGATCCTTCCTGTCGTCAAGACGTGGGCAGATTCCGTGGGGCAGATTTTGCACAGGTGGGTTGCCTGACAAGCTACGTTTTTTTTTGCTGATTGGTCACTGCAGTTAGTGAATTAACGGACTCCACTGTATGAAATTAAGGACAGTGACATGTGGAAAGGATGGGGGAAGCTGAGGTTAATTATTGGTTAGTGGAGGTTGAAGTTACCAGTATGGGCATTAAAGCAAAACCCTTAACCCTCATTGTTTCAGTGGTGCTATTTTATGGAATACCCTGTGCTCTAAGCCCCACCTTTAAATCAGGATGCTTGTACTGTAAAGCAGTTGTAATGTAAATACAGAAGGTTCTCTTTTGTTTTCCTGGTTTATACAAAGCATCCTTGTTTTTGTTGCATTTTTCACATAAAACCGTAATGTTGTCTCCTGTCGCCCTCTACTGGTCTAAAACGGGATTTATCTTGCTTAAAACGGATTTTATTGTCTTGTAATATTGATTTGACCTTGGCCATTGTGGTGCTCCATAATTCAAACCAGTACATTAAAGATTTATCTGCCCGTCTCCTGTCTTTGAACTGGTCCAAGCTCAGGTTAGTTACCTGCCTCCTGCTTCAAACGGCTTTTCTGAGATTTGGCTGAGATTGTAGCTGTTTCTCCTCCCAGTTAAATACTGCAGTCTGGCCTGATTCAGCACATCTGTGAATATTCACTCTCCCGTCTTCACGCTGCTCCTCTCTTGCTGACAGGAAAGGATTACGCTTCATCACAGAATCTGAGGTTGGATTGGCTGCTATTTACTCCAGTAATCAGACTTACTGCAATCCCTGCTCTTCTTCCAGTCCTGGTGGGTATACACACACACACACAAACACACACACACACATACAAAATGACACACTCAGTACTTTACCCATCTTTATTACATGATGTTGATTTTTTTTAATCTTGTAGCATCCTCTGTAGTGCAGCCAAAGATTCCAGATGGAACACTTTCCCAGAATGCAGTGGTGGAGGAGACCTTTCTTCCTCCAGCCTCCCTAAACATTACCGCCTATGTGGTCAACACAGAGTCATCACAGAACACCTGCAGGTGGGCGCAGAGTTTTGGGATATGCCTCTTAATCTTTTCATTCAGTCTCATTGCCACAGGTTTAGAAAAACAAGGAGATGCACAACCCCCATCATTACCCCCCCCCTTTACAGATGTTTCCATTCTCTGATACCGCAGGTTGGATGTGAGCAGAGTCGCGGCCGTAGCCGAGACTCCGGAAAAGCACCTTAGTAAACCACAGCAATCCAAAAAACCTTTAGCGGCCACAGAGTTCCAAAGCTCAAAGTTTGGTCAAAGCTCAAAGCCGCATAAGGAGCATGGCACAAGATTAACAAAGAAAGATGGAGAATGTGCAGATTCTTTTGGCTCTTCAAACAGCAATGCCGCGAAGAACACATCCCCTAAGAAACAGTCATCGCTCATCAACTACTTCCAACCAGTCAGCAAAAAAAGGCAAGTCTGACCACAGCCTGCTACATAATACAGCATAACACGAGGTTGTATATAGTATAAATAATTAGATATATAAAAGCAATAAGGTACAAGAGGGCATGGCATTAGAGGGCTTCCCTGTTTATATTATTCTGTTTTTTAATCAGTTTTTTTTTTTTAATCTGGGGAGTTTTTGTATCCGATGTCCAAGCGGCTGAATTATGTGTCAGCATCATGACGTAGTCTTATACTGAATATCCAGCAGTCCTACTCCATTTGATTCATGCCAATATAAATTTGCAGGCCACGTGACGACAGCGCCGACTCTGAACTTTCTGAGCTGAAACATTTCCGGCTGGAGGCTGAGGATCAGGGAAGCAAGGAGGCAAAGAACTGCAGTCTGTCTACCCTACCAGAAAATAAGCAGAACCTACATGAGGCCCCAAGCCAGACTCCGGTTAAGTTGGACTTGGGTTTAAATGTGGGTCTTCAAAGCAGTTCAGTTGATAACTTGGCAAGTAAGAAAAGAAAAGAACCAGAAATGAGCCCCAAAGCTTCGGAATTGGATCTTTCTTTGGAAGAACTCGAGTCCATTATGTCCCAGGACATGGACGAGGACGAGGACCTGCAGCCGGCAGCGGGTAAGAAACCGTGTTTGGAGCCGGATGAGACCAGCAAGAATAAAAGAGGGGCCTGTAATGGTGAGGCATCATCCAGCAGTTATAAGCCGGTGGATACGCCGCTGGACCAGCTTTCCTTAGCCAATCAGGAGCCAGAAAGAAAGCCATTCAGAAGCTTGCAGGATGTAGATGTGAAGGAGTCTTCGAACATCAAGGACGAGGAGGTATCGATTGTCTTGGTGAGTAAATGGTATATGGGCGAGTATGTGGAGTGACAGTTGGACTACAAATTCCATCTCTATAGTATGTCCAATAAAAAAACATCAAACTTTATATATTTTTAGGCAACCAGGGGCTGTGCTGAACAGAGCAAGATGCTTGAGGTCAAGCAAGAACCCCAGGTGGGTGTGTCATCTGGAAACCATAATAATTTACCTGTAATCTCCTTCATTTCACAGTCGAGTGCTGATACTTTGCATTCACAGGGGTCCGGTCCTGAAAACGATCCCCAGCTTCCTAGAAGAGTCCTGCAAGTCCAGTTTAAGTCTTTGACCATCGATGCCCCCTGCAGGACGAGGCCTGCGCCACTACAGAACCGCGATCCCAACGCCAAGAACTTTAAATGCTTCCGGAAGGTCAGTCAGAACAGAGGATTATATATAATGGGTTGGGCTGCAAGTTACACTTATCTCCACAGTTCATAAACCTCATGTCATTAACCTCATATCAGAATTTGAATCTGGATCTCCAGCGCTTAGAGGCGGACGTATTGACCCCTACAATACACCCCTGTGCCGCACTAGTTCATTAACCTGTTAATGATTTTGTTAATTAGCGTGACAGACGTGTTGCTCTGTGACCCGTGCTTCATGATGCTGTCTCTAATCATCATGTTTTTATAATCAGTTTACAGAAAAGGCCAAATCCATCTCACATGTCTTAACAGTCTAGCTGTCTAGTTAAACCAAGTGTTCTGTTGTGTGTGTGTGTGTGTGTGTGTGTGTGTGTGTGTGCCCATCTGGTACCAACAATCATGCCACAGTCCAGATTACAACACTCAGAACTGACCTGCTGCTGATTGGCTGATGTAATTCCATTTATAATGTCCAGTTACGGTTCCTCTTTGTGTTTGATAAGGTTCCTGTTCCCGGACTTCAGGGCTTACCCAGGATTATAGGCGGCTCTGATCTGGTGCCTCACAACCGCAGCAAAAACTCTGAGCTGTTTGAGTGGATGAGAGAGGAAGAGGAGGTGAGAGTATGAGATTGGATTCTGTAGAGAGCTTGAGAGTTCTCTTACATTGGACCTGTGTGCATGAGGAGGGGGGGGTGAACGCTGGTGGTGATTCAGGTTTTAATGCATCCTGCTTTCTTTCAGATGCAGAAGGTGCGGGCGCGGGAGGACAGTCAGAGCAACGAACTGTTCAGGTACGATATGCTTCCGCAGCACATTCAATATTTATACTGTGAATACTGCCAAAATCATCTGCACTCAGGTTTTAGGCTATGCCCCCTTTGAGCAAAGAGATATATTTGAAATCCTTGAACTAGAATTCTACTTAAAGACTACAATTAAGAAGTTACGGTGGAGTTGCTAGCTGTTCACTGGGCTTTTACCCTGTGGTTCTAACATCATGCGTATCGTTTACACACTTAACGTCCATTAAATCATCTCTATTTACCATATAGATGCAGTTTGTAGTCTATTTGTTGCTCTACTTTACTTTTTAAGTCTCCATGTCTTTCTAGGCCTCTTGACTTTTCCTCTCTGGCTTACGGTGCATTTTGTCGCCTTGCTTTTCTGATTTAAACGCTTAGTACACATGAGACTGCTGCGCTTGCACTCCTGCTGATAAAGCCAGTCAGCTCTCCCGACTTTCTGCAACGCCGCGGATAGCCTCTTATTCTGTCCATTATCTGAAATTTGCTTGGCGGATAGCAGAGCAAAGGTTTCACACGAGGGTTTGGGCAGAATTTTAATTGCCGACCCGCAGCGTTTCTGTGCTTATTTATTTTAGTTATTTTTTTCCTGATCCACAAAAGCCACCAAGCTAGTCCCGGCAGATTTACACGACGTCATGCGGTGCCCTTTGGCCCCCCTGCGAATCGAGGTGGACTCGCCTAAAGAAAATAAGCTGTCACGGTACACTGAGGGCTGGAGCCACGCCAGGCAGCTGCTTTTGTTAACCTACAGAGAAGCGGCAAAGCCAGGCTCAGACACTGGGATGCACTGACGCACTGAGCTAGGAGACCATGAAAGGCTCAGGGGAAGTTCAGCTGGCCATGAATTTGGGATAACCGAGGCCAGCGCACTCAACCTGCAGCCGAAAACTTCACTGAGTGTCTTTCTCACACATTCTGAAGCAGGAGGGAACAAACCGCGCCCGCTGGAGATAAATATATTAATATGCAGTTCAGGGAAACTGACAAATCAGACTAAATAACTATAAAAACATGAAGCATTACAATCCGGAGGTTTAAAATTAGTGGTTAGCATGTTCTTCTCTCAGCGCTGGGGCTCCAGGTTCGATTCCTGATCTGGGTGGAGTTTCCATGTTCTGCGTGTGTCCCTTTGGGTTCTCCGGTTTCCTTCCACAGTCCAAAAACATGGCTTTAAGGTGAATTAGCTGCTAATCTAAAAAGGTTTATTATGCACATCTGTCCAAATATTGGTTTTAAACTGTATAATTTATTAATCTGTATAATATATAAGCAGTGATAGGATTATGTATTAAGACCATATAACGCATCAGAAAGGAAGGATGAAATTATAGACCATAATGGAAAGATAAAGCGAGGAAGTGCTCATGAATCAGGAAAGCGTATGGTTCAGGCTAAGAGATGTTGCCTAGAGACAGGATCCAGCTGAAGTGTACGGCTTGCTGTGAGGGCTATCAGTTCTCCTGCACACAACCAAACTGGCCTTCAGCCTCTGCCGACTGTTTGACCTCTGAATCATGTTGCTACGCCAACTGAGCAGAGAGAGAACGAGAGAGAGAGAGACCCAAGCAAAAGTACAGTAAACATGGTTACATTAGCACTCTTATCCTGCTGCTCCCTTGCCCACTCGGTTGCCCCCCCATTTACATTCTCTACTGCATAAATGTTTTTTTTCTTATTGGCTGCAGGTACAATCCGAAGTCCTCCAGCAGAAGATGAACGAAAACACTTCCCGCTGGATTGTTCAGTCTCCAAGTTGACGATTTGAATGTTTAGTCTGTGTTTTCAGTGTTTCGAGACACTTTGATTCTGCAGCTTCAGTGTGTGTGTGTGTGAGCTTGTGGTGGAGGGGTGTGTGTGTGATCGAGGTGTGTGTGTGAGAGGTGTGTATGTAATGTAGTAGTAGTAGTGTGTGTATGGGCACGTTTGTAAGTGTGTGTGGACAGAATATAGAAACAGGAAGGTAAAAACCAGTGTAATCTGATTTTGATTGTAACAGCGTTTTAGTCTTTTGGTGTTACTGTAAACACTACAGAACAGAACATCACCAGCTGGATTTTCGGCCTTTATCCTCTAACTAAAATTTAAGTTTAAACTTAAGATTTGTTACAATAAATAATGATTTTGATCAAGTGTTTAACATGTTACATTCAATTAATAAAAAAAACCCTAAAGCATTTGAATTTGGTGTAATTTAAATTCAGCTAAACATACGTATTAAACGTGTAATGTTACCGATAGCAAACAATGCCTGTTAAAAACTGACTGTTAAAAAATGCTTGATTCGCTCAAAATAAAATGACCATATATGAAAGTTGTAGCAGATCCAGTTTATTGTTTATATCTAAGAGCAGCAACTCCATCTCGATTTCATATTGTTCTGAAACATGAGAGCTGGAATTATCAGTGTGTTTTTCAGAATGCGTTTTAATGAAATCACTACGGTACAAAATCTGCTGCGTTAGCTGCCCTGTCCAATCGGCTGGACGTGACGAGCAGGCTGACTATCAAACAGATTCTAATCAAGTTAAACATGAAAATAAGAATTGGACGTTTTCACATCAACAAAGTTAACAGGTTTAACGATGTTTCCTCAACAGGAACCGTTACCCTGTGTTTGTGTGTACTTATATATTTATGTTCCGCTTAATCTTTTGCTAGCCTCTGGCCTCTTTTTACTCTCATTCAGGAGAGATTACCTGACCTTCTCCCTAAGCCTGTTTCCTGTCTACAGACTCCACCCATTACGCCCCATCTTACCTCGACATGTTCCGATATAAGGCAGAAAAGGGATCAATGACATAATACAGATTCATTAAATCTGTGGTGAGTTTAAAACGCTTATTAACTTCGTTTAGATTAATATCCAGCTCAGTTTTCTTTGAAGAGGTTTACAGCTTGTCTGCTTGAGCTCCTTGCAGCTAAGTTATCCCTCTGGGTCATCATTACGCAAGCTTACAGTTGAGAACACAAAGATTAGATTGATTCAGAAGTATCAGTAACCACGGAGATGTCTTAAAGCCTGAGGAGAAGGCAATTCAAAAGAAGTGAACTGCTTTAGATACAAACGATGGCACAATCGTCCTGAAACCCAGGACTGTAAGAAATGACGAGCACCCAAGTCACTTGGTTATAAAGTATTATGAAAGTATTTGAAAATAGATGTTTTCATGCCATCAGGTTGAAAAATAATAATGTAGCTTTTCTCTTCGGCAAAATGTTGCCACAGAATTTCCTCAGACAGATTTCCCCTCTTCACCAGTGTACCCTTGCTCCCGCCTCCCACATCTCCCTTGATCAACGATATATTTCCCTTTTTTCTTCGTAGCTAGTCGTTTCTTAAGCAGGGAGCTAGCTATTCCTAGTGCACCTCCTTTTAGAAAGCGCACAAAATTGTCTCCGACCAGGGGTCCCATCGCAAACAGGCCTGGCTCAGCACTGCATTCGAAGGTGAATGGGTTAATGTCCACAGGATTGTGTCTACAGAAGATGGGCTTGCTAGGGTCAAGGCCTAAGTACTGACCTTGCTCCTTCAGGAAAAACAAGTTGGGGTTCGTTCCGATCAAAACAAGCACCATTGACACTTTGAGCACTCTCAGAACCCCACTGGATCCCCTGAGAATACAGCGCCTGTCAGGCAGAAAAGAGTGGACACAATGCTCAGGAAAGCTGGTGTAGTCTGTTGAGGGGGTGCAGGGAGCTGCGGAGTTGGCACTACAGTTGGCCCCAGGGTTATCCTGGTACATTTGGGAACACATCATGTGGTACACTCTGTGATACTCTGGGTACAAAGTTTTCGGTAGTTCTTTGAAGATGAGACCGGGGTCGTTGGTTCGTTTGCGAAAGGCATGCAGAACTGATACTTTGTGATTAAAGGCACATAGCACTGCGTCTGCGGCACTAAGACCTGCCCCGACCACCAGGACCGGGTCAGCGTCGCCGCCCATACGGCGATCATATTCGACTGCTACACCAAGATCATGTACGCTGTGAAAGACGTAAGGAAGCTCCTCACCTTCAACACCCAAACGAGCCGGCAAATCAGATGCCCCAGTCGCTAATACGACGTTCTCAGCAAACAGCCTAAAAGGTACGTGGCTGTCACCCTGGAGCTGCTGGTATCCCCTGACTTCCCACACCTCCTGCGAAACCCCCTGAGGATCCTTGTTCTCGCTACCAAGCTCGTCCCATTTCCTCCAGCTTTCCCCCTCCCCTGCTATACCCCTTTCACCACCATGTTTAATACCGGTCCCGTAACCTCTCCCGCTTTGATCCGTTTCAGTCCCATTTAGGTTGCAGGGGTCTAAATGCCCGTTCTTGGTGCTGTTTTCTGTCAATAGTCCCTCACCACCAGGCTGGAGTTTCTTGACAGATGTGACATATGTGTTGTCTGCAAAGTTCTTGTGCAGACCCATGAGCTTTACATAATTCTTGTAATAGGATGAAATCTCCTCGGGAGTGGCCCGGTCATTTGTCACATTCCTACAGGATAAAACAAAGAAAAATACTTTACCAAATATTTTGGGGGATTTGTTACCCTTTCTTATCCATGGTCTTATTTGACAGTGCTCTGTGATAGGAAGCACAGTGGTGCTGTGGATAAAAGTGTATGCTAAAAGACCAAATGTAATGTAATGTAATCAAGGGAATTTGCTTTATCTTTATTGCTCGAGTACCTTCGCTTGTCAGGAATAATGTCCCGGTAGTTGACCCCTGGCAACTCCATCCAAATGCCCAGGCTAAGGGTGAGTATAGATCCTTCCATTCCCTAGAATGAAAAAAATAATTCTTACTCTTGATTATACCTGAATATCTCATGCTCTGTTGTAACCCATTATTAATCATTTCTATTTAATGCAAGTTTATTGCCAACATGTCAGTACCCAAACTCTCTCTATATATATAGTTAGAGAGGCACTGCGATCTTTTGGGTATGTACATGTTCTGTCCCAGGATGATTGCCGTTGTCTGCAGGATGATGCTACTCACGTGCCATGCTCCTCCTGCAGTTTCCTTGCCAAGGACCAAGTGTGGGACATGGTGTTGCTTCTCCAACTTCCACTGCAGCACCGACGGCAACTCAAACCCCAAGTCTGCGTTCGGATGGAGGAGTGTATCGAATAGTACGGCTACAGGATTTCTTGAGCGGCCTTCTAAACCCTCACACAGGTATACCAGGTCCTATATATGAGAAGAGACTTTTAGCAAAAGATTCTTTGGTGATAATCTCACCTGTGTTGGTATATATCAGATGTTAAGATCATGAAATAAAGATTGATAAAATAAAGAATCTGTGCCGTAGGTGATTTCTGCTGGAATCTGACATACCTGCTCAGTAATGGGAACATGCTTGGATTCTAGTAGCTTTTGGTAAAGGATGGGATTGGGATGTACCACTGCGGAATCTAAATAAGGAGTATAGCCACTCAGCAGATACGACAGGCAGATCCCCGAAGGACCGTTTCCTGGGTGGGGGCAGAAATATTCACACTAGTACCCCGAATAAAAGAATTCAAAATACATTTGTGGAGATGTGTAAAACATCACCTTTATACTCACCAATAATGATGACAGGCATAATCGAAGGACGGTCCCTATGAGGACAGCTCTCATCCAGGAGGGGCATTGTGACAGTCTGTTGGTTAGAAGACATAAGTTACAGTCCTTTTCATGTCGTAAGTACATTACCTTTAAAAAATATATATGGTCTGTGATGCTGCAGGTACACCTGGCACACTGACAAGGCGGCGTGTTGTCACCAGACTGTCCCTTTACATCCCCCTCCACCATAATTGTTTACTCTTTTCAAAGCGTGGACATGAATTCCAGACATAGTGTTCATGGCACGGTTGCTATTGGATAAGGGAGGAGGGGTTGTGGTCCATGGCATGCAGGCTGTGTTTTAGAGCTGGCACTTCCAGTCCACTGCCCCATTTTAACAGTCTCCTGATCACATTCAAAGTGGTTACTCACATGGGCGCTTGTTTTTCAACCTCCGCATGGACCATTAAAAACAAAACCCCCTGTTCCCTGGTTAGCCGTCAGAGCTTGGAAATGGAAATGTCAACAAATGTGTGGCAGAATTCCCGCTCAAATGCTCTGTGTGGTACACGCTTATTTTAATTTGCCAAATTTTGTTGGTTTGACACGGTACATATGGATTGACTCTAAAAAGGGTTAGCCATATTATTCTTCTCTATTTAAATGATTCATAATCATGTCCAGTAAGCAGCAGCTGAGGCCTACAGGGTTGAGGTTTTTGCAACTTAAAGAAAATGGACCTAATTTACTTGTCTGTTTTCAGGCCTGTTATAATAATTAGCATACTCACATCTACATATGTAAACAGGTCCAAAAATCTGAATTTCAATACAAAGGGACCGGGACCTAAATACTTCCACCCAAAATATTATCAGCAAAAAAACCTTTACGTGAAGCTTTACGTCATTTTTTGACTTGAAGAGCTTAAGGTCCAGATAGGTGTGATTTCTGCAAACTACTGCACTTAGGACGTCGATTACTGTCCGCAGGTGGCGCTCTGCACTATGTTTTTAGTTTATTCTCGTAGTGTGGCTAGTTTTCTGCGTTTTACCACAGAAAGTCAAGAGGTGTTCAGGTGGGAAAACAAAAAGAGAATTCAACTATAGCTTTTAATTGTACTGCGCTCGATGTCTTACATTTTCAGAACCTCTTTAAAATGAATTTGCTCTGAAAATCAGAATACATAATACCGCAGTAGACATGAATACATTTCAGTACATTTCAGTTTTTAGTTCTTTACGTTATTTGCTGCAATTACAGATTTGTTATAAGTGGCTATGGGTATTATCGTATTTAGTCTCACTGATGCTCTGTGTTTCTTTACTGTCGCATAAAAACTACCAGCGTAATGACATATTTTAAAGAAGCAGTGTGCAGTTGGTACTATCGTCGTACGATGTTGCAATTTGCACCCGTAACGACAAATGTTTAAGAAACTTGCAGAAAGCAGTGATTACAAATATGGCATTATGATGTCATCGTTTTCCAATACACACATATAACCTAAAATATCTGTGCAGCACTACTCCACCACCGATGGTGTCACTTCAGTGCTGATAGTCATCCACCAGCAAATTCCATTTCGGTGGGGATTCTGAGAGAATGGGCTAACAAAGAATGTAGAGAAACAGATGGACCGCGGTCCCGAGGTGTAGAACTACAAAGAGTATAAACAATTAGTGTAGAAACAAGAAGGAGAACCTAACAAAGCGGCAGATGATTGTAATTAAACACTATAATATCATACCTACAACAGCGGACTTGCTGGGATGCTCTTGATTTTCAGACTCGGTCCGGGTCGGGGAGCATCGTACAGGAGTACACCTGCCTATAGAAGCAAATCATAAGCATGACGACGCTTTACGAGAGAGTTCATTTCGAGGCAGTGATGTTACGAAGTATTTATCATGGTACCAGGTCGTGTGGATGGGATTTTGTGCGCAGAGAGAAGGCGCGCTCTGTGGGTGGCGTTGCTTAGAGCGCGTGCAGTCGGTGGGAGGGTCCGAGGAGCGCAGGGGGCCAGAACTGTCAGACGTGCGCGCGCTGCCGGGGTCAGTCCGGCTCGTCCTGTCCGTGATGCTCAAGAGATGTGACGAGGGAGGCAGGTTTGCACCGGCAGCGTCCCAAACCGCAAAGCTGTAGGCACACTAGACAGTGCGCTAAAACAACGCTTCCCTACGTCATCAAGGATGCTCTGTATTCTACCGCTTGGGAATTCGCTCTGCGTGCAAATAAAGAAATATCGCGCAGATATTCAACATTAACCAGGTTTGTTGCCTCAAACTGCCGTTTAAAAGATGAAGAAAAAAAACGCAGTAGAAATAAGATAAGATGAGATATCCGTTTATTATCCCACACGGGGAAATTTGCATTGTTACAGCAGAATCAAGTTAAAAATAAAAATATTTAGGTATGTTTACAAGAGAAAAATAAAAGAAATACAAAACCATATTACATAGAAAGTAAGTTAAAAAATATTAGAAGATTAAATGCAAACGATATAAATTACATAGAGTATAATCAAATGTATAACAAGCATATCATGACCCAAAACATCATTTTGGTATGACTCAAATTATTATTATTTTTTTTGCTTCAAATAAACTGGGTTTATTGAGCGCGAGTCTTTAATTCGCAATTAAATCGCCGTGTTCAATCACGTGACCCCACACGTGTTGCTAATTGATGTCGCACCTGCAGCTCGTTAACGCTCATTAGTGTGAACCGTTATAAGGCGCGGTGGCGGCGGCGGGCGTCCTTCTGATGATCCACCACGCCGTTTTTAAGGTCTCTTCGATTCCATTTTGAACTTATCTAATGGTTTCATATAAAACAAATCATTGTTTTAGTGTATAATTTTGCTTAAAGCTGCAGTGTGTAACTGTTTAAGGTGTTACTTTGGTGGTTGAGCGGTGGAACCCCGTGGTTATGGTCGGTCGGAGTCGCGGTTACCTGTGGTCGTTTGGTGGTCGGTCGGAGTCGTGGGTACCTGTGGTTGTGGTCGTTTGGTGGTTGTGGTCGGTCGGAGTCGCGGGTACCTGTGGTCGTTTGGTGGTTGTGGTCGGTCGGAGTCGCGTGTACCTGTGGTCGTTTGGTGGTTGTGGTCGGTCGGAGTCGCGGGTACCTGTGGTCGTTTGGTGGTTGTGGTCGGTCGGAGTCGCGGGTACCTGTGGTCGTTTGGTGGTTGTGGTCGGTCGGAGTCGCGGGTACCTGTGGTCGTTTGGTGGTTGTGGTCGGTCGGAGTCGTGGGTACCTGTGGTTGTGGTCGTTTGGTGGTTGTGGTCGGTCGGAGTCGCGGGTACCTGTGGTTGTGGTCGGTCGGAGTCGTGTGTACCTGTGGTCGTTTGGTGGTTGTGGTCGGTCGGAGTCGTGGGTACCTGTGGTTGTGGTCGTTTGGTGGTTGTGGTCGGTCGGAGTTGCGGGTACCTGTGGTCGTGTCGGTGGTTTATGGTCGGTCGGTGTTGTGGCTGGACATCTGTCGCTTGGGGTTGCATTTGGGTGAGGGTGCGATTTATTTTTATTTTTTTATTTATTATTATTTTTTATTTATTTTATTTTTATTTGTCTTTTGGTGGCGTGGGGAGTGGCGGTTCGGGTTTCATGCTTCCGTCAAAGTTTTACATCCTAAAGTTTCACACTGCAGCTTTATATATAAATATGAAATATAACTTGGGTACTAACTAACATTAAATAAATATTTCTGTAAATGTTCAGAGCGCCGTTTCCTGAACGGCTTCAGTCATCTTTCTAGAGACTGAAACATGAAGTATAAGCTTTGTAAATGAACCCTGATTCTGCAGTCGTGATCAAACTGATTTTCCAAGTAAACTTTCTCTCTCCTGTTTCTCTGCGGCTGAGTTCAACGACCTGGAGCTCCTGAAGACTGCGGATGATTCTGTAAGTTTATCTGAATGTGCAGGTTAAGTTCTGTTATAGTCCGTAACTCTTAAATGTTGATTTGATGTCGATTCTGGTTCCTTATTCTAATTAAACTTGTTTTGCAGTCAGCGTGAGGACGGACCATACTTGCAGATACAGATTGAAGCGGAACGGCAGACGAAGAATAAACTCAGTGAGTAAAGAGAAACTATGTAGATGAAGTTCAAGAAAATTGATCTGACTTCACGTAGGCACTTTAGACTGAAGCTGCACAATGAGATGTAATTGGTACTTATCGTTTTTTTTTAACACAGGGTGTGAAGAGGAGCAGAACGACTGCAAGAAAAGTTACGCAAGTGTGTCTGGAGTTAAATATTCAGTGAATTAATTTAAACCGTGAATTAGATTTAAATTTTTACATTGTATCACTTTAGTTACTAAAGCAATGAAGATGTGGTATTATTGTGAACACTTATTTTGCAGTCAGTGTGAGTATGGACCGTACTCACAGATCCAGATATAAGTGGAACGTCAGATGAAGAATAAACTAGGTGAGTAAAGAGAAAGTATGTAGACGAAATTCAAGAAGCTTGATCTTCTGATTTGACTTAATCACTTTAGACTGAGCTGCACAATGAGATGTAATTGGTACCTATCCCTTCATTCAACACAGGGTGTGAAGAGGAGCAGGAGGTAAGAACTAAACCAAAACAACTGCAAGCATAGTTAAGGAAGTATGTTTATCTGTAGTTAAATTTAGTTCATGGTTTATATTAAATGTTTAAATTGTATAACTTTAGTTACTAAAACAATTAGAGGATGAGGCATTGTGAACACTTTTTTGCAGTCAGCGTGAGTATGGACCGTACTCGCAAATCCAGACTGAAGTGGAACATCCAGATAAAGAATAGACTCGGTGAGTAAAGAGAAAGTATGTAGATGAAGTTCAAGAAGCTTGATCTTCTGATTTAACTTAACATTAGACTGAGCTGCACAATGAGATGTAATTAGTACCTATCCCTTCATTCAACACAGGGTGTGAAGAGGTGCAGGAGGTAAGAACTAAACTAGAACGAGTGCAGAGTTAAGGAAGCATGTTTATTTGATGTGGCATTTATCGGATGTGGCATTATTGTTAACACTTGTTTTGCAGTCAGCGTGAGTATGGACCATACTCGCAGATCCAGATTGAAGTGGAATGTCAGATGAAGAATAATCTCGGTGAGTAAATAAAGTATGTAGCTCAAGTTCAAGAAGCTTGATTTGACTTAACTTTAGACTGAGCTGCACAATGAGATGCAATTGGTACCTATCCCTTCATTCAATACAGGGTGTGAAGAAGAGCAGAAGGTAAGAACTTAAACCAGAATGACTGCAGAGTTAAGGAAGCATGTTTATCTGGAGTTGTATTTAGTGAACTAAATTTAATTCTGTTTAAATGTTTAAATTCGTTACTAAAGCAATTAGAGGATGTGGCATTGTTAACACTTGTTTTGCAGTCAGCGCGAGTATGGACCGTACTCGCAGATCCAGGTTGAAGTGGAATGTCAGATGAAGAATAAACTAGGTGAGTAAATAAAGTATGTAAATGAAGTTCAAGAAGCTTGATCTTCTGATTTAACATAACTTTAGACTGTGCTGCACAATGAGATGTAATTGGTACCCATCCCTTCATTCAACACAGGGTGTGAAGAGGAGCCAGGAGGTAAGAACTAAACTAGAACGAGTGCAGAGTTAAGGAAGCATGTTTATCTGGAGTTAAATATACAGTAAATTAAATTTAGTTCATGGTTTAAATTAAATGTTTAAATTGTATCACTTTAGTTGCTAAAGCATTTGGAGGATTGTGGCATTATTGTTAACACTTATTTTGCAGTCAGCGCAAGTATGGACCGTACTCGCAGATCCAGATTGAAGTGGAACATCAGATAAAGAATAAACTCGGTGAGTAAAGAGAACCTGTGGATGAAATTCAAGAAGCTTGATCTTCTGATTTGACTTAACTTTAGACTGAGCTGCTCAATAAGATGTAATTGGTACCCATCCCTTCATTCAATACAGGGTGTGAAGAAGAGCAGAAGGTAAGAACTTAAACCAGAATGACTGCAGAGTTAAGGAAGCATGTTTATCTGGAGTTATGTATTGTGAATTAAATTGAATTCTGTTTAAATTAGTTACTAAAACAATTGGATGATGTGGTATTATTGTGAACACTTGTTTTGCAGTCAGCGAGTATGGACCGTACTCGCAGATCCAGGTTGAAGTAGAATGTCAGATGAAGAATAAACTAGGTGAGTAAAGTATGTAGATGAAGTTCAAGAAGCTTGATCTTCTGATTTGGCTTAACTTTAGCCTGAGCTGCTCAATGACATGTCATTGGTACCTATCCCTTCATTCAACACAGGGTTTGAAGAGGTGCAGAAGGTAAGAACTTAAACCAGAATGACTGCAGAGTTAAGGAAGCATGTTTATCTGGAGATGTATTTAGTGAACTAAATTTAATTCTGTTTAAATGTTTAAATTGGTTACAAAAGCAATTAGAGGATGTGGCATTGTTAACACTTGTTTTGCAGTCAGCGTGAGTATGGACCGTACTCGCAGATCCAGGTTGAAGTGGAACGTCAGATGAAGAATAAACTAGGTGAGTAAAGTATGTAGATGAAGTTCAAGAAGCTTGATCTTCTGATTTAACTTAACTTTAGACTGAGCTGCACAATGAGATGTAATTGGTACCCATCCTTTCATTCAACACAGGGTGTGAAGAGGTGCAGAAGGTAAGAACTAAACTAGAATGAGTGCAGAGTTAAGGAAGCATGTTTATCTGGAGTTAAATATACAGTAAATTAACTTTAATTCTTTTTTTTAATTGTTTAAATTGTATCAAATTAGTTACTAAAGCAATGAGGATGAGGCATTATTGTTAACACTTGTTTTGCAGTCAGCGCGAGTATGGACCATACTCGCAGATCCAGATTGAAGTGGAACGTCAGATGAAGAATAAACACGGTGAGTAAAGAGAAAGTATGTAAATGAAGTTCAAGAAGCTTGATCTTCTGACTTAATCACTTTAGACTGAGCTGCTCAATGAGATGTAATTGGTACCTATCCCTTCATTCAACACAGGATGTGAAGAGGAGCCAGGAGGTAAGAACTAAACTAGAACGAGTGCAGAGTTAAGGAAGCATGTTTATCTGGAGTTAAATGCACAGTAAATTAAATTTAGTTCATGGTTTAAATTAAATGTTTAAATTGTATAACTTTAGTTACTAAAGCAATTAGAGGATGTGGCATTATTGTTAACACTTATTTTGCAGTCAGCGTGAGTATGGACCGTACTCGCAAATCCAGATTGAAGTGGAACGTCAGATAAAGAATAATCTCGGTGAGTAAAGAGAAAGTATGTAGATGAAGTTCAAGAAGCTTGATCTTCTGATTTGACTTAACTTTAGACTGAGCTGCACAATGACATGTAATTGGTACCTATCCCTTCAATCAACACAGGGTGTGAAGAGGAGCCAGGAGGTAAGAACTAAACTATAACGAGTGCAGAGTTAAGGAAGCATGTTTATCTGGAGATATGTATTTAGTGAATTAAATTAAATGTTTAAATTAGTTACTAAATCAATTAGAGGCTGTGGCATTATTGTTAACACTTGTTTTGCAGTCAGCGCGTGTATGGACCGTACTCGCAGATCCAGATTGCAGTGGAACGTCAGATGAAGAATAAACTGGGTGAGTAAATAAAGTATGTAGCTCAAGTTCAAGAAGCTTGATCTGATTTGCCTTAACTTTAGACTGAGCTGCACAATGAGATGTAATTGGTACATATCCCTTCATTCAACACAGGGTGTGAAGAGGTGCAGAAGGTAAGAACTAAACCAGAACAACTGCAAGAAGAGTTAAGCAAGCATGTTTATCTAAATTTAAATATTCAGTGAATTAAATTTAATTCTTTTTTTAAATTGTTTAAATTGTTTCAAATTAGTTACTAAAGCATTGAGGATGAGGCATTATTGTGAAGACTTGTTTTGCAGTCAGCAGGAGTATGGACCGTACATGCAGATCCAGATTGAAGTGGAACGTCAGATGAAGAATAAACTCGGTGAGTAAATAAAGTATGTAGATGAAGTTCAAGAAGCTTGATCTGATTTGACTTAATCACTTTAGATTGAGCTGCATTATGATGTAATTGGTACCTATCCCTTCATTCAACACAGGGTGTGAGGAGGAGCAGAAGGTTAGAAGTAAACCAGAGTGACTGCAAGAACAGGTAAGTAAGTGCGTTTATCTGGAGTTAAATATTCAGTGAATTCAATTTAATTCACTGTTTAAATTAAATATTTAAATAGTACCACTTTATTTACTAAAGCAATGAGAGGCTATGGCATTGTGAATAAACCACGGTAAAGGTGTTCGGCCCCGCGGAATACAATTACACCCCTTTCCTATAATTAACAATAAAGCATTCCCTGAGTTTTACTTTATTTAAAAAAAAAAAAATTCTGGTCTGGCTTTTAAAGTGAACACTGATCGTGGCGTTTTGCTCATTAAACTGAATGGTATACTTGAAATTATGCGTTTTAAAGTTAGCTTAACAAACGCTATTTGCAGCATCATATTTTATTTACTACATTTAAAATTTTCCATGAATGGTGCATAAAATAAAGGACTACAGAACTGAGCACATTTCAACAAAATATTTTGAGATGTCGTCATAGAAGAAACTTTTGGACTTCTCGACTTTTGGACTTCCAGACTTTTGGAACACTTCCAGAACATCAAGTTTGCACATGTAAGATTTTATGTTTGCTGTTAAATTTCGTTTTTACTAGAATATAGTAGTTTGTAGTAGTTAATGCAGTTAGTTCTTGTGTGTAGCAGTCATAAAGTTTAATGGTTCACATGTGTTTTTGTGGAAGTACTTAGTGTCACCTGCCTACTAAATAACCATTATTAAATTATGTAAAGATTTGTTTTTGATGAGTAATAAACATTCAGATTCTCTATTGCACCTTGAATGTGGCTGGTTAATGATCACAACACCTGCACATTCTGTCAAGTGTGCACAACACATTCTAATAGTAATTTTAATTCAATTACAATGTAACAATATTTCTATGTAGTTATGTTTGTCATTCTATGCTGACATTGTCATGTTTATTCAGCTTAGTGTTAAATGTTGTTGTAACTGTTAATGTGCTGCCCATATAACTATTTTCTCTTTTACTATACAGGCTCAATGTCTTCAGTAACGCTTCGAGTCAAACATGATGCGCATGAACTACGTCTACCTTCTGGGATTACTCATCCAACTATGGAACTCTGGGTTGTGCAAGTGGAATCTAACATGCGTGAAACAATGATCTGCCTAAAATGGATGGACATGCATATATTTATGTATATTTGTTTGGATATTTGTAGCGGGTTAAAGGACTTTTTTATTTTATTTTGTTGTGTGGAGTCTTTCACCTTATTATGATGATCGCTGTTCCTCTGGATATGACTACTCCATGTGAACCTAATCAGATGGTGCATCAACAGAGTCGTCAGCTTATCAATTGTCTCTGTTTAGTATGGATCATCTGATGTGGTGCTACTGTCCCATCTGAAGACTCAAGGATTGCCCTCAGCACTGGCCTAATTCAACTTGGCTGAATTTCCCAATGACTCTGCAAACAGGAAACGGCGTTCCTCAGAAATGGACTTTAAATTAAGTGTGCACTAGTTAAATGTTCCAGCTCTGTGCATACCCCACCACCAAGCAGGTTTGTAAAATTTTACAGGCACTGAATGAAGTATCCATGTCTGAGGGATCTTGGTTAATTGTCTGAGTGTGATTGGTTATCTAGGCTGAAGAACGAGACAGCTAGTCACAGGAGACAAACGCTTGTTCCTGAATTGGCTGGCAACTTGTCACAACTGGAGGCTTGCCCCCACTGTTAAAGCAGAACTGAATTGATTCCATCCTCTTCCAGCTGGTGAGACTGCAGAATTTGAGGGTACGATTTGAGCTTTGCAGTGATGTCAAAATTAGACAACCAAAAAGCTATTGGTGAGAAGATAAACAGAACTTTCTTTCACAGGTGGCAAGTAGCTGAGGCAAGCTCACCTGTAAGACCTTCTGGAGAGATGGCCTGAACATTTAGGTCAGTCATTTGACTTGTGTAATTGCATTTTTCTAGTTATGACTGGTCCTATGAGAATGTTGATTATTAAATTTTGTGTTTAAGGATGGAGGTACTCAAAAGGATCACCGCTGATTTGGAAGTCCCAGTTTTATTTTAACCTGGACAAACACACGGATAACAGGCAGTGCCACCCACCCAATGAGTACATTTGTGTTTACTGGATTTTTTAGGTTTGATGCGCAAGTAGATTAACTAATGTTTGTGTTTGTATGCCACTTAGGATGCTGCTGTGGATGACCGCAGACGGTAGTGTTTCGTGGCTTCATGTTGCACCCCTCGGAGGATGCAGAGCACCTTATTACACATTACCAGGTTAGTGTGGTACATGCATACAGTCGTGTTAAAAATAAGACACCTTATAAATAACAACACAATCTGATTTAAATGAACCACATCAGCTGCAGAATAGAACACAAATTACATAGGTTTTAGGAAAAGATTTAAATTTCAGACTTTAGTTTTTTTTTTAGACCTTCGTGTTCTGTATAATTTTTTAATGTGCGTCTAATGTTAATCATTATTGATCTTGGCATAGGTCCTGATTTCTTCTTATAAGCGGTTTCATTAAAACGTTTACCAAACCGTGCTGTAATTTATTACTGACAGCTTTCTTTCCCTTTTCCAGAAACAAGATCAACAAACTCCATGAAGCTGGAATCCTGAGACCTGAACTGTATTTAGTATTAAAGTAAAACCTACTTCAAAGTGTACTGTAAATGAGCTTTTTGTATAATTTCCTGTGTGCAGATTAATTTTCATGTTAAATGTGCAGTATGGAACTTTGCCTTTATTTAATGTCTAATAGAAAATTCACTGTAAGAATGCTGGAGCATCTTGGTGTTTGAGCTGGCTGGTGGATGCTGGTGCTGATGGTGGTTTTGGTTGTAGGTTTCTTGAGTTGTGGTGTGGCAGGTTAGTGGTGGTTGGTGTTTTAGTTGCTTGGTGTTGTGGTTGTAGGTAAGTGGTGGCTTGGTGTTGTAGGTTTGTGGTGGTTTGGTGGTTGTGGTTGTAGGTTTGTGGTGGTTGTGGTTAGTTGAAGGTTTAGGTTTCCCAGCTTGCTTGTTAGATGTTACCTGGGTTCTTACAGTAATACTTTTTGTTGGACAGCAGATGGAGGCTTTGTTTCATACTGCACTGAAAAAACCTGATGAAATTAAAAATAAAACCCTGTTTTTTTTTTTTTATCTAAATTTTTATCTGATTCTGTAAGACTTCTTTTGTAAAACTCATTTAATGTATTTGTACATTTCTATTCTGTTAATTCAATAAAATAAATTATTTCATTTTAACTTTGGTCTTTCTTTAAAAAAAAACACATTTAACCATCTTTTTAAAAAAAAATTACGTCTTTACAGTGGAGGTGGAGAGCATTGATCTGTAGAGAAGAGTTTTTCTATTAGTTTAAAACAACTTGTTCCTTAGTGATGAATAAAACATTTACTCTTGTCCTGTTCAGCTCACAGGATTTAAGTGTCCTCAGATCCAATTTTTTTGTTTCTTCAGATTTAGTCTGAAATTCGGAAAAAAATTAACAGCACAGTTTTTAAACTGTTAAAGATGAACTGTCTGCATCTCTGGCCTTTACATTCTGTGCATGTATGCAATGTATAATTATGATCAGTGTATCATTACATAATTACATGTTGAATGTCACGTTATATAGAAAAATAACAAGGATCCAGGAAAACGGTGTGTATGCTGACTTGTTCAACATGTTCACAAGACCCTCGTCATGATTCACAAGGTAAAACTGATCGTGTAGTTTATTTTGATGTAGTATTGAAGGTTGTCCACAGGGCGGCGCCTGAAAGTTTGCTAACGAAATTGTTTTATGCTATTTGCGTAAAAAATGTCATAACATGGTCTAGACAAAGCATTAACTGTTCTTTAGGGCTTGTTTCAAAGACAAAATGGGTGACAGCAGTTCGTTTGTTTGGAGCTCATTTGTAGTTATAACATTTTTAAACAATGTTTATTCCTTAAACACGCAAACGGGCTGTTATGCGGTGACGTCCCTAACTCTCAGGATAGCCAATAACTAGCATCTTGACTGACGTTCGCAGCAGTGCAGCCAATAACTGCTCTCCTTACTGGGGAGTTGGCGGCAGTGGGCTGAGCGTGTTTTGTGTGCACATGGTTGTGTTTCTACGTCGTTAATTGCAGTGATTGTTATTTTTATATATTTATATTTTTGTCGTGCAGCGTTTCTCGTAGAACGCGTGACGCAGACGCAGTTTAAATAAGACGCTTGACCGTCAGCATGGTGTGGAGCAGCAGAGTCTGTCTGCGGAAGGTGAGTGCGGTGGAGCTCACGACTTCAAACGAGTTCAAAGGGAACTGGCGGCTTGTTTACAGGTTCTAATAAATGACTGCGTTATTAATTATATTAAAAAAGTCACGTGGTTCTGTTGTCATCCTAATCGTCCATTTTTTAATAAATGATAATAAAAAAATAAAAAAGAAAAAGAAAAAGGGGGGGGGGCGCAGCTTCGAATAACAATCAGGTTTGATGAACTTACAGTATAGTTGGTTTTCTCCATGGCTTCTGACTTGTGGTGTTCTCATTTGTAAGTCGTTTTGGATAAAAGCGTCTGCTAAATGTGATGTAAATGTAATCGTCCAACCCGATATTATTTAGCAGACGCTTTTATCCAAAACGACTCGAGCATCCCATCTTTAATGGCTGGGGTCAGAACACAGACAGCACCCCTGCAGCAGTGAGGACTGTAGGCTTACGTTGGTAATGTTACGTTTCATGAAAAACGGTCAGAAGTCGGCGGTTTCATTCCAAACTAATTTAATGCATTTTACTGAATAGACAGTGTAAAATATCAAACAATGTAAATATGGACCCGAGAGCTCTGATTCTGATTCTGATAAACCGTCCAGCTTCGGTTTATAAAGCTTAGGAGGGCTGTCCTTTTCCTATGTATGTGCATAAGCAGTCCTTTGTCTTGGTGAGAGCATCCTCTTAAACATCTCCACCATTTGGTCCTTCTCCCTGCCTTCTCCTAGGGCATGACCTCTTTCTATTGACTGTCCCATTGTTCAAATTTCTCCCGCTCATCTTGCAACCGGATGTTCATGGTCTTTCACACACTAATTCCACCATTGACATTTCATCAGTATCTTGCAACAGTTCATCAGTTGATCAATCCATCGGGAATTACTAAATATTGTTTCAGAGTATTAAAAAAACCTTACAGTAACTTGAGTGAACATGGGATTTGAACCTTCAACCTTCGGATTGACGGTTCAACACCCAAATCACTGAGCCCCCACATCCCCACGTATGTCTTGCTTAACTTAAACTTTAATGCCGGTTTAATAATTGTAGTGCGTACATTTACACTGACACCCTATTAATTGCAAGGCTGTGTTTACATGGGCGGGGGGGGGGTTAAAATAAGGGACTCAAATGTCTAACAACAGTACACCTGCTGTCCTTTACATCATTTCCACGTGTCATACAGCTGCACCATGTAGGATGTGGTTCATCTGTTCTCTGTATTCTAATAATGAAGAGAACTAAAGGACAAGCATGTCAATATGCCAGTTTGTTGTAATGGTATGATGCGCAGTGTGTCCACTCTATTAGACCTTATTGCGTGTGCATCACATGTATGTGTATATAAACATAAAAACATCTCTTTGTTGTTCTTGGTTATAATTCTTCATTAGAACTCATAGGATGTTTTGGATGCTGGTGGCTGCACAGCAGTGACATTGATTATTTGATTATGATCAATAATACAATACTAATCATTTTTTTCCTTCATGTGATTGCAGTATGGAAACTTTGTGGACAGCCTCCGGCTGCACGTGCGAGGAGGGAGCGGTGGCATGGGGTTACCCCGAATGGGAGGACAGGGTGGAAATGGTGGGGATGTTTGGTTGGTGGCTAAAAAAGACCTGACTTTGAAACGGATCAAGGACCGGTTTCCACACAAACGCTTCGCTGCTGAAGTGGGAACCAACAGCAGGTGTGTGCCGTTCATTAAAACTAGAGTGAGTCTCTAAGACTTTAATATGTATTAATTCAGATTGGGTATTCTCCACCCACTCACCAACTTTATATTTTTTATTTACAAACCTTTGTTCCAGCACTACAAATTCCTATTGAACAAAACTATTAGGTTCAACTACTTTTATGTTGAATATTTAATGTCACTGCTCCAGGCTTGTGTTTTCACTTCACTCAGTGTGTGTGTGTGTGTGTGTGTGTGTGTGTGTGTCTGTGTCTGTGTGTCACTGCACCGATGGGTTAAATGTGGAGGGGACATTCCTTTGTGTGTACACACTAGGTGAAATACATCACTTACATGTTTTACTTAAACACTTACTTCAATTTATTTTCTTATTTGTTTTTTTTAGTGTTCGTTCATTAAAAGGAGCAAAAGGCAACGATGTGGAGGTTTCTGTTCCAGTTGGAATCTCTGTGAAAACAGATAAAGGAGGAATTTTAGGTAAAGTGTTAATTTTTTTTAAAGGATTGTCTTATGTTGGTGACGACCACACTCCAACACTTTCCACCCAAGTGCAGTTGCATCAAACAACCACCAGATGCTGCTTATGCAACAGTAAGGACTCCATGGAGCATCCCTCCCTTCCATCACATTTTGCTAACCCTTTTCTGTGCATCTGTCTGTCATCCATTCTCTGGGGTGATATAGTAAACTTGTACATCTCCAGCAGCCCAAAATGACCTGTGAACTAGTCTTTGGTTCAAAGTATTACTTCACCATCCCATCCATCTCAGTGTTTTAATATAACAGATTACCTAATGTGTACATAACAATTCATAACAATGGGCCTTACCAAAGAGATTCCCATTTGCAAATATAAGACATCACTCTTGAGGAAATATGTTTTTAAGTTGTATGACAGTCTGGCTCATTTCTGTAGACTCTGGAACCTTAATTCATTTTCATTTTTAAATTCAGCAGAGAGAAACTTCAGCATCCCAGCTTTTGCTGGGACATCGGTCCCAACACATTGTTGTAAACATAAATGCTTTAAAAATAAACTGTATTACCTTTAAAACATGTTTGTGCCAGATTTGAAGGCAATCCCTCATTAAAAGCATCCATGTTTTAGATGTTCATTGGTGTTTTTAGTCGTAACTGTAGGTTTACGTCTTGATACAGCCACTAATTTCTTTCTTTTTTCATTTCTAGGGGAGTTAAACCACGAAGGGGACAAGGTCCTGGTGGCCAGAGGTGGGCGTGGTGGAACTCCTCATACTGGGTTTTTACCCAGTAAAGGTCAGGCGCGTCACGTCTGCCTGGATCTCCGGCTCGTCGCAGACTTTGGACTGGTTGGGTCAGTCAGTTCTATTGTTAGGCACTTTGTTTCAGGGTGTGTAGGATTCTTTTGGCAGCGAGGGGTCCTGGTCATTTAAGTAAGTGTCTGTGTCTGCTGCTTTTATTTAAAGATGTCAAATAATTCAACTGCTGGTAGTTCACGTTTAACTTAAATGGCATTCAGGTGCTTGAGGAACAAGAAATAGATATAATTTTTGTAGTTGAATCATATAACTGCTGTTAAAATTCTGCCAAAGTTTTATCTATTTCTTGTTCCGCAAGCACCTTAATGTTTTAAAGTGAATAAATTGCAATTAAATTATTTAATCTCTAAATAAAAGCAGTACGACACTGATACTTGCTCAAAGGAGAAAAGTCCCACCTCTCACTGCCACAGGAACACTACACACCTTACACACGCCAAACAATATTCAAAATATATTAGTAAAAACAAATATAATATTGTTGCATTTGTTTTTTACTTAGTAATTACAATTAAAACTAAGCATTGAAGTCTTACTACACGGTTTGTTTTATTTATAATGTTTTATTTTCCTCAAAATATAACATGTTCTTTGTGCAGAATGTTAACAGGTGTGGCTTACAAATTCAGCCATTTGTTGTATATTTGTGCAAGAAAGGGGCATGTCCAAACTTTTGACTGGTCCTGTATAACTGTAGAATATTGAAAATAGCTTCTACTTTATGTAAAGACCTGGTTCTGTTTAATTTCACCAGGTTTCCCAATGCGGGTAAATCCTCTTTACTGACTGCCCTGTCTCACGCCACACCGCAGATCGCCAGCTACCCCTGTAAGTATTGCCCTAAAGAAAACAGACCCAAAAAAACAGAAATGATTATGGCACCAAACCAAATTTAAACCTGGCTTGGTGCTACACAAAAGCTTTTTATTTTAAAGTTCAAAATTTAAATGTGTCAGTCACCCTTCTGTAAACAACTGGTTGAGTAGAGAATTATTTCCATCGCTTGTTATAAATGAGAACACAAAAGGTAATCAATTCACAGGGTTGTTTTTAATAAACATCTTAAACTGAAATTCAGAGCCATAAGTCTGTGAGTTACGTTTCTTTTTCTGCCTGGCCTCGGTATAACCTCCACACCTCCCGCCTTTTAAAATGCATCCCAACACAAAAATAACAGTGACTTGGAAAAGGGTGTAACATCAGTTGTTTTTGTTTGTTGATGCACGGAACAAGGTTTGAATGTCCTGTCCCCTAACAAGCTAATCAAGGATTAAAACATTTCTAAATATATACAGTAGCTATATATGGTACTCTTTATTCCTAAATAATACAATATTATCAGTGGTTTATCCATCACTTTAAGTCTTTTAAGATGAGTTCCCAATTCTATACACACCCAAAAAATGTTAGATTTTCGTGATTCCTGAACTACTTTGTCCTGCCTCTGATTTTCAGATCCTTATTATATTTATTTTTTTCATCAGTTACAACTCTAAAACCTGAGATTGGCAAGGTGATGTATGAAGACTATAAACAGGTAATGAACCCAGCTGATTACATTTCAAAGATGCTGAATGCATGCAGAAGTTATTGGCACTTTTTTAAATAATGATTTTTAAAGTTAAGTGTTTTAGATCTGTTACTTATAATTAGTAAAATGAGTAGAAAATGAGATTTTTCCCATGTCGTTCCACATCTTTGGAAACATAAACATGGCACATACATTATTATGTTTTATGTTACTGCCATCTGCTTCACATTATGTCTAATACAGGGTTTGTTTTCTGCGTTAGGTGTCTGTGGCGGATTTGCCTGGCCTGATCGAAGGCGCTCACATAAACCGAGGGATGGGTCACAAGTTCCTCAAACATGTGGAGAGAACCAAACAGCTGATGTTTGTGGTGGGTCTCACCTTTTCAACTGAATTCAGTAGTACAGCGAAGAGAACCGGGTTGCGGCATGAACTCTGTCCACTCTCTGAATTTTCAGGTCGATGTCTGTGGCTTTCAGCTGGCCAGTAACACCCCGTTTCGATCTGCTTTTGAAACGGTGCTGCTTCTCACGAAGGTGAGTTCTAAAGAACAAGACATCACAAAATAAACATGGCAAGTGCATTCATGTGCATGGTATTAGCAAAATGTAAATGTATGAATAAACAGTATAAATGTAGTGCCAACTTAAAAAAAAAAATGAAAAGGTCCTGTGTTTGAACCCTGGTGGGTCAAGAGTCTTCTAGTGTGGTGTTTGGCTGTATCCCCCTGTTTAAAAAAGTATTAACTTTAATGTGTTTAATGGTATTCATGGTGGATTTTAGGAACTGGAGTTGTATAAGGAGGAGCTCCTGACCAAGCCAGCCATCCTCGTGGTCAATAAGATGGACCTGCCCGAGGCTGAGGCGAAGCTCCAAGAGTTAGAGCTTCAGATGGAGAAACGTAAGAAATGGTTTTATTTTAAGGGAATATTTTTGGTTCGGCATTCCGTTGCGTATCGGTGTTCGGAAAACCAAACCAAGCACAAAAAAAGAAAAATTTTTATATCCAGTATTTTTGATAAGACATTTCAATAAAAGACTCATTTAAAATATTTCACCATTATTCTAAAGGGCTTTTCATTATATTTAAATAATTTAATCTCTTGTGGCTAAGATTTGATCTTTGATAAAGCTGTTAATGCTAAAGCATTTTTCTGTTACAGTAATGCCCTTAAGAGCACTATGTTTTATTAAAGAAAATATTTCAACATTAAAGGTTTTAATTTTTTCATTATTTTGGAGGTTATTTTAATTCCAAACACAAACACATTAAATTAATAGTTTTCTTGATATTGACTTATCAAGAAAAAAATATCTTTAGATGAATTGATAGAAAATGAATCATTGGTTTCAGCCCTACACAACAAAACAGACCAGATCCATGTCCAAACTCGGTTTCAAAAGAAGCACAGGGACAAATCACTTAATCATAAAGAAGCTGGTCATAGGATTATCATAACATAAATGATTGCTTTTTAATCATTACCCATCTGTTCTTTTTTCTAATTTTAGAATTGAACCAGTTCTTACCTGAAGATATGATGCCAAGTAGCTTCCTTCATTTCAAATACACTGTTCCTGTCTCAGCCTCGTCTGGTCTCGGAGTGTCCCACCTCAAAACTGTCATCCGCCAGTCACTGGGAGAGGAGGCTGATCTCGAATCAAAAGGAGAGCGAAGCAATCGGCTTCAGGAATTAAGAACACAGATCGCGGTCACCTCATACCCCACCTGAAGTCCACTTGGAAGATCTGGTGGACACAAATGAAGGACGATGGTTATTGTTTCAGTAATGCACCAAAAATATATATATATATATATATATATATATATAAAAAAAGCAATAAGCATTAATTGTATGGCTCAGATTTTTGAAGGCTAAACAAGTTATCGATATTAAAACAAATGTTGCTAATGATTCAATTAAATCACTTCTGTGTAAATATCAGGATTTTAAGTGCTCATGAATACATGCCAGGTGAAGAATCCACTTTCACTTGGATATAATTTAATTTGTATCCTCAGAATCTGTAATATTAAATACTTTTATTCAGATTGATGATATGGCAACAAAATTACAGAAGGGTTACATTTCTATAGTAGGAAGAATATAATGGAACAAAGTTAATACAATACTAAAGAATGGTAGCTAAATGTTAAGGCAATATTATAGTGTACATTCAATATATATATCAATTCATTTATTATAAAGGTATGCGAAACTATTGTGCTGAATGAGGAGAACAGTACATATTAGAATGTCAATGGTGAAAGTGATTCTAAGCACAGGTCATTGACTGCTGCTGTTCTGCATTAAAAACTTAAAAATAAACATAAATATATGACAAGAGGACAAGAGTTCTAGTACTGCAAAGCAACTTAAACAAGTCATTACATTATGCAATCTAAAAGCTAAAGCAAGACTTTGTTTAAAAAAGACAAACTGGCAGTAATGGGTTTAAACCATCGACCTTCTGGTCTCATTAGATAACAAAGGTTTAAAGAGCGCTAAACGTTTTAAAAGCACAGATATAGTACACTGTATATACACATGAGTTTAAGTTCAGCTTTAGAATTACAGTCACTGTGAGTGAGTTCCAGTGCATGGCACACTGAGGAATGTGCACATCCCCGGTGTTGTGTTGTCACTGGACTCTGTACCTCCACGCTGGCTTGATGATGAAAGTGGGCCAGGGAGGAGTAATGCATGTAGTGTTGATTAGACAGAGTAGACTGACTATCAGCACAGACTACAGCCCATAAACCTTACATAAATCCTCCCTTTGTAGTGTCGGCATTTATAACAGCTACACTCACTCCCACTCTCGGTATATGAGTAATAATGTTATGAATACTGATTGATGATCTATTACCTTATTTGTACAATTATTTGTACAACATCCACATTTTTGCTGAAGTCTGATCTTTTAAAACAAAAACTAAACTTTCCATAGCTAAGAGGCTACAAAAAAGCGTGTGTGTTGTTGAACCTCGTACGTTCTTGCATAAATTAATTGTCTTAAACCTTTTTTAAGTGAAAGTAAATTAACTTCAACAGCTCTTCATTACAGGTGAATTTTTACTAATCTACTTTACATGAGGTGAAGCTGCAGTAAAGAGACACATGGCCTCGTGAACAACTCTGACCCCGTTCTTGACACATATTTTGTTGTCTCATGTGGAAGCAATGCCAAGAACTGTAAACTGTAATCAGATGTCTGGGTATCTCATGGGAACACATGCACCTTTTTATTAGGTCTTAGATTCTAATTCCAGATTCCACGCTGACCGATGAACCCCAGAAGCTCAAGGATCACTTTTACTTTGTTGTGTAAGTTTAAAAAGAATACTATAGTGCTGCAAACACTGAGGATTAAATAAGCAGGTCACTGTAGGGTGGTGGTGATTGTGTGTGTGTGTGTGTGTTTGCTGTTCAAACATATTATGCAATGCTATCATTAGAAAAACTCATGTTTACTTTGTTCACAGTTCGTTTAAGGACATGAGCCGGCGTGTGTAACTGTAGGGGAGAACAGAGGAGTGGCACTGACAACATGGCACAGAATGCTGGACTTTGGGTTCAACTGTGTGCCAGCTTCCATATATATATATTTATAAGACCTTAGCCTGTGAAGACTAGTAAGCTTATTGGCCTGTGGAAAGCCTCCGTACAACACTACTGATAAAAGGTGATTTATCATCACAACGCTAAAGATAAAGTAAAGGTTTGATGGAACTTGTACACTGAAATGCATTTCCTTTTGTTTTTTCAGCCAACAAGACAGGAAGATGAAGACGCTTCTGCTCGTCTTAGTGGCGCTTTCAGGTGAAAGCTTATTATGTTTACATGCTTATAACAAATAATACGTAAAAGTCATATTAACTGGATATCTCCACTGCAAAGTTTAACACACTACAATTAAATAGAGCTGTAACGATTTTGTTTTACAATTTTAATACAAATGACAACCACCTGTATAAATCTGGGTTTTTACAAATGTTTGTAACAAATTTAATTCATAAAATAAATCAGAGTGCTATATTAGGATGTATGGACTACGAAATGCTCAGATTACAAAGCATCAATCAAAAAATGCCTTTTCATCTGTCCTTTTTATTAACCTTCTTTTTAGTTTCAGTGAGATGATGTTAGCTTCCAGCAGCTTTTGGAATGAGATGTCTATTGAGTTCATCTGTGACATTAGATCACACAACGTACAGTAAATTCATACACATATTATATATATATGCATGTTCTTTTACAGGTTGCCAAGCCAACCTCTTCTATGCCGATGAGCCCAAACCACAGTTAGAACAACTGACTGATGCATTTTGGGATTATGTTGCCAAGGCTACTCACACTGCAGAGGACACTCTAAAAATGATTAGAGAGTCACAGCTGGGACAGGATGTGAGGTAAGAGAAACACACAATTCAAAATAACACAGAGGTAACTGGATTTCTTTAAAACTGATCAGATCTAAACTGTTCCACTCCTCAGTGCTAAAATCACAGAAGGTACAAATGTGGCCAGTCAGTACGCGGTCAGCCTGCAGGAGCAAATAAGTCCCGTCGCTCAAGATGTCATGACCCGAATCACCAAAGAGGCTGAGCTTCTAAAAGAGCGTGTGCAGCAGGACATGACCTCTGTAAGAGACAAACTGAACCCCTATGTTGATGACCTTAAAACCCAAATTCAGAAAAGAGTGGAGGACCTGAGAGGAGTCGTAGTGCCCTATGCTGAGTCTCTCGACTCTGAAACTCTGAAAACCACTGTGCTTGAGAAGACAGAGGAGCTCAGAGTTACCCTTGAGGAGAAAGCGAAGGAGCTGCAGTCTCAGATTGAACCCTACACTGAGGAACTGCGACAGAAGGTCGATCAGCACCTGCAAGAATTTCAAAAGACCGTGAACCCCATGGCTGAAACTCTGCAGGCCAGCATTGTGGAGAGATCCAAGATGGTTCAGCAGAGTCTGGCTCCATATGCTGAAGACCTGAAAGAGAAACTGGATCCCTACGCACAGAATCTGAAGGAGCAGCTCACCTCTCTCTATGAGTCTTTCACCAAAACAAATTAATAATGTGATAAACCTCTTTTAAAAACTGAACTGGTTTTCATAAACACATGTCTAAAATCATATTTTTGATTTGATAAACCTGATCATACAGTTCTTATCAAAAGTATGACTACCAATTTTCACCGTACATTATAAGGATTTATTCTTTGATATGAACATCGATCCTCAAATGTAATTGTGTTTTGTGATGCTGCTGAAACATGTTCATGCCTTGTAATTTTTTTGTAATGTTGGTTGCTTTTTTTTAAACAAAACAAAACTAAACAAAAAAATTTACGTTTCTTTTTTCTTGTATTGGTAAAAAAAAAAAAAAAAGACAAACTAACAGTTGTCTTGTCTCAGGAGCGTTAACTCCCAATTACAAATGGAATTAAAAGTAATTGCCAAACCACTGAAACTGCAAAAATAGAAAATTTATAATTAGCCCTTTACATATACAGTAAAAACATCAATTTCCTAATTGTTCCAGTTTGAATATATTTGATCTCATCAGATGCGAATGAAGTTTAAAGTTTTCAACCCACATAAAACAAAATCATTCCCTCATTTTTTAACATTTTCTTTTCCATCGGGTCCACAAGACACATGGATTGACGGCATTCGGTTGAATCGTTTTTGGAAGCAGGTTAGATCAGGACCATGTGTCAGTCAAAAGTGATGCAGATGTACGTAGCACTGTGATGTTTAGCAGACGTGTGTTTTGTGATATGATGGGTAAGCTGTGCACTTTATAAAACAAAAGCAGCCCACACTGATGACGAAACAGAAACTAAATGAATCATAATTGAATGCAGCATTTAACATTTGAACATTTTATGGAAGTCATTGTGCTTATAACACAAATATACACTTCATCTGAAATAGACTGAAAATCAATGACATTTCAGATTAAATAGTAAAAAGGAAACGCAAAGTCATAATAAAATATTAAAAATGGTTTGGGTTTGTTAAATTTTTAATTTGGCATGTCAAAATGTGTGATGTCTAGGGTGTGTGTGTGTGTGTGTGTGTGTGTGTGTGTGTGTGTGTGTGTGTGTGTGTGTGTGTGTGTGTGTGAGAGAGAGAGAGAGAGAGAGAGAGAGACTGTGAGAGTGTGTGGTGCAATGTTTTATGCTTCTGAAACAAGAAGCACAAGCAACTTGGACAGATTTGGGTCCTAATACACAAAAGTCCTAGCTCAGATGGTTCTAGCTCAAAAACCGGGTGTTTTGTTAAACTGTTTAAAAATAATTAGGATAAAATGTTTAAATAAAGTCTCAAACACATTTGACGGGACAAAGTTCACATAAAGTATCGAGTGGCAACATAAATTGAAGTGAGCAAGTCTCAACTTTGATCGATTTTAAATCTCACTCTGATCGTGTTGGACCTGACTGTGTACCAATACAGTAACACTAATAGACTAGATTGCCAAAAATATGTGGACACTGTCCTGTCCTGTTTAAAGAGCAACTTTATTGTTATGGCATTTATACAACTTGTACATTTAGATTTATTGCCATTAACTGAAAATAGTATTATTACAGTAAAACAACATGTTGATCATAAAGCCACATTTCAAGAACTGGGACTGAACAGAGTCTGGATTCCAAATTTGGAATAAATGTTAAAGACGGGCCTTCTCTAACATCGGTCTGAGCTCCCAATGTTTTTATGCTCTTCTGATGAGAACATTGACTATTTTTATCGCCACACCTTAATGACTTTAATAGACATAAAGTGATTTAACTCCATAACACTGTCTCTGGGTTTGGAATAGGATGGAAATGTTGCAGTCATGTGTCCAGGCTTTGGTTTTGGTTACTGGTGAAGTCATATAACTTGGATTATTCAGATGTTCTAACTTGATTACTGACCTTTTACCTTCGCAAAGGACCAATATGATGTGGAGCAGCACTGACAGCAATGCACTACCTTCTGGACTTTGAGTTTTTCGTACAACACACACCTCTCTACAGTATATATACTGTCAGTAAAACCCAACCTGATCAGACAGTAAGATTGTTCTGGCTGAATCCATTTGGAAATAGTAAGAAAAGGTAAGTGTGGATGCCTACACATTTCATATGCAGTAGAAACAATGCAGTAATGTACTTTTCATATATCCTTACAGAATAGAACTGGGAACATGAAGGTGCTTGCAGTGCTGGTGCTGGCTGTATTCACAGGTATAACTTTAATTTAACTCTCCTGTGTGTGCAAAACAACTTTCATACCTCACTCCATGTTTAATGTCTTCGATTAATGGGAATGTTTTCTACTCTGGTCAGGTTGCCAAGCCAACTTGTTTTATGCTGATGAGCCCAAACCCCAACTGGAACAAATGAAGGATGCATTCTGGGACTATGTGGCAAAAGCAACACACACTGCTGAGGATACAATGAAAATGATCAGAGAGTCTCAGCTGGGACAGGATGTCAAGTGGGTTAAAAACACAGTCATATTTTTAAGCTCCTGAATTTTTGAAGGTGGTTTTGTAAACAATTTCCTGTTTCTTTACATCATTTAGTGCTCGAATCACAGATGGTGCAAATGCAGCCAGTCAGTATGCTGTCTCCCTCCAGACCCAAATGTCCCCTGTTGCCCAGGACGTCGTGGTCAGAATCAGCAAGGAGGCTGAGGTTCTTAAGGAGCGTCTTCAGCAGGATTTAATTTCAGTGAGAGACACACTGAACCCCTACGCTGAGGATCTCAAAACCCAGATCCAGCAGAAGGTGGAGGATCTGAGGGGAGCCGTTGTCCCCTACGCTGAGTCCTTCGACTCTGAAGCCTTAAAGGCCACAGTGCTTCAAAAAACCGAGGAGCTCAGGGGCACCCTGGAGGAAAAGATGAGGGAAATGCAGTCCCAGTTTGAGCCCTACACTGAAGATCTGAGACAGAAAGTCGACCAGCACCTGCAGGAATTCCAGAAAACCGTGTCCCCCCTGGCTGAGGATCTCCAGACCAAGGTTGCTGAGAGAGCCACCATGGTTCAGCAGAGTCTGGCTCCCTATGCTGAGGACCTTAAGGAGAAACTGGACCCCTACGCCCAAAACCTGAAGGACCAGCTCACCTCCCTCTATGAGTCTTTTACTAAAACCAACTAGGAACTATGAGGACGTCTCTGCTCAAGGAAGTAGGATTGTTAACACAAACCTGTAGCTGCTAACGACCTGGCTGTTGTAAACGATACAGATGTTCATATTTATGCTCAAATAAAACAGCTTGAAAACAATGACACGGTTGTTTTTGTAATATGTTTACTTTATGCAGAGCTTTTTTTAGCAAACGCTCAAATGATTGACGCTCCAAAGTAACCCACAAACAAACACGTTAGCAACGTAAAACAAAGCAATGAGCCATAAGATGTGCCACATCGTGATTGAGTGCTCACAATGTTTCTATTTTCCTCACCAAGATAACATCACTTAATTATTTTATATATGTCCTAAATTTTTTAACTGAATAATATTTACATCAAAGTGCATGCTATCCATTTACAAATCTGTAAATTACTAAGGTCAGTATCAGACATATACACATTACCAGGGTAAATATCACAAAAATAACAGCATTGAAGTTCAGTTTAATAAAACATGGACATTTTGTAAACACTTAGATGACATCTGCAGACATTAAACTTTACTTTAAACACAACCAAGCAGGAATTAAGCTTCACATATATTCATGTATTTTACTCTGATTTAAACAAGAATTTTAATGCACACGTCTTGACTTGTAGTCTATATGACATAAACTTGAAACAAGTCTCAGCTGGACACATGTTCTTACCTGCATTGATTGTATAATACATATTTGACCAATGCAAACGCATAGATTTTAAGATTTAAGAAGGATCTTTATATTTCATACATACTATACACTTTGTAGTTGGCCTCACAGAATGAGGTAGGATTACCAGTTTAGTGACTTTCCCGGCAACTAAACATCTTAACTAGCGACAAATGTCATATTTGGTGAGTTTGCATATATGTATATATTATGTTTATTATATTATGAATATATATATATATATATATATATATATATATATATATATATATATATATATATACACCATATTATATATATTATTATAAATATGTATATATAAACTTTCTTTCTAAATTATCAGGGTGTTGTGAATTATGGACGTGTCTTTAGTTTTTTTTTTTTTTTTTTTTTAAACACATTCAATTTATATCCAACTATCAACCAGCACTTTTTTTGAGCAAGAAAAAAAAGGCAAATTATCCTGACTGATAACGTTGCATTTTAGCTGGTTCCTCCTCAACTCTATTCTCACTTATAAACTGCTTTGGATTAAAGCATTTGCTGATTGAATAAATTTAATGCAAATATAACCAGATGAACTATTCTTTAATGTGACTTGTGGTAGCATAGATTTATTTAATATGTGGGCAATTTATAGATTACACCAGGCTCCATATGTCAGTCAAACATACAGCAGATGGGTTTTGAGACATGTGGGCCATATACATGTTTTCATGAGACTCAATGAAAGTCGAAATGGGCGTTTACAGAATGATAGAAATGGGATGTAATCAAAAGTTTGGTCAAGGTTTGGTTTGGTAAAGAAATCGACTTACGTCATATGTATTACAAAAGTACAGGTTCAGAGAAATGTGTCAGCTCAAAGTACTAGATCTCAGTAGTGTTGTCTGAAGATACTTCTGATTATAAAATAAAGCTGTTTAGTTCACATTAGATACGGTATATTGTTGTGTGATTACATGTGGGCTTTCTTTTTTTTTTTGTAGCATTTCCATTTTTTCAGATTGTGAAATACTACTAAAACCTTTTCTTCTTTAGTGTACAGTTGGTCCAACTGAAGTTCTGACCTTTTACCCATGTGTACATGTTATCTGTTTTATTAGGCCATGACAGGTTATCAGAGTCGCAACTGAACTACAGTCTCTGTAATTATTGAGGGTCCATTGGGGCCGCTATGATGTGGAGGTGTAGCACTGACAGCAGTGCACTACCACGTGGACTTTGGGTTTCGGGTACAACATACACCTTTTTAAAGTATATATACGTACCGTTTGTTAAGCTGGACTTACACTTCTGACTGAGCACAGTGAGAGAGGTAAGAAAAATATTCATTTAACATTTGATTAAATATTGTTGTCAGATATGGGTTTAAAAATAATGGACAAAAATATTGAAATGCATTTATGATGTTTTGTTTTGATGTTAAGTATTTAAAATATTTATTTACTTATTTTTATTAAAAGCTATTTTTAAAAAATAGTCTAATCTTTATCAACCATAGTAAGTTGCTTACTGAAATTTTAGAATTACTTTAAAAGTCAAATCTTGATTAATTGTAAATAATCCTTTGATATACAACTCTAAAAAGATACAATAGACTTTTTAAATTTAAGTTAACTGTTTAATGCAAAGTCATGCTACAGTAACAATTTTAAATTAATTTAATGTGGAAGTAAAATTTGCTCTTTTTGAAAGTAATGTCACAGTTCATATGTTAAGTTAAATAAATCTGGATAAATATGAGAAAAGTCACAAGATGATTTTGAATGCTCTAACTAAAGACCAAACACACATTACAGAACGCAAAACTGTTGGTGGCAACTTTAAGTTGTGGAAAAAGATCTTTTTAGCAGAAACTGAGCAGTTAAACTCGGAAAATTGAAAACATGAGGCCCTCTGCTGGGCAGCTAAAGATGGTTCATCTTCCAGACTGGTTTAGGAAAGTGAAAGCTCTTTAGTAAAGTCAGAGACAGTTGACTTAAAACAATCAAAACTACAAAGAACATTAGGAAAACCTTCTCTTAGTGCCTCAAAGATAATCGGTTTCTATTAGAGCCATAATGTGTTAAATGATTTTTTTTATGTATAGCACTTCAATATTGTATGGAAAGAGGTGTAAATTAGTTGGATATTTGTGAAATAGTTTAGTTATAGTTTATAATTAATAATGATCATTTCAGATGGGTATTTTAAAATAAAGTACACTAAAAATGAATTTATTTCATATTATTGTGACATATTTGCAGAGTCAAATCAGGAACCATGAAGCTGCTGGTGGTACTGGTGCTGGCTGTATTCGCAGGTAAAATTTTTAGTAAATAGAGTTGAACTTATTTCATGTTCGTTTAAACAATCAAAGTTTCATTGAATGATTTGGTCACCCCCATCAAATTCCTTGTTTTAGTTTCCCTAAGCCATGTTTACAAACCTGTCTGTATTTTAGACAGATGAACACAGTTGTTTATTTTGTTTTATGTTCTATTTGACAAAAAAAAATATTATTTTTGAAGACTTGTAAAAAAATAATTCAGCTAAAACTATTTGCACCCTTGGTCAGGTTGCCAAGCCAACTTGTTTTATGCTGATGAGCCCAAGCAACAGCTGGAGCAAGTGACAGATGCATTCTGGGACTATGTTGCAAAGGCAACACACACTGCAGAGGACACGTTAAAAATGATCAGAGAGTCTCAACTTGGACAGGAAGTCAAGTAAGTAAATGGAATGGCATTAACTGTCACAATATTTCTAAATGACTCTTAATCTAATGTTGCAAACTTAAATACATTTATTACAATATAGAAATCCCACAGAGTACAATAAATTCAAGTCATAAACAAGTAGAGAATGTATAGACTACATACAATAACCCACAAGTAAACAACCATAAGTTGTTACATTAGAAAAAAAACAGTTAACAAATATTAATTATAAAGTATGTTGGAAAAAATGGCTAGTTTTTAAATCCCAGACCCAAGCAGAAAAGTAATGACACTTACTGTTTAGCTGCTTCATTGTGAAGCATTTGAAGTTCATACTGTAAACTATATATCCAGCCTTGAGGGTCAAAAAAAAAGTAACATTATAATATTTTATCTTGAAAAATAAAAATCTCAATATTAGAAATACTGCTAATTAATTAATGCATCCAAAATGTCTCCTCGTTTTTTTTTTCTTCTTCTCTATAAGTGCTCGAATCACAGATGGTACTAATGCAGCCAGCCAGTATGCTTTCACACTCCAGAATCAAATGACCCCTGTTGCCCAGGATGTCATGGCCAAAATTACCAAAGAGGCTGAAGTTCTAAAGGAACGTCTTCAGCAGGATTTAACCTCCATTAGAGACAAGCTAAACCCCTACGCTGAGGATATCAAGACCCAGATTCAGCAGAGAGTGGAGGATCTGAGGGGAGCTGTCGCCCCCTATGCAGAGTCCCTTGACTCTGATGCTTTAAAGGCCACGGTCCTTCAGAAGACAGATGAACTCAGGGCCACTCTGGAGGAACGAGTAAAGGACCTGCAGTCCCAACTTGAGCCCTACACTGAAGATCTGAGACAGAAAGTCGACCAGCACCTGCAGGAATTCCAGAAGACAGTGACCCCTCTGACCGAGAATCTCCAAAGCAAAGTGGTAGAGAGAGCTGCAATGGTTCAGCAGAGTCTGGCTCCCTATGCTGAGGACCTTAAAGAGAAACTGGACCCCTACGCTCAAAATCTAAAGGAACAGCTCACCTCCCTCTACGAATCATTTACAATGACAAATTAAGCATCACCATGGAATTTGTGTCTGGTAGCCAATAAATTATGTTTATGATAATATTACATAGCCTTATCACTTTATATACTATATACTAGCTAACACCTGGAAATATTACTCATTATTACAATTAAGAAACTGATGAGGCTGAAAGTAAAGAAATGGTAAACCAAGGTGTGGATTATAGTGAGAAAAACATTGGCAGAATATAAATACAATCCAAATACAACAATTAACAAAAGTTAATAATCAACACATAACAAGAATTCAGAAGATGAAAAGTATATTATATTACAATATGTTACATTATATCAAACAAACAGAGTGATGATGATTTTCTTTTCAAAGAAGCAATAACATTAAACACATTGGATATCTATTCTCACACGGCCCTAAAACGAAAGTGAAAGTCAACTGCCAAGCTCACCTGAAATGAAACCCCATGCACACAAACAAATTAGAGGTAGACATGAGTCTAAAATCAGTTTTAATTGTACATGCTTTTATATGTTTGTACATACATAGAGAAAAAAACAAAATTTGTATTTCTCAGACAAGCTTTGAGCACAAGCTAAAATAACCACCAGACAAGATATGCCTTTAAGATGAGAAGAGATGCCTTTATTGGTCACACAGTGGGAAAAATCATAAATGTAGTAATAAAGAAGGTCGGATTTAGCAACTAAATTTAATTAATATTTTAGACATAACATGACAAGACGTGGAACCTGTGTATTTATTAATAGTGTGAGTAGATTATACTTCTATATTTATAATTACTGAGATGTTATTATAAAAAAATAACTAATAGTTATTGTGTACTGACTTTCAGCAGACTTGATTTCATGTTTAGTAACGTTCTCACAGTTATGTTTAAAAAAAAAATTACTGAAAGACAATATTTGTTCTTCTTTCGGTTCTTGTTTCTGTTAGTGGTGTTTGTAATATGGTAGATGCTTGATGGTTAAATCCCAGAACCACAATTTATATTAAACTGTATTTAAATATTAATATAATCCCTATTTTATGTATTAAAGTTTAGGAGTCCTTTTTTCCAAAGTCCAAAAACTTTGAATTTATTAATTTAGTGATGCAAATAAAAATATACAAAATGCAAAAGTAAGTTTTTAATCAGTGTCTAGTGATGGATTGGCATCCTGATTTGGGTGCATCTGCCTAGCGTTCAAAACATTCTTGTCTGAATGGGCAACCCTAATAGAGGATTAAGCGAAAAATAATGAAATGAGAGAAGATTGAAAATTTTAATTAAATGAAGGTTTCATATACATTTGACGTTATTTACGAAGTCAGTCATAGTGTTTGGCTTAAGGGCTGTCACCAAATTTGCCTAGAGCAATTTACGTTAAAGAGTAAACTTTCATTTTTACAAACAACAGACACAACCTTTAAGGTAAGGTTACTGAATGGAATTAAATCAATGTAATAATATAATTGATTTAAAAGCTTGTTGATGCTCTGAGTTTAATAAATTGTGGAAGGCTTGTTCTGCTCACTGCTTAAATACTGTATCTGCATTATTAACAAAGCTGTGATGACAAATGCTTTTATATTAACTGTTCAGAGCAGGAAATTCATATTATCATTATTAGTAGTAGTGCTAATAAGATTAAAGGTGTAGCTGAAATTAATAATAAAGATTATCTTATTATTATTATTACAATAATAAACAATAAACAGGGTTAAAATTATGATAATATGTTTAATATGTTTACTGTATATGAACAGCAAACAATACAGTTTATTTAATATAAATGTTAAATAGAATTACTTAATTATTTATAAAATATTATTTATTTATTTATTTTATTCTATATGAATATAAATATATATATATATATATATATATATATATATATATATATATATATATATATATATATATATATATATTGATTTAATATTGTTCATATACTGCAAAGTGAAAAATGTACAAGAAACATTATCCTAGATTGATTAAATACAACACATATATCGACCGTGTACACATTTTTTTTTAGGTAATGTCCTCATATGGAAATGAGCTTCCTTTGATTTGGTTGTATCCAGGGCGTTGGTGTTCTGCAGAGTGTGACGTTTTGGCTTAATGTAAATCCTTTTTTATTAAAGTTTTGTTATGTGGTGACAGTGAGTAAACCGTCAGTTTAGAATAGACTAATGTTATGTCATCTTTTTACAGAATCCTGTACATTTATTATTATAAAATGGTTAATCGTCGTAATACTATTATTTTATTTAAGTACAAGCTAATGTTACTGCACCTTGGATTTCTATTATTAAGCTTTTTAATACTAGCTATGTTTCGTTAACACATAAAACATGGAGAGATGTAATTTTTACTTCCTTTGATAGTTTTGTGCTTGTTAATGGTAGACAAACCACAAAGTGACCCCATGAACCGACCCACTCTGATTTAATTTCTTAGCATCATTTCAGTGTGCAGTAGCATTCCTGCTCCCCCTTAGCTCCAAATCATACACTGATTAAAAAACATAGGACTAAAAACTCATTAAAGGTCTAAAAAGCAAAAAACATGCTGTAAAACATAGATTGTTTGTAAATGGAAATATCATATTTCAAATGTCATAAGGAGGGACATTTTATTTGACCAGTTCAATCTTGATTACAATAATTGTTTACTTTAAAAACAGCCATGTACATCATAAAAGCTTTGTGCACCTCTGTTGGATTGATATGATTAGATCTTCCCATGTTGCTGTTTTGAAAGAAGCTTTCTTGTTGTTGGAAATTCAGAGACAGTCTGGAAATCTTTATCATCGTCTAGACTACTTTGATTCTGATAATGATCAAAAGGTTTACTTTGGAATGTTACAAACATTATATAAAGTCCATTCTGATATTTTCAAACTTTTTATTTACTTTCATCTTTTTTACATATAATTTTAATTTTACAAAATTAATTTATGAATATTGGGCTTTATATAGTGCATTGTCTCAAAGCAGTCTCTGCTGTAGCATCTTTGCTGTGTAAATCCCTTGATCGTCATTTGCATTGTCATTTAGTAACACTTTCTATGACTCTGGTATTTATCATTTATAATTGTATTTATAAAAATTTATAATATGGTTATTCATAAAGCTTTATAAGGTATTCCTCATGCTTGATAATATTATCATAAGCCTGTGATAATGTGTATAGATATGAGGGCTTTATAACACAAATTTTTATATTGCATTCTAATATAAAATTTAGATTCTTTAGACATTCTAATTCAATACAGTACATGATTGCTTCTGCATTCTATTTCCCCTTTTGATGAAAAGATCTCTGAAATGATCTTAAAAAGGCCACATTGTGGCTGAAATGTGGCAGCGATTGGATTTTTGTGAATAAAATAATTTAGCAAGAAATGGCTGAAATTAATTTGCAATTCATCTGATCATTCTTAAAAACAATCTAAAGTGGCAGACTACCATCTTAAATAGTAGCAAGCTTTGTAAAACCAAAATTTGTGTCATTCCTGTGTGCCTTGCCTTCCCCCTGCTTTTATCTTTACATTTGCCTGCTGCCCTACCTTCCTGTTTATGCTTCACTATTGGCTGCCTTCTCACTCTACTGGATTCATGCTCTGCATTACGGTATGGAAATTGTTTTTAATTGACCTTTTTTTGTTAAGGCCAGTATGTTATGCTACTGTGGGGCCCTTAGGTCACTACATTACATGTACAGTTTTTTTTGTATATAATTCTTCTACATGTTAAAATGTCTAGATTACATTTACTCAGCTCATTCTTTTGAAACACAGCTAAATTCAGGGCGGAGCAATCTTAAACCCTGTACTTAAATCTCTGGGTGTGGATGAATCAATCAGTTGTGCTTGCTGACATTTCAAATTTGATTTAAAGCCTGTAGTATAATCCTTAATGTATTGTTGTGACAGTTGCAGTGGAATATAACTCTCTGTTCAGTGATTTCTAGACTAGTGCTAGTGATAATAACAATGACATTTTCAAACTGAAACCATGGATCTGTGTGTCTTTGAAACACACCTCTTTAAAAGACACCACACACCCATTTGTAGCACAATGCATGTGACGTAAGGCAATACTTCCAGTTTAATGACACATGTAAATGAAATGACTTATAGACACTTTACTGAAAGCATTTAATCCACAAGCTGACTGCACGGCACAGGGTGAGCATACGACAAGGAAATTATTATCATATAATCTTAAATATATTTGAATAAATAAGGCTTATTTTTAAAATCTGATTGTTTTTCACAATTGGAAAGCTTGCTTTAAATCATGTTAAATTGTTGATTGAAACATGCTATAATGCTACTTATGCTATGGATGGGGTAGCTCAGTGGTTGGGGTGTTGAACTATCAATCTGAAGACTGGAGGTTTAAACTCCAAGTCCATCTTAAACAAATTCTTTAACCCTCATTGCTCCAGGAGTGATGTATCTTGGCTGACCTGCCCGGCCACTCGAGGAGGCTTAGTTCCCAAATGAGTCTTGGTCCAGAGAGTTTTTTCATGCCACTGTCGCTTCAGCTTTGTTTTTAAGAGTTCAGACTCAGAACACTGTAAAGCTGCTTTGAGACAATTTTCTATTGTAAAAAGCACTATATAAGTAAATAAACTCGAACCTGAACCTAACTTTATGCTCTAACTCCGACCGCTGGAACCAATGGGGATACTTAGAGGTATTTTATTTGTCATTTCAACAATATAAAGTGGTGTACAGTATACAGTGAAACGAAACAACATTTTCCTGGAACAAGGTTCTACACATAACAGTCACTAACCAACGTAATGTGCGTGTGTGCAACGAGCATGTGTAAAACATGAATTAGTGGTGTGAGTGGTGTAAGTGTATGTGCATGTGTGCAATGCGCATGTGTAAAACATGAATTAGTGGTGTGAGCCACAGATGTAAAATATGTCCATGGTTATAAATGTTAAAAAAAAGCTGCAACATATTAGTTTGTCCATATTTGGTTTACAGAAGTTTGTGAGTGCATTTATTCATGCCTGATTGTGATTATTCAGGAGTCTCATGGCCTGGGAAAAGAAACTTTTGCACAGATGGATGTGAGGGCCCGGATGCTCCGGTACCTTTTTCCAGATGGCAGGAGGGTAAAGAGTATATGTGAGGGCTGTGTGTGATCCTCCACAATGCTGGTTCCTTTGCATATGCAGCATGTGAACTCACCTTGAATAAGAGAGGTGCATAGTAACATAATGTAATGTAAATTTTCTTACAGCTGCAGCCTCTATTTTGCAGATGAAATGTAACCAAAGGTATTTAGGACATGTCCTGAAAGCCAAACTGTAACTCACATCCTATAACATAAAATGTCATTATATTTGCAGAAGTTGACGGTCAGTTATGACATCACGTGCAGGCTCAATCCTCCGATTCGTCACCTGGAACATACGTGGTATTAAAAACACCAAGAAGTTCCCACAAAAACGGCAAGATGTCTTAACGAAGCTGGACCAGATCAGAACAGACATCGCCTTTATACAAGAGACACATGTCGGCAGCAGTGAGAAGCAGTGGCAGCATATGGAAGAGCTGGAGAGGAGCAGGAAATGGAGAGTCTTCTTTACGGTACACTGCCATCGTAGTAAAGGTGTTGCAATACTTATCAGGGGAAGTAAATCTTTTAAGTACATCTGCCACGATGAAGATTACTGTGGAGGTTACCTGGTGCTCCTCTGTCGGCTGTATGGAGAGCTGTACACTTTGGTCAACGTGTACAATCATAAGAAAGACAGTAACCTATTAAATCGCTTGAAGGACTACCTCGAGGAGACGGCTAAGGGAGTGCTGGTGGTGGGAGGGGATTTTAACACGGTTATAGAGCCGTCCTTTGACCGACGATCTTTAGCCTTTAATAAAACTCACTCTCCCCTCAAAGCCAATTTAGAGGACTTTGTTGCCTCGTTAAATCTCCGAGACACCTGGTCTTACCTACGCCCCGGTGATGAGGGATTTACACGACAGCAGAACGAGAGCCAGTCCAGGATAGATATGTTTTTATCTCTGGAGGACACAATCAGACGTGTGAGTAATATAGAAATTGAGAGTAATGTAGTTGGAGGAAGGAGAATTTCTGACCATGTCCCCCTGGTCCTGGAACTTCAGACTAAAAACAATGCTCCAAAAGCAGTTTTGGCTTTAGAGAAATGGAAATATACTCCAGACAGGAAGGTTGGAAAGATAAATGGGGCCGAGATCCTGAGCGCCATCAAGTCTTTGACTGATTTAGGTGAAGTTGGTCAGTATGATGTGGCCTTCTACAAAAAACACCGTGGTCCGATGGCCGAGGTCCTGAAATTAGTTTATAACAGCATGTTGGATTTTAAATGGAAGTCTGAAGATTTCAAACTCCATTACTGTTTTGGAAACAATGTGGTGTATCTTATATTAGTCCAGATTTTGGCCACTCGCCTCAATCTGCTTATTGAAAGATCTTTCAAAGAAGAGAGGTTCGAAAGAGAAAACAGGAAAAGGAAAGAATCAGGTAAAGACATAACAAATCAAGGTCCTCTGCTCACAGTACTGATCGACCCACACCTCCAGGAAATCACCTGGACGTTCTTGAATAAGAGCATCATGAGCCTTAAACCAATCCGTCACGTCCCCGTACAGGACTTTAGACTTTTAGGTTCCCTTCTTCCCAGAGTGCAACGTTCTTCCGGGGTTTTTAAAAGTCTGCAGAATGACTGTCCACTCACCAAACCCATCCTCAATATGACTCTAAGGCAGTTAGATAATGTGGTATTGAGAAACGAGCCTGAGTTTAAGACCACGGTGTGTTTTCACAGACAGGCTCTGCGTATACATGGACACCGGAGCAGACAGGAGTCAGCTTTGAAGCTGGTGGAGGAGTTTAAAGAAAAATCTGGGATCAGAGTTCAAATAATCCATCATTTCAAAAATCATCTTTAAAAAAACGTTGAATCAAAATCTTTATAGCTTTATCATCTTAAATCAAATCAGGGAGCTGAAGATGTGGGGTTTGTTTTGTGAGACATAATCTCTATAATATACATGTGGCCTATTTTTATTTATTTATATAAATATATTTATAACTCCTGTTACACTTTTCTCATATTGCATATTCTGAGCTGTAAAGACCAGAATGTAGTTTAGGCTTTAAATCACTTTTGAGCTTCTGTTTCATAATATTTCATTCAATGAGGGCAAGTTGGAAAACTCGAGGGTTAAACCGGATCCAGCCACATGAGACAGAATTTCACAGAGTCTTATCCTACCTCAGGGCAGTCCTACCACTACACATATAAACAATACTTTGTATGGCACTTGACCCTATACAACCGAAACTATACCTCGGATCTGCCGGCCAGCGCAGTAGTAAATATTCCAGTAATAATCAGCCTGCTTCAATTCTATTTGTTTTTTTCTTTTACCAAAATTTATAATAATGACCTTGTTTGTGGGCAGTTCTGGCACAGTGATTAGCATGTTCCTTTGATTTAAACTGAATGGCTATTCTAAAAAACTAGATCTGCTTGTTTTGCACACATTTACAAACTATTTATATATTGAACATGTTGAAATAAATAATATATTGTGTAACTGATGCACATGGAGATTCTGATAAATTATATGTTTTATATAAAGTTGACTGTTTATTAAATGTTATATATAATTAAAATGTATATTTATAGTTTGTTCTTTGTCCTGTCCTGTGTTGTGTTGTGTGAATAAGGCATAAAACTCATTTTTATTACTATAATTCTATAGGGTCCATCCTATGAAAAAACATCCCACTCTATTAGAACTGTATGTCTCATAATAAAACTTAAAACATGAATGAAACTGTAATGAAATATAAATACACTGTATGTACAAGAGACTATAGGGACTAGATTGAAACTGGACTGCTGTCAACTTGGGGCAGAAAGACGTGCATACTTAGCTGAGTCCATCTCCCAGTTTCCCTTTTTGGTATGTCACTTACCGGCTGCAGTCATTCTCCCATACTGTAGCCAGCAGTGATGTACCTAGATATGAAGTTCAATTATTCACAACGTCATGTAATGGTTTATCACGTGTGGTTTATCAAGGCATGGGTCACATATGCAGATTAGAGCTCACGCGTTGGTAGTCCGTCCAAATCTTGACCACATATAAATTATTGGGGCATGTGGACCATATAAAGGTTTTCATATGGGGGTCACTTTTGGCTCATATGCATGTCAGTTCTGGCTTCGGGCCAGCAGTGCTGTAGCTCAACCAGAAGTGACCTGACTCTGTATGCTGTCTGGATTGATTTTTTTACATACAAGATACTACAAAGCATCATATGGATCATTTTAAAACCATAACTAAAACCTATAAACTAAAAAAAAGTCATGTTTGGTTATTTATGTAATTGCGTATTAGTGGATTAATAATTGAAAACAGAAACTAATTCATCAAACTGCACCACGTAATCATATCCAATGAGTAGTGACTGTGAGAGAACCCATTGTTCATAATGATGTTTTTTTGTTTTTGAGATTGTTTGCTGCTTTGTCTGATCGGAGTTCTATTACGTTTTTTGTGTGTTTGTTCTTACTAAGCATCTCATTTGTCATTTGTGTGTTTTGTCATTATCCTTTGTTTGAGTGCTTTGTCCTTTAGTTTTTAAAGCTTTAGTATTTACTCACATTCTCTGCTTCCCCCCCACAGTCCAAAAACATGGATTCAAGGGGAATTGGCTGCTCTGAATTGCACCTATATATGTTCTCCCCTGGATGGTCATGGGGAACCCCTGTGACCCTAGTAGAGGATTAAGTGGAAGATAAGATAAGATGAGACATCTATGCCAGTTTCAGTTCTTCTATTCTTTCAATTAAACACTAAATCAACTGGCCAGTAGTGAGTGTTTCTTAAGGATTTCATTCTAACAGTAACAGGCTTTATCTGTTAAACATCGTGCCTAGATCTGACACAAGTATCTGGATTATTGATCCAGGGTTGTCAAAGTTTAAAGCCAACACTATGGAGCTTACACGTTCTCATGACTGAGATTGATCTTTACATCAGGTCAGATTTACTTTGAAAGCACTTATCAGGCAAATCAAACTCAAATATACAAATTGATTACCTGAACTGTTCCAAAATTAGAAATGTTTGTGTAGTAAGTCAATCTGACAAATCTTTCACAGATCATTTTATTAAAGCATCCATCTGACTTGGGTGTTACTTTTATACAGTAGAGGTATATATAGCGTGTTGTGCTTAAAACAGACAATAGTGACTCAATGAAGGTGTGATACTTACATTAATACATTCCCATGACGTGTTTTTGTAAAAGAAAAACAAGATGTTGACAAACAAAATGAAAAGTTCATTTATTTACATAGTACTATTATTTTTTTATTCACAAATAAACCAAAAAGAGCTAAATGCAGATGTATCTAGCTTTGACCTAAGACAATAAAAGTTATTAAAAGTGATTTGATTAGATATTACATATTTTGCACTTGCTTCCTAAATGTGAACCATAAGCGTTTCACATACAAATGTTCCAAAGCACACACCTGGCCCTTTTGACCTGCATCTTACAACACAGCTTGTATTTTATATATACGTATATCGGAACTGCATAGTTTGTGGCAGGAGGGCGTGATGGATCTTTATTCTACAGACACCACCCATCACACACTGGCACCACAATGTTTTAATTTGTAAGATGCCATAGCTGTGACTCTAATATGTTTGTGACCAGCAGACTGCCAAGGTAAGCTGAGGTAGTTTGAATTATAATTATTTTTAGTTTTCTGGAAATTTCATGATTTCATTTGGGGAATTTTAAAAATAATGTTTATGGTTTAATGACAGCAGTGATGCTTAATTTGAAATAACTGTGTCAAAATTGTTATAATTAACAAAGAGATATTTGGTGAATTGGCCAATCTAGTTTTTAGTAGCTTTTGTTTTTCATCTCAGAGATGGATTGTCATTTTGTTTTATGTTGACCAAATATAACCCTCTAACAGATCTTTAATTCCAAATATTTAAGGCACAATTTCACTGTAGATTATCATATTTTTGACAAATTATCAAGTTTAAATGGGGATTGTTTTTTTTTTTTCTCAGGCAAACTTGAAAATTGTACAGCTCCATAAGCTAGTTATTAGATCACTAAAATAAAGCCCCTTGCGCCACTTGTTGTTGTTTGTAAAGAGCAATCTACCTTCGCAGGATCTTAAAGAGTAAGTATTTAAAATGTTGTTGTAATTGAAGCAAAAGTGTGGATTTGTGCAGAGAAAATACCAACATATACACACTTTTGACTTTAAATATATAGATATATATTTTTTCTAAGAAGACAAAACCTATTTTAAGGATAAGATATGAATTAAGTGTGAATGAAACCATGTACATGAGTGCATATATTAAAATGATAATATCCATGTGGACATGTACTTGCAGGTGCTCAACCATCAGCAGCGGCAATGCAGGAGGAAAAAACTTTGTGTTTTGTCTCTTGGAACACAGGATTGACAAAAAATGAATCACCAGGTGTGTTAAACCACCTCAATAAATTTAAAACTGATATCGCTTTCCTACAGAACCATCATTTTAAGTCAAAGTTGGATTCTGTTAGAGGATGGAGAATTATTACTGCACACAGCTCTGGAAAAGAAGAAGTTGCAATAATGATTAAAGACAGTGTAGAATTTAATTACATCTGTCATGATGTGGATCACTGTGGAGGTTACCTCGTACTCTTCTGTCATCTGTATGGAGAGCTGTACACTCTGGTTAACGTGTACAATCATAAATCTGACCGAAAGACACTGCGGAAGTTAAAGGACTATCTGATGGAGACTGCTGAGGGGGCGCTTGTCATTGGAGGGGATTTTAATGCCGTTTTAAATCGGAAAACTTCGCTTGTGTCTATAACGGGTTCTAAATTCCGAGATGTTTTGGAGGACTTTGTGGTCTCTTTGAATCTCAGAGACACCTGGTCATACTTACACCACTTCCAATCGGGCTCTACACTGCGTACACATGAAAGACTGACCAATATAGACATGTTTCTCATGCCTGAGGACATAGTAGGAAATGCAAAACACTGTGAATTCCAAAATATTTCTGAACATAATCCAGTGGTTTTAAACATCAAAGTTGCGAGGCAGTGTGGAAGCAGGATTCCAAATGTTGCATTGAAACCTGAGGGGGTTCAAACAATCCAGCATGCAACTGGAAACATCTCTGATACATTAACAGGAAAGATAAATGGAGCTGAAATACTGAGTGCCATTAAATCACTCACTGACTCAAAGGTGAAAGGACCCGATCATCCCTTTGATGTTGCCTTCTATAATCACTTTCGCTGTCCAATGACGGAGCTGTTAAAGATAAAGTACAATGAGATCTTAAACACTGAAGTTATTCCTGATCATTTCCAGAAGTCTGTTTATTTAAATGGCAGAAACGTCTTCAACATTTACTACATTATATTTGCACAAGTCTTGTCCAGACGCCTCAGTGTCTTCATTCCTTCCTCCTTCAGTAAAATATCACCAGCGCATCCCACTGCTCTTTTTACTGTGCACTTTGAGGAAGACTCAGAACAAAAAGTCAAATGGTCCTTCCTGAAGGATATCCTTCTTGATCTAAAGACCCTCCATCATGAGCCTCCAGTACCAGACTACAGGATTCTGGATCAACTTCTTCCCAAAGTTCGAAGTTCTTCTGATAATTGCAGATACTTACAGAATGGCTGCCCGCTCACCAACACCATCCTCAACCTGGCCTTAAAAGAACTGGATTCATTGCTAAAAAATCAAAGGAACTGCAGGACCATCATTTGCTTTCAGAGTAAAGCTCTAGTCGTTCAAGCAGACGGTAACAGATATAAAGAGCTCATTAGGAAAGTAAAAGAATTTGAGGATGAATCTGGTATTGGACTTACTATCTCATAGAAAGTTGTATTCAAATGTTTTAGCAAAATACAAGACACGATGCTGTTACGTTTCCAACTTAGTCAACTGATATGACTGATATCGAACCGGGGACCTTCAGGTCGCAGAGCTGGTTCCTTCAACACAAGCCTATGACTGTCCAGTTCAGATAACTAGTTTATTACTAAATTTTCAGGTAAACTTCGCCAACCTTGGACTGCGCGTCCAAATGCCATTTTGCGCCACTAGATGTCGCTAATGTACCACATTCTGCTATTACATTATAGAACAGGTGGCAGCTGAATACAAATTTCAGTTTAGACTATTTTTAAAGAGTTTAGTATATATTTATATATATTTATTATAAATGTAAATTATGATTATTATATTTAGAATATATTTTATTTAACATTGTATAAAAACATTGTAAACGTACAAAAAAGCAAGAGATGTTAAGACAATTTAAAATAGACAGAAATCAGGTGCTCTACTCTCTTTTTCTCTCACACACACACACAAAATGCATGGTTAAATGTTTAAGGTTTTAGACCACCAAAAAATATATCAAATTTTTTTTTTAATAATTACTTAATTCTTTTTATCATGCTTTTCTAAAGCTTGGGTTTTGGTGCATGCATGGTTACTTTGGGTTTTGGTATGGCGTTTCTTTCAGAGTAATGACTTAATGCAGTTTATTTCTTGTTGATGCTGATAAATCGATGACAATGTAAAGGGGATGTACACAGTATGTGCTGTCAAACACAAACAATAAGTATAATAAGATCTGTGTAAAATTTATAAACCAAATCCAGTTGATACAAATTGTATCCAACCTGGAGTTTATTAAACATTTCTTTCCTGTTAGTCGGAATTTCTGTTTCAATTTCTTCTTTGCTGTCCTGTCACTCAGACAGCTTTATCTTCTGAGAGTTTTTCCAAAATAATTATGGCTCAAATTTTAAATCAGCACAGAATCCCCATTTCTCAGCTGAATACCTGACAGACTGATGGAGGTGACTGTACCCTCGTTAAGCGTTTTGATTTTATGATGCATTTTGTGAAAAAAGATTAATAAAATATATACTGTTTTAGGTTTAGTACTGTAACACTGATGCTTCACTGATCCATCTGCCCAGAGCCAGGAACAGCATTGTACTGTACTTTTAGTGCCATCTAGTGATCATTATTGTATTATCAATGACTGAAGCGTTTAAAAAACATCTTTGCATTACTAACCATTAAACATCAGGCTCTAATGCTAATAGTTAATCATATACATTGTCATTAAGACACACACACACACACACACACACACACACACACACACACACACATATATACACACAGTACCAGTTACAAGTTTGCACAAGCCCTTCTTGCACCATTGTACATTTACTCTACTTTTTTCTTTCTCTTTAAACTATCACCTATAGAAATACTCATATAGTCCTTCTATATATTATGACACCTTATGCAACCTAACCCACAGTTTATTCACCTTTCCACAGTTAGTGGGTGTAGATTTAACATGTGCTCAACCTGAGTTTCCACCTGAACAGGCTTGTGTGGTCTTTTCAGTTTGCAAAGTGATAGTGGTGAAATCTGAGCACCCTGAGTGAAAGTGGAAAAAGCATCAAGTGTCCAGGAATTATTTGTATTTTTTTGCTGTGGAGATGCATTGCTGTGTTTTCAGCCATTTCAAGCATGCACTGCTTAACAACTAGGAAAACATGATGACTCAAATACTGCTGTATTGCACTTTATTAATTTCACTCAAGGACTCTCAAGGTTTATTACACAGATGCAGAGCAGCTGATATTAATAGCCCTGGGTTTTTTTGAATACAAAGAATAGAATAAAAACACAACCACAATGTGATGTTTGTTTTTATTTTATTTTTATTTTTAAAACAGCTGGTTTTGTTCAACCAAGAACAAGGAATCCCATAGTTAGAATAGTTAGCTAATAGTTAGTAATAATTAGAAGTCAATGCACCTTAAAGATTTGAACTATAGCTGGTTTATCCATTATTGGAATCCCAGATAATAAAATGATTCTGGCCTACGTCTCCATGGCCTATGTGTTTGGAACACATGGATATAAGGTTTTTAAATTGTGGTCCACATGCAAGTAGCATGTCTGCCAGTTGTGAACCAGGTGTGTTATGGGATATCTGACAAGTTATTTTGACAGTGAACCAGCAGTGCCCTATCTCAGCCGTAAGTGGCCCACATCCGTATGTCATCAGGGATTGAGACAGCGCTGATTATTACATTTTAATTTCCTTCCTTAAATCTTAATTACGTTAGAATGAAGCCTGAGAAACTGGGTCAATGTGCTGCATCTCAGAAGTTCTTTATTTTGTCTTTATATTAACTGGATAATAATAAAGTGAATGTCCCACTCTAAAATGATTAATCTGGCAAAGTAAATAAGTTTGTTAATTCTCGCTCATTCTGGTATTTTTCTTTACTCTTTGCTGGAACTCCCAACCGTGAGAATGAAAGGGTGTGTCCACATGTTGTTTTCATAATGAATTAAATCTTATGAAATAAAAATCAGTAGGAAGGAATTCAGAGCATACAAATGTGGTTGTTATGTAATTCATTTAAATAACTGCCCCAGCGATGAATTGGCGTCTGTCCTGGGTGTATCTGATCAGCTCCTAAATTGTTCTCCTCTGATGGACATGGGGAACCAAGCGTGACCTTATTAGTCTGTATTTTTTAAATTCATTTCATATGCAGAAATCAGACAATACTAGAATTATTTTGCACTGAACCAAACGAAAAGCATACATGAACTGACTGATAACTAAGAATGTCAAATAAAATCTCAGAGAAGTGCAGCTTTTGTTCAGCCTTAATAGATTTCATATCTAGCTTCTGGAAAATTTCGAAATCATTACATTCATTTAAAAAATGCAATTCGCTTAGGATTTGAGCTGAAGTACAAGATGGGCCTTGTTGAATTTTAAAAGACCATTCAATCAGCAGGATGCCATGAGAAACAAAATCAATGAAAGGTATTTCTATAATCATTTCAGACAGAAGGTCAAACCACTTTTGCACATCTTTCTGTCTTTGGTTTTTATCCCTGTACTGAACAAATGCATGATATAAAGAGTTCTCTGCTGATGTACTGATGTACTTTTTTCATTTAGAACGGAGATTCCGTTATGTTTGAATGAATATAAAAATGATATTTTAGGATCTTCTTTCTGTAGAAGAGGGAAAAAGAATAACCACAGATGCTCTGGATTTTAGAATTAAATTATAAGGAACAGTGAAGTGAAACTGGTCCACGTTTGGTGTCTCAACTTATTAACTATTAACATTCATCACGGTTGAAATAGTTACTGAACCCAGATCTCTCCCATTTGATTTACCAGAAACAGCTGAACGATGATCTATAGTGAAGGCTTCAAATATACTTGCATTGAAAAATTGCCTTGCTGTTGACAGACATGACAATTTGTAACTCTGTATTAAATGGATTAAAATTTATATGCAGGGCATTATTAATGCTGCAAGTTCCCATTATTGCAAGAATGCATTAAGTCATAATAAATTGTTCACATAAAACTGCAAAGTCCAAGTTTTAGCCATTACTTTAATGTGCTAGTGATAAACCTTTCCTACCTCATGCGTAATTAAACATCTAATTGTAGTGGAACACCTGAAGGCCTCAGCTTGTAAAGTAATTAAAGTTTAAATATTCTATCCAAATAACACAGATGTGCTCCAAAAACATTAATAATGTGTGCTTGGTTGGCAAAATGTTATTTCATGTGTCTATGAAAATGCTGAAGGTGTCATATTAAGAAAAATCCAAACGATATAGTGTGTTTGTGAGTGAGTGATGGATTGGCACCCTGTCCTGAGTCTATCTGCCCAGCATCTGAAACATCTGTATCCCTGGAATGGATATGCAAAGTCCAATTTGAAGAACTGGAGAATATATACAGTAAATACCCAATGATCCAAAGATCCAAAATCTTATAGAAAGCCCTATTAAGAACAGAAAAGAGTGGAAGTGATTATAACTGTAAAGGTGAAAAGTATCCCAATTCTTTTGTCCATATAGTGTATATATATATATATAGAATTATAACTGAATGTCTGCTCAAGGTATCAAAAGATAAAAGCTTCATATCAAGCTTCACAACAGCAGCGTGTTTTTGAACGCTTAAACAAGCACAAGCACAGCATGACAAGCAAAAGTCCCCGGGTTGAATGAACAGCTAGAATTTGTACCGTGTACCGCTTTGCTGTTGCCCCAGCGAGCCATGACGAGCTGTGGTGCATTAACAGCTTTTTTTTTTCTGTCTGGATGTTTATTTTCTGTTTTCTGACCCCAACTTGTTCCAACTTGCTGCTGCCAAAGTCTTCACACACTTCGCACACCCTGCACCTATACTCTCAGAAGACTTGAACAGACCACAACAGATCCCTTTCGCATGGTCCTAAAATTCATAGAAAAACTTAAATCATGCTCAAATTAAAATGTATGACCTATTAATATTAATGCAAGCTTCCGTCCATGAACAGAACCCCAACTTCTTAATAATTAAGCATGTTTTCCTTAACACCAAGTAGGAAGTGGATAATTGCATTCTCTAAGCTAAGAAGTTTGCCAGGTATAAACCATGGGATAATTGAGAAAGTTTGTTTGATAATAATTCACGTTTTTCAGAGGAAGTTCTAGACTCGCGCACACTCCAACCGAACCGGAACAGAGCACAGCAGTTAACTAGAGACCCTAATGTAATGCTTCACCTGAGGCTCGGTTGGGTGGCAAATACGCTGTGGTGAAAGTCAGGAAAACAGTAAAAGTGGTCATTTAAAGAACTAAAAATAGAACAACTGCTGAAAAACGCAGAGACAAAAGTAAGTCACTTTGCATTAAAGTACTTTCCACAGAATGGGTTTGTTGTAGAGCTGATCTGCTTATGGGAATGAATTCTGAGCTCTGTTATAACAGATTTTTGAAAAATACTGATTTTTGAAAAATATTGTTCGTTTGTATATTTTGCCATAATTGCTATATACTTAAAATAATTAGGAGTTGGTCAGAAACATTAGCTTTGAGTTAAACTCTGCAGTGATAGTAAAATCTGATGAGTCACAATGGCTCATCACAGTGACACTGTTTCTTTTCATTTAGCTTGTATGTATTCTTACAATGACCTTTAACACAAATAAATGAATACCATGTTTGCAGGAAATTCCATTTTTAAATATTCTGGACCATAAAGCTTGTTTTAGTTTTAGGGCGGTGTCCTCATGTATGAGGAGGTCAAACCCACCTGTCTTTACTCTGATTTCTTCATGTTTAATATTGACTCACATCACTGATTATTTACACTCTTCAGATGGTATGTCTGCTGTTTTGTCAACTGCCACCATCGTCTTGTTATGTTGCCCCAAAACTTTCCCCTCAGCCTCCAGCAGTAACCTGACAAAAGGCTGATCTGCATAGAGACAGGTGACGCGGCACCGTGCGAGCGTCTTAATAACAACGCACTTTTATTCAAGTGTTCTTTTTTCAGCATGTAAAAAGAAAATAAATAAACAAATAAATAAAATAATATAACAAACACTGACATGGACAATATAATGAACAATAAGGACAGAAAATGACCTTTAACAGCGTTCAAAACCCCCGGACCGTGCAGGCTCCTCCCCCACAGGCATTATAAATACAGCAGCGCAACTTTCGCTTTGGCAGTTTGTTTAGTTGTTTTTGAGTTTCGTTGTTTTTAAGTTTTGTTGTTTTGCAGAATAAACGAAGTCGCAACAAAAGTCCAAAATGAAGGTCTCTGTTCTGTTCAGCTTGATGGTCCTGGCGCTCCTGCACTGCAGCACCGGTAACTATTCTCTCAATAACAACATATACAAATACAAAGTCTCTTTACGTTTTACTGTTTATTCAAAAACTTTAGGAAATTTATATATAACAGTTTGTATATAGTGTATATATATATATATATATATATATATATATATATATATATATATATATATATATATATATATATATATATATATATATAAAATACACACATATGTGTATATTGTGTGTATATATATGTGTGTGTGTTTGTGTGTGTGTATTATATATATATACACTATATACAAACTGTTATATATAAATTTCTTGTTTTAAGTTTTAAGTTTTTGAATAAACAGTAAAATGTAAAGAGGCGAACCTGACGTTTCCTCAAACTCTGAAGGTCATCTGTTTATATAAAAGCAATGAGCCTTTTAGCCTATTATCATGTGGTACATGGATGTGTTTGTCATGTAGAACAGGACAAAAATCACCTGGATTTCCCCAGGAGTTTTTTCATGTGTCTTGAAACCTGCGTCATTCAGCAGCCACTTCCTCATGGTCATGCAGAAGTAATTCAGATGCACAGAGATGAAGTGTTCTTTAAAGGAAAGCAGAAGTAATTGAAATGAGGCAGTGATGTCAGATTTAATGCTGTACAGTGACAGTGATAATGCAGGCATGTTTTGTTTAATTTATACATTAAGTTCTATGCGATAAAAAAAAAAAAAAAACTTCCAGGATATGTCTATGAGTTGGATCTATTTTTATAAATGTTTAACATGTTGTGCTTCAGACTCTGCTTACAGTTCTGTCTGTAATAAATCCTAAAGCAGACATGTTTTCAGATTTGCTCATACACACTGTGTACATTCTCTTCATTCTCTGTTCATAAGGGCTGCGTTCACACTGCTCATATCGTGCACATCAGAACAGTGGAATAACCAGTTGCACAATGGCTTTGTATTAAGAATGTCATTGGTACCGGGAGGGCGTAAACAACATTGAGTTCAGGAAGTCGGGGCTTATTTACTTTCGCAGTGTGTTGAACTCTGATAACCTCACTGCACTCAGACATCATTTACATTCAGTTATGTCAGATTACATCAAGTAGGTATTTTTATTGATCTGTCTAATAATGTACAGTGAGTGGATATTGTTCAAAACCACACCACCACATCACTACAGTGCTGGAAATCAACCACAGAATAAATAATACACACACCCCATTTACCACCCCAATTATTGCAAATACACTCTACTTCAGTCCAGTGACATTTTAATATGTTTACATACATATTATGGGGTACGTAGTTAATGAAGAACCAGTTATAAGTGATGCTTGAAATCTCTCGTTGGGCGAATAAATCTAAATTAGGCCTGTGATGCTGAGCACTCCTGACATAATGGTTTAATTAGTTAGCACTAATGAGATGAATACTACTGCAGGTTGCATGCAGAATCAGCAGCTACGATAAATTTAACCGAATACAACTGAAAGGTCTCTTACTTTTTAACAAAAGTGGGTTTATAATTTTTCTGGGATTGTTAATAAAAATAGATCATTTTTTATTAGCGAGTTAATGTAGAACTATTAATTACAGCAACCAGTTTAGGCCAGAATGTCGCTTTTGATTTGTTTGGACATTTAACCACATAGAAGGTTACAAATCTTAATAAAAAACAAAATAAAATGATGTTGACCTTACATTAAATGATTTTTCCCTGTCTTATACCCTGGATGGAAAAAAGTATGGGGACACATCATATAATCTTTGACTTTTTTTTTAGTTTTGTGGGCATTATGATGGAAACATAAACCTTCAGGATGAGTCAATAGTATTTATATATTTTATTAAAAAGTATTTAGCTTCGATGCACAAAATATCACTTTGCTGTTAATACTTTACCCCCGCTTATGTGTCTTGCAGCCTCTCTCTTCGTAAAGGGTCCGACTCAGCCTATTGTGGAGGGGGACAGCGTGTTGTTGGAGTGTGTGGATTTGGACTCCGAGTTCAACATGAGCTCAGTTCACTTTGAGAAGCTATCCAGGGTAAGTTCAGAAACGCAGTTGTAATGAAATGCCACCATCTGTCCTGCACCAGACATTAAGTTCAAACCAAAACGCTTAATGAATAGAAACCTGTCTGTAAGAACCTGATGGTAACAGATGCTTGATCGAGATCTATATGTCAACAATGTGGACTGACTTTATAATGAGTTCCTGACTTTCCAAACTAACCTTTTAAATCTGCTTCTCTTGGCTGTTCCTGTTGCGGGTCGCCACAGCGGAAAGAGTCGCATGTTTGATTTGGCACAGTTTTACACAGGATGCCCTTCCTGACACAATTCTCTTATTTATTTGGGCTTGGAACGGGTGCTTATATTTAAGTGCACTTAAATATACACCCTGATGGCTAGCATCTCCAATTTATCTATGGGCATGTCTTTAATATGTGGGAGGAACTTAGAGTCCCTGGAGAAAACCCACAAAGAAGTTGCTGACTGCAAACATCACATACCTGTGTTCCGATATCGAACCCCCAGGACCTAATGCTGCCGTGCTGCTGCGAATGTGTGTGTGTGTGTGTGTGAGAATGAGTGTGTGTACAGCGATTGCATGTGAGTATGTGAGTTTTTAAGTGTGTGTGTGTGTGTGTGTGTGTGTGTGTGTGTGTGTGTGTGTGCGTGTGCATGTGCATGTGAGTGCATGTGTGAAAGAAAATGAGTGGAGTAGGGAGAGAGTGTGTGGGTCGGAGGGTTTGTATGAGAGAGTGTGTTTGACTATGTAAAAGTGTCTGTGTGTCTGTGTTTGCAAGTGCATGTGTTTGCAAGTATGTGTGTGTACAGAAGTGTTTGTGTATGTGAGTGCATTTGTGTGTAACTGTGCGAGTGTGTTAGTGTGAGCGTGTGTATAGCTGTGTGAGAGTGTGTGTTGACAGTATTTTGAATTCCCTGTGTTTCTGCGCAGCACATGATGAAGACCTGGTACCGCCTGGAAGCAGATCAGTACGGATATATGTACCGCCGCTGTTACTTTTACGACGTGGAGGTGATGAGAACCGACGGCCGTCTCCTCCTCTCCATACCAAAGATCCAGAGCTGGTCCGCTGGAATGTACCGCTGTGTGGCTGACAACACCTCCGACTCTGACAACTCTTCAATGCCCCTGACGTTAACTGTGCACTGTGAGTGCTCTCAAAACTACAACCTGTGTTATCTGCTCAGGAGGCTGATGATGTCCAATCAGAAATATGACAAAACCTGTTTAAAACTTAACACAACCAAAACAAATTTAGGTGGAGGTAGATGTGCAGGGCGGCACCGTGGCGTAGTGGTTAACACGTCTGCTTCTCAGCCCTGGGGATCCAGGTTTGATCAAGTGTGACTAAAGTTATGTCAAACGGATTAATAAAGGGCTTAGAGAGCTGATGTGGGGAACGTGGACAGCAGATAAATCTGAACTGAAGGGGGTAAATTGGTCGGGTGTTCAGTGGGTCGCTGTACAGACCGCCTTTTATACTTCTTTATTAGAAAAGGTCATAGCGGTTTAAGATCCCGGTGCAGTCTGATTTTGGTGGATTGCTATTTTAACAGTGTAGTGCTACCAATTACGTGTTAAATATTCAAACACCAAACAACTGCAGCAATGATTCTAATCTAACACTTGCCATTATCTGTTGGTTTCCTCAGACATGCGAGAAGTATCCGTGAGCAAGCCAGGTCTGGGCAAGTTCACCCGCTACATCTCCTCGGTGGACGACCTGCGTGTGCGACTAGGGGATGATGTGGAGTTGGAGTGCTCCGCCACCGCCTCAGAGACCCCAGAGTACTTCTGGCTTAAGGAGGTAAGAGTCATAATGTATAGTCAGGATGTGTTTTTATTCCTTTGTTCTCTTTATGCCCATATATGGCCGTCTGGGTCTGAGCAGGATTTTCAGGTGTAAAATCTCACCTCCATCACGTACTGCGTTAATTCAATTTTTACAGAATGTAAAGTATATACAGTACAGCATACTGGCAGTAAACAATCCACCACCCAAATGATACCTGTTCTGTGATGAGAACCAACAGGGGACTAACAATCCTCTGTATGTGGACACAAACTTCTATTGTTTGAACTTTTGACTTGTTCCAGCTTTGGAATTTTGTCCTTGTGCACAAAGACCCTAAGAAAATAAAAACCCTCACTATGGTTGGTATCTGTCATGTGATGGAGGCCTGATGGGTCCAAAATTGTACTGAAAATAAAGAGAAATGGGAATTAAATAAACAATTGACACTGTTAAATGTATGAAACGCTTCAATAGTAAAATAGCAGCTTTGATGCCTTTGATTTTTGAATTCTCTACTTATTTTTTATTTCAATCCTGTTATCAAGTTTAATTGCTGTTTCTTTTATTCGCAGGCTTTGCACACTTGCTTTCAACTCCAGAGGCTTTTTTTTGTCATAATTATAATTTCTTGCTTTCTTTCTCCTAAAAAAAAAAAAGGCCCCCGCTGTTTTATTTTCTTCAATCCATTCGTTCTCTCTGCAGGGAGAGGACTGGCTGGTGCCCTCTAGTAAGCTGAAGCTGGAAAAAGTAAGGGATCTAGACAGCGGAGAATACACCTGCTCGGCTCAGCATCCCACCGTCAGCAGCCTCATCAAGAAACGCACCATCAGACTCACGGTTCTACCAGGTCAGTGGGGCCTGCAGGGGGCACCGCAGGGTTAGAGGTAGAATCTCCAATGAAAGCTTATTAGAGTTGACATATACATGCGTCAGAATGACTTGTTGAAAACAAGGGATGATCTGATTCCGTCTCCCACTGGATGAGATGCGTGAGTGGGTGGTAGGGGACCTGTCTGCTGGTGCATTTTTAGCCTGGAGCTCAAAAATCTCGTGTGTGTCATGAGTCATGAGGACACATCCTAATCATAAGGCAGTGGACTTTGAACATCATGCCATTTGTGTTTGTTACAGAGGATGCTGCATGGTACCAATCGTCATCTGGCCAAGTTATTCTCACCATCGGCGTGGCCGTTCTGGTTCTGTTGATCATCACCGTCTCCATGACGGCCTACTTTTGTCGCCAGGCTCGGCACAGGAAGAGCAAGGGACCCATGTATGTAAAGCTTTTAACTCCTATCGTTTCATTATCTTTTCACTTAATTCTCTACTAGGGTTGTGGGGGGTTCCTCATGACCATCCAGGGAAGAACTTTTTTGGCGCTGGCACATACACTCAGGACAGGGCAGAAATTCCTATCTGGGCTCATGATCACTTACACATATTATATAGGGACAGTATAGAGCAGCCATTTCACCTTGAATCCATGTTGTTGTAATCAAAGCTAAAGGCAGTTTCATGGAATATTAGAGTGTGTGAGCTGTTATTTTGTCAGGCAGTGTGTGTGCTGTGTGCTTTTGTCTTATTGCAGCCTTTTGAATAAAGTAACAGATAAATGTCACAGTAAAAGTAAACTTTTTGCCTCATTAAAAGCAAAAAGCAGCCAACAAAGAACACGTTGTGAATGAATATGGTGTCCCACCACCTACCCGTTCTTCTTTCACAAGTATATTCGGTTTCAAAAAGTTTTCTAAATAAATGTAGCCCCCTGACTGGGGTGCATTACTACCCACCTCAGTGCATGAGCAATATTTAATGAGGGCTAAGATTGGAAAATGATTGTTGAAAGGCTCGGATTACCAAAATGCAGCCTGTTCTGGTCTAATCTGAAGAATGATGGGCTCCTTGTATCGTTCATACGTTCTCGCTGTGCACTTCGGCTGAGGAGCAGCAGGGTGCAAAGTCTGTTCCTCTCATATTTCACACCCACGGTGCTGGCCACACCGCCTGGTCCCATCTGTGCCTCTCAAGGCTGCTTCAGAAAGCTGGCTTCATTTCTCATGTTAGTCGAACTTTACTTTTCTTCCCTTTCTTCATGTTCATCACGCACTGCTCATGTCTTGTCTCTTGTCCTTTTTCAGTGACGACCACTCGCAGAAGAAGCCCATCTACAGGAACAGTGTGGAATCTCTCTCCTCGACGACAGGAGACAAACAACCCTTGGTGTAACGAAGGGGGGTGGATGGAGGGGAGAGGTTGCAGGAGAACAGTGAGTGTCGAGGATGAGGAGAGAAGGGGTCTGCTAGATAAGATAAGGGATGGTCGCCTTTGCCGGGGAAACGCAGAGCGTGAATTGAATTGAGGACAGTATGTTGGGGAGGGAGGTTGGGGAGGGGGGTGTGTGAAAAAGACGGGGCAGACACGATTGTTTCATGGTAATGGTTCCATTCCAGCGGGTTCGGAGGCAGAGCTCAACAAAAGGTGTGCAATTTTCTGTGTATCGATTTCACAAGCCGACAAAATTGAGATTCACGCTTGTTGTCAAAAATAGGGGCGGCTGTTTTCTGACTTCTGCTGCCGGGCTCCTTCCTTCGCTGATGTTTTTAGATAATGTAATTGCAGGTAAAGCCGGTCCTAGTCATCCTCAGAGACGACGGCCACTAGCGAGCACTTTCAGCATCTTTCCTTGTTCACTGATCATTCTGAAATATGCAAAACGATTACAAACGTATATTGATCTCATTGAGGAATGAGCTGATCACATCCTCAATCTCTCTCTGATTTACTCGAACCACACATTCACTAAACTTCTGAGAGTCTCAGTGCACTTTATGTCTTTTGCAATATTTGTTCTTTGTATATTTATCATTTAATTAAAATACTTTCAAAATATGTTACAGCTTTTTCTTAATGTTAACCAACAAACTATTGAAATTCATTTATTCATATAACCACTAAGACAGGCTATACAACCCATATAATTGCAGAGTGTGACTGTACTACTCATGTAAGTCCTAAGACAAGCTTTGAAACAGTTATTACTCCCAAGACGAGCTACACCTTCTATATAGCTTTTAAGACTAGTTAGACTGCCCTCATAACTCTTAAGACAGCAGTATAAACCAGGTCTATCTATCATACACAAAAAACATTTTACAAATGGCAACATCTTAAGACAGGCTGTATTGGTAATGACAGTGCAGAGGCCAACTGAGGGAACGACAATCAAAAAGAAAATAAACATATAAAGATCTGTAATTGGAATCTGGCTCCGGTACTAATATCCCACTTACCATCTCGAAGATGTCCGAACTCACTGACTATGCGGCATTCATTCATTATTACCAACTTATTTTCTTATATTGCCTTCTAAAGGACATTAACTGTAGTGGAGCGCGACACTTCATTAAAGTCTATACTATCATAACGGCTAATTTGATTATTACTCTCGGTGCCGTTTCACGGTAGCTTTTATGTGGTTTTATCGCCCTTGTGAGGTTGAGCCGAGGCCACTATTAATAATGCAGAAGCCCCAGCTTTTTTAACAATGACAGTCCCATATTACTGAGGCACGCACCACAGAGCACAACTGGGAAAAGGGTTATTAAGCTGTTATTCATTTCTTCTCATTCCTTCTCACTAATGCTTAACCAAAGTGTTTTCTGTATGGGACGGTGTTGAGCCTAATCGAAACGCCATGAGGGGGATTCAGCATGCTTGCGGACCAGTCGAGCTGTCTTCTGTGACAGGGTGTACCCAACGAAATGAGGTTCAAGCGATGATGGTCAAGGAGTACTATGTTGAGTATTGTATAAAGCAGTGGTTCTCACTTTGGTTGCCGTACAAAATTCAGATAAAAAAATGCCGTCCAATTTATGTAGACTTAAAAATGAGTATTAGAAACAACAATAAACCAACAATAATTCCCGGCATGACTTGCATCCCAAGCCTGCCTCTACCCCTCCACAGGCTTTGCCCATCATGCACTTGCAACACATTATCTTATCTTTATCGTGTCTGTGCAGATATGCTAGATGTGCCACTGTATGTTTTCGAACATTTGAAACTTTGAGTCCTCATACATGCTGCAGCCTGAACTCCACCTGACAGCTCCAACAAGCAGCTTCACTGTAATTCAACAACAAACGCCTCTTTATTTGGAACAGTTTGTTTACTACTCGCTCGCTCGCTGCTGGTAAACTCTGTAGCTGTCATCTTAAACATTCATTACATTTGATTGGATTTGATTTAATTAGCGTAGTTAACCCTTCTTGAGATTTATGATACGGTGCGCATTGTACTCTCGCTATAAAAAGCCTGAATGATGCTCTGAAGCAGAAGTTAAAGGGAATGATTTGTAGCCTTCAGCTCCTGCTTTGTTGCAAAAGGAACACTTCCTTTTTTTTTTTTTTTTTTTTTGGTCTGCTTCTCCAGTCTGTGGTGAAAACACTGGTTCTGTCCGGTGAGTGCTGGCTGTTTACAGAGTAGCTCGCTGGGTTTTGGTTATTAATTTGAGTTGCAAATTAAGTGAGGCACCTACAAGAAAAAATATCCCACATGTCTGCAGTGTAGAATGCAGCAAGGTCTTGAGTTTGACACCCTGCAGTGTGGACAAGTGTGGAGGAGTTGTGTGGAGTGTCACTATGTATAAACAAACCTCAGTTTCAGCGCTGGGGATCCAGGTTCGAATCCCAATCTAGGTGGACTCCTCGTGTCCACGTAGGTTTTCTCCATGTTCTCTGGTTTCCTCACAAAGTCCAAAAACATGGATTTAAGTGTTGTGACTGTGTGTGAGTGATGGATTGCCGTCCTGGCCGGGGTGTATCTGCCCAGTGACTGAAAAGTTCTCCACTGGATGGGCATGGGGAAAGTACTAGAACACCGTTTGGAGAATCGAGACCATAAATAGCTGAAGCTATTTAATTAAGAAATTAACCATGTAAGTGATTCCCTCCATTTTGAAGGAAATACGAATGTATTACGCAATCGCATTTATTAACCATAAACTCATTAGTGGAATCAATTGATAAGTCTTAAAACCAATACTAATTACGATAAGTGAGAACCGATTGCCTCACAACTTACGACTTCTTAGGGAAAGCTCTTAGTTATAAAAGCCCCATGTTAAACTCCATGAGGCCCTGAAATCCAGAATGTGGATGATGTTCCTGCTCGCTCATGCCTGATTTAACTCATCAGTTCATTCAGATGTTAAATAGATAACACTCTCATTTGCAGCTACGTATGATGGTCCGCAATCACATGCTGATTGCATAGTGGATTTGCTCAACTCGGCACAATTACGCCATCTGCTTGACTTTAATGCTGCGCTTATTGTTGTTTATGTCGCCCTATGGCTTCACGGTGCGTGCCACATTTGTCCGGGCTTAAAATCACACTCGATTCCCCATCCGCTGAATCTTATAAAGTGTGCTTAAGCCCAAGGCTAATAAGTTAATAAGAAAACTAAAAGCCAATGAAAATACACAGTGTGGCCTGGACCTCGCGGATTTACATAAATTTGAACTCTTTGTCTCACGGCTATGAGTTAATTTACAATAATAGCATTTAGCAGATGCATTTTAGTCGTTATCATGTGATCCAAACGGCTCAGGGTTAAGGATTTGTACCACGGCGCGGTGGTTGCAGGACTATCAATCGTCCTGTCGGCAGTCCATTACATTAACCACTGAGCCACAACCGCTCATGTACGCAGGAGTGTTCATGACTGAATGTGGTGACCAGCTGAGGAAATGGAATCGAATGGATTCTGGTTCAGGGTGGCATGGCTGCTTAGAGGTTAGCATGTTCTCCTCTCAGCCTATGGGGATCCAGTTTTGAATCCCAACCTGAAGCTGGCCTGTCTCTGCTCCTGCTTCATTTTACCTCAACCGTAATCCAAAAAACCACCCACTTACTGTACCGTACAACGCCTGCTTCTTACACTCCACCATCCACGTCCTTCACACCGCTGCTGAATGGTGGAATCACGATTCTCCTCTATCGCTTTTTCAAAACCAAGGACATGCAGCTTCTTCAAAAAGATTTAAAGCACCTTTTCTGAAAGCATTTATACCTTTTTTCTTGTAAGTGGTTAACATTTTACTGTGTTGTAGTTGAAATTGCTCTTTCATTAACTCTTTGTGTTATTGCTTATAACCTTAAATTCACTTTTTATGTAAAAGCATCGGTGAATTTATAACGTATTTGTTTTCTTTATTCATGAGAGAGTCAGAAAGAAGCAACATTTATACATCAAGCTTATATGTTCTAAGAGTACCGTTTGTTTTGGTTCTGGATTTAGTTTTTAAAGGATGTAGTGTTGAGTCTGGTGCTTCAAATCCATTGTTTCCACATGAGAGCTGTCGTTACTCTGAGTCGCCGGACGGTGGCGACAAACTCACACTGAGTACATCCTATGGCCCCGTGTGAAAGATCAGAATAATCTAACCTTCAGCTGTCAGTCGCTTCAGTGCTGACATCAGCTGAGTTCCTGAACAACTTACAAATTCAGTTTGACAAAGAAGAACGAGGGCAGGACAGATTTTCAGACACCAAAACTCCCTGAAGCTTAAGACTATGTATTCATTCATCCATTAAGTTGTTTAAAGTTCATTCATTCATTCATTCATTATCTTCCGCTTTATCCTCTATTAGGGTCGCGGGGGGGTTCCCCATGCCCATCCAGGGGAGAACGTTTCGGGCGCTGGGCAGACACACCCAGGACAGGGCGCCAATCCATCGCTGGGCACACACTCACTCACACAGACACACTCTATATGGGGCAATTTGGAGAACTCAATTGACTTGATACATGTTTTTGGACTATGGGAGGAAACCGGAGAACCCGGAGGAAACCCACGCGGACACGGGGAGAACATGGAAACTCCACTCAGATGGGGATTCGAACCGGGAATCCCTAGCGCTGAGAGGCGAACGTGCTAAACCACTAAGCCACCGTGCCGCCTTGTTTAAAGTTATTCATCAATTTATTCATTTATTCACTGATACATTTAGCAGTTCATTTATCCAGCCATACATCAATCTTTTTATCTGTTTATTTGTTTATTAATCCATTCATTATTTCATTCATACATTAAGTAATTCATTCATTAATTTTTACTTAATTCATCCATAAAACTATCATGCTATTTATGAATTCCTCCATCCATCTATCCACTTATTCACCAATAATTTATCATGCATTCATTTATTTAATTATCAATATTCATCCATCACTTTTTTAGCCATTATATACATATATATTGATCCATCTCTCTATCCATTCATTGATTAGTCTATCATCATTCTGCCATCTTCCCTGCTATGTACACCTAGGACTAACATCGATCTGTCTATCTGCCTGTCTCTCTGTCTGTCTGTCTGTCTGCTTATTACCATCTTGTGTAATTTTTAAGTTTCAGGGGCTTTGTAATGTGAAACGCCTAAAATCCAGCGCACATCATCTTTATTCATCAAAAAACAATGATGTTTCAAAGGAAAATGAAATGCTTGTGCCTGGTCGTGAGCGCACGGCGTGTGTTCCTCTGTATCTGTGTTAACCCAGCTTGCCGAAGTAGCTACTTTAGTAAGGCTTTAGCTCCTACTTGTATTTTGACCCTTTCTGCCTGATTTCCAAAGCTTTCCTTTGTTCTCTGAGAGATTAAGGAGGAAAAAAAGCTTTTCTTCTGCTGTTGTACATTCTGATTTGGCCTGTAATTTCCTGCTCTCGCTTGGGAAAAAAGGCTGTTTTTTTGGGGCTTTAGTAAAATCTGCAGGTTCACATTCACTTTTAGGTATTAACACAATCTGGAGTCATTATTGGGGCCGGGAGGTGGCTCTACCTGCGAGCGAAGGCCTGTTTAGCTTCTAGATGGTTAAAAAAAATAAAAACCTCAACTCACAGTTAAAATATACAAAAGAAGCCGTGTGATTAGAGACATGTCATTATAAAGATTCCATTATAATTTCCTGAGAACACTGTTCTGCTATAATGCATTATAAACATCAATATAAAAACAAAACAAACGACAGTATACACTATAAAGCAAGCACCCAAATACTGGGTGGCACCATGTACTACGGATAGCTGGATAACTGCAATAGAAAACTGTGCAAATGGGATGCACAGAGCTTATTATGCTCTTTATATTGGTGGAGAGGGATGCAGGGAATACACAAGTCCTTATTAAAGAGGCCTGGAGCCTGGGAGAGAAATCTGTTTAACTGATGAAAGGTGGGAACTTTAAGTAACATGGTCATCGCTGGGATTTAAACTCAGAAGCTCCTCTTTTTCCTCTTCAAGCTTATCTCCTTTCAAGAAGAAGCTTGAATTCGTTAGCCACGGTGCTCATTTACTATATTCTAATTGTGGGAAAAGAGAAAATGTTTGCGTTTTCCCACCTTTTCTTTTCACGCCTGTGTTGTTTAAATAGCAACGCTGCTTGTTAATATATCTCCCCGATGGGTGTGGCTGTCTCGAAACGAGGGCAGACGTTGGTCGCTATCTCTGACTCATCAACACAGGCGCATGTCCAACCCCGCTGAATAGAATTGAACTTGATTAAATCTGACTGCATTTGTAGTCAGATTTGCATATGCAGATCCATAGTCTGCACTATATTGTGTGTTCTCCATTCACACTGACATGGAGAACCTCATGGAGCAGTGCATTGAGTCCAGGGAGCTGCAGCATTCAAATAGCAATCTGCCAAAGTCAGAATGCCACCTGGCTCTGAAAGGGAACGGCATGTGACATGCTGATTGGTTTATTACACACCCATCAATGTTCTAAATCAGATCTGGTCCACATCTGGAAGAGCCACTTTTGGGTGATGTATTAGGGCTTCATGTGGTGTAGCATGTGCTGCCGGTCCATGCTGCAGGTGGGACACAATGAGAATTTGTCCCACCTGTGAATTCACTCCAAAACGCCCAAAGTGCCTGCGTTCTCACAGGTGTGGCGGACAGTTTCCTAGTAGCTGGGAAAATTACGCAATTCTGTAAAGCAGCCTAACATTCCGCAAACATTTGGATGCTGTGGGAATGTAAAGGCTGTGAGTGCAAATGCAAATTCAAAAGCGAATGCAGTGAACTGCGCCCCACTTCCAGGTGTTGGAATTTCCAACCATCTTGTGGTTTGTAATGTTTGCAGTTAATCACCTTCGCTGCGTATCGATTTCGATTCTTTTTCGATCCATCGGTACATCCTCTCTGTAAAGACGCCTCCCGAACCCGCCTATCAGTACCCTCAGCGCGCCGTCCAAACCCCGCCCCGTGCCTTCGCGCTGCGAGACGATTGGGCGCCGCACGCGCGGGCCACGCCCCCTCCAGGCAGCGACGGCTCTGAAGTAGACGGCAGCCGCGCGGAGCCTCCAGCAGCGCCTCCGCTCTGCGCGCCCGGTGCACACGGCTCCCGCGCGCCGCCTGCGGCATGTAAGAGACTGCAGCCGAGTCCCCGAAACTTCCCCCGGCTCCAGCAGGACTTTACTCGTCGCGTGTCCGGGAACTAGAGCTCGCCATGGCGACGGGGTCCGTTTGGAAGTACTGCGTAATTTCGCTCGCGCTGCTCCTGCTCGCCTCCCTGCGCACAGGTAAGACCGGCTGGTTCTGTCTCCTATCCCGGCGATTCGCAGACACACCTCCCGGCCTCTGCGGCGCAGCTTTGTCTCAGTCAACTCCCCTTATAAAGGAACATTCCCATTCAGTTGTTATTATACGTCTTTATTCTCAGGTATTATTATTATTATAGGAGCTGTGTTAATTAAATTGCTTAGTGACGTCATAACGCGTACCACGCCAGCGTCGGTGTCGGACGCGTTTACTCTGCATGTAATAAGCTTATAATAAACACACTCTGCACTACGTGAGGTTTGGGAGCGAGCCAGAAATGGTTCTTCTGTAGTGTCTCATTGTTCTCCGGCGCGCACCTGCTGGGGCAATTTCACTGTGGCATTGTCTGCAGAAATGTTTGGCATGTTCTCTTATTTATTTAAATGTGTATTGTGTCTGTTATGCATGTACTAATGCCACTGAACTTTTTATGTCAGCACTCACATGCGCACGTGAACCTCTGGGAGAAGGTCTGGCAGGAGAGCCTCTGCATGTTTTTGATGCACAGATGCAATTAATCGTTATTTTTTATTAATAATTGATATTCTCTGTTGAGAGTAAGTTTGCTTTGGATGTGGCCCCGACAATGAAAGGCACATTTGGCATTTCTGTAAGGAAGGAAATAAGAAAAGAGGAAAAGAAAGCTGGGTGACTGGCCTTCTTCAAATGACTGGGATTTGTTTGGTACCCAAATAGGCCACATTCAATCTGGACTGTTTTCCAAGCCACCATTCTGTTGTCACTGAAAAGCAAAGCAGCGGGAGAACCGAGGGTCGAGTTCCACGAACTGCACAGCAGATCCAGAGGGTAACAGCTTACAGGCAAAAAAAAAAGAGAAGAGAATTAAGATTAAGAGAATTTCTTTTTTTATAGTTATTATTTTAAGAAGAATATCGATGGGTGACGCAGTGGCGGCATAGTAGTCCGCACGTCTGCCTCTCAGGTTCGAATCCCAATCTGGGTGGAGGTTCCTTGTTCTCCCTGTATCTGTGTGTGTTTACTTTAGATACTCCGGTATCCTTCCACAGTCCGAAAACATGGATTTATGGTAAATTGGCTGCTGTAAATTGTGTTTTAGACAGAGCAATGTGCCCAGCACCCTGTCATCGGTCTATCTGCCTGGCACCCGAAACCTCCTCCCCCGGATGGGCATGGGGAACTCACCCACCCCCCCTTTCCCCCGCAACCCCAGGAGAGGATTAAGAGGAAGATAATGAGATGAGATGAAAAGTATTAGGGCATCTGCATATTACACCCGTGGGAGCTTTTAGGTGGCTTTCATGACACCCCCTGAATGGGCATTGGCCCCCCCTCCCCACCTACCCCCGCAGGTATAACCACTTTCACTCTTCTGGAACGTCTTTTCACAAAATGCATCTTTGTGATCGTCTTTCTTTATGTCCAGAATGGTACTTATATATATATATATATGTATATTCACGCGCTGATGGTGGATGAGAGATCATCACAGTGGTGTTTCATGGGGCCGAGGTTTTGTGCCATGTGTTGGCCATGTGTTTTTTTTTACATCAACCCCTCCACCATGCACTGAAGCAAAAACAGGAAACAAAAAAGGGCCTTCCCCAAACTGTTTCCTTTGAGTAAGAGGAGGAAGAAGAAATGAAAGTGTGCAGTTGACTCCTGGACCAACCCTATAGCGTTCTGCTTCTATAGTTGGCACAGTGCAGTCAGGCGGGCAATGTTCTAGACTCTGCCATCAAGCTGCCGGTTCCAGAGTGATCTGATGCCCCAGAGTGCAGAGGTGGCATGCTGTCTGTGTGGCAGTGGGATGGAATACAGCTCCAGGATTCAGTGAAGGAGATGTCCTTATATTCTTGTGTGTGTGTGTGTGTATGAATTGTGTGCATTAACAGTGCAGCGGTTTGCCCGTAGAGGATGTCAATGTAGTCTGTAATCCTAATGTATATAATGGGAGAACACGTTAAAGTAGCTGCTTCTGTGGACTGTTTACTGTTATCCATCCACACTGTGCATCAGTACCTGCAGAACCGTCCTATATTTGCAGCCTGACCATTTCCTGCTCTGATTACAGTCATATATTATAAATTTGCTTCGAGCGTCATCATTAAGCATGTACTGTTTTTGTGCTGAGTTGGAACATCAGCCGCTCCTCCTTCCGCCAGATCAGCATATAAGCATAATGTATACGCATGTCTGCGTTGACTTTGCAGGATGGATGGTCCCCTCCTCCACCACGTCCTCCTCCTCCTGCGGATCCCAGCGGTGCAGCACGTTTCACGCTTGCGATGCTGTGATATGCACGTCTCAGGGGGGTTGTACTACAGAAGCGGGGTCCACCTGCGGTCCGGCTCGGTGGCTTCTCTGCGTCGGGGGGGTCACACCTATTCAAGCTGCTAATTAATTTATGGCTGGTGTCAGGAGTGTGGAGGGAGAGGAATCACCAAGCTGCTGGAGTGCGGCCACACCACCCGACCTCCATACACGTGGCCCGCCGACCTAAAGGGATTGGGCTGGCTTTGGTACGTTTGTTTTGCGAGGGGCATCGCTCTCACACTGGGCTGGAAATAATTTGGCCCGCCAGGTCACGCGGCGTCCCACAGCTTGGCATGCGGTTCATCACCCGGTGTGTGCTTGTTATACGCAATAGACTGTGCGCGCGCGTGTGCGTGTGCGCGCAATAGACACTATGCGACGTCAGGGCTCCTCATTGGAGCAGCTGAGGATGAGAGGCGGTTCAGTGATCATACTCATTAATCTCTCTAGTGACACGAGGTAATGGGGGAGGGAGAGCGGCGGGCGAGAGAGGGAGCGTGGAGAGAAGGGGAGGGAGGAGGAGAATGCAAGGAGGCAGGGGCTCTGATTGCACCATGTCATCACTTAAATCAGATGAGACTTTTGATAACGGATTTACATGCCTTCCGCTCCACCTCTGGAGACCTGCTTGGAAAAACTCATTCAGCTGAAAGGTGGAGATGTGAAGGGGAGAGAGAGCGAGAGGAGAGAGAGCGAGAGAGGAAGGGATGCTTACCTGGCTGCTAAAACAAACATGTAATGAAGGGTGCTTTGGGCCGCCGTGGGGTTGGGTAAGGTGGGGTGAGGTGAGGTGGGGTGAGGGAATGAGTAGGTGGGCTCATGGGAACAGTTGCAAAATGTACCCCCCCTCCGACCCCACCATCTATCATTTGATCTATTTTTATTTGTTTACTCAAACTTCAAAGTCTGTCGACGTGGAAATGTGATGCGCGCCAGCGAACATGATCAGTAAGGAAAATCGTCCCTGAGGTAACAACCGCGATCCCTGCTGCCGCGTCTTACGGCAGCGTGGTATTTATCATAACATGTAAAATCACAGCTGTCACTGTTTAAAAGGAAGTCGAACTCCACCTGCGGCAGCCGTGGCACTGCGGGGTTCAGCATGCGCCCTTCACGAACACGCCACCTTGGTCGGTACCAGAGAGTAGGTGGGAAGGGTTTCTCTGACCTCTACTTGTTCCAATCAGAAGTGGAGGTGGTCGGCGTGTGGATCAAACTGAACTGTGGCTTAACCCTCTCAATTGAAGACAAAAAGGGGGTTCCAATGAAGGACCCCACCTAAGGGATGCTGCCCAAAAGACACCACTTGTAGAACGGCGCTTATAGGATGGTGGCTCGTCTCAATTGTAGTGTTACTAAGATGAGGCTTCGCTGCATCTGATCCACTCGAATCAGCACGACACACACTCAAATACACCACCATATCATCACTGCAGAGCCAAGAATCATCCAATACTAGCTGCTCGGTGGGGGTCCTGGGTACACAGAGTAACAAATGGACTACAGTGTGTAATTGTAGAAATACTAAGTCAATCTATATGGTAAGTAAAACCAATAAAATGCACAATGAGCGCAGAAACCCAGAGGTGAACCTCATATGTATTCCACATACTGCTTTATAAAGTGGCTGGTGAGTGTGTATGGTCTCGGCTGACGGTGCAGGCTGTGGGAGTTCCACTGCGCCGAGTGGTGTATTTATCGACCTCGGTTTGGCTCTGGTCATTCTGCAAACTGCAAAGCTGGGGGGGATGTCCACATACTTCAGGCCGTGCAGAAAAACGGAGCGTTTTTCAGAGAAGTGAGATTGGAGTAGAACCCGTCTGAATAGATGTGAAGAGCAGACGCATGTTTCCTGACGTGCCGCTGGCTGCCATGCCTTTTCTAAACATACCCTTTATTCCAGACCCCCCTTAGTGATGGAGACACGTTATGATTGAATTTTATGTAATGTAATGCTTTTATATAAAGCAAATATCCGTCGTAACTTCACATCAGCGCTTTTGGTAATAACTTCAGAAATGAAATTCCGGAAACCAGACACTGTAGGGGAGGAAATCAGGTGCCGGAGATCCGACGGCTCTGTCTTTTGGGTAAACAGTGCAATATCAGAAAGCACATAATTCACTGTATATTATATTTTGCATTCACTCAATATAATATCAACAGTAGCCGTCAAAAGTTAGGACACGCCTTTTCTTGATGCATTAGCTATTTCCTCCACTAATCAAATAGATGGACTTTGTAGATCTACAATTGCAGACTGTAGTCCACCTGTGTTCTTTGTTGTTGTTAGTCCCCTGTTGGTTCTACTGGTCTGGACCATCACAGAACAGGTATCATTTGGGTGGTGGATTGTTTATTGTCAGTTCTGCAGTGACACTGCAGGGATAGGAATAATGCACCGACCATATAATACCTGCTCCGTGGTGGTACCATCTTTTTAGGAAGTGGAACTGATGCAATAGATAAACAAATGGATTTATTTATACTCTTAGTGGAACCATAATTGAGGTTGAAATTGGTTTGTTGTTCTCAGGTTTTCATGTCGCTGTAGATATCAGTCTGAGCTCCTGGCCCTCACTTGGACCCTCGCTGAGGAGCGAATGCCAAAATAAACACCATTTAAATGAAGAGATTAAAACACGGTGGAAGACTGATGACTGAGACAAATCCAAACGCACAAAATACTGCCTGGAGTCCGACTCAGGCGGCCTATTAGTCAAACACAGATTAATACGTTGGAATTGTTACTAACAGCGGAATAAATGCTGGAGGCTCGTAGACCCCGATATGACTAAAGCGACTCCTCCATTTTCTGAACCGCGGTAACACCCTAGGGGTATAAAAGAGAGTAATGATTTAGATGAAGAAAGAAAACAGAGGTATCTGGAGGGATGGAGGTTCACTGATGTAGATGTTTGTCTGGATTTCTGAGTGGGTTTTTAAAAGCTGCCTCCTAATTCAGGCCTGTGTGGCCCCGCAGGTCCGGGCTCGCAGGAACACGTCGTGTACGCCGTTCAGGGCTAATTCATTCCGCCTCCCTGCACACACACGCATTGGCGAAGCGGCGCGGTGATCCCTGCGCCGGCGCTGCCTCCACCATTAGTTCAGCCCTCATTGGCCTCGTCCATTTAATCACCTACATTTGTTTATTCGGTGGAGAGCAATGTGCAGGTCGTTCACTCGAATCTGTTTTCATCATTCGCCTGGACCCTGTCAACGTTTACTGCTGCCGAAAAAAAAAAATCCTGAAGTCTCTGGGCCAGTTCCATGGCACACACACACACACACACGCCCACTGAAAGCCTGGCACGCATCAATGACAGAAATGATTTTGAAGGATCAGCCGGGACCGGCGCTGTATTCCTTGGAGGAAATTAGATGTTGGAATTATGCAAACCATTTTGGCGTGCCCGCCATCGATTCTCACAGCCACCTGTCAGCGAGCGTCGACATCGCCCAGGTGGGAGCCTGGCCCCCGGTCTCCCCCGTGCCCGAAAACGGGGATCTCGGCTTGACTCCTTGCTCCGGGACGCCTCGGAGTAAGCCAGGGTTTATCCTTTGATCCCGACACACGGGCGCGTAATTCTCCCGCTAAAATAAAGATGTTGACATTTAATTAAAATAAGTGAACCCACCTCCTTCCGGCTCGTTCAAAGCGGCAATCAAGTGAAATCCTCTGGCGCAGGCAGGATCCCAAAGCCTTTTGTTAGATTAGCTTCTCCGAGGCCTGCGAGGCGCGAGCCGGCGGAGGAGTATTAAGTGCCTCTGCTGTCTTATTTTCTCTAATTATTACAGTAGATTACACGTTCCGCCGTAGCGCCTACGACGTTTATTTAGCGGTCCCACAGGCTGCTAGGGGAAGGGCGACCGGGCTCCGTACCGAGGAGTTACTCAGACAACAAAATGGCCTTCCTGTATTTCAGCCATGAAGGATGGCGGAGTCGCTCGTAAAAGCCGCGAACATGCTTAATTGCGTTCTTGCCTCGCAATCGCTCTACGGAAGAGGAGATTAAAAAAAAAAAGAAAAAGCGACCAGAGCAACAGACAGAGAGCGATGGAGTCGGATGCTTTGTTCATCCGTTTCTGCTTCTGCTTTATGATGCCATTAGTCCCAGATGAGAGTTCGGCTCGGCGCAGGTGATGCAGCCGTGTGGAAGTATTTCGGCATTATTATTTATCAAACACGGCTGATTAGACACTTCTTTAACTCTCGAGCGCACTGCCTGCACTTGTTGTATATTCTCTGGACATTAATCTCAGTCCGTCACACTTCATACTCGCATGCGATTATTCACTCTCACATGCGCTTGCTGTTCAGCTTTGGAGAATTTTGTGCCAAGTCAACAAATGTTACCAAAATGGCAAAGAGTCCATTTCACTTCCTGTAACTTCTATATCATCTACACAGTACAGGTCCAAGTATCACCTTTGGACACGCCCCCTTGCATTCTCTATTTCCTCCACTTACCATACAGATGGACTTTGTAGTTTTACAATTCCAGACTGTAGTCCTTTTGTGTTCTTTGTTTTGTTAGTTCTCTTTTGGTTCTCTGTTCTCTATTGGTCAGGAGCATCACAGAACAGGTATCATTTGGGTGGTGGATTGTTTGTCTGTTCTGGAGTGACACTGATGCAGTGAGGGGGAGGGGGGTTAGTGCAGCAATTTAAACAGGTGCATCACATTATGTGACCTGTCATCTATACAGTAAGTGGAACTGATACAATATACAGTTGTGGAGCAAAAAGTTGGCGTGTCCAAACATCTGACTGCTACTGTAAATACTGACACACCAGGATCATCTCCACACCCACTCGTTGGGATGGACATGGGAATGAGCAGACTTAGGTTGGAACTGACCGAAATTCTGCGGTGTCTCAGATAACCCCCCTGTCGATCTGCAGCATGTTGAAAACTACTTCTGAGTTTATAACACATCAAACCTTGAGGCTGTTTTGAGACCTGTGAGAACTCGGTGTGTTTCCATGGGAGGATCAGCTCAGGGCCTGATGTTGCATGATAAAAAATTCAGCGTTGGATTTCTGGGTCCAGAATTCCAGTGTTTCTCCCAACAGCAGCACACTGGGTGCAGGTTTATTCAACACCACAAATATTTATAGTAGACGAGGCGCTCGGCCCGGGCTTGTAATAACATGCAAGCATGCCGTCACTTTAACGCCCCGAACTCCTGTAAGTCACACCATCTCCCACTGAACGTCCCACTGACACTAACCCTCTGCTACCCACTGGTAGAAACCGAGGCTGCTAAGTTGAACCTGCTCCCAGTGGGTTTAACTAGAGCAGCTCTTGCCTTGACTTGATCCAAATGACTTGACCTAAAGGGCTCCTCCAAGTGTTTCAGTATGGTTGGTGCAGCTGCATCAGGACAGGATTGGTAGGTGCCCCCTTTTTGCCATTTTGTTTCTTTCATTTTTCAGTGTAGAGGTACACATGCTCTTTAAGGAAAACATCTGTGTGCATAGTAAGAATAGCGCCACCTGAGGTAGGTTTTGAGTCATGTGCTCATCAGTGGTAGTGTTCTACGTTTGTCTGAATATATTTTACACACTTTGATTTGTCATTTGTGTTTTTTTTTAGACTTATGTGGTCTGGCCCACATTTCCCATCATGCCCTGCCTCACTTCATATTAGTGTTCTAATCCTCCAAAGTCCCAAATATGAGCCCAAAATCATCCCAAAAACATATTAAGGGCCACAGAAAGGAACAGTACAAATTTTAAGTCTCCTGTGTGGTGTTCTTCCTCTGGATGTGTGTTTTACTGTCAGCAGCTGGAACGTGAGGAGAAAATATACCACATATATCAGACTGGGTTCTGATAAAAAATCACTGACCCCACCTTTAACCTCTGTAAGAGATGAATCATTGTGCATCTTCTATTCGGCGGTGAGCCTCAGGCTTCTCTGTAATACCAGATGAAATACCCTCACCCTATAACTGTTTCTTTTCTCCAAACCTCAGCTACACATGGAGCTTCACACACGACTCCTGTCTGCCATCTATATTATTTAAAGCGCTGTGTCTATTTTAAGCATTAGTGTCACTTAATTTCTGGTATGTCGTGATTTTTGACAGTTTGAACACCAGCCGCCGCCGCGAAAACGTAGTCGCTTTTAAATGCCAGCGATTCCACTGGTTGTCAGTGCTTCTGCGCTCTCCAGAGGAGATGCGCTGGATCCCGCTGCCAGATTTCCCACCACCATTTCATCTCCCGCCATAAAGAGGCTTGCAATTATTAATGACTCGCAGACAGAAAGCGTCCTTCTGGAGCAGACAGAAAAGCCGCGACCCCACGAACAAAGCGCAAATACTTTCATATCCCATTTTCATTTATAAAGATTCGATTCTGGATGTCTCGCCGTTGTCGTCTTTCGTTCGCAGGTCCCGGTGGGGATGCTTGATTCTTTGCAGTACAAGTTGGAAAAGTTGTAGCGGAAATTGCGCTAGAAAGGAGGTCTTTGGAGAGGATGTGGAGGGGGATGAGAGTCAAAGGGAGGAAAAGGAAAAGTGGAGCGAATGTGGAGGATGAAGAGCCGCGATGTGAAGAGAGGGAATTGTTGGAGTGAGAGGCTGTCGGGGTGGAGGGGCCTTCTGGAGATGGACATTCCTGTGAGTTTCTATGACTCTAATGCACACACACACATCAGACACATACACCTGATTACACAACCAAGAGAGCTGAGGAATCCCACGTGTTTCCTCTTAAGAAAGTTCTTTTCAAAGAGTTGTCTGTGGATGATGTCACAAACCCACTTACACTAGTGGACACCCCTCCTTTATACACCATATAAACAAAGGTATTAGAGCATCTTGTGTGCTCAGGAGTGTGTTTTGATAACCACTTACTCTTTGAGACACTTAGAGGTTTATATTTTCTGTATAACCACTAAGAATCTTTAGCGAGCCATCAGCTTGATTTAGGATGCGTCTTTGCTATGACGACGTAATTCAGGTGTGTTTTTGCCGTCATGTGCAGTAAAACAATCAACGTATTATTTGCCGTTTCCTTTAAAGTAAGTTTTTGGTGCAGTCTGACTGGCGATTTGCTCTTTCAGCGGCGCAGTGTGGGGCAGCACCGTGTCATAGTGATTAGCATGTTACCATTCTGTTGTTTAGTGTTAGATAAAAGAACCTTTTATTTTAAAAAAAGAACCGTTTTATTTTATAGCGGAGTGGGGATGAGGTCAGGGTTCTGTGCAGGTCAGACAAGTTTTTCCATAACAAACCAACCCAACCTTGTTTTGTTCCTTGTGTTCTAAGGAAAAGTCAGAGTGGGACACAAAAGAACCTTTCCCAAAGTATACAGTCATCCAAAGTGCATGCTACATGCTTTATGTGCTACACCTGTGGCTGCATAAAAGACCTGATTTGAATGATGGAGGCGTGTTCCAGTGAACCGGCCCATGTGGTGAGGTTGTAGGAGGTTGTTTTAATATCGCAGTGCATCTTTACGTCCTATTGAAACTGACATCATGACTGGAGTCTTTCCCTTTGGAGCCGGCACAGAGCCTTGAACTCCACTCTATCTGTCTCCATGCATTAGGCCTTTTAACACTAAATCTTACGGGAGCTAAATATGTGCTTATAAATATGTTCTAACCGTTCCGCTTTGGCATGGTGGACATCGGCGCTAAATAAGCACCCAAGTTCTTGGAAATGTTTGATTAAAAGCCGTGAAGAAGGCTCTTTAGAAAGCAGCTAATCCCACACATACTCAGCGGGAAGGGCAGGTGAAGAATGACACCAAGGGCGGTCATAAAGTAAAGCAAAGCGGCCTCCGTCACCAGGGGGTTACTTGTTAGTGGTTGACCTGTCTGTAGAAGACTGAGATCTCACAGATATGAGTCTGAAGTGTGTGTGTGTGTGTGTGTGTGGGGGGGGGGGGGGTGTGGATGATGTATTTTTATTATTATGACAATCTGAGATTTCATGATGAACACATCATAAAGAGCCCAGATTGCATCTCGTCTCGGATCTATTTCACTGACGTGGAGGCAATCCGGGTGGCTGGTTATTAACGGGGCTGTATTTCACACTACAAAATTGCTGGTTGCAAACAAGAGAGAGCTGCTGGGGATGAAGACGAGAGACGCAGGTCGTTAGTCTGTAGTGTGTGTGCAGCAGCAGGTCACAACTGCCTTGTTATAATTAAAATAAAAGGTGTATCTCAAAGTGTCAGTGCATCTGTAAAAAAAAAAAAAAAAAAAACTGTGTGTGTGTGATCACAACCACCACAGTAAATAATCTTTAGGGTTTCAGACCAGAGGAAATAAATGGGTTTAACTGAGTATGCAGAAAAACAAATGGACTACAGTCTGTGTTTTTCCCATAATGCTCAGCTGGGCTTTCCCAAAACTGTGATGGCCGCCATCTCATTTTCTTGAGTAAAGAGGAAAACATACCTGTCACATTACCTGAGTAACTCATTGGTTTAAGGCATATTAAAAGACAAGGCGGGGGGGTTATGTGAAAGCAGGAGAGAGCCAAACAAAAAGCCCACTCATTTGTTCAGCCCAGTGGGTGGTGAATGAGAAAAAGCGAACGAGGCCAGCGACTGGCGAGCAGGCGGGTTCAGAAAGAAAAGAACGAGGCCAGCCTGAGAAATGATACACATGCAAAAAAAGGAAAAGGGGGTTTTGCGAAAAGAGAGAACCAGTCAGCTCACAAGGTAAGCAATTCAGCAGAGAAAGCGAGGAAGAGCAAGCAAGCACAGCAAACAAACTGCGCTCGAGAGCCGAGTGGGCACTGTGTAGGTGAGCGCTGAAAACATCACAAACATGGCAACGACACACAGAGCAGATGATCAATGGGACGTTTTCTTCAGCCACCCACCGCCATCCGATTCTGTTGCAGTGAGTGGTGGGTCAGGGCTAAAATTCACTCTCTCTCACACACACACACTTAAACACACACACACACAAACACACAGAGCATTTTCATTCCCTCCTTGATAAAACGCCCACTCGAGTGCTCAGCGACGTGCTACATAAATGAGAGCTGTACCAGTAAAACCCACTGATATTCTCAGCGGTAGCCGGCAGGAGAACAGGCTGCTTCCAAAACGTTCTATGAAAAAGCTTAATCGCCATCAAAATACCACTTAATTAGGTCATGGGGGTAGTGGGGGTGGTTTTGGGAGGACCAAGTGGACCTGATGTTACAGAACTCCTGAGAACTCAAAAGTCTTTTAAAAATTTGTGGTTCATTCATCAATTTTTTAAAATACTTTTTAAACACTAAATCTTTTGGTAACACTTTCTATGAATCAGGTATTCATAATGCGCATTTGCAATAACATTTGTCATAAGCTTTCGTTAATGTGCATTGATGTTCATAATCACTGTCTTGGCGTGTTGGAATCTTTGGATCTTTAGACGTTCACCGCTGACTGAAAACAACCTCTCCAGACGTCAACAGTCAGACGTTCTCCATTCACAGTAACTTGGAGAACCTCATGGACCAGCGCTCAAATAGTACCTGTTAGAGCCTTAGAGCAGTGAGTAGTACACAGATAGATTACAGTGTATAGAACTGTAGAAGTGCAACGTGCATCTGTATGACTTGTGGAAGTGATATGGTGGACACTGAGTGTAAAGCGGCTGTTTTATTGACCTGCCTTCCAGTCAGGAGAGGATTATAGAACCCTGGCTTATAACATGCAGCTCAGAAGAGTGAAGTCTCAACATCAAACATCTAAAGAAGATTGAGAGTGACCCTCAGTCACCGGTCAAGGGGGAAACCGGGGCCCACAGCTGCACATGTACAGATGCACTGGCTCGGAAAGATCATTTCAGACGACACAAGTATGGGTCACTGGCTAAATGCACGAAGGTGAACTCCACAGATGAATGCTGGCTTCTGTTCTGTAGAAGTGATGGATGTCCTGAAGTGGCAGGAGAAGGGGTGGTGGCAGTAGCTCAGAAGGTTATAGGTATGTAGGTGTTTAATTGGGCTTTTTTATTTCATTTTATTTTTCTGTGTCTGAACCTGTAGCTACTGAAGGGTCTCCTTCAGCTTAAGGCCTCTGTACTTGAATCTGAAAAATCTCCGCTTGGTTGAACCGAAGGTCTCCTGATTGAGCTTTTGAGTTTCAGAGCTGACAGTCTTCAGCAGCAGTGGCTCTCGTGTTAATGTGCTGTATGCTATCCTGTATTATTGATTTGGGATATTAAGGCATTAGACATTATGTAAAGGTGGTCAGCTGGGATTAGGAGGATGTCAGGAAGTAAATTTAATCATCACTAAAGTTGGAGGTGTGTAGAAATATTCTTACCGCAGTGTTGGAGGACTGCCATGTGATGAAGCAGAACAAAAATTATGGCAGCCGTGGCAGTGATTGGTTTAATATAAATATAAATGTATTAATTTAATAGACCACTGAAGCCTGATTGATGTCAATATTTGGCATTTTGCTATGTCTGTTGCTACACCAAAGTTAGGCAGGGGTTATGGCAGCAGCCTGGATGATAGTACTTTGGGGAGGCGGAGCTGAGAATGTAAAGAGGGTAATTCATGTTCCTGCTGAACGCTGCTGTGTGGTAAGTTCTCCAGTAGAGAGGCTTGGTTCTGGCCCATCCTCCCGAAGTGTCTTAGTGAAGAAGAAACCAGAAGTGGAATGGGACTGTGGAGGTGTTGTGTGGCAAAGCAGAACACGGCAGAAGCCAGGAACCACCTCCTGAAAAATGTGCTGGACGTTACCGTGCAGATCAAAGATGCGTAAATTGACACTACATGCGCAGGTGGCTATGAGATGGGGTTGAAGCCATGGCACTATGCCCCCCCACTCTCTTTACTATGTTTTGGGTCTTGACTCTGTCTAGGCAGCATGTTGAGTTCCTGTGCCAACAATTACACCAACCAGCCTGCAATTCAGTCTGTTCCATGTCTGACAAGTCCCGCCATTGTGTCCCGACTTTCCCTGTATGTGGTCTTTACTTAACCCTACCCTTTCCTCAGGGACAAAGCTCTTAATCCACCTTGTAATTTAGAGAATTCAGTGACGTACAGGAGACAAAATGGGTATAACGATGACTACAAAATGACGTGCGACTGTGTTGGTCTATTGACAGGAACTGACATAGCTTCACATCTCTCATTCATGCAGAGCATCTGTCCTTTCCCAGCCTGACAACAATGACGCAAACAAGCCTTTGATGGAGTTTCTGCAGCAAACCGTAAATACATCTTCATTAACGGTAATTAATTCACTCCACGGGAAGAGAAATAAAAAAGCCAAACATCAAAAAGTTGCTAATAAATCCTCAATTATAGTCTTTTAAGCGTGACTGAGGGCAGACATCATTGCCGACAGTAATGTGGAGTCCTATTTGGTTTAAATCAAATCTTTTCTTGGGTGCCTGAGAGGAAAACACACCGAGGCTCTTAAGGTCTGAGTATTGTTCCGGAGGAGGCGGAGATGACTTTGGGCCAGGAAGGGAAGATATTGCTTTCCATAATAATGGATTATTCGCCCCGATTGCATCGGTTTGAGGAAAATGGCAGTCGGTCAACGCGACGATGTCCCAGACAACCGGCCATGGAGATGCGTCGCTGTGGGAAATTGCCTAAGTAAAGAAGTTGAGTCCTAAGTAAACAGAGCAGCTAAAAAATGGAATCTTAGATAATAATAATAAGAGAGAGAGACTCTTAGTATAAGTGACTACTGCCCTTTATGTCTGGCATAAAAATTTTCTGCGCCCTGCTTTTTATTCTGTCTCTTCTCCTGAGAGATTTAACCCTGATACACATTGCAATCTCGGAGAACATCTTATAAATAATATCATCATCCCTCTCAGACGGCCCGGCTGCCTGATCCATACTGATGGCATGTTGCCGCCAAGCCAGATCTTTTTGACGAGGAGGCAGATCAAGGGCAATCAGCGTCCTGGCGTCGCGCAAAGTCACATGTGAAGGTACAGTTTAAGGGACAATGTTAGTAACCAGCATGGTGCGTTCTTTTTTAGCGATCTTTATCGAGCCATCAACCTCACACTGTGCAGCTTGATTTTGGGTCGTGTCAGTGTGTCTTTGCAATCGTAACCTCGTGGATCAGCGCATTGAGTCCAGGTAGCTGCACTGCCAAAAAATAGCGATTAGCAAACACACGCATAAATAAATAAGAGAATTAGTATGTCTTAAGGTCGTGAAAATCTCAAAAGGCATGTATTTTTTTTCTCTTCATTTTTCATTGGTGTGTTTTGGGCGTAAAATAATTAACCAATCAGCATGTCACTTGCTACTCCCTTTAGATAGATGGATTCTTTATTAATCCCAAATTAATCCCAGCAGCTTGAAATATACAAATAATATAAAAAGTGTAAAATAAAAAATAGAGAGTAAAAAATATAGAGTAGGAAAAACCAAGGGCGACACTCATCGTTGGAGCATGGCACGCAACAGGTAATTTTATCTCCATGTCTTGCTTCTAACAAATAGCAGATCAGCATTGCACTCATAGGCTGGTGAAATGTGTAAAAAGTGTACTTTACTTTAAAACACTTACTGTGTTATGTATTTCTTTCAGGACACATGAATCTAGTAGTTTGAGCTCAAACTGAACCTTAACTGTGGATGAAGGCAGGATACATTCTGTTGAAGACAAAGGTAGTGGAATATTGGTCATGGAACTAAAGAAGACTGTACGTGGTAAGAGGACATTCAACAAAATGCAGTATTACTCAAACCCACTTTGTAAAATGGCACAACACTTTAATCAAGTTCATAAGTGTGAGCTGGAAGTAGCAAAAGCCCTCAGCTTTACTAAAGCATTCAAAGAAAGAAGAATTCACCTGTATCTTTTACATAATAAAGCTAACCAAGCTCACAATACAGAAGTCTTCAGGGTCAGGAAAGGTGTCCTTGTTCCACGTCAGAGTACTACGAAAAAAGCTGATGTGAACGAATACATGCACTGTGTGAACTGCCAAGGACTTTACAAAAGAAATGCCTCATGGAGACACAAGCCTAGATGTAAACACGCTCAAAAGTGCAGTGCAACAAAGTCTGGAAAATCAAGAGTTCAAGCACACTGTTCTTATGCACAGCCCGTACCTGAAGGAGTTGAAAGAAAGCTATGAAAAATAATCAGTGACATGAACCAAGATTACTGTGTCATGCAAGCAGGGCGGGTAACCTACAGAGAACTTAAGATTTTTTTAGTCCTGCAAATTTTTATCACGAGATTTAAGCTGTGAAAGATACCTGTGGTTTAAAGGAGGATGACCATGCATTTAAAGTTCCATCTTTAGCATAAAGTTTGGCCACAGCCTTTTAAAATGGCTAACATTATTAAATGTATAGGAATAATTGCAGAGCAAGACAATTTACAAAACAAAAAACATGTAAGCATCACTATTGCACACTGTGGAATGAATGAATCTGTATGAATCCAAATAGAACAAACCAGAGCTGTTACCCTTTACTGAAGATGTGAAGAAATGCATTTACATCTTGATGCAAAAAGAAAAGAGTTTCAAATCAAACTAATGTTGGAAAACAATCTGAAGAACTGGTTCAATCTTACTAAAGTTACTTTGTGTGAAGTGATAATTATTAATTGAAGACGGGCAGAGGAAGTTTCCAAAATGAGATTCAATTAATATCTACTCAGAAACACATCACATGTACATTCTGATGTTGTGGACGCATTATCTGAAGTGGAAAAGGAGTTATGTAAGCATTTTCGATGAATTGAAATCAGGAGAATACTTGACAGCAAAGTACCCATTCTCCTCCCACCGGAACGATCACATCATATAGAGATGCTTGTGAATAAGAGGTTATTGTGGGGTAACAGAAGAAAATTAATTCTTGTTTTCAAGGCCTGGAGCGGACCTCAAAGATACTGAGATGAATCAATTGGCTGATTTCCTTGAACATGACAGAGTGTACTTTACAACTTGCAAAGATTAGTAAAGAGCTTATGGCCTTTAAGCAGGGAAAAATTTCTGAATTCAAGGTCAGAAACCTTGAAGGCATAAACATTGAACCTACTGTAATTGTGAATACACTTGCAAACTGCATTGGTGAAAATAAATTTATCTGTTTTTTTCTGTGTTTTTTTTATAGAGCAGATTCACCTAAACAGTGAAAGCGAGGAACGTGATGATGAAGCAGAACAATATAATATGCCATAAAACCTTAATCTCCTTCAACATCTAGAGGTAGCAATGTGATTCCTAATCCTGCTATTTAATTAATCAAGAATCACATAACTGCTTTTAAAATAAAAAATGAAAAAATAATGTAAGAGCTTTTGTGTATCATTGTTGTTTTTTAGCTTGATCTTGAACTGACATTAAAAGAAATAACACAAACTGTATATTTGTCTTAATTATTGTGTGTTTGATTCAGTTTATTCCTTTAAAAATGTACTCACATTTTTGAAAAGTGTTACCCACTGACCTGACAAGGTCCCCACCCCAATGTGTAGTGTCAGGTCTGGCAAGTGATGACCGTTCTAACTGGATCTTACTGAACTCCATATTTCACCTGGTCAGTAGCCCCTTCAGTGGTTACTTCCTGACTGTGTCTGGTCTTGTGTCCCCAATATGTAACATAGTGTGTGTGTGTGTGTGTGTGTGTGTGTGTCTGTGTGTGTGTGTAAATATAGTCAAGAAAGCAATGAACAGTCAGCGGTGCACCTGTGAGATGGCCACGCCCATCAGGGAGATATATTCACATGCAGCGTTGCTATTTAAACGACACAGGCGGAAAATAGACAGTTGGCGGAGTGTAAGACTGCAATGAATAACTTAAGCATATCCACATCCACCATTTCCACATCCTCCACAGCACTATGGCATATTGTTAGGGAAGGCCAGGTTTCCTCCCTCGCTTCTTTGTATCCTCATATTTGTATCTGAGAAAAAGCTTCAATCCCTTTCTTACTTGTTAACGTGGGGAGCGGTGCAGGTGCAGCTGGGTTATTAAGGCGTGTCAATCACTGTTACAGAAATGCAGACTTCACACACCACTTCTGTCAGAATGCCACCGTCTGGATCTTAACTACCCACTGTGCCTATAAGTGGTGTTAGCAGAAAACAAGTCACTGGAGAACACAGCAGGCAATTTTCAGCTCCATACTAAAATGCATAGTGACTTTAAGTCGGAGGATGCAACTGTTGTTTAACATTTGTACTCAGGGATGGGGGTGGTGCCCCCACACACACTCTTCCTCTGATCCATGTTTGGTTGACATGGCAATCATTTCTAACATAAATCCCACTATTGTTTTTGCTAAAACAACATGGATTTGCACCAACCAACCAGCAGGGTTCAGTTGGTAGATGCACTATTTGGACAAATGTATTGAGAATTTCCAGGTTTTGTTTTTTTCAGTAACGATTAGAGGTCACTGTTGTAGCTGCAGTAGGGAATCCCCAGTCAGGCCTCACACCCAGTAGACACCCACTGTGTTCCTCCAGAATATTTGAATACTCTGTCATTAAAACTATAAATATATGCCTTTACTAATGATACTGTATGTAGCCATGTGGGACATTTACATTGTATAAATATACATTTTCTTCTAAGGATGAAGCCAAACGACTTTAAGCATGTAGCCAACAAACTAACAACAAACTATTAAGGAACATGAATGAAATCCAAAAATAAGGTCACATCTGTCGTTTAAAATGATACACAGTCCCATATGTCAAAGCTGCAGGGTAGTGAAGCTACGAGTAAACACCACCAACATTTATTTAACCTTCAAGCCTTATTAAACTTGCACATCTGTTGTAAAATGTTAAACATCTGTTCAGAGCCACTGAAAGTTAATATTTTCATCATCACTGATGGCTCCTCTTAATCTCCTACGTTCCCCTATCCCCAGTGCTGCTGCCTTAAACGTCCAGTAGTGGCCACTGTTTCAGCTGCACCAAAGGATCCTTGATCTTGACTCCCACCCCTCATACACACCTAACTATGCCTTTAGCAGCGACCTGTGGTGAACGAGTGGTGAAGAGGCCTGGAGCACTTCAACACATCAACTGATTTCAAACGTCCTTAAGAGTCAAAGGCTCCATTGTCCTTCCAGCACATGGACCCGGACCTTCCTGCACTTTAGAGAGAAATGATTCAGCTCACCTTCATTGCTATACTGAAGTCCAAATTAAAAACACAGTCACGTTATAAGCACGTCAAAAAATGAGTGAATCAGTCGGTGATGAGTGAATAAGAAGAGGTACCTAATGAAAAGACTAGTAAGTGAATATAAAGGAAGGTCAAAGCAATCAATTTAAAAAAAAAAAAATTGTGGACGCTTTTTGTACAAAGCATCACACATAAAAGTATCACAACCTGATGGTTAGGGTAGAGAGGCTCAGCCATGATGCTGAACTAATGAGGTTTACAGTGGTACACTGGTAACTGGGGACTTGGGATATATATGTATATGATGTTTATAAGGCACATTTATACTGTTTTTGTACCTTCTGCATATGGGTCAGCTGTTCATGAGGCTCACACCTGTGATCTGTTGACATCAAAGTTTCTCAAAGCATTTCATCTCTTAGCGACATTAACCAGATCAACATTTTTCTCCAGCCCAATTATCTTGGCAGCGTTAAGTCACCGCCAGTTTCCTCCCGCCGCATGAATATATTAATGCCATTAAAAGAAACGTAGCCTTGGTGATTAAAAAGCAGGCCACTTCCCTCCTTCTTTCTCAGTGTTGCACCATTAATTGCATATTAATCAAAGCGAGGCCATGTCGAACCTGGTCCCGCATGATGACTGGGTTAATTATTTGTATCACCGCGTGCAAACACATACACAACTCCACTTGTTTTTTCTTCTCTCTTTGGGACCTTTGGGCATTGGTTTTTTTTTTTTTTCTCTCTTTTTTCCGAATTATTTATGGCTTTGCTTCTTTCTTAATGCGCGCTGAAAATGTCAGGCGGTATAAAAGTCACTGGTTTCTTTCTGTTGAAGAAGCAAGCAGCACGCTAAAGATGCCAGATTGCCTCCATCCGACTTTTATGCTTTCTTTTTCATGTCGCCGGCTGCAGTTTGGATTCGATACAAAGAAAATCGGGACTTCGTAGCACCATTATATGTAATTTCCTTTAGCGCGTGCTCTCGCCCTCCATCTCTGTCGGCTTCTTTTTTTTTTTTAATCAATACCTAGCTATTTAGTAGCTCTGCGTGCGTGTGAAAAGCCTTTATACTCTGCACATGATTCACAAAGACTACATGGCTGTAACTTTGCAAACACCTTGTATTTAATAGTATACTTCCTTATTAGTCCATGCGAGTGGCACGAGTGGTGGTGATGTTTTGCAGAAGGATCCATTTGATGTGTTTAGAGAGTAGAGAGACATCACAGAGTACATAGAGACAACGAATTCTGAGTGGTCAAAAGAACATTTGCATAATCTATTTGAATGTATTTATATTCGAACCCGACGCTCATCCAGGTTTGCACCTGTGACCTCATGTAGTAGCAAATTACATTACATTTACTATTTGTTCTTTTGACTGATGCTTTTATTCGAAGTGATTCACACACACTCCCAAATATTGTAGAATAGGATGTTCCTCTAGGTTTGATGTGTAGGTCCCTATAGTGTGGGTTGTGATGTCCACACTGTTTCTTGCACCACAGCACATATCCCACATCATATGTCATCAGTCAGACCCACAGGAGGTCCACTGTGCACCTCTGGATGTAAGCTGTACAAGAACAGCATGCTGGGAAAGCGTGCAAATCCTGCAGGAGGACCTCACACAACTCCTAGCTCAGCTGCAAGCCATTGTGTTTGTTTACGTTGCCCGCATGTCATTCTTCTTCTTTTCTTGGTTTCTGCTGCTACCTCTCTGCACCGCGCCATTAAGGCCATATTAATCAAAGGCTCCAGCTCCGAAGCGGCTTCTTACCCGCTAAAAGGCCCCAATTAAATTGCTCCGAATTCCCTGGCACCGTGACCTTGGCATCAAGCATGTCCAGGCACAAACCGAATTAGGCATTAAACTACCGGCCTAATGAATTGCAGCCATTTGGAGCTGATGCGCATCCACCAATCACGCGTGGCCTTGTTGAGCGCTCCCTGGACCACCTGATAAATCGCAGCCATCGCTGTCTTTCGCCGGGAGCATTGACATGACTGCGTGTGTACTGTGAACTCGTCTCCGTTTACAGCTATTCACTTTGCCGCAGCGGACGCCGTGTTGCTCTGTACTTATCTTTCAAACCAAATCCCAATGGCTACCATGACCTTTTACTTTGCATACTTCCTGTTTAGTCTCCTTTCCATTTATATTTTATATATGTCTCATATCTCTCGTGTTGGCAATAGCAGAATGTGTATATTACCAAAGACCTCTCTAGTCTTTGGTAATATACACTAACCAGCCACTTTGATACACCTTCTTGGTTCTAGGTAAAATTACACACTGTCATCTATTTCTCTACAAACCATGTACGTTTTGGTAGTAGACAGGCGATCCATTTTAATACAGTTGACGTTATTAAAAGCGGTCCTAATGCTAGGTCTTGTGGAATACCATGCATTTTTCAGTAATGATGTCAGAACAGGCCTAATATTTAATTCATTAATAAAAAAGATTAAATAGAAAGCAGGGTGTAGGTTCTAAGACGCCCACCTTCAGAATTCTGCTTTTAAACGTTGTTCTATTGTAAAGATAAAATAGAATATTAAGAAGCAAAGGCTTCTGATTTCTGGAAACAGACCCCAGTTTGCTGGCTCTTTTGGCTTGATGAAACTCTTGGATGACACTCTGAGGTGAGACGCCTCAGCGGTGGTTCCGGGCCTGATTAACATGTCGATGCTTTGAGAATCATTCAGAACCTGGATAATTGTGCTGAGGAGGTGGTCCGGTGCAGGATAATGGAGCTGCATGATCAATCATATTTTTATCAGTCCTCTGTTGGTGATTAATCATAGAGTTGGCTTTTGGGGCTCATTTTGTACTAAGCAATCAATGTGCACTTTAAAACTAGAGGAGCGAGGGTTAGCAGAATGTGAGGGCTCATTCACGATGTGTGGGACGTCTCAGCCGTTTAGAGCAAGTGAAGCTGTTCAGGTGCGAAGCAATGTGCGAAAATGTGACCTAATTCAGCTGGAAAGCAGAAGAAGAAATGAAAGCAGAGACGAAAGCTTCCACGGGAAACGCCAGTCCTTTTGCATCATACTTGCTATAACTTTCATAATCACCACTGTGCATGATGATATTCTACTAATACTGCTGCTGGGATAGGCTACATGTCTGCACGTCAAAGTTGTGATGTTACAGGAAGGCATTACTGTCAATATAAACTCACCAGATATAGATTTAATTTGGAGGGGGCATGGTGGTGAAGCGGCTAACAGGTCCACCTCTCAGCGCTGGAGATCCAGATTCGAATCGTGATCTGAGTGGTGTCCAAACAGTCCAAAAAATATGTATTTAAGGTGAATTGCCTGCTCTAAATTGCCCCTTTATATAGTGTGTGTTGGTCTGTGTGAGTGAGTGTGTGCCCAGCGATGGATTGGCATCCTGTTCTGGGTGTATCTGCCCAGCGAAAAGTTGACCCCTGCATGGGAATGGGTAAACCCCCTGTCACTCTATTAACAGTAAACCCACGCAGACATCAGGAGAACATAGAAACTCCTCCCAGATCAGAATTCGAGCCTGGATCCCCAGGTCCACTTGCACCTGCGAGACATGCTAAACAACCTGCAGGTTCATGATGAGGAGTGTAGAGGGTGGAAACAAGCTGTACCTAATAAAGTGGCCACTGAACTCAGCTCGCTCTCTTTGTCTCGTGAAGCTGCGAAGGAAATGGAATGGATTCCGAAGCGAGTGTTATTAAGAGCTGAGGGGATTTTCAAAGCGTTTACTCGCATTCATTTTTAATTCATTTTCATCACGCTGCAGTACCGAGACGATGGCGAGAAATGTGTGGCCTGGCTCTCTGTCTCTCTCTCTCTCTCTGTCTCTCTCTGTCTCTGTCTCTCTCTCTCTCTCTCTCTCTCTCTCTGTCTCTCTCTGTCTCTGTCTCTCTCTGTCTCTCTCTCTCTCTCTCTCTCTCTCTCTTTCTCTCTCTCTGTCTCTCTGTACCCCTCTGCTTGTCTCTCTTCCCCCAGGTCATGTTTATCTTACTATCAATTATATAATGCACTGTGATGTTGTCTGCTTGAAAATATCACAGATATGTGTGTGTGTGTGTTTGTGTATGTATGTATGTATGTGTGTGTGTGTGTGTGTGTGTGTGTGTGTGTGTGTGTGTGTGTAGCAAGTGGTCACTACTGATGCAGTTCACACACTCTGCTCACACACACAAGTCATTGTGCTTCTGTCGTTATCATGCAAAATGCGTTGACCATCGTGCTGTGGTCACTTGCCTAAGGGTGCGGGATCACCCACAAAGAAAAATGTGTGTGTGTGTGTGTGTGTGTGTGTGTTTGTGTGTATGTGTGTGTTTGTGTGTATGTGTATATATTAATGCGTGGCCACACACATGCCCACATGCCTGGCTCATGCATCCATAGTCATCAGGGAAGTCCATGCATATATGTGTTTTCCCACAATCCCTGGCTTTTTATGCAAATTTCCTGCATACATTTGCATTTTCCTGATTTGCAGACAAATGGTGCCCGCGGTTTATCAAACGTCCACGCCCACGCGCGCACGTATTGTGTTCCAAACCCTCTTAAATACACACATTAAGCTTTAAATCTCTTTCTGTTCGATTAGATGACGTGTCTGACAAAGCAAGTTTCATTATCTCGCGCTCAATTAAGAGCGAGCTCATTAGACGGCGTCACGCAAAACGACATAAACACCAGTGCAATCCAGTCAATCGGCAGAGATAGCAAATGCTACACACACACACACACACACACACACACACACACACACAAAGAGTGGATCAGAGCCTCAGCATATTTTGCACACAAGCCAATTATTTAGTTCCAGCACACACACACACACACACACACACACACACACAAACTCAGGACAAGTACAACCTCCCTCACACATAGTGGACATCCTAATGATCTTTCCTTCTACAGTACATGGACAGAAGTATTGCAGGTGTTCAGTCATAGCTATAACGCTTGTGAGGTACAGAATCTCAATTTTAAATCTGTTTAATGTGTGTGTGTGGGTGGGGGGGGATTCTGTGGGAGTCATTTAAGTTCTTCCATCCCAAAGCCCCCCAACTATACCTACATGTTTATGCATTATATGAAATGAATTGTGTTTTGGTACACACACACACACACACACACACGCACGCGCACACACAAACACACACACACTGGATCTTATGTTGGGATGTGATAACACGGCTCTAGGACACAGTGACAGTGACAAAATTGAAATGCACACAATCTATATAGTATGTTCAGATGCAGTGATTATAAAGAAATAGAAACACACACACACACACACACACATACACACACAAACACACTGTACCTTATGTTCAGATGGAATAACATGGCTCTAGGATGCAGTGACGGTAACGAAATAAAAGAATACATATTCACACGTTGCTTTCACGCTGGACCCCATGCTGTAATGTAATAACACACGATGAGGATGCAGTGACAGACAGTATTACAATAGAACTGTACAAACACACACACACACACACACATTCACCAGGCCTTAGTCACAAAATTAGAACTACATACACACTGGTCTTTATGCTGTAATGTAATATCACAGCTCGAGGATGCAATGACAGTGACATGATAGAAACACACACACAAACACACACACACACACACACACACACACTTCCATCATATTATCTTTTTCATCAAATTTTCATCTCTTTATTGTTTTGCTTTTTGTTCTTGTCTTTCGTTTCTCTCCTCTCTTATTGTTTGCCTCTCTGGTCCTCATCGTCTCTCCTGCTCTTAGATTTAGGTCTCATCCCTTTTCTGTCTTTTGTTCCTTTCTTTTTAATCATTTTGTTTTTTATTGCCCTACGTCTCATCTTTTTTCTTCCTGTCTCATTCTCTTTCTTTTTTTTTTTCTTTGTTTTATTTTCATTCTTTTTTGTTCTTTCTTTTTTATTCCGTCTAGTGAATCTCAGATTCATGTCTTTTTTTTCTCGTCTTATCTCCTTTCCTCCCTTGTCAGATAGTTCTGGCCGTTCTTTTAAAATTCTTGATCTTTCATTTTTCTTTTAGAACGTCCTTTTTCATTTCCATCTTGTTTCAATCTCTCGTCTTGTCTCCTCGTGTCTGTCACATCCTGTCTGTTCTTGACTTTCTTTTTTGTTTCTCTTTCTGTCAGCTTCCTTTTCATTTTCCTGTTTGTTGTTCCGTTCTCCTCTGACTCCTACTTGTCTTTTCTTAACTCTCGCCTCTTACTCATCTCATTTCAGTCCTCCTACCTTTCCCATCTTTTCATTTCTATTCCATGTTTTTTTACATTTCCACCATCCCTCTTGTCCTTTGTCCACTTCCATTCTTTTGCTTTCCGCTCCATTCTCATCTTACTACCACATTTGCAGTCTGTAAAAATAACAAGACAAAACCATGTGAACGGAGGGCGTGTCCCTGTAGAGCCAAGGGCTACCTGTAGCTGTGTGTGGGCTCACTGGTCGTCATGGTCCAGAGGAACAGAGAGAAGATTCAGGTAGCACCATGGCGCTTATTGCTTCATGATATTAATAAGAGATTGTGGGAGTGTGTCTTGGGGAAGAGGGATAAAATCGATACGGAGGTCTACACGGAAATTAAAAGCAGTGTGGTTGCCAGACACGCTGGCCTTGGATTGGTGTTATTAATAGTCCCCGCTCTAATAGTTATGATTCTGCGGACCAGAAAGCATAATTGCTGGAAGCATAATTGCCCTCGCGACTGAGCCTGGTGTTGATGAAATCGGAAATGAGAACGAAGAAAGAATGGCCTAAAAAATGGAGACCCGCGACCCAGGAATGAACTTTTTCCCCAGCGAGTCTGATTTATGGCATCATCACACATTCATGAACTTTTAATGCTGATAATGTGTATGCTGCATCAAAATTGTATCATAAATGTGTGGGTAGGAGGTACGTCCCTATTCCCCGAGCCGGGCCACGTTATATTTAATGTATAATGCATTATATAAAAATGCATTAATTCACATTGCAAGACAGCGGCATCTGATCTTTTGGGTTTACATCCGCACTTCAACATTCTCATATATGCTACTGGTTCCTACACACGACCTTAATCCATCTTCATAAACTGTGAATATATGAAGTGGGAGAGGCAGCAGGACTGCATGGCTCTATGTAATTATGTAATCCTGCGACTTTATGCTGTTACGTTGATGAATGGCCAGGCTGATGGGATTTTCCACGTTTTGTCCCACCCAGAGACAATTGTATCAGCGTTACATGACCGTGTGCTATTAAATGACACTTAGTCAACATTGTCAGAAATTGGATTTTATTAGGTTGAGATTTATGTCCAACTGTATGACTCACCCTTTCCGGTGTATTATAGCATAGAACGGAGGAGGAACCATAATTTTAAGACCAAATCGACCGGTCTGTAACCGATAAACAGTTTTTCTGCAGTTATGATGTCCTTGTATTTGTTTTTACAACCGTTCCTTAATATTTTAGGATGAAAACTGTTTTTTAGAGCAAAGTAACTATAAAGCTGCCAGTATCATTCCACTCTCCATTATATAGGTCATGAAACGGTACATATGTGGGACACAAACTCCAGCGCTGGTAATTCGGCATATTTTCTGATCTAAAAAATAAAAATCAATAAACGCCCGGCGTCTGCTGAGTGCATCATGCTTATCAAACCAAAATAAACTTAACAGAAGAGGCCAATAAGAAGCCGTTCTTTATTTTGCTGTTCATTTATGTTCATGTCTGATAAGTGCCACGCCAGAGGCTTGCCGTGTCTCAGTGGAGTAAAAGCTCCAAAATCACAGAATCTGCTGGTTGTGGAAACCTGGGCTGCTGCATGGTAACCTCCGTGTTGAATAAATGGCTGGACAGTGGACGTTTCTTTCCCAAAGGGTTTCATTTTAAATGCCTAACAACACCATAGCAACAGCACATACAACAGTTTGTTCAAAAACTTCTCTTTCTGGTTATTATTATTATAATTGTTGTTGATAAAATTTTTGCAGTTAATGAAGAAATTGAATCAAATTCTATTATGAAAGCGTCATTCTTGCGTCGTTAGAACAGAGCCGAAGCAAGAACAATTATAAGCGGATTATTTATCTGGAAAGTAAATTGGAAGTCAATTGGTTTGTGCGCTCGTAAATAAAATGAGAAACAATAGTGAAAAATGAACAAAATAATATTCATGGGAGGAATGTGGGAACAAATAAAGACTGCGTTTTTTTAATATATTATTAATACTAATTATGATAAATATAATATTCATCCAACAAATGCTTCACTGGCTATAGGAGTATGGTTGCTTTCTGTTATTGTCAGCTGTACAGCACCTCTGCGGCACTGAGGTTTAAGGTCCTTGTTCAAGGGCAATATCAGGAAAACCATGACATGCGGTGGTTGGTTGGTCCTCACTTTGGCAGCTATAACAGCTTTATCTTTTACAGTACATTACTTGCTAATGCTTACGTCCAAAGTGGCTTACAAGTGTCCCCCCCAGAGCTATGAGGGTTTGGGCTTTGCTTGGGGGCCCACATAGGTAACTTTGGTGTATTTCGGATTTGAACTCCCCAACCTTCAGCTTGATAATGCATTAAAAAGGTTTCAATAGAGTTACACAGTTGTGGTAAATTTTATTATTCGGATGTCCACATAATTTAGTTTTTTGGTGATGGATCATGTTCATCCTCTGATCCCTGTACGGTTTCCATCTGATACGACATCCTCGAAAAATATTAAAGACAATTTGTCTTTAGAGCAGTTAAGCCTGAAAGTGCCGAAGCGCTTAAAACCCGCTTTAACAGTCATGCGATAAATTAGGCTTTGATGGTCTTAAAGCATCTGTTCTCCCGTTTTCTCAGAGATATATGATAATTGCTTTGATCAACATAGTTGTGGTGCCGCAGCTGATTTGCGGTGCACTTTTCTTCGCTTGGGCTGTGTCCTATTACCACGCGCTCACACTAATACTCTAGGAACAGTGTTTAAAATGCATGTCACCGGTCCACAAAGCCAGAGTTTGAGGAACTACAAGCGAGTTGAAGCGCTCTTAAAACTCACTGCTTACGAGTTTCCTGGCAGTAAGCCTCTGTGACACCGCTGGAAATGAGGACGATTGCTGGATGAATAATCAGTAAAAGAGATGGAGGGAGGCTCTCAGAAAACCTATGAAGCAGCCCTAGATATTCATAAACTCCCCAATGCTAGCAATATAAATGCTCTCCCTCTCCCTGCTCTCTCATGTCCTCTTCGCTTCGGGCAGTTATAGATTTGCACATATGCACTTTTCAATAAAGCGCGCGTGTGGCCAGGGAGCCCCCCCTCCCCCTTCCTCCCTTCCTCCCGGTCCTTGTAACGCAAAACAGGAGGAGATGAATCCATATGGATTCAGATTTTTATACGAAAAGATCGGACGCCGGGTTTTAATGAGGCTCTGTACCATTACCCAGAAAATCGATCAATATTAGATTTCATGTAATTTCATTAAAATCAACCTACAAATCCTCCACACACACACACACACACACACACACACACACATTCTCAGGCATTTTGGATGTACACACTGGACATTATCAATTTATACCGATCAATTCTTTCTGTGTCGAGCCACAATACTATGAACAAATAATGCCGCTTATGATGTCACAGTTTTAACAGTGTTCACTGTAGCCAGAGCACAACAATACATATTTGGTCCCATCCAAACCCACTGTTTCACAACCACCTTTCATTTACCGACCCAGTCACAAGAAAGTACAGGACTTTACCAAGTCTGAACAGTAGGGGTCAATGTTGCTGTTCCCCAACCCCTGAGGGTTGTAAGATGGGGCCCATGGCGTTACATGTATACTATTAGATTTGCTGAGCATCGACACTGTATGAATGAAAAGTTTATAGCAGTTTCATGTAAATGCAGAGTTTGAAGGCTGGAATCATTAAAAAAAAAGCTTTTTGAAGAGTTTTGCAATCTGTGCTTTCAAGCTTATCAGCCGGGGAGCTTGAATGACGTCCCTTATTTCTCCATATAGAAGGTGGCAACCCTGGGCGGGAGGAATGCAGGGTTCTGGGATGTGGATTAAGTGGAGGGGTGCATGTGTGGCGCGATGACTAAGCCGACCTCACTTTAGAGCTTTTTGCAGCTTCGGTGGGTAATGAATCTAAAACTGCTGACTGCATCATGAGGGCAAATTTACTATAGTGAGCAATACCATGTGCGCTACTCTATATGAGAGTGTGAGCATGTGAGCGTGTGCTTCGCCTTTGACTGCTAAATATTCTATACGACCCTAAGTATGTGCACACACCTTTCAGTTTTTGGGCATATCGACTTTCTCCACAGTCATAGTTATACGAATTGCCTTTAGATAATTACATGCTATTTGTGTAGCTCTCTTCTATTGTGGCATGAAATTGCCCATTTACAAGGAGGCTGGAGAGCCGAGCTCTGAATTCTGCTATTTAAGCATTACTGGCATGAATTGGAAGGCAGACATCAGTCTAGCAGACTTCTTATAAGAGTGCGTGGGGCGGTGCTGAATACATTATGTCATTGTGGCCCGGGTGTAGGATTGGTGGAAGCCTTGTGGGTGGGAAGGCAGAACTGAGGGCAATAGATGCAATATCCTGCAGAAGGTTGTAATTGTTCTACCCTAGCCGCTCCTCTTGAAGAGCAAAGTCTGTGGAGGCCGTCACTTCGGTCCAATCCAATAATGCTAACATGCGTGTGTGAGTGCGGTATAGACCGAAGCGCTCCTCTGAGCTGACGCAACTCATAATATATGTTTCGAATGTCAAGCTGGCTTTGAACGTATGGTAGTGTGTCAGATGAGCAGAATGTTGGTTTGTACAGGGGCATGGTGCGACTGCGCGACTCCAGAGTAAAAACACTCTACTACAGAGTGCAGGAAAAAAAGCAATACCCCGTAAGTGTTGTCTATTCATCCTTATTAAAGCACCATTAGCAGGGAGAGCTTTCTAAAATCTTCTGTCCTTGTAGCTGCTAAACACACTCATTATTGAAGCCATAAAATCGTCTGTCTGCTGCTTAATGTCCATTCGGTCCAGTTTTATTTATATTCTGCTTTTTATAATTCAGATCTGTCATTTCCAAGATCCACAAGAGGCGGACATGACGAGAGGCGGATGACATGGAACAAGCTGTAAGAAGAACTAGATAATAAATTATACACAGACGCTCAGTCCAGCAGACGTCATACGATAAAAACCATGAAAATTGTAGTTTAAAGGACAAAATGAAGCTGGCCTCATTACATAATTTTGTTACTGTGTGTGTGTGTGTGTGTGTGTGTTTGTGTGTGTGTGTTCGGACATATTACATTGTTGTAGTTATTTCATTGTCTTCTGCTTAATCCTCTATTAAAGTCGCAGGGTGGGGGGGGATTCCATGCCCTTCCAGGGGAGAGCGTTGGGTGCCAATCTATCTCTGGACACACACTCAATTACACAGACACACACACACACACACTATATAGGGGCAATTTAGAGCTGCCAATGTTTTTGGACTATGAGAGAAAACTCGCTCAGGCACGTAGAGAACCTGAAAATTCTAAATGCTGAGAGGCAGACGTGTTAACTTTGACTGGTCCCATCACTCGTTGCACCTTTCTGTTCTGACCAATACAGTAATGGTGATATGATGGTGACCTAGATATGAGGAGAACATACAAAATCCACTTGAAAAGGAGGTCACCCTGTGCAGGAACCAACCCTTCACCTAATCGCCACTCTACCAGAAGGTGACGTATTATATTAAATATTGTTATTTTATTATTAAAATAATTGATTTATCTAAATCCGCTTGAACTTATTGTTGCTCTGAGGGGGTCAATTAGGGCAATCCCACGCTCCCCTCTCAGGACAGCTCCACACTTGTCTTTGGATTGTGACTAAAAACTGAAATGCAAAACAAACCCCACATTGATGAGACTCAGGATCCACTTTCCTTCGGAGCAGCGCCATCTGCACAATTAAAAAGGATTTTAGTCAGTACATTAATAGTGTCTGGAAAAATACTAATCCGCTAAAGTTAAAGTTACTTTAGCTTAGCCAAGGTTTAGAACGAGTACAGATTCAAATCCCGCTGGTTTATGTTGGTTTCAGTTCCAAGCTGACACAAGTCATAAGAGTAAATAAAAGAAAAATGAAATGAATACGTGATGAGTAGCAATATGGAGGCGCACTTGAGAACAAAGCACTTTGGAGGAACGGAGGGAAAGGTGAGCGCGAGCGTGGGGAGGTGTTAATTGGATGAGATGTACTCCAGGCGCAAATGTTGGCGCCGCGTGTAATTCCGGAGGTCGAAAGGCTAGTTGTGCAAATCACTCTAATGATTCCTTATGATTGCAGTTCCAAACCCAGACAGCAGGTCAAACAAACTTACAGCGCTGTCGGTCATCTGGAATTCTACACCTCTCGTTTTCATTATCTCGCTCTCTCTCTCTCGCACGCTCTCTCTCACTCTCTCGCGCACTGGCATTCCGTCTTCCTCTCTGGGTGTGTAATGATGCCGGAGATGATGGGGAGGAAAGAGAGGTGAGCCGGCGAGAGGCGAACAGCAGGTGTTTTGGAGTGCTCTGATGAGGGAGCTGATTATTATGATTACGCCGCTGATGGCGAGGATGATGATGACGATGACGAACGCGGGCGCGAGGCAGACGGAAGAGGCAGAAAGAGCCGAATTGAATCCAAATCGCCACCCTTTCTTTCTCGCTGGCGTGGGGCCTGGACTGCCTTTCAGTCTCTCGTGCCGTCACCCTTTTCCTCCCTCCACCTCTTCAGCTCTGTACGTAGCTCTGCCTGGTTTCTATGTTGTGCGGTTGATTTCAGGTTCCCAAAGTGGCTCATTCTTTCCTCTCTTCCCTTCCATGGGGTTTTAACCCCACTGTGTGCTTGTGCGTGTGTGTGAAGGCGTCAAATCAAAGCTTCTCAGTGACCTTTGGAAGCATCACATCTTCAGGCGTGGATTCCTCTCTCCTACGTGGCTCGGCTTGTGAATGCTGATGGCCTGGAGTCATCTCGCATACCAGCACATTAGTGGAGAAGGGATTATAAAGGACATTAAGCAGTCATGCACTAAGTTCTTTTGGCTGAGGAAAGGCTGTAATGTTCATGTAGGTGTTTCAGAAAATCCTAAGTGGAGAAGCCAGATATTTAAAAGTGCAGCGTTGTTTAATTACATAATGAAACTATTGATATAGGTGTAGTGGGGAGTATGTCTGCTTCTTAGTGCTGGAGATCCAAGTTTGAATTCGAAACTGGGATGAGTTTCCATGTTCTCTCCATGCCAAGTGGGATTTCTTGCAGTTCTCCAGTTTTCTCCCACAGTCTAACAACATGGATTCAAGGTGAATTGGCTGCTCTAAATATGTCCCTATATATATATATATATATATATATATATATATATATATATATATATATATATATATATAGTGTCTGTGTGAGTGTCTGTGTGCCCTGAACTATTGATATAATGATTGAAACCTGATTAAGATTGAGGATTTCATTCGAAGCAAAGCTTTGGTACCGATTCCCAAATATTAGTACCAGAGAAGCAACACTGGATGTTTACAATTAGTTACAACTAGTCACTTGGCTTGGGCTTGGGATGCTTTTTCTGCTGGTGTAAAACTGAGAACATACCAACATACCCACATAGTAGCATTATATACAACACAACACTTTTCTATTTTTTTTTACTTTTTTTCTTTTTAAAGTTCTAAATTAGCATCTTGCGACATCTTGCTGAACTCCCTGCAATTTTAATACTGTAATGCTTAAATCAAATCAAATCAAATAATAAGTTATGAACTCTTAACCTGTCGATATATCGGTCTTAACTGAAATCCTTGCCAGGAATCCCACGCCCAGACCTAACTCTTGGCTTTCTTTGGCGGAACCCAAACACAAGCTAAATGTCAATAGAATCAGAGATGCCTGTCTTCGTCGAGCAATTCAGCTTGGAAAGCAGGTTTCAACATTATCATTCCGGGAGGTTTGCCATGGCTTCCACAGTCAATATGAGTTCAAATGTCACATCCCCACCGCTGGAATTTCCCATCTCCGACTTATTAAACACTCCAGGAGCCTTTGAATGGTGTTTAAGAACAGTCCGCGGGAAAGGTGATGGTGCCGAGCTGTTTGTCATTTGGACGCAGTGGGGGCAGATCTGCTTTATCACCTCTGAAAGTAAAGGACACTGTTGCCCACATGAGGGTGAGAACTGAGTAAATGAGAGTTAGTGCTGGAATAAGCTGGAGTCTGTTTGGTGTCTGGTTTTATTAACATCCATCTGATAGTAGATGCCAAAAAGAAGGATTAATGGAACCTCCTTTACCTACCCCCGGTTATAACTCCCACACTGGCAACTGATGCCCCTGCCACAGGTCACTTGCCTAAGATTAGAATGGCAATTTCAAAAGATAGAATCTTTTGACATTATGGGGACTAGTTGGAAAGACTTGGAAATGTTTGACCTCATGATGTTCTATGTTCTTTGCTGAGGAACCTTCACACATGCTTGGAAAATACAGTATAGCATTTTAACCTTAAACCTGCATTGCTTCTCCAGTTATTTCATGTTCCACTAGAGATCCGTAGCCCAGATTTGTGTTTACAAGACGGAGAACACACGAGCGGTGAGGCAGCTAGCTGACTAAAGCATCCCGGATGTGCTTGCGGTACGAGGAAATCCTAATAATTTTCCTTTTATAATTACCCACAATAACCTCCCCACCCATCTTTCAGCTCTTCAGCAGCAGGTGGGGGTGCCTGATCTACCGAGCCTCGAGCCCATCGTGTGGGACGTTGTGCGTTCTCATGCTATTTTCTACCTCTTTCATGATGCAACGTTGGGAAACGCTTGGCACGAAGAACTGATTCATCCGAACGAGACACAAAAAGCTCACAAAAGCTAACAAAGCGCTCCCGTGTTCCAGCCTGTTCTCCGCTCGGCGTGGCGCATGGCCAGATGCAGATGCGGGAACTTGGCACGGGGCACCAATCCGGAAGCCAGTGCTGTTCTCTGATCAGCATCGGTGAATACAGCCTGACTGAAAGCCCTATGGGGCGGTAAAGCAGTGCGGTTTAAAATTGGTATGCTGTGATCAAAGTTTATTTTGCGGTTTTGCCGAATCGATAGCAGCTAATTGGCCAGATTCGCCTCCTTTCTGAGATCTGAGTACCTCTGTTCTGGTTTTAGCGGTAAGCTCTTAAAGCCGCCCAGGGAACCCAGTCCTTCTGTTTGCACAAATTCTTTGCTTACACTTAAGAGCTGATTTTACTTTTTAATCCTCACGCAGACATTTGGCAAATTGGAGGCTTCTTCCTTAAAGATTGGTTTCCAAAAAAAATTTGAGGCGGAGGTGTGTCCATATGGGAGTATTCGGAATATGGTGGAACGAGAATTTTAAGGAATATCTGTGTCTCCTAAAACTCATGTGGCACAGGGGTCTAAATCACAAACCCAAACCACCTCGAGATTAGAGTTCTAGTTTTAGAGGCACCTCTGCACCTTCCCACAAATTCTCCCTTCCACCTCTGTTTTCCATGTACAGCCAGGAGGGGTTCACGTCTTATGCTTGGCACAAAGTGACAACACTGCCCTAAATGCCCCCTCCCAGAATATACACTGGAAAAAAATAGGGCTTCAACCAGACAGCCAGCACAGGACGCCAATCTACTGGGCGCCCACAAGGAGAACATGGAAACCACCCTGATCAGGATTCAAACCTGGATCCTTAGCAGTGAGAGGCTGACGTGCTAACCACTACACCGCCGTGCCGCCCTATATCAGAATCAAGTAAATTTAAACTTTTGGGTTTGATGTATTGTGGTGTTGCACTTAGTACCCAACCCTCACCCCTCCATCCTTTAAGCACATTATTCATCCTCAGTGTTGACCCAATCGCTGCGCTTTTCTTTCCTGTTTCTAAGTTGGAAGCGTAAACAAAGCAGAACCATGCCACAGACCTGACCCGACATAATTGCTCTCGCCTTAAGATCTCCATCAAAGCTGGGAGATGAAGGCCTGTCAGCACTGAGCACCGCAATGGCACACGGAGTGGCAGTTCCTTCGGTTCCTGCAATTAAATGAGCGAGGCTTACCTGCCGTGCCTGGCACTGTGCTTTTCAAACCCGACATCGCCATCGACTCGCGGCCCCATTTTCGCTTACTTTTCACCTACCCTTTGTTTATCTCTCCTGCTTCTGTCTCGCTCTCTCTGTGGTTCCTCGCTTTTGATTTCATGCTTACGGGCTCCAGGTCAGTTCTCTTAAAAGTTCCCTCCTCTTCTCCTCTCGTCTTTTATCTCTCATTTCACGTCGCATATCGGCGCCTCTTTCGCTCGTACTCTCAACTGGATCAAGTCAAGCGTGTTGAGTTAATTACACTCGGTGTTAATAAGTAGATAAATCTAATTGCCCTCGTTCTCCTCGTGCTCTGTAAGATCCCCCACATCACCCCACCCTGAAATTACTTTTTTTTAATGGATGCTTTTTGTTGTCATCTTTAAACCGTGTGTGAGTGTGTATAAGTGTGTGTGTGTGTGTGTGTAAGTGTGTGTGCTGTTGCTGCTCTGCCGTGGTGCTAAGATTAGTCCTGATTGCCAGAAGGGTAAATCTGTGATGCTGGTAGTTCAGTAGAATTGGCTTATTAATTGGAGCTCTATGCTGCATTTCCCTTGGGATGAACACAAGACGTGTGTGTGTGTGTGTGTGTGTGTGTGTGTGTGTGTGTGTGTGTGTGTGTGTCGTAATAATACACAGCTGTCGCTACTGTGCCTACAGCTAGCTAAGCAGCGATAGCGCTATCTAATGGGTCAGAAAGGGGCTTGTGCAGCGGAATACCCCAAAGCCTAGCAAGCACTGGGCTCAGTGGTAGCAGGGTGGATATTACAAAACATCCATGTGAGAACACATGCTTCAAGCAATCTTTCAAAGCCAACAGGGTACAGTACATTTAAAATGGAAGGGACATGGTCTCAAGGCTCGAATTTAAATATTAATTATATTCCCATATGGTTGCTTGACCCAATACATTTATTTAAGGAATCAAGAAACTGGGAGTCATCCCATGTGTAGCGCCACCTGATTCTACACCTGTGAAAGTGTAGACTATAAAATACAATATCTGCTGGATGTTTGAGTGGTTCATTTGGTCATGTGAGAGCTGTGCTATATTTTTGAATGGAAAGATGGAAAGAAGTTGTGCTTGTATGATTATCCAAATACATAAATCATCAGCCACAGAGTTCTGACCTGTTGAATATCTTCGGGGATGTGGACCAACCAAATAATCCCTGCTCTGTGGTGTTACTATTGGGGTCCTGACCATTAGAGAACAGAGTACACAGTATGTACTGTAGAACACAAACAGATGGACTACAATCTGGAATTTTAGAACTACAAAGTCCATCTTTACAGGAAGTGGAATTGAGAACATGGGCAATAAGTGGAGCAAAAAGGGGCGTGTCCAAATTTTTGACTGGTCCTGTAGTTTGAGACTATATGTGTCTCTACATACTTTGTTAGTCACATTTACATTTACATGAGGTCACTTTTGTCCACAGAGAATTACAGGTATCCCAATTCATGATTAGACTTAGAATACAGTCATGATACAGCTTCCCTAGAACAATAAGGTTTAAGGGTCTTGCTTGAGGGCCTACATTGGGAGATTTGGTGCACAAGGGTATAAACCACCAAAGTTCTGATCGGTAGCCCAAAACCCTAACCACTGAGCTACCAAACCCATCCCTTTATACTATGTTTTCTAATAGTCATGACCCCCGACATCCAACACAGAGTACAGTGTGTTAGCCCATGGCTGTGTCTTAACCTGATTATTAAAGATACTGCAAAAGCCGATAGATCAGATGTGAATCCATTGGTATATTGATGTTAAAGGCAGAGTCACCATGGATACAGACCCGATTGATCTGCCACTGGCACCTCAGTCACTATGTGGGACTAAGTAAATGGAAGGGCTGAATGCTTTCAAGTTATTTAATTCAAAGCCACAAGCACTTGAACAGAAAGCTTTTACTTCCAGGGGTACACAGAACCTCCACCACTGCAGACCTGTAGATAAAGTCAATCTGTACTCCAGCAAAGATGCACTGTTTGACAAAAAACATGTGTTCAGTACACAATTTCAAAATCACAGTCATTAATATGGATTGTACCCTTTTATGGCAATAAAACTCTCCATCCGCCATTCACCCTGAAGTTCTAATTCATTCCGAAGAGGTTCAGTGGGATTGAGGTCAGGGCTCGAGTAACTGGAGTTTCTTAAATAACTGTCTGTTGTTTTTGTGCAACAGGAAAATACTGAATTTCACTGTTGCTACAAATATTTTTTCCACTGGAGACTCTGAACACGCTGGCATGATCGAATTCAGTCAAATTCCAGACGTTACGACATAAAGCTCATCAGTTTCTGTCTAAAATGCTGACATTTAATGATCTGTGTTTGTTTGATGTCAATAGAACAAGTAAAAGTGAAGGCATAATGATATACAGGACACGCCCTCTTCTTCCTCCATTCTCTATCTCCTCCACTTATCATATAGATAGACTTTGTGTTTTTTCAATTCCAGATTGTAGTCCATCTGTGTTCTTTGTTATTGTTAGTCCCCTGTTGGTTCTCTGTTCTCTGTTGGTCAGGAGCCTCACAGAACAATTATCATTTGGGTGGTGGATTGTTTATTGTCAGTTCTACAGTGACACTGATGCGGTTGGAGTGGGGGGGGGGTTAGTGCAGCAGTGCTGCTGTAGTTTCATTTGTTCACCTGCTTTGTCTCGTGGCTCTCTGCCTCATGTAAATGATTTCTGGTAATACCCACACTCACCACCAGGGTGTCACAGTACAGAAATAGTAATCATACAGCATGCAATGGGATACAGATGAAGTCAAATAGATTATTTATTAGGTGAGAAATATTTGGTATTTTTATATAAAGAGAAAAAATAATCTGAAGCTGCTTTTTTGTTGTTCTGCAATCTAAATGTGATCACACACACACACACACACACACACACACACACACACACACACACACACACACACACACACAGAGAAAAGAGAGAGAGAGAGAGAGACAGACAGATACAGGGGGGAAAAAAGCAGGCAGGAGAGAGAGTAAATAAATTCCACCATCATAAACATACAAATGGCTTTGAATATATGTCTATTCATCTATTTATTATTTATTCGTTCTTATTTTTTCATAGTGTTATATATTTTAATATTAACCCAATGTCTCCCAATATGTTAATTAGTGATGTCATCAGTGGCTCTTCCAGTGGTGGTTTTGTTTAAAACATGAGCCTGGTCAGCAATTTAGCACCAGAGTCGCTAGTTACCAGAAGCACAGGCAGCTCAAGCTTGGATTGGTGGATAAAGCTAAGCACATCTCTCTGTGATTCAGATTTCAGATCCCAAATGAAAATACATCTGTTCACACTAAGCTTTAATACATGACTTATTTAGGTCATTCGAAACCCTGACAGCATCTGTTGCAGCTTCCCAATGTTTGAACATGTTGAATTCATGTTTTCATTTCAGTCCTCAAGTCCTTAGCATATGTTGTTGGTTTTGCATTAGTTTTGCCTTTTGATGGTTTTTTTTCTTTAGGTTTATTTGGGGAAGAAACGCTCAAAAATAACACGACTGCTGAAAAATGACTTGGTTTCAAATATAAGAAGCTCATCGTTGGCCGTGGAGGCCCGGTTTCACAGCTTCACATTAGATCTTGTGCTTTTCGTGTGATCCGAGTGACAATTACAGTACAACAGATAAAATTACAGACTCTGTTGCACACTCAAGATGGTGTGAAAACATTCATCAGTGGTGTGAGAGAAGGCGCAAAGCCATTTTGGAGTGCGGGGATGGTACTCATTTGAGAAGTAGCACTGATTGGGACACTCGAGTAGGGCATGTGATAACGATGGTCTTTTAAAAGAGCTGTTGTACCCCACTAAGTGCTTAAGACCTTCTACCTTCCACCATGTAAGTGCAGAATTACTGAGGGTAGATAAATTTTTTTCTATCCTTTTTGGAGTCAAGATGATGACTGTAGGTCTGGCTGGGAGCGTCATGGCCATAATTGTTCATCTGTAAGGGGTGGGAGGCTGGGTTAGGTACACACTCTTTACTGGCTGGATAAAAGTGATGTCATTAGCGGTAAACTAGAATGTAATGTAAACCTTCCACTCGTTTGAGATCTCTTTCACCAAAACTGGTGATCAGGTGAGCCCGAATGGGACGTCATCATGATGCGTTGCAGGCTATGATGTCATGCTCCTGCAAATTAAGGCTGCACATCGATCAACCTCTAATTAATGTCCATTGCCATTAGTGCCTCCTCCTCCCCTCTGGATCAGTACACTCATGCCACCACATGCTTTTACCCGACAATGAGAACCATTATTATCTTTAGAAAAGGCAGGTTTCTTATATAACATCTGAAGACACAACAGGCTTGTTGACCTCTGATGTCTTAGTAATCCCATCATTTTATGAAATTCAGCAATCTGGCAAACTTTTAAGGGGGACAGGGGCTATATTGACCAGATTACTGTGTTGTAGAAATAGCGGTGTAGTTCTATAAAGAAAAAGTAGCACTCTGTATGAGGTTCAACTGTGCTGAAGGCCTGTGATGGGCTCAGCAGGATGGGCTGATGGTAAGGTCGATGGAGCAGATACAAACGCAGCATCCCGCTTGGCTCTCTTGTGTCGGCTCGATATTTCCTTATCCAGGAGCTTCCGATCCCGCCTCACACACGTCCAACCCACCTTCTTATCAGACAAGATCATTACAGCTACACCTCACCTACTGATAATGCTGTCCCTTTGTGGAGAAGCAGCGGTCCTGAAAGTCAAATCCACCTTCTGCAAAATCAAATAACCCACCGCTTTCTCTCCTCTGCAACCAGAGCCCCAAGGTCTACCAGAAGCACTAGTCTCCAGGGGTCCAGACATGTTCTGGAGCATTCGATGAAGCTTAGCACACAAGCAGGTTTTTGATCGGTTTTCACGCTGTTATCGAAAATTTGCCCTCCCACTGTCTAAAGAGAAAGATGATAGAGTTTAACAGAGAATGAACGCAGGGGGCAGAACCACGATGTTTGACTCCTCTCAACAAAACAGATGTGCTTGGTGCCGGGCATTTGATTGTTACTCGAGTAGTACGCTCGCCTTTTTTTGGAAAATGGCATTTAAACCCTGCTTTTAATGAAAGTTGAGGTGAACCACCACCCAAATGATACCTGTTCTGTCCTGACCAACTGAAACTGGAGACCATATGCAAATGTTCTCCATTTAAAGGACATGTGAGAATGTGGCTGGCTATAAACGACGTATGAAGAAGCATAAGCACGCGGCCTAAGAATCTAATTACATGATATTTACTGCAACCACTTTACACTGCAAATGAAAATGCACCATGGTTATTAAAGAATGGGATTCTGTTCTCGTGAAACTCATCGTAGCAAGCAATCCTTAAAACCGGTTTTGGATGGGAGCTGTTTGGCAGCAGAAACTGTTGCCCCATTTGTGTGAGCCCTCGTGCATCATGTTGCCCAGAATAATCAGGTCAGATTGGACAGGTAAAGTGGTTGTGAGAAAGTCATCTTGATTCCTCCCATTTATCTTTCAAAATGTAGTTGTATCCAGTTCTCCTGTATCAGCAGTGCATGTATCAACTGCTGCTGTCCTCAGAAGAAGGTCCTCAACATTCACAAGCTTCATTCATCAAAGTCCACTATTTACATTTACACTATCCAGTCCCTGAGGGGTATAGTGTCCCCAATCAGGCCTCCTACTCTTCACATGCAGGCTTCCTGTTCATGACCTGAGGCATTTTTGGGACCTTTATGGCCTTCTACAGACTTTTTAAGAGGAACAATTCACTTCAAAGGTTCTGAAGGAAGTTTGGCTTGTATTTAAACCACCAGTAGAAACTCTAGGTTCATGACCAGCTCTACTTAATTGGTACTGCACCTGAAACTAGATGACTTCCAAATTCCGGGAGCTTGATTTTAGTTTTTTTTCGGCAGAGTATAATGTATTGTAAAGGTGATGAAACACTTATGAAGAGTAGCTAGTCAAATGCAGGGTAGACACAACCATATTCATACCCAGAAGCAAGTTAGTATCTTTAGTTCCCTTGACTTACACAGCTTTGGACCTGTGGGTGGAAAACCGAGTTCTCTGATGAAACCCACAGAAGAGGGAAAGAGAACATACAAACCTTTCACCATCAGAACCCAGACCGCAGGGGAATCTGAAAACTTCTTGCTATCCCCTCAGTGCAACCATAATGCACTGCGTAAGAAGCTGTGAATTCTTTGTTGAGCAAACAAACAGGAACCAACAGAAACCAGGGTTCTATTCAGTAAAACCAGGAACTGTATTGTAGATTTAGCAATCGTGAACCGCGCACCCTACAGCTTGATTTGATGTTATGGCAGAAAATATATGATAGCAAGAGCGTAAAAGTCATGCACTAGTTCTCCTAAAGATTCATGGGAGCGTTTTGGGTGTGACATGCAATAAACCAATCAGCATATCACATGCACCTTGCATTACACCAGAAATGTTCCTGAACCCACCTCATTTTGAGACGGCCATGCTCATCAGGGAGATATATTAACACGCAGCTTTGCTATTTTAATGATGCAGGCAGAAGACTGTAAAATAGACTGGGTGTGAGATAGCAATGAGCTTTGTGATGAGCTTTGTGCAGAGTGTACGTGAGCCTCTGATTCTTAGTGATGGAAGTCCTCTGAGGTCACAGCATTCTTTCAGGTTTCTAGACGAGGGGCTGGTTTGCAAAAATAGATTTTATTCAACGTATAAAGCTTTCAGAGGTGTAATGGGTGGATGTCCACATATATATGGACCCGCATGGCATTTTATTGCATGCCCCCAACCATCTTTGATTAATGATGTTCTCATTTAAAGATTCATATTTTTCTTTTAGCATTATTAAAAATCCTAGGGCTGGCTGCTGAAACTTGCACAGAGAGCCCATAGCAGAGAGAGAGACTATGATAGAGAGAGGAAACCGGCGCTTGGGCAAAATGTCGCTCGCCCATATGTCAAGTGCCAAATCCTGTGGAAATGTCTATTGAATGTTGTGCTGCGATGGCCGTTTTTTCATTTAATTAAAACGTGATGTCATCCCTTAGCACGAGCAGAACCGCTGGCTCACTGAATCGGTGCAGAACACAACGTCTAAGCTTAAGATTAAAAAATAAATAAAAACACAAGAAAACCAAACAGAAGATGTGCATATGTCTTCTGTGGGAGATGGGGCCGGTGGGCAGAGCTCGCTGTAGCACTCGGGAAGAGCGACGGTCTCGGCGGCCAATCGATTAAGGCCGCCAGCCTTGCCATGACAGACAGATGGCTAATTGAGGAGCTGCGTGACTGTAGGACAAATCGACTCAATCAAATTTGCCGGGAGAAGAATGGTTTGCTTGCGCGGGGCGGAATGAGCTCGGAAACAAATACAGTAATTCATTGGGGATCAGAGGTTGGAGTTTTCGCAGATACAGAGATGTGGGTGAGTGGGGATGATTGAATTAGATACAGGCGGTATTATTAAAAGCTTACATTTGCTTGGGTTCAGATTCCACACATCCTCTGTTTATAAGCAAACTCGATTCCTTTCTGTTTGTGTGTGTGTGTGTGTGTGTGTGTGGGTGGGGGGGGGGGGGGGGGGGGGTTCTCACACTTTGCCAGTCTGCCATTAATTTTTCAATGCCCTTCTGGTCTGTATGCCTGAAGCTCCTCTTCTGTTCTCTATATCTCTCTGTCACTTCTGTGCTGTGCTGCTTTCTTCGCCTCAGTTTCTTCCTTTCTTTGGCTGCTACTCAGCGCTATTGTTTATCGTGCCACATGAATCCCAGCCGAGCCCTCCGTGGGTCACGGTGCCTGTTTGTCGCCCCGACAGATGATGCCAAGCGATCAGAATTGCACAGATGAAATCTGGCTCCTCCCTCTGCTGTAGCCAGCCGGTGCTTTTTGTTTTTCCTCGATTCCCTTTTGCCTTTTAGCCCCCCCCCCCCCCCATCACCCGCCCACCCCCCCTCGTTGGCTTCCTTCACCCCGTCCCTGACACGCGGGCACCAGGAGCTCCAAAGTTGCCATTTGAATAATCGTGTTTGTCCTGCTTAATAGCGGGACTCCCTCACAGGCCCGCGCACCTTATCTTTCATAAACACTCTTGCTCGCGCTGCTATCTTGCACCCCCTCGCTTGATTTCGTTTGACCCTCTGGGCCAATGAAAAGTCATGGCGAAACAAACCGTAGCTAATACAAGATGCGTGGACAGACTTCTTTAACTCTCTACTGGAGGTGCTTATGCACGACCGGGATCAGAGGCGTTGCTGGGACAGGAAATAATTTTTTATTCTTATTTAAATTTACAGAGATCCAGTTTTCACTGGCAATAAAGCACAGTGTTGAAATTTAAAGATGCACGGTTCCACTTATGGACCAAACATGATGTGAAGCGTGAGACCTGGACATGATACTTCAGCCAATACAGGCACATTTTTTGGGAGAATAGTATTTAGCCAGAATGGGTGTAGTGGTTAGCACTTCTGCCTCTCAGCACTAGGGATCCAGGTTCGAATCTCAATCTGGATGTTCCATGTTCTCTCCATGTCCCTGTGTTTGGGTCCTTCGGGTTCTCTGGTTTTAACAGCTTGTATTCCAAAATATGGTCCTGCCACCTTTTGTTAGAAAGCTTTTTTTTTTTTTTTTTTTTTTTTTTTTAGATCTGTTCAGGCACTGATGTAAGTGAGGGGTTGAATATTTCACTGACGTCAGGACTCCATCACATTGAACATCTCTGGCTGTTTAGTTCTGCTGGAAGAGCAAACACCATCCCTTGAATGTTGCCACGATATACAGTATTATAATGCACTGTTGGAACTAAAAACCTGCAAAACAGAATGTTTGAAAGCAGTGACTGCAGAAGCTGTTTACTTTTACATTTACACATCCAGTAGCTTGTTACAGGTGTGCGCGACTGTGTGTCACAAAACGTTAACTCAGGCTTTAAAACATGTCTCTTTTTGCAGTTAGTAAAGAAGCATTCCACCTGCGTCAGCTGCTTCAGCGTGTGCAGATAATATAGACATTTTTTAACTGAGCCGTCACCCTGGATAGCCACCTAGCAACAGTGACAGCACTATAATTTAACAAATGCTAACCTTTGCATGATGTTTGGCAAAGTCCTAATTACAGGGTTAGCTGCTATAAAGTAATGTGGAGCACAGCTCGTTGCATTCTGCACTGTAAGTGTAGTTCTTTATGTAGAGCATAAGGCATGTCACAATCATTAACCCCTGCATGAGTGACCTCTACTGGCTGTAATTGCACAAATCCTAGGACTAATATTGTCGAAGCGAGAGAGAAGGTCTAGAAGACTTTCCCAGTTTTTGTGGAAAGACAGCCATCTATGATGGTATAATGCTTTTTGGACAGCATTTAAAAGAGTTCCTATACATTGGGCAATGTGCCAACCATTTTTGGACAAAGCCAAACCCTGCTTTAGAATCCGTGCACACAGTCATAGCACACTAATAGTCAACCGTGTTTCCTGTATTTGTTGACATATCAGCTGAACTGTGTTTTGTGGTCATACTAATATTCTGATGTTTCACAGGGCTGATTAGATTTCGGGTGATAACGCTAGCATAACAGTCAAGACCATATTTACAGTTTATTAGCTCCTCTGCTCCTCCCGAGGCAGTGTGCTGGAAATGCCACTGACTGAATGCCAAATAGCTCCCCATTCCCTTGATAAGTGGGCTATGAAATAATAGTTTTTGACCCGTTGTAGTGCCGTATATGTCAGATCCTGTAGGGAAAGCATTTGGGATTTAGCCATCAAGCGAATTTTAGCTGTACTCTGTTGTAATTCAGTCATTACTGTTCACTTAGGAGATTGAATTCTCTCAGCGCTATCTGTTTAGCCAGAACTTTTCAAACCTGACTTTGCCTGATTTCAGTAATGTAATGTAGCACTCCAGATGGACGTCAAACTTTTAGACAGCGGCGCCCAATAGCAGCTTATTTGCTCGTAATTCAAACCTTCTAACCACAAGGACTGTGATGTGATAGTTAGCACTCTGCGGTCAGACCTGACACGAGGGCAGGAGGGCGCGGTGGGTGGGACTTACCTATTTTGTGAAATGCCAAACCGGGAATGTTTTATTAGTACGACTTATCTATGTTACAAATAGATTTACCAGGCACTTCATTAGGTGCAGTTCACACAGTTCCACTTACTATATAGATGGACTTTCTAGATGGATGTAGTTATTCAGTTACAAATTGAATCTGTTCATCAGCAATCTTCGTTAGTCCCCTTACGCTGCTCTTTAATTAGCTGTTGCTTTAAAAAAAAAAAAAAAAAACTTAGCCAAGAATAATTCACTTTCCAAATCCACCATCCTGTAGTAGTAAATAGAAGTAGAAGCAGTAAAAAAAAAATAGAATTAGTAAAAAGAAAACAGTATCTATAGTGTGATAGAAAAAAATATAAAAATCTTTTTTATATTTCCCACAGAACAGTGAACACGAAGCACGCGCGAAAGCCCGAGAGCCAACAGCGTCTTTGTTAAAAAGCTTTTATACCTGGACGTCTGGAAGTCTTTATCGGATTTTTGCTGTTCACATGATTGACCACACTTAGATACAGAGTTAGTGGAGAAAGGCTGGGTTTGAAACTTTGAGCCACGTCGCATCGTGTTTTGTAGTGGCTTCACAGACAATAAACAAGTCCGCCGCATCATCCACTCCTCGCATTGTTCCGGTCCAGCTGTGGGCATCAGGTTATGAAGCGGAAAAGAATCTGAGATCAAAGGCAGCTTCCTGGCTGTTCCCGCTCATAAAGGTCAGAGTCGAGCAGGTAACCCGTGGGTAGGCCAACAGCAATCCACTATGATGAAAATTGAGGCTTTCCTGCGACGGAAAAAGTGGCATTTTTGCTATTTTGTTTTCCGAGGTTGTTCGGCTTCATCTAGAAGAGGAAAAGTGCTACTTGGCCTGGAGTGTTACTGCAGTCATTACGGTGATGCAGCACTTGTGTGGGGAGTGAGGAACCGGGCTCTCAGCAGGCCTTTTGTTGTCCTTTACATACAAATGAAGATTTGCACATACACTACGTAAACTTTGCGTCTGGTCTGTCTGACCCTGTATATACTGAGTAAAGCTGCAGAGGTGAGACCTTCTCTGGCTGCAACACAGTGGGCAGTTATTTTCTACATCATTTCAGGTTTGTCACTCAAATTCGGAGACTTTAAATAGATAGCATCACATTAAATATCCAAACCATAAACATTCATATCAAATAATGCCTTATTGTACTATAAGGGGTTCAATGCTTGTCACTTTAACCATCAAATTACTTCCATATACAGTTGGAAACATTGATGTTCTGCCCTGCTAATGCTGCCCGGCCACTAAAGGAGGATGAGTCCCCCACGGTGCCTTGGTCCTCACAATGTTTCCCCCTTAAAAACAAGCAACAGGGTTTTTGCTTTCAGGCTTAGAGCAGTGTGAAGTTGCTTTGAGACAATATACTTTTGTTAACAGGTCTATATATGAATAAACTTGGAACATTCAGTATATCTATACATAATGCACATAGCGTTGTCATTAAGTCTATTGATAAGCTCTAAGAACTACACTGGTTAGATTACACTGAGTTCCATCGCTGCAGGTCTATAAAATAAAGCGCCACGCAATGCACTGAGCAACAGTATGAATCAAAGTTTGTGGAAACATATCCCTAAATCCCTATATCAACATCTATACAGATGGACAGCTCGTTCCAAGACAACAAACAGTCTGTTGCATGAGCAGCTTCAGACGTATGTATATACCTGCAGACATGGATATGCCGTCATTATGCACAGTGTACGGTGTTCCTTTATTAATTAACATTACTGTGTCAGAATGATCTTCTATTGGTACCACACAATCAGATAGTTAAGCTTCTTCTCCACACTATAGAAGTAATATGTCTCATTGTGGCTGTGGTGATGGTCAACATGACGCCTTCTGAAAGCGATCGAAATCCTAACGCATGCACAGAAAGAGAAATTAAGCAGCAGCCGTGGTTTGTAGTCAGCGTGCACCACATTGAACAGGCCTGGGTTTACACGCTAGTGTGTGTTTACTAATGAGGATGTGACTGACTGATTCCTCACCATGGGAAAGGTGTGTGTGTGCGCGTGTTTGCATTGTGAAATCTGTTCACATCAATATAGTTGCAGTGATGAGCTAGTGTGTCAGCGTGCATCAGGCCAAGCCATATTGTGTGTACATACGTGTGTGTGTGTGTGTTGTACTGAACGTTGTGCAGCTGCAGGATGTTGAGGCGCATTATCGCTGCGCTCCTTCACTCTTAATATTTAATACAAGCCTGTATTCTAATAAGCCCATATAATTACTGCTCTGCCTCTCACTATTACTCGAATCTGCGCCGCTAAGTGGAAAGTCTTATTTTTAGATTTGTACTAATGATAATATGCAGACATAAAGACCACTCTCGCTCCCTCCCTGTCTCTTTCTCGAACCCTCTCCTTCTCCTGTTTTCTTATACCCATGATGATGTCATGCTTGTGAATTTCTGTTTTCTCATTTTCGCACCTTGTCCCGTTCATCTCATCAAAGGTGTTCGAGTGTGTAACTGCAAGCGTCAGACGCCGGCGTGCGAATAAGTCTGCCAGAGACGGAAATAATCCACTCGCCGTCTTGCTTAGTGCCTCGCTCCCAAAATAATAGCGCTGCCTGAAAAGTTCCGTTTCAAGTGACCTAACGTTTCATCATTCGTTTGTTCGCTTTTAATTTATCGGTTGGGAACCGGCATCGTTCTCATTCCAGTCACAATACAAGATGAATTTTTGGTTGTTTAGAAAAGTTTGGAACTTTTAAACTTTTGTTTATCTTCTTCCACTTTTGGTTGCCACAGCAGAGTGTCCTCCTTTGTCATTCCAAGCATCTTCATGTCCTCCTTCTTCTGCCTGGTTGCTCCATCCTCAGCGCCCTTTTTCCAAATTAACCTGATTTCCCCTGATTGTCATTCGGCGAGATCTGCCACACTCATGCAGGGTGACCTCCATCATCCACTGCGATCAAAACCAGAACTGTCCACAACGGCATGTGAAGCGGAGCAGCTGGAAGCACTGTGGGTGCACTGCCATGCATGCTTATAATAACCCAGCACTAAGCGCTCCATGATGTCAGCTGTGTTATGCTCAGTGATTGACTTCAGGTGCGCTGGAAACTGCATCTGCATCAGACCAAATTACAGCATAATCTATGGACCAGGTTCTGTATGGAGCTCCAAGCATTTTTAAATGTTCTCATGGGGATTGGAATGTCAAACATCAGCTAGGTCCAGTATCAATGTCTGATATAACAAATTCTTCTTCAGTGGAATGGATGCAAATACGAACCAAATGGACGTGAAAAGCTAGAAAACTGTGCAGTGAGATTTTTTTGATGGTCACAAAACTTTTAGAGAACAGACACATGACTCCCAGTTGGCTTGACATTCATGAATCTGAATCTGTTTACTCTCGCTGTGTCTTGTTGGCCTGCGTTCTTTTTGCCTATTGCTATTTTACATCCTGCACCTCCACCCCTTTGATTCTTTATCTGCATCCCTCTGTCCTGCTTTCTTTATCCTTATCTATGTCAAAGAGATATGGTTGCGCTGGAAGTTCAAAGCACATAAAAGTTCCAATGTGAGATTGCCAACAAATAAAAAGCGAGAAAAGGGCAACAAATAAAGGGCAGTAACCAAAAGTGAGTCGCTCCTGTCCCTGGTTTCCTGCCCTCTTTCCTCTTCTCTTTGTCTCGCTCTCCCTCTGGGGACCGGCTTTTGCTTCATGTGAAAATCAATCCATACAACTCATTCACTTTTCTCTCTGTTCTCCTCTTTATCCCGCCCTCTTTCCCACATCGCTGCAGCACACCTCCAGTCGGTACTGAGCAAATCAGAGGGGGTTTAAGAAGACCATGGCGCCAGTCTCGAGGACACAGTGTTCTGGTTAAACTCGCGCCTTTCCTCCCTGCATGCTGATGATGCAAAACGACAGCAGGAAGCCATTGTACATGCTAATCCTCCACCTGTTTCTCACTGTTAACCTCATCCACTTAACTCACACTCTCTCTCTTTTGTCACTTTCATTCACCTGTTTTCTATGCAAATGGGGACTTTTTTTTAGGTTTCAGGGTATTTTTTATTCCAACTGGGCCAACATTCCCTCTACTGTGCAAAACTACTACACTTTCCCGTTCTTATATCAAGTATCACGTGCTTTATAGAAAAGTATTTTAACATTGTGGCCAAAGCCTTGAGCGCAGTGATGGCAGGTAATTCTAATAGGTGCTTCTTTAGCTTGGTGAATCCAAATCACCTCTTCGAAGATGCAGGAAGATGCAATATGACTTTTTATAGCGAGATTGCAACTAAATATGATTACATCTTACCTGCCAGTAAAGTGAGTGCTCGACTTGCTGTGCATCACATGTATACTACGCGTCATGTTCTGCCACTGGGACAGATCCAGCACTACCACTTCATTATGTGCTCAGTGCTGGGTCATTACACACATGTATGTTGGCATGCCCATGGCGTTATCATCCACATGCTGTTATAGATGATGCAGATTTCTGGCCTTGCGCCTGACCACTTTGCATGGAGGAAAGGTTTAGCCGCATGTCGACAAGTCTTGTTGGTCCCTGAGGTGGAAGCAAGCATGAAGTAGGGCTCCATAGATCCCAGCCCTCCTGGTTTGGTTATCAATTGCAGACAGTGCTTCCTCAACAGACCACTGAGCTTTTTCTTTATTTGCAGACGGGATGCATGCTCTTGTCTGCTGTGACTAAATTGCCATGCATCTTAGAGTATGGTTTTGTAGACATGATTCAAATGCCTTGATATTTAATAGCAAAGCTAGCAATGAACTTCTAACTGTTGTCGTCTTTCTGCATTGTTTTCAGTCAGCAGTGCACCTGTGATGTTAACACTCCAGAAACGTACCTGAACACACCTCATTTTGAGATGGCTACGCCCATCAGGGGAAATATTTTCTCAAGCAGCATTGTTATTTTGCTGCTTGAAGTTTTGATGGGGTGTAAAAGAGCAATAGGCACCGTGATGGGACGTGAAGAATATAGTAAATATGATATGACTTCACCTAAATTTCAGACAGAGGCAGGTGAAATGCAGTAAGACAGACGACAGATTCTATAAGTTATAATATAAAAGCAAATACATCAATTTGTATTTTACAAATAAATGAAATTTGGCGGCACAGTATGTCATTATCTTTAATATACAGGACGTGTGCGTGTTTCGAAAATGTTTACGCTAAAAATAAAGGGTTTATTGTGCATGCTTAATAATGTACCCGCTATTTTCTTTGCCATCATAATGATTGTTTTGCCTCTGGCACTTTAGAGCTCCATTTTCAAGTGAGTTAGTTTAGCTTGTATATGTTTAGCTTTATCGTAGCTCAGCACTGTATTGTCTTTCTGAGCTGGAGATTTTACCACAGAATTTATCATCATCCCACCAGCAGGCTTGTTTGCTCTCAGTCTGTAGATACAGCCTTATAAAAGAGACATAACACTGAACTCTTGTTGTCCCACCACCGGCACACTAAATAATGCTAATTTTAGTCTGCTAACAGGAGTTAGCATTTCCCAAGTACCACAGCTTTAGAAATCACAACATACAGCCTTCATACACATTTAAGGACCTTTAGAAAGAGAATTGTCTGATCTTTTATGTTCAGTTTATAAATAATACAGCTGCACAGTTCAGATATTTTTCCAAGAGAGGTGGAAGCTGCTGGGTTGCGAATGGATGTTCATAAATACTCCAATATCTGTAATGTGTTGGGTTCTCGATACTTTTGTCCATACAGTGGTTATTTTACGCATGTAGTCAGTAGAACTACTGCCGTTAGAAACTAGGGAGCCTCTCTATCTCTTATATATACTCTCATTACAATATTATCATGCTTGCCTGTAGCCCTTTACCACACTAAAAACATTGCTTAATATTTTTTTAGCCAGCGTTTCTTTTCCCCAGACGCCCTTTCATGATAATCCTGCTTATTTTACGTTTATGCCCTTAACTCCACTATCTGGTGACATCCAGAGCAGGATTGGCTCCCTATGTAAGCCTTGGCTCCTCACAGGGTTTCTTGCCGGGTTTCAGAAAGCCATGTCAAAACCATTTTTTTTTTTTTTTTCTCTCATGCTGTCATGTCATCATGGCCTGTGTGGAAAGCTAAGCTGTGTATCGAGGTCTGCCTTGCATCAAAGTAAATACGTGGGCAATGTACCATCACAGCTAGTTGGACAACCTGTTGCCAAAGCATGGATATTAATATGTTGTGATGTCATCCACAATATTTTGACACGAGCTTAGAGCCTTGTGCAGCCGGAAAATGATACTTCATGACAAGACAGGATGTTTTAGCTGAATTGAGATGCAGGCTACTGTCTTTTTCTGTTTGCGAGACACACAGTGCAACACGTGACTCACAATACAGACTAGAGACTAGAGACTGCAGACGACCGAGTCAAGAGGGCTCCCTGGAATAGCAGCATATGAGCTGGGTAAAGACATGAAGCGGCACTCGTTCATGGAGTTTACTCAGTTCTATGCAGATTGATGTCTTATTCTTTTTTTTATTTTTTTTTATTAAGTTAATGAATGTGAAACTTTGTTTTGTAAAATGAAGGCAGTTTAAGAGGAAGACAACTAAAGAGGTCAGAACAGATGCTTGATGTTTCGTATGCCGTCGACCGTAAGCGCCGGGGTTGCGTGGTTTCTCTTTGATCTTTAAACATGACCTGCTTTGCTTTGTTTTTGTTTTTTTTTATGTGTACCTTCACCGATTTCTCTGTGTTGCGAGCTCACGGGGGATTCCAGCATTTCATTACATTTTACAACCCGCACCACGACTGTACCAGCACGCCGATCCTCTCTCTTCCTTCCTCTGGCTTTTTCTCGCTTCCATTTCTCATATTCTCCTTCGCGCTCACCCTCCCGGCTTCCTCTGTGTTGTCTCACCTTTATTCTGCATTGATAAATGCTTTTGTGTACCTCTCTGCCTCGACGAGTTCCTCTCCATCTCTTTCTCGTTGCACAATTCCAGTGCTGAATACAATATCCTGGTCTGTACTCAGTGCCATGTCTCTGCCTCATTCTTTCATCTTTTTTATTTTGCATTCTGTATGTGTATATTTTTGTACATTTGCATATTTTTCCCCCACAAAACAGACCTTTACTGTGTATAAAACCAGGGGGCTGTGTATCTGATGATTACCGTATAGTTACACTTTGTAATTCTACAATTACAGAACCTGCGATCACTGATGAAGGAGTAGAGGATGTCTGATTTTACATATGCAAGGTGGTGCAGTGAGGCAGGTTTGTGTAATAAAGTATAAACATGAGTTCAGTCTGTGATTGGGAATAACTGATTACAGATGCAGTGTCTTGACCAAATGGCTGCTCTACAACATACAGTGAATATGCAGCACTCTGCTTTGATTAAGATTCCATTACCTCCTGTTTTTTGTTTGTTTTCTTCGAGATTGGTTTTGTGTCTCTTTAAGCAGTGCATTCTAAAATGAGAGAGTGATCGAGAGAGCTGAGGAACTTGTAGCCCAGCGTGACATTTCCTCTTGCGCATCCTGATCGCTCCGTGAATCTATTACTGTGTGCAGTTTTCACTACCGTCCTGTCCTGTGTTTTTTTTTGTTGTGCTTGTTCTCCGTGCTCGTTCTCTCTCTCATCCATGGTCCCCCCAGGGACGCTAATTCTCGTTCCTTTCATCGGAAAAGAAAAAGATGGAGAACAAGAGCCTTGGGAGATAAAGAGCAAACCTCTCGGCAATCACCACTCTTCTTTAGAACAAGTCTTTTTATTCGAGCCGTTTCTCCTTCTCTGGCTTGTTTTTGCGTTTTTGTTCCTTCTCTTTGAGTTCTGTGTTTCGTGGCCTTCTGTTTTTAAATCGTTTGCTTTTTACTCAAGGCGAATGTCTACTTGTTACTGCACTGCACCCCAACTGAACGAAATGCAGATACAATGTGGACACTTTGTTTATTCAGCCACATGAAGTACGTTAAATACAGCAGCCTGCCGAGTTAAACTTTAGAATAATACAACTCTATTTATACCTTCACATACAGAACCCTATTTTAGCAAATATTAGAGCGCATCAGTGTGTCTTTCCAATAGTAACAGCGGGACAGTATGTCTAGCAATGGTACTTTTTTGTGAGTCTGGATCTCCTCCCTTGGCCTGAGTGGGTTTGCTCTGGGTGGGTTTATATATATATATATATATATATATATATATATATATAGATATATATATATATATATATACAAATACACAGAGTGATTTGTTCTTCACATTGACCCATCTGTGTGTGTGTGTGTGTGTGTGTGTGTGTGTGTGTGTGTGTGTGTGTGTGTGTGTGTGTGTTCTACTGCACAGATGGGTCCAATGTGAAGAACAAATCACTCTGTGTGCAGTACAGACAAAATAGTAATAAAAACTTGAATCACATCTTGAGAGTGGGGTCGGCCTTGATGCAGCACCCCTAAAGGCTCATTACTGCCTTGCTCAAGGGCCTACATTAGTAGCCCCTTTAATGAAATTAATGTTTAAACCCTTAACCCTCATCATATTAACTCTGTCAGTAATATAGATTCAACCAAAAATACCCTTATTCTAGATTTTAGTTTAAAATGTTCTAGTTTACACGAAAATAAGGTTGTAATGAATAAGTACAGACCCTTACTGATCACTATAACCGAAAATAACTGCAAAACAACAGCCAGAAATAGATGACAGTAAAGCTGTTAGTCATGTGATGATCAAACCCGCAGTGGCAGCGGCGGTGCGAATGCCACATGAAGCACCACGAACAGGCGAGCTCATTTACGGAGCCGAATATGAGGCCGAAGCCATCAAGCGCCTTGTTTGAGTGTCTGAGGGAGGAAGCCAGCTGGATGATCACAGACCCGTAAAATCCCCGGCTCGAGTTCAGAGTCTCATACCGGAGCTCAACCACAAAGCCGGGGCATTACATCGGACTGATGCCGACACGTTAAATAATCTAATTAAATACCCGTTGCTATGGCAACATTAATGCATTAAATGTCACATGTTCAAATAAGCTTTTTTAACTTTACGCCCGGCACAGATTTAAAAGCCTTGATGGTGGATGTTATAAATCAGCGCTTTTCTGAGAGTTGAGAAGTTAATTAACAAAGAATTAATGTAGAAAAACAGCTGGACTACAGTCTGTAAATGTAGAACTACAAAGTCCATCTGTATGGTAAGTGGAGAAAAAGTGTAGGGATGTGAATGTCACGTGTAAGTAAACAAAACTACATACAGTCCATTGTGTTGATATTTTCATAGACATTAATAAATGAAGACAAATATAAGAACATAAATTAAAGTCCATTATTATCTTTTAGTTGTTTTTTTTATATATACAGCATTTGTATGTTATAGTGCATATACACTATATGCACAAAAGTATTGGGACACACCTCTTGGGTATTAAACCCAGGTGTATTAAATCAAGTACTTAGACATGTATTTTGGACAGTTGTATGCACCCTGCAATTGGAGGAGCCTTATCTGTTCCTGTGGTTGTCTCTTGTGCCCCAGTGCATATAGCAGGTTCCATTAAGGTGAGGTGAGGTGGGGTGAGTTTGGTGTGGAAGAATTTGCCTGACCTGTACAGAGCCCTGATCTGAACCCCTCAGGGATGAACTGGAGAGAACTAGATAATGTGTTTGCCCCTCAACACCAGCCTGCCTTCGCTTGTCCTCCCTCTGCATCGTCTTCACTCCTGACAGGAACCAGAAACGGAGACACATTAGAGAGAGAGCCCCATTTCTGCCTACACATCCTCACAGGCCGTGTAGCCGGAAGGGCAAATTTGTCGCCGTTGTTTCTGATGAAAGCGGCGGAGAGAATAAAAAAAGTGAGAATGAGAGAGAGATAAAATGTGAAGTCTTGTCAGGCGCCGTTGTGTTCGGGGGGGAAAGGGCGACTCGGGAGCAAAAGATGAGAAGATGTCAAAACTGCTTGACTCCCCGTTGAGTGACAGTCGTTTACCAACTGAGCCCTTATCTTGCTTTTCCCTCACTCTCCCTCTGTCTCCCTCCTTCCTTCCTTCCAGGCATCGACTCCGGTCCGGTCTCCACAGTCCCATCAAAGCCTTCGACCTTTATTATCCCTTCATCTCTTTCTCCTCCTCTTCATCTGCGTGTCGGATGCCCCACCGCATTTGTTCTTGTCATTTTATTTATTTATATTTTTTATCTCGGTGCCTTCATCACGTTCAGATTGAATTATTTTCCCGTTTGTGCTGTCGCTCCTGACACGCTTTGATGTGTTTTTATACCGCCACTGTTCCAACTTCAAAACAATTTTCACACAGAAATATGTCTGTACCATGAACAGCTCTGTAAATCTAGGCACTCTGAAGTTCAGACGAGTTCTTAGTGAACTCAAGAGTATAGAAACACTTAGTGCAGTCCCATTTGAGAGAGTGAGAGAGAGAGACAGAGAGTGCGTTCCTGTTTGATAGAAACATCATTTACTTTTGGCTTTGTCCATTAGAGGGTGCCAAAGTGTTAACACCTGTGTGCTTTATAATGGCTAGGGCAATTACATATCACCAATTAACCTAATGACATGTCTTTGCAAAATGAGGGAACCCATACAGAGAGTAGGTATCTATGCTTGAACCCGAAACGAACCTGGGACGATCTTGCTGTGAGGTGGAAGCTCTCTGCATTCAATTTTATTTATATAGTTTTACAATAGTTCACTGTCTTGAAGCAGTTTTAATTTTTTAACCCTTAACCCCTAACGAACAAGCCAAAGCGACAGTGATAAAAATCAACTCTTTGTTTCGTTTTAAACCTTGTGAGGACCGAGGTTTACAGGGACTCCTTCATGTTGAGCAGCTAGGCAACGTTTGCCGTAAAGGACACTAACGTACAGATTGTGTATATAATTAAATATCCATTAAACCTGTAAACCGGTGCGGTGGACCTGTGACAGCAACATGCCAGATATGCACCTGAACTCACCTCATTACGGGACGGCCACGCCCATCAGGGGAGATCTATTCACAGGAAGCATTGATATTTATATGACATATAAAGGTGGAAGGCATAAGAATAAACTGTTAGGAAGTAAACATAGAGCCTTAACAGGTTCACTTGCTATATAGATGGACTTTGTAGTTGTTTAATTACAGTTTGTGATTGACGTGCACAGCGCAGGGTGTTTAAATAGGATCGCATATGTTGGTAATTGTAGCATTAATGTGATTATAATCATCATTATTCTTGTTGGTTATTGTCACTATGAACTCATACTAATGTAAGCCCTGAGCTTCTGCACTACTAGTTCGATCGAGCCTAGTTTTTGTAATTCATGAGGTCAGCTGGTAAGTCCCGAGGGAATCGAAATGTTTCCTTGTGCAGATCCTTCACTCCGGGTTACTGAGATAAAAAGGAGGGGAAAAAAATCTTCTCCAGAGGAGAGCAGATCCGTGGTGGAAGCATTAGTCTCCTGCTGGATGCAGTGTAGCATGACCAGAACTGAGCCGTGCCGCCGGCTGCCTGTGCGCGAGCATGTGATTGAGACGAAACGTAACTATAAACTCTGAGAATTTGGTTCGGAAGCGGGAGCCGTGAGCGAGAAACAAACGAGACGCGGGAAAAGGGAAATAACAGACAGAGGAGGACGGGGACGGATCGCGTCTCTCCCGCTTGTTCCTTTGAGAGCGGTTTTCATTCTGGTCTGCAAACACAAGTTTTTCATCTGCTTCACTTGAGCTCTTTTGATACACAGACACACACACACACACACACACACACACACACACGGCAACACACAGCTGCACTCACACTGCACGACTGAACCCTCCATCAGCAGGTTGAGAGAGCAACAAAAAACAAGAAGCAAAAATAGTGTGTCACACAGGACGCAGAGCAGAAGGGGCGAGAGACCATCACAGAGAGTGCATATCCTCTCGCTCTCTATCCGTCCTGCTCATCGGGACTCTTCCTGGCATCTGCTCACGTTGTATTTGGGAATCATATGGCGCTGGGTCTGTTAAAGCGTAAGCCTCTCCATTCAGCTGGTTGCAGCAGCAATGATTTATTACCTCCACCTCACACCTGCGGGCTACACCACTTCTCCATCTGCAATAGTTAAAGTTGCAACACAGATGCCCATCCAGTGTTGCCAACTTAGCGACTGTGTCGCTATATTTAGTATTTTTTCAGACCCTCTAGCGATTTGTTATTTTAAAAAGCAACTAGCGAGAAATCTAGCGACTTATTCTGGCGTTGATGGAGTCTCTAAAGTACACACATGTTCACAGCGGGTTCTGCGGTGTGCGCCTCTACGTAAAAAACTAAACATCAAGCTCGGTAACTAAAAATAGACTGACTAAGGCGATGATGTCATTTAGTGATATATTTTAGGTGTGTGTGTGTTAGTCATCCTCTCATCCTTCATCAGTGCTCACAGAATGCTGCCCATTTTTGTTTGCTTTGTCTGATCCACGCATGAAAACTGGTGCAACACACTTTAACACAAAGGCACCATGTCAGTCACCGCAGGGCTAAGAACAAAGCTACATGGGGTATAGCGTCATATCAAATTCTGTTTGTTAAAACGCATCGTATGCTTTGGAATCGTATCATATACTTTGAAGTGATTGTCGCTTCCCTGCAGCATATATTCAAGGGGCCTGTTTGTTTCTATTGAAAGAAGGCTTTGAAGTATCGCCCCATGTGGCTGATGTGCCGTTTACACGTTACACGTTACAGCATGTAAGTGCTGCGGTTTAGTCAGGTAAAAACATATGAAATAGCAAATGCAAGTGCTGCAACATGCGTTAACTATGTAAGCATCCAGGACATTCTGCTTGTCTGTAGGTTGTTAGTGAAAAACCATTACTGAAAAAATAATGACCTTATGATGACCGGCCCACATGCATGGCTAAAAGGTGAAACTCATTATTATAATATCTGTTATATTTATATATATATGGGGTAAGTGCAGCTGGTCAGCTCTGGGTTCAGCAACATTATGCGTCCAAATAATGAGGTCAGCTGACCTGAATATACTGAACCACCAGGTTTCCATCAATGGATCTGTTCTTCTCTGATGACATATTCCAACACGACGATGTCAGGACTCATCAGGCTCAGACTGAGAGAGTGGTTCAGGAAGACATCATTCTCACACATGGATCACGAACCACAGAGTCCAGAACTGAACCCCACTGAGAATATTTGGGATGTGCCGGAGGAGACTTTGTGCAGTGGTCCACATCTCCATCAGCAATACAAGATCTTGGGGCAAAATGAATTCAGCGCTGAACAAAAATAAATGTGACTGCAGAAGCTTGTGGAAACGCGGCCACAGTGAATGCTTTCCATAATCAAGTCTATATATATATATATACACCGACGTCACAGGTATCACCTATGTGGTAATATGCTGGATGTTTTGATGAGCAAAACAATTTTTTTTTTTTTTGAAAAATCTTTGTTGAAAATCTCAGTATTAGTCCTGCATTAAAAGTAATTGTGTTTCTACAGACAAAACTAATAGCATTACACAACCGCTGTTCTAGCAGCCCTGAGTTTTTTCTCCTGCTTTGCCTGTAATTCAGGACTTTAATTTGATAAGACTGTTTCACCCGCAGCTCCTCATTTCCATTTGGCAAATTACAGGAAGCGATTTGGCCCAGCGGCAAAAAAAAGTCCAAGCGCTGACGTCTTTTCCCTCCGAGCACAGACGACCTTCTGCACAGGAAAACCATGCCGTCGTTCTCTGAACACCTGCCGTGTGTCTACGGAATCGGTGATACGCGCAGTATGTCGGATAATAAAATGAGGTCCATACAGATGGACTTTGTAGTTTTTCAATTCCAGACTGTAGTCCATCTGTGTTCTTTGTTGTTGTCAGTCCCCTGTTGGTTCTCTGTTCTCCATTGGTCAGAACCATCACAGAACAGGTATCATTTGGGTGGTGGATTGTTTATTGTCAGTTCTGCAGTGACACTGATGTGGTGAGGGGGTGTTAGTGCAGCAGTGCTGCTGTAGTTTCATTTAAACACCTCAGTGACACTGCTGGGATAGGAATAATACACCCACCAAATTATCCCTGCTCTGTGGTGGTACAATTGGGGTTCTGAGCATTAGAGAACAGAGTACACAGTATGTACTGTAGAACACAAACAGATGATCTCCAGTCTGGAATTGGAGAATTACAAAGTCCATCTTTACAGGAAGTGGAACTGAGAACATGGACAATAAATGGAACAAAAAGGGGGAATGTCCAAAATTTTGACTGGTACTCATTGATATAGTACCAGTGGTTGAATGTCCACCTCTAGCGCTGAGAATCCAGGTTTGAATCCTGATCTGTGTGGAGTTTCTATGTTCTCCCCGTGTTCACGTGGTTTCCTCTGGCTTCTCTTGTTTCCTACCACAGTCCAAAAACATGGGTTTATATTAAAACTGGTTGCTCTCAATTGCCCCCATATAATGTGTGTGTGTCTGTTTGAGTCTAAACCTCCTCAATCATACCTCCCTAACTTTGTGTCCAGTAGTTCCTAGGCATCTCTCCATCCTGACCCATGAGGGTCAAGACTATCTTGTGTGTCTGAGGCTCATAAAGCCAGACTACCACCCATGTCCATGTTTGTTGCTCGCCCATCGTCCGGGAGCTGATGTAATGCAGACATTCACTCAATTCTGCACTTCTTCTTCTTCGGTCTCCAGTCACAGGTGGTCGTGGCTTTGTTGGGATTTGAAACAGTGATTAGCATGGTAAGGAAAACATCTGTATCTTGTGTGAGTTGAGCAGAAGACATTCGAGTGCACAGCACATACTTTAATTTGGATTCTTTGAACCGAAGCCAGCAAAGCTGGTTCGGCTTCTGCCTGCGTCGTAAAGCGAACGCCTGTTTTCCCACCTCCTGATTATCTCCGGCGGCCTGTTAAACTCTGGAGGCTGCTTTGGGGCGGATTGCCTGGACTTAGCAGTCATGTGGGCTTCTGGTGTGTGGGGCAGCAGCTTAGTGCTAATGGCCTGGTCAGGGGGACATGGTGTCTTGGCTCTGGTTGATGAGGTCAGGGGGATTACACGCTGGAAACAGGTGGACTGAATTAACCTGGCTGAGGCATGCAATAAGTGAACCCAGGAGCTTAATGAAGATTGGCTGGTGCCCTACACATTTTGGCAGAGCCTGATTCGGCCGGGTCATTCGGGCCAGATGAACCTTCTTCTCAGATCCATGTCCGAGAAATGTCCACTGATACTTGATATTTGGTCAAGTGTATATGGTTTGCCATCTGTTTGAAGACCATGTGTGGTTTCAGATTCTGGTGCTGAATGAAGTCTGAGTATTGGCTTTGCAATATACACATCCTTTTTGCAGCACATGCGACAGAGTGGGTGGGGCCAAAATGTAGAGGTTCAAGCCTTCATGTGAGGGTTATAGATGTCCAGGACAGGGTTTGTCACGGCGTGAAATGGGAAAGATGCAAAAAGCCCTGACCGCCAACGTGCTGTGTACCTGCTGCTCTTTCCTGGGGTCTAGGAGTGTGCAGGGGAGGTTCTCAAGTGCCCACATACTGAAGATCGGATGCCAGAAACCCGTGGGCAGACACATTAGGAGCTGTGCTCATGAATCCTCCTCTTCTCGACATGAACCAGGAATTGAACCGTGACATCAGCCGCCATCAATTTTCCTATAATGCTCTTTGTTTCAATTGTTTAATTGAGTTTGCTATATTGACCTTTATAGCTTATGGCAAAATGAGATGACACCGGTCTCTCTACACAGACACGGGTCATATTTTTGCAAAAACGTAGCTCGTTTCAAAGGGCGCACAACCTTTTGCGCTGCACCGTAATGGGGCCCGCGTCCTAAATGCTCTTTTTCCTTTTCAGAATTCAATAAACCATCTCGTAAGATGTTTACTTAAATTTGAAGCACTCCCCTGAGTGGGTACTTTAGTGCTTATTTATCTGGAGGCCTTCACGCTGTATGCAAACAGAATGTGAATTGTAAGCTGTTCTTGAAACGGGTTATTTTAGGGTTTCCTGGAGGGTGACGGGGGGTCATCATTGGAACATGGACGACCTCTTTCACATTCTCACCACATCTTTGACATCGTACCACTTTGCCTCTAGTACTCTGGAGAGAACAGTGTTTATGGAACATTGAAGGGGAGGGAGGAGCTCCGTCTCTCCATCTCTCCTGCTCGGGATGGTATTCAGCACATTTTAGCAGGCGATGTGGGTGCGCCTCTTTAAAATGCCAGTCTAATTTTCAGCTCATTTTCCAGCATTGATTAATTATCAGCTCTCCGCACGCAACATAAAGCGTTGTAGTTAAGCAGTATCGATCTTATATGTGCCGTACGGGGCCAATTTGCAACCTCATAACATTACTGCAAATGGACTTGAATGTATCTAGTGCATCTCAGACAAACACACAATATAGATTTGAAGGTCGCAGAAATAAAAGGGTGGTTTTGTGCGAGGACGTTTATTTGCTGAACTGGAATTATTGCAGATGTCAGAAAAATCTTTACCGAAGCTTGGAACTCAACTGCCTTCCATTTCCAAAAGCGAGCAGTTAAGATGTCCCCGGTTTTCATCAATAGGAGGAATTTGTTATAAACTTTCTATACTTTCCTTCTAACACAAGGACATATCTTGCTCAGGGGTGTGATGGCGGTCCACAGTGCAAGAGATATTAGAACTCGCAGTGGCTGAGATTTAATCTCGCTTCCTTAGTGCACCACGGGGGTTTTTGAACCTGCCACCCTCCAGCTACGGATAGACACGTTTCCCATGTACTTGATGTAGTTTATTCTGGAAATATGTCTCACTATTTCTGTTTGGACACTTTTCCACCCGTACAGTTCTGAATGGATCATCAGCAGACAGTGGAGTGAAGCAGGACCGAATGACCCCCCCGAGCCATTGTTTATAGCACAGGGTCTGTTTTCCGGTGGCTCCCCGGTGGTCTTGGCCCATTGGGACCTTTGGAGAAACGTTGAAAACATGACCTTTAGCTACAAAAAATAATTTCTGTCACACGCCGGGACACACTGAGAACTGGAGACAGGATTTCTTAGGCACAAAAATGGGATTTTATTAACGGGGGTAACTAGCAAGGAGCACCTAGTAAAGTTGTCTATTTTTATATACGTACAACGAATACTCATTCACATCATTACCTTGACTGCTAAACTCCCTACTAGGGTCGCGACCCTAGTTCCTGATATAGGATTAAGTGGAAGATGATGAGATGTAATTTCTTATTCATGCGTTTGCAACAAGACCGCTTAGAAACAAGAAAACGGAGACCTGGTTAAATCTCTAGTCATCCATTCACATATTTCTCCATTTCATTCTCCTGCTGTTTTGGCCTTTCTGCTTTCCGCTGTCACTCTTGATAAGGATCTTTAATTAATCAGCGCTGAAGATGTCAGTGACTCTGGCTCTCTTTGCTTTCATCCCTTTTCATCACTGCTACAAATGAACCCCTGTCATCATAAGTCGTCCAGAACCAGTCACCCACACACACACACACACACACACACACACACACACACACACACACACACACACACACACACACACACACACACACACACACTGGGCCAGGTGCCACAGTCTCCCTCCTTGCGTTCTGATTTACACAAGAACAGGACAGAAGCTCTTTGTTTTTCCTTCACTTCTCCTTCTATCTCGATCCCTAATTTCGCTCTCTTCCCTCCGTCCTCGCCGCTCTGCATGTGTGATGGATGAGTAGCGAAGCCGTGCGCCTTGTTCATGGTTCAGCGGCTGCATGGCTGTGTGTTTGTGTGTGTGATTCGATGATTAATGTCTGCTCTGTCGAGCTCAGCGTCACCACCCCGGCAGTCACAAATCCTGAAGGCAGTCAGGCAGCCTGCACAAGCTAAATGAGACCAGATCGGCGTGGCGTTAGCCGCTGGGAGGAGAGCAGAGTATGTGCGGATGTAGGCAGTAGAGTGGGTGGCGGTGCGAGAGCGAGAGCAGTGCGAGTGTTTGCCTGATGGACTGTAAAAGGTTTCCCATCTTGCACTCACTCCTGAAAAGGAAATGAAGGTGTATTTCAGAACACCTCGGTAGGAACTTCATCTTCAGTCAGACACAGGCCGACAGGCACATGGAGGTTTGACTGAAGCACAATGCTCTGCGCTTTAAGCTGAAATATAGAACATGTTAGAATCTAAAAGCCAGAACGTTAAGGTGTCAGGTCCCAACAAGTATGTGTTCTCTATAGAAGTCCACACCGTTGCTTACATGACCACAAATTATGACATACTTACCACTGTGGGACCCTGCGGAGGTTTAAATACTCTTTACAACCACCAAAGTAGCTCAAGATGTCTCACCACCTACACTATGCTCAGCAGGGTTCTCCATCCAAGGAGATTGTCTTGGGCACTGGACAGATTAAACCAAAATCCATCGCTGGGCACAAACTATATACAGGGGAAATTTAGAGCAGCCAATTCATCTTGAATCTATGTTTTTGGACTGTGGGAGAAAGCCGAAGACCCCATAGAAAACCCAAGTGGACACGCCGATAACATAGAAACTCCAGATTTGGAATTCGAACCTGGATCCCCAGCACAAAAAGATGGACTTGCTAACCAATTACATAATTTTTTTTTATGTTTGCAGAAAATGCAACATAACATGGTAGTTACGTACAGTGGTCCGTGTTAAAGAGCTGTTGATGCGCTGACTCTCGTCTTACAGAAGGTCCTGGGTTCACATCACAAGCGGGAGGTCATTTCTGTGTCTGCATGGGTTTCTCCTGGAAATGCTCGTTTCCTCCCACAATTCACTGACTGTAGGTGGTAGGTGAAATGGAGATACAGAATTGCCTTCATGTGTAAACCTATATCTCCCCCCCCCCCCCCCCCCATATGACCGTATCAGTTCAAACTGCTCCTGCTGGGAAAATCGCCCATGAGCCGTGCAGGTTTTAGAGGTTATCATCCCAACTACACATTCTGTAAAGATGGGAATCTTCTCCTTTCGGCGGTTTCCATTACAGCTTGCTACAGCGGGCAGATCCTCATGTCTGAGCACCTAGCGAGGGCAAAAACCATAAACGTGCGCAAGTTTTGCAAATGTTAAACTACAGGTAGCTGTATTAAGGTGAGATACAGCAGCCGTTTGACTTTGTGGTCGGCTTTCTTACTTTAAAAACTAATACAACAGCAGAGAATAAGTTCTGTAACCTGACAAAAACAAAGCTAGCATGGAGCAATATTATGACCTGATAATTTAGGGAATCGGTTGATGTACAGTATACAGCAGGTAAATCTGCATGTTTGGGCACATTGTCAGTGCAAAAACGGTGAACGTGTGGATATTTTGCAAATATTAAACAATTATGCAAAGATGTATAAAAATAGCAAGTTTGCAATTGTTAACATAGATATTATAAGCTTTTTAAATGTAGTGACACATTTGTGAGCTGTTAAGTGTTAAGATGGTGATAATCTCATCTCTTCTCATTATCTTGGGCAGCACTGTGGCTTAGTGATTAGCACGTTCTCGAAACGTTCTCCTCTAAATGGGCATGGGATCCCCCCCCCCCCCGACCCTAGTAAAGGATTAAGTGGAAGATAGTGTATGGATTGATCTCATTATCTTCATTTTAATCCTATGGCTATGGTAGGGTTCCCTATGTCCAGAAAGTTTCGGGTGCTGGTCAGATACACCCAGACAGGGCACCAATCCCTTGCTAGCCCACCCAAACACACTCTGTTAGGTTTTTACACAATTTAAAGAAGCCAATTGAGCTTGGATTCATGTTTCTGTGTGTGTGTGTGTGTGTGTGTGTGTGTGTGTGTGTGTGTGTGTGTAGTTTTGAAAAATGAATAGTGAAAGAGTAAACATGAGCTACAAACCATAGGTTTCATAGTTATTCTTCTGTTACCTTCTGCATACTGAGACGTGCTGCTGTTCACATGACCACATAATTGCTATTCACAGTGGTGATTTAAAAAAAGACCTGGGGAATTTGAGGTAAAAAAAAAAAGTACTTTCTCTTACACACACACACACACACACACACTGAGCTATGAATTTTAATATTAATAGATGAGTTCACATTTGCACTGTCCGCATTTGAACCTGAAAAAAGAGCACGCATGCTCTTGTACTTCTGTAAAATATTTTAATGGACTCGTCTTCACACAGAAGCTAAGTGTCTATTTGTATGCCGGTGTGCAGCAACTTTGCAAATAGGAGAAGACTCTATTATTGTAGCAATTATGTAGGAGGAAAAGAAGTAAGAGAAGGACACATAAGCATTTAGATCCTTTAATTTATATTGCACATTTGTATGCTCAAAACGTGGCTTTAAATGACAGAGGTGGAGAGCAGCTGAGCGAGGGAGTGAAAGTGGGTAGAGAACATGGGCAGCTCGTGGAATAAAATACAACAAAGACACGAGGACACTGCAGTAAAAGAAAGGTCAAGGTCAAACCGCTCCGCACATGGGTCTGCTGTAAATGAACCCAAAACCAGGTTCACACACTGAACAGTAATTTCTCAGCAGAATTTTAAGCACATGCACATCATTAAATGATGATACGCTTCGGAACCACTAAATATTTCATTTTAGACATAAATGTGGTCATTACATGTTCCACCACGATTGTACCGCTGTGCCCAGGATTTTAAACTCCAGTGCACTGACCGATCTAGAAGGAGAACCTCATGCGTTATATCTCAACATGCTGTTAGAATATGTGTTTAGAAACTGCACATTCTTCCCTGAATAGATAGTTGAGCAGATAATATAGTTTAAGCAAAGCGGAGTGTGATGTATTGGGTGATCAGCAATATTTAAAGGGGGGTAAGGGAAAAAAGTAGCTCCCAGAACTAGGGCTCGAGGTTCCTCTCTTTTTTTATTTTCTCCCCTTATATTATGAAGCATTCATAGTGGTTATACAGAGTTCTGATACTGTATGGTGGTAAATGATTTTAAAGTGGGATGCCCCTATTAACTCAAATAAGTATCAGGGCCACTTAGAATTGACTACATCATCTATAATGACTTGTACACTCAGTGACTTCAGCTCTGTGTGCACTGCTGTAGCGTGTACTGTAATATATATTACAAAGTGCAGCATCTCGCAGGCACTAAAACACAATCCAATTTAACTTTTTATTACAGAAATATCATCTTTCATATTATGTGCAGTTAGCTTCTGTGAACATAAACACTAGCATCACAGTGGATACTATGCTAACACAGAAGAGACCCATATTGACTTTGAGTAACCTATTTAGCACATTGTGGGCCTTTAAATAATGACATTTGCATCATTCTCAGCTATATCAACGAGGGAGGATTAACGACAGTCATTAGCTTTTATCCACTCACGTCCTGCAACCACATCGGAGTTTTAGCTGCATGCAAAAGTTGCTATAAGGCTGCACGCTAACGATCATTAGAGAGAAACATGAAAAGACTGTGACAAAATGGGACATGATTAGGACCAGAGACAGGATTTCTGCAGCTCAGGAACGAGCTTTATTATCGTAAATCCATTATCTGCTGTACCACGGCATTCCTGGCTGTTCTGCGATCTCTTCCTCCGCAGCATAAGCCAGAATTTTTTTTTGTAAAGCCGTTCGTTATTCACCTTTATGAAATGAGTAGTTCCGGTGCTAATGTGATTGGCTGAGTTATTCTGACATCATTGACAGTAACACAAGTCACATTCATGTAAATTTACATTAATTAAATTTACATTGCTGTCGGCTCCCCCTATTTCCCCCAGCGTCACGGTGCTCCTAAAAACTATGTAAATAAACATGGACTGCAGTCCATAATTGAAGACCTACATAGTGTGTCTATAGAGTTATAGAGAGGAGCTGAAATAGACAGGGAGTGAGGTACAGGTCCCCAAAAAGAAAACACCCAGTCCAACACATTCTGACCTAAAGGAAAAGCACTAAGTCATGTCCCGTTGTTGATGTCTTAGCTCTGTAGAAGCCAAAGCTCCAAGAGGAAACTCATGCAAACATGGAGAGAACATGCAAACATGTATAACATGCAAAGATACCTTATAGCCCATACCCTTTAAGGCAAACGTACTACCTTCTAAGCCACCGTACTGCTCTGTTTCGGGTTAAACCTCCATTGATCACATGCATCAGTACCAGGAATGCAGCTGTGTCCAACCTAGAAATCCACGTCCATGCATTTTACACCCGATTCGCAAAAAAGCCTCTGACCCTCCAAGAAAGGGAGGGAAACACAATTCCAGATCCAGCTGCGTGCATAAACGCTTCGAGGCAATTTATCAAGTGGTAATTAAAGACAGTTTGTGCATGTGTGTGCCATTTTGCTGGATGCTGCTGATCAGTTAACGCTTTTGAAATGGAAGGAAATGAGGCAATTTGCCATACGCAGAATTATGCTTTCACCTCCGTGAGGCACACCACGTGCACGGACCTTTGTTTTTCCCCATTCTCAAACAAACACGGCGCTTTATTGGACTTTCACTGAACAGCGAACAGCATGTGCAATCACTGTCCTTGTCTCGTTTCGTAGAAATGTCACCATATGTGTCCCTTTCGGCGAAGCCTCCTTAATGTGGGTGCATGTATACGCTTGTATACTGATATGAAAATAAACATATCCATGCTGATGTCTCTATCGATAATTCCTGGCAGCAGTCAGGCAGCGATCGATCCAACACGGGGGACTAGATTTACCTACCAGATAAGCACTTTTCCTTGATGTTGTTACAATTTGCTTTTGTATTACACTCTATATTTACATTCCCTCCAACGTATGATCTATAGTGTGTCTTGATCGAGGCTCTAGATCCAACAGCGTGGAGAATACACCCACAGTTCTACACTCTGTTTCCACAGATCAGATAGATGGACTTTGTAGTGCTACAATTACAGATTGTAGCCATCTCTATATTATTTGTATGTTAGTCCACTTTAGTATGTTTTCCAATGATTGAGACCCCCGCAGAGGAGGCATTAAACAGGGGGATGATTGTCAGTACTGCAATGATACTGACATGAACACCCATCAGATCTACTGTCCTGACTCTTCTCCTCCATCACCCCAACCACCTACACCACATCTGTAAACCTCATCTTTGGTCTTCCCCTTCTCCTCCCGCCTGGTGGCTTCGTCCTCAGCATCCTTCTGCCAATATAAAGCTCATCCCTCCCCTGTGTATGGCATAACCACCTCACTCTCACCCCTCTGTGATTTCCTACATCCAAGGTCCAAGATCGAGGATGCAGTAAATAAACAACTAGAACAATTTTTTTTTTTTTTATTTTACTATTAATAGCTTCTGAGTTACCTTCCTTGCCAAAAGTGTATGAAGAGTGTTGTTTCCGTCTATTTACAGTGTATGTGGGTGTATATTTTTTGAGCCATTGAGTCAGTGGACGCATTTATCCGTGTATTTCTGTACCTGCGTTGTTGGTTGTTATTGTGGATTTGGAGAAAGGTCATGGTGCTGCATTAGTGCTCTGGCGACTGTGTGTGTGAATGATTACTGAGGCTCAGGCAAGCTCACATGGTGGCATTGATTCCGAGATGACACAAGTAACTGTAAACGCGCCCGGCCGATGACACAAAGCGTTATTGTGTGTTGAGTGCGGTGTAAAGACAGAAGAGTGGGAGGGGACGCTGTATGGAGTGATGTATGGAGAATGGGAGGGATGGAGAAGGCAGTAAGGAATTGGACTCCCGTTGAACAAAGACAAATCACAGGCAGGGCGTGAAGTAACAAGACGCCTGACGTCAGCATGGCCACGGCTTGCCTCTTCCAGCTGTTGCCAGGCACCTGTCTCCATGGAAATGTAATGCTCGGTAGGGAGGGGTGATGCGCAGGGTGAGGGGAGGTCGGCCGCTGGGGGCGAGGACGCGGGACATGACTGTTGGAGCGTTGGCAGTTCAAGGTCGGCTGATGTATTAAGCCGTAATGGTAACATCTCTATTGATTGGCGAGCTAAGTAGAGGACGCTAATTGGAGCAGTTATTATGGTAATTGAAAGCGCTCAATCTTTCAAGCTAAGCTCAGGAGACGGCGACTGATTGAGAGATACAGATATAGATGGGACGCGATATGGACAGAGACAGACAAGTCTTGCTGACACTAATGGTAATTCCTCGGCGGAGATTGGCATGTACCCGTCTCTGTCCAAGTCCCTAATGATGCAGCTCCATGCCATCGAATACAATGACACAACTGTCTCGCATAGACACATCCTCACACACACACTGCACTTTCCCCCAAACCTTTTAAACTTCTTAAAGTTCTGGTTCTAGCCAACTGTGCTTTTTCCATTACACAGGGTTCCATTACGGGTTCCAAATTGGCTCCTACCAAGCCTAATGGTATTAAAGTTCATGAGCACAGCTCAAGTTCACATCTAACTAGACACACATACTACATCACTCCCTACAAAAAAATCAGGGTTAAAACTATAGATCTAGCAGATTAGACGTTTTACATGTCCATGTTGATGCCCCTCATAATTTTTTGACTAAGAAGGGTTATAGTTTGGGGAATAGTTTATGCAGAACTTGTTCAGAACCCCAATAATGCAGAGACCATAAAAGATCAAAGGTGAATGATGTGTAGAGCTACCTTTATAAGATTACATTATGATTTGTGACCCTCTCTAGTAATTTTGTAACTTTCTGCTCCATCCGTTTAGGAAAAGCAGCTTCCGTGTGTCGAAAGCAAGCACATTAGGCCAGTGTCCAATCAGGGTCCAACTTCTATACACTCTGGCTTCTTTATTAGGGATGCATCCATTTTATGGCTTACACCTGCGCAGGGTGTTGTGATGCTCATGGCTATCTTAGACCTCGCCAGCAGTCTATTTTCACGCCTTCTGCCTGCATCATGTTAATACCAACGGTGCTCGTGGACATATCCACCTCGATGGGCGAGGTGGTCTAGTAATGAGCTGAGTTCAGGTATATTTCTAGTGTGTTGCTATCATAGGTGCACCGCTGATTGAAAACAACCCAGACAGGCGACAACGTTCATGGCTGTCCCTGTGGTGAATCGTCAATAAAGGCGCATGTCCAACGCTACTGGACTCTGAATAGAACTGAATGCTATTAAATCTGACAACCAATCTTATGAAAATATGTGGAGGAATTTGTGCTAGCCTGCACAAAGCCCTGATGGAATGAACAAGGTCTGACCTCACAAATGAAAAGGCAAATATTCCCCCAGATCCTGTAGACAGAAGAGCAGAAGCTGTAGAAGTTATAAAAGAGGAGACCTTTGAGCATCTGTAGGTGTAATGCTTAGGTGTCCAAATAGTTTTGTCCATATAATATGCACTGATTTTATTGTCATTTGGTTTCAGTATTTATACTTTAGGTATTTAGGTCGGTCCTGCAGGAGGAACTTTGCTTAGCACAAACGAAACCTAGAACTCGATTGAAACAAAACAGCTTCTGTTGTGCCTTTACTTCACTTTGTCTCTGTCACCCTGCGCCGCCTCTTCTCGCTCTTCTCCTTGTACCCTTTGAGTCGTTGCTGAGTGCTGCGCTGAGATACACTGCAACAAAAGAACCAGCCGCGTAGTACTTTCCTCACATACACACAAGCTCCTAAAAGCTTATTAACAACGCACTTTGTGTCGCTCTCTGATAATGCCCCAGTGGGTGCTGGACCTAGCCTAGCGCTTCTTCCGAGCGCCTTTAAACCCTCGTCGCCTCCACCCAATTCCTCGTCCCTGCCGATGACAAGCGATTTATGAGCATCGCTCTGCATGCCTTTTATTAAACCCTATTAAAACGGCCCGGGCCCGAACCTGCTGGGGTCATTTAGCCGCTCTACACTTCGTTAGCTCGACCTTTATTAAGCCGCACTCCTCGCAGCGGCTCATGCGATTAATCTCTCTATTTTCATCCACCGTCACGAAAAAGTCATGAAATGACAAAGGAAATGAATGGCCACCAGCGCTGTCTGCTTTTCTAGGCCTCCTTGCTGATGAGGTGCAGCTTGCCTACATTTTATACACTCACTGGCCACTTTATTAGGTTCTCCTTCTTTTGTGTGCACTTGTTTAGTTCCACTTGGCCACTTCGTTATTTGGGCGGTGGAGAATCCTCAGCATTGCTGTAATGGTGGTGTTGGTGGTGTGTTAAACACAGTGTTTGCTCATTGGGAATTTGATCACACAAATCTGTCTAATGGCAGTAGCTTATCTGTCGCTGTTAGTCATCCTCTAATACTTTATCAGAGCTCGAGGGACGCTGCCTGTTACCAAAGTCTTCTGCATACTATTGCCACAATGGGAAGGTGCTTAAATTGCTAGCCATGTGGTGGTGGGACTGAATGAAACCTGAATGTAGTGATTAAGAGGTGTGGCCCAATACTTTTGTCCCTATAACATACCTTCAGGTCTGTTTTAATAGCACCTATTGTTACAGTTCCACTCTTTCAGGAGCATCACAGATTTGAAAAAAAATCGATTGTTTTCACTTAGATGTTCTCAGCCCGGGTGCAGTGACATTTCTAGGTAGAACAAACGCACGAGAAAGCCTCGTCTATAGAAACTACAACACTGCAACCCAGGACAACATGAGGATGTTTCAGTTACTAAAAAGGAAAATCACTGATTCTGTGATTAAGACAAAGGACAATGTTGTTTTTCTGAAACGTCTGTGGACAGAAGGCTGTTCTGTAGTAAATCTTTATGACGGCAGTGAATTGAATGCCACTCCATGGCCACAGAGTTCTGTTTTCATTCCCAATAAATACATTTTGGATGAATGAGAAGCCAGGTCCTCGTATCCAACATCAATGTATGACGCCACCCATCCACCACTCCCAGAATGTCCCCCAGACATTCTCCAAAATCTTGTAGAAAGCTTTTCTAGAAGCTGTTGTAGCAGCAAAGAGAGAACCTACTTAGAATTGGTTGCATAAATACTTTTATATAATGAGATATGATGTGTCTATACTCTTCTTATCTTATCTCATTATCTTCTGCTTAATCCTTTACTAGGGTTATGGGTGGAGAGGTTGGGGTTATTTATATAGGGACAATTTAGGTCAGCCAATCCATGTTTTTGAACTGCTGACTGTGAAGAACCCAAAGACAACCTATGTGCTTTCTAATGTTAAAATTCTGACGAGCTACAGAGATTTGGATGCAGCATCTGTAGAAGTGTGATATATGTGATATATGGGGCATAAGTGAATAAGAGGCCATAGGGGTGGGGGGGTTAGTGTGTGAGGTAATGTTAACACCTGTAGCTAGTATAATCATAGAGCAGCGACAATTACCATCACTACATTTATTCCTAGTGCTGTTGCTCTCTGAGTCCTTACTGCCATTTAGTTCTCTCCTCCGCCTTCTGTTGATCAACATTACCTTCCTCAGAGCGCATTTGTTTTCATGCAGATGTTTTTTTTAATTTATTTAATTTGTTCCCCTTCTCTGAGCTGTTAAAGAAAAAAACGCAGACTCCAGAGACACCAACAGTTCACACGGGTTACACAGCGCAGGTGTGAGGATTTAGCAGAAACCCGGACCCCCTTTAAGCTCGAGCGGTTCCATGTGTGCATGCTGTAACAGTTTCTGTTGCATCGGCTGTCCTCGAGTCAGAGAACTGCACCAGAGATTAGCATTTATTAATCCGCACCCCTCCCTCCCGGCCTCATATTTATTCATTCTCGGCAGATTTGCCTTCTTTTTTCTAAAGCCACAGTAATTAGTTGGTATCCATGGGGAAAATGTAATTGCATCCTGGGGGACGGAGGAATGGCAAGTGATGACGAAGCGAAAGGCAGCAGGAGGGAGAGGGAGCAGCAGACGGCAAAGACCAACGATACAGGACAACCTCCTGGATGAAAAGACAATGACGGAGGATCGAGGGAGCTTGTCAGCAAAGCGTGGGATGAAGAACAAGTATTCACAAGGGTTGTATCATGAATAAATCAGAACCATTTACTAAATGTAAGGCCTAGAAAGGTGGGTGTGATTAAGGGGATGAGCATCAGCTTTCAAATGTGCAAAAGTTTTAATACTCGCTTAATGACCCAGAAAAAGGACCTGCACGAGAAGTCCAGCTGGAATGGAGGTGTTTGAACTGGGGCGTTCCCTTTAAGAGCCAGGTGGCGCTCTGACTCTGGTGGATTGCTTTTTTTTTTTTTGCAGATAATGTGCTGCTCCATGAGGTTCTCCGTGTTGGTGTGAATGGAGAACCCACAGTATAGTGTAGACTATGTATCTGCATTCTCTGTTCAGATGCAGTCAGATTTAATAGTTCAGTTCTATTCAGAGTTCAGTGGGGTTGGACACACGACTCTGTTGATTCAGCACCGAGATGGTGACCAGCGTGTGACTGTTGACGTCTGTCTGGTTTGTTTTCAGTCAGCGGTGCACCTGTGATACCATCACGCCAAAGATGTACCTGAACACACTTCATTACGAGATGGCCACACCCATCAGGGAGATAGATTCACACACAGTGTTGCTATTTAACCTTTTTAGGAATAATTGCGTTTTGTGAGTCCACTAATTACTGTTTTGTCTTTTCGCATTGCTAAATTTGACATCTTTAAAAGCTTTCTGAAATTTCCCCAGACACGGTTATTATTTTACAAAACATTAAACAGTTATTTGTTGATAATGAAAACTTAATGAGGCTGAAATTCTTACTGCCCATTGAATCAGAGATGAGGATGCGCTCTCAATACAGACCATCGTCTAATCGCCGTGTTTTTAATCATACACTGATGCTGTTGATACTGCATGTTATGAGCAGGTCAAACAGTGACCGCTACTGGTTGTTTGATGGTATATCTTAGTATCATCATTTAAAACCTACTTCTTCAGAAGTGGTGAAGGCTGCACGTGTGATAGACGTTTATTAACAGGTCAAACAAAACGCAATAGTCGGCAATTATAGTATTACAAATATGTAACGGAAATAGCCCATGTGTGAGGTGGTTTGTGTGATGTCATCATTTTCAAGTTGTTCTATTTATACCTGTCCACATCGCATTTTCATACGTAACATATTTCGGACCCGTATGAAGCCGATGTGTCGGGTGCTAACAGCGAGCAGCTGCGGTTTTAGTGGAGCAGAAAGAATAAGCTGTGTTTGCTTTGAGGTCCAGGTTGCTAAAGTCCTGAAGGGCCACTTCCTCTCATTACTTATACTTTCTCTGCTCTCCCAAACATAATTCAGCTCATGAATAAACAGTAACAACCTTGGCAAGCTGCTGTGTCCTTGCTAATTAGCTGATGAGTTGAATCCCCGTGTCTGTGAATTAAACCAGTGGCCCCAAGGACTTGGATTTTGTGTTTTGACAGTCCTGAACCTATAAAACCAATGAACAAGAGAAAACCAATTACATGGAAAATTACACAATTTAAATCAGATGTATTTAGGAAAAAAACTAACATTACGTTAAACCTCAAACTTAGCAGATCAGCCACGTCATGTCTGCCGCCCAAATGTATTCATCAGTATTTTTTTATTTGTGCCCGGGAGCCAATGTGAGGCTTATTATTACCAGTAATTGTCATGCAAGCGGCATGCCGTAATCATCACACTGCTAAAATCCCGCTAAGTAGCTAATTGCGGTTTCTGATGCTGCATTCCGACTGCTTTGTTGGACAGAACCATGTTCTGCACATCTGTAAAGGTAACCATACCTGATATGAGTCGCTTTCTATAGGTTTCTCCAGACATTTAAACTTCCCAGCCACCGCTACACAATTCCAGACTGTAGTCCATCTGTTTGTGTTCTACAGTACATACTGTGTACTCTGTTCTTTAATGGTGAGAACCCCAATAGTACCACCACAGAGCAGGGATTATTGGGTCAGTGCTTTATTCCTATCCCAGCTACAGAACTACAGAACTGACAAACAATCCACCACCCAAATGATAACTGTTCTGTGATGGTCCTGACCAATGGAGAACAGAGAACCAACAGAGGACTAACAGAAACAAAGAACACAGATGGACTACAGTCTGTAATTGTAAAACTACAAAGTTTGGACTGTTACTGTAGATGGACTTTTTAGTTCCACAATTACAGACTACACTCCATCTGTTTCTCTACATATGCAGTTAGTCCTCTATACACTGTTCTTTTAAGGTTAGGTCAAGACAAAGCAGGTATTATTCAGGTGGTGGATGATTCTCAGACATGTCAAGTAGAATTTGAATCAAGAAGCTGCACTGGAGATGTTAAACAATACAGAACATCAGGCAGGAAGCTGCATAGTGGAGGAGAACTTGGCCACATGGTTCCTGCTTGTTCAGCTGTACTGACCGTTTAGATCCTGGGCATAGAGCCCGGTGTAGACAGGTGGACGTGAAATTTGGAGGAGGGTGAACGCCTGATGGAAGCGGCAGTAAAGGAATAATCCAGACAGTAAGACAAAGTATAGTCTCTGTTAGTTTGGCTGGTTTTTCCACGGAGTTCAGAAAAGAGGGCCGTGCTGACAGTGACAGATTGTGATATTCTGTCACGTAAGCTTTGTCCTCAGCTCTTTGTTCAACTCATATTGAACCTTTTTTTCCTCCCCAGCAACAATTCAGACATCACTAACACACACACACATACATACATACATATATACACAAACCCACATTCTGGCACTTAAACAGAGACAGAGCAAAAAGGGAGAGAGAGAACGTGTGCGAGAGAGAGAGAGAGAGAGGATAGCGCTGAGCAAGGAAGCTGTGAAACTGATGAAAAAAGGACCGTGAAGACGAACGTCTGATGGACGTGGAGTGCATCAGAAAGCATTACGGAGCATTATAGACGGCCGAGGCGTTGAATGGAATTGAAGAGAGTGCGAGGAGGTGAGAGGTGATGAGAAATATTTCTCCCGAGGCGAGTTTCTGAAGTTCAGTCAATCACTAAATTAGTCACAAGTGTTTCTACCTCACTTCCATTTTTCCACCTGCTTTCTGGCCGTCCTCCATTTAATCGCACTTGCGGTCTTTTATCAGTTCTTACTCCTGACCTGTTCGTCCATATCCGCTGCCCTTTTGAAACTTTTTGGCTCCGGTGTCTCCTCTTTAATGCTCCTCTTATTCCCTCTCAGTTAGATCTTGTGCGCTGGTCGGTGTATCAGACATGATGGAATGAGACAAAACACCACAAACAGACAAAGAACAGAGGGATGTTTATACATGACAAATTAAATTCACATAATCAAGACAATTCCTCAGATGAAATGCCTTTACTAGTAGCTGCGAAAGGCAATCAGTGTTTGGAGATGTTAAACAATACAGATATATATACATACTTTGGTATAGGTGCTCTCCAAGGTACCACCGCTGTCTGTGTTACTGCAGTTCTGAAAGTCAGTGTCCACCCTAACAGTACCTGCTTTGTGGTGGTCGTATGGAAATCTTAAACACTGATTGACAGCGTACCTAACAACATATGTAGAGAAACAGATGGGCTACAGTGTGTAATTGTCGGACTACAAAGGCCATCTATATGATGAGAAGTGTCTTCTCTTTCTATCACAAAGTCAGATCCTATTGGCAAAAAACACAACATGATGGAATGAGACAAACCACCACAAATTGACAAATAAATCGAGGGTTAATTATTAAGACATATGTTCTTACATAAAGCCATACGTGTATATGGTATGTGTGCTCTCCAAGGTACCACCACTGTCTGTGTTACTGCAGTGCTGAGAATCATCCACCTCCCAACAGAGAACAAACTAGAGAACAGCATAAAAGGGACTACCACAGTATATATATATATATATATATATATATATATATATATATATATATATATATATATATATATATATATAGACTGTTCCCATTGGGGTCGCCACAGTAGATCATTATTCTTCATCTCACTCTGTCCTGAGTAATTTCATTTCATTTTCTCTAATCAGCCAATTTGTGATTATTAAACAGTAACAAATGTTGTTTTTTTGACCGTACAGAATTAAACTGACACCGTTGTTCCATGATAGTGATGTAATTACATTTGACTTGTCGAGCTCTTTCATTACTTCTAATCACCCCAAGTTATGTTTCTCCTTCAAAGCATAAAGTAGATTCATTAGATTTTGGTTCTTGATTGAATCAAAACATGCACTGAATCTCGTTGCTCACGCTGTTCTGCGCTGGACGTGTTTTATTGATACAGCTAAAAAAAATGTGTTCACTCAGAAGCTCAAGTACAATTTCAGACTGTAGTCCATCTGTTTGTGTTCTACAGTACATACTGTGTTCTCTGTTCTAATAGTTAGAACCCCAACAGTACCACCACAGAGCAGGGATTATTGGGATGGTCCATTATTCCTATCCCAGCAGTGTCACTGAGGTGGAGAAACGAAACTACAGCAGCACTGCTGCTCTAACACCCCCTCACCACATCAGTGTCACTGCAGAACTGACATTCAACAATCCACCACCCAAATGATACCTGTTCTGTGATGGTCCTGACCAACAGAGAACAGAGAAGCAACAGGGGACTACGAACACCATCATTTTTTAGGAAACCATCCTCCATGCCTGGATTGGTCATTATACCGATTTCACTGCTGCATTATTCCTCCAGGATGTCAATATTTTTAGTTTTCAGACAGACAGCCTGCTCAGTGTAGGACCTGACATTTAATTATTTCCCATTTTCGTGAAAATGTGACCATCCTTCTTTCCTTGTCTCGCTTTCTCTCCGTTTCTGGCTCCGCGGCACACAAGTCTCTCCTCCCTCGCAACCCCCATGTCGCCTGTCTGCCCGTTCCATAAAGCTCTCTCTGTCTCTGTCTCGCTGCTTCTCCCTTTGCCTTTCGCCCTCTTGCGCTTTTCAAATGTCAAACAGGAGCCATGGGGCGAGAGATTGGTGTTTCTGTACTTACACACACAATGACCCCTAAACATGCATACACACAAACACACACACACACACACACACACACAGGCTTACTCACACATTCACAGTGGTGAAATAACTAAGGCCACTGCCTGCTTTGCATGCCCTTGCTGCACTCTGCAGAGTAAGTAAGGCTTCATGCTTAGTTAGCCTGCACATAAGGAAACCCTGCAACGGCTCAGTCCTGAAGATCCTACAATTACAGGCCAGCTGTTCGTACTGACTGATGCCCTTATGTTTGAAGTAGTGCATCATTGTAGGAAATGAAATGATGTTGCTGACTGGCTCATCTGTTAATTCTCAGATAACGGTGAAAGTACGTGAGACAGTCTCGCAGGGTGTGTTTGGAAAAAGGGATCGTAATTGAAATCGTTGTTTTAAAAAAGCCTCTGTGTTTCATTAGCCCGTTAAATGCGCCCGAAACAGAATCGAAATGGCAAAGCTCAGAGTGTGTGTCTAATTTCACAGCTGCTTGATGCCTCTCGAGCAGTGTGAGGGCAGGCTTGCGTGAGGGAGCGCGGATGGGTACGTGAAACGGGAATGCAAATCGCGCCGACTTTTTTTTTTGTCATCTTCGTATTCTGCCAGCGGTTGAGCCATTTTTTACCAGCTGTGCTTGAAATGAGATGGACCTGCTTTGATATCCGAGCAAACGGCCCGGGAGAGAGAGACGGATAGGGGTAATGAAGTGTGAACACGGCTGTGGCGAACGGGAGAGGCTGCAGGGGGATGAAAAGCAAAGTCAGAAAGAGGTGATGGCTGAAGTGGTAAATGGACAGGGCTGGCCAACCCCGCGACAGAGGGCACTCCACCAAGTTCCCTCCCTCCACACTTCCTTATTGCCAAAGTCAAATGTTGCCGGTCGCTGTGACAACATGCAAATGGGATGCAAACGAGTGGAACCTTAGGAGGAGGGCTGGTTGTCAGGGCAGCGTTGTCATGGCGACTCCCAGTGATGTGCAACGGGAGAACAAGGGCTGGGGAAGGGAGTGGGGTGCTGGACAGAGGGATGATGGGAGGAGTCTGGAGAGTGGTGCAAACATCATGAAGTTTAGACGGGGATGAAGAAGTCATAAGTATTAACAGACAGATTAAGGCTGGAGGTGAAAACCGATATAGTGACGAATGGGGGGCAGCAGGGTGAGAAATTTAGAGCGGAAGATGCTGCTGCTAAAATTGCAGACTTGATGGGGTCGGTATTAAAAAGTGGAAATTAGGAAAAGTAAGTCTTAAAAAGTTGTGCATTCAGGTGAAGTCATTGCCATCATGATGTCCAGGTTTTCTTTTACTTTCCTGACTGTTTCTTCATCTGAGAACACAGAGCGACACCGGAGCAATATTAAATAGTCGTGAAGACTGAGGAGACACTAACTCAAGTTAAAGCCAAGATCACTGAGCAACACCAAGACCAGACTAAAGCAGTTGTAGAAAGAGCCAGGATTAAATAAAAGCAAACAGAGACGAGCGCGGGACTTTTACCTCCCACACTACATAACGAGCACCAAGATGCCTATTACAGCTTCCACCCTGCGCATGGCGCATCACAATCCTCATGACTATCTTCCACCCTGTGCTTCAAGATGCTCTGCTTCGCCTCGCTTTAACCTGTTAACTTGGGCACTCTGCCTTTCTTCCACTTTGCAAAGACATGCTGATGGGTACATGGAGGCACTAATTTCCCCTTTAATTGTATCATTTGTAAACTATGGTTGAGGGATGACCTGATGACCGACATCCTTAAAACCTTGAAGCCTTGTGGATTGGAATGATTGTAAACTGGAATGTACAAAATCCTATGGTTGGATGCAACTGAGCGGATAGCACTGTGGACCAGAGCCACATGCTTACTAATACACTTATCATTTATTACTTTGCTGAATTATTAATAGATCTAAAACGATGTTAAGCCGTTCAGTTTGAGCCGCTCAGCACTGACGCCTTCCGTTCCTTTGTATCTGCTTATCATCGAGCTCTTGGTGCTTTGACATAGTTATCTACTGCTCAGCTCGTGCTGACAGGTTGACATCATGCAAGTCTGCTATTATGAAGAAAATTCATGCCTGTTAGCGGCTAAAGGCTTTTTCTTTTCTTTGAAAAAAATAGATTCAGAGACCAAGACAGCTCCAGATAATAAAATGACATGTTTTCACAATGGCAATTTATACTCACTGGCCACTTTATTAGTTACGCCACCACATTTCTAAACTCATAGGGTCCCATCTCACACCCGGCGCATGGTGCGGCGCGATGCTCATTGCTGTCTTACACTCCGACCATAGACAAATATGTAGCGAGTGTGAAATTTCTTCCAGCGGGACTCTTCCATAAGATAAAAGTAATGCGTAGCGCCAGCAGAGACTTGCTGTTCTCTCACACTGATCCATCCGGCTTGCGTGAGGTATTCATATAAGCTCATTAGCAGGCACGCTAGCGGCCTAGCCATCTTCGGGCAAGCCAGTGGACTCTCCTGAGGAACGTGGCGCAAAGCAAAAAGACCTTCCACACTGCTGCTCCCCCATCACTGCCTTCTCACCCTGCAGCACACACAGCTCCGCCCGCAGTCCAAACTTAGCCATCAGATGTCATGACACTTTTTCCAGGCGCAAAAGAACATCTACCGCAGCGAGGAGAAAATTGCCAGGGTGGTGTTAGAACTTATCACGCTCGCCCTCACTCACACACCAACACACTCTCCTGCCTGATAGTGTGTCGAAGACCAACCGAGAGGCTGACAGGTCAAACGGGCCACACATCATCTGCCGCTATCCACTCGGATCGCTTTTCCCATTCGCCCCCTCAGCCTGCGGTCCTGTTTTGCTCTGTCTGTTCTCGTCTCCTCCACACGTTACCAGTCACTTGTTGGTGGGTTCTGCTTTAGTCTCACCGACGCCTGTCTTCGGATTAGAGAACCATCGAACGGCTCCTCTCTCTTCGTGGTCGAGTGGGATTTGATCCATTTGTTGGGTTCAGCCTATTAGTCAGGTTAACTGCAGTTTGCACTTCTCTCCCCGAGGGCTTCGCAGCTACCCTGCTCATTAACCGCCTTATTTCACCAGACCGTTTCATATCCAATCCCAAGAGGTGAAGCTGCTTAAAGTTTTGTCGTATCATTTTCAACCAGGAGACTTAAGAAGCTGAATTCACCCAGCTATTTTAACCCAGGTGCTCATACCCAGCTACTAGTACTGCAGAATACAACCCAGGCAACTCAGGTTTTAGTGACATTAGTCAAATATGCCAACTACCATTCAGCTCATAAACCCTATGGACATATAAAGCCAACGGCGTGAGATACCCGTTATTTATGTTCTCCTCCTGATAACCTTTTATGAACTGTAAACCTATACTCTTAAACACCACTGTTTTTATAGTGCCCTCTACTGCCTCACTGTTGTAGTTACCTGCATGTATGTTTCCCCTATTGAGAATAAGTTACCTCAATGTATTTTCCTCAATAATTTGAAGAACGAAAGGAAAATCCTGAATCAGAATTAGTGTGCAAGTTCATTTTAAACATTTGGACACGCCCCCTTCTTGCTCCATCATCTATTTCCTCCACTTATCATACAGATGGACTTTGTAGTTTTACAATTAATACAGACAGTAGTCCATCTATGTTCTTTGTTTTTGTTAGTCCCCTGTTGGTTCTCTGTTCTCTATCTGTCAGGACATCACAGAACAGGTATCATTTGTTCAATAGATGTGTTGATGGACTGCTGCTGTCAATATAATAATGAATGCATTCTGATTCATGGTCACTACTAAGCCTCAGCTATAAAGGCACGGATCACTGGAATGGATACAATGCCTTCAGTGTGTTTAGTGTCTCGGAGTATGACATTCACACGATGCCCTCTTAAACATGTATGGAATTTGTGCATTCAAAAGCCTCCCAGCTGTCGATGCAAAACAGAAGGCTGAAAGTGGGCAGGCAGTGATGTCTAGAATGTGTACCAGGCGCTTGGAGGGTTACGTGTTGTGTGTGGCTGGTAACAAAGGACAGTCGAGATGATGTCATATGCTAATAGGTCATTCGTGTAGTTAACATGTCGCCATTAACATACCCAAGTTTACTGAGACATTAGCATGGAGAGTAAACACAGTGACCTCTGCTCTGATGTTCTAGCTCTGGATATCTGCATTTCAGAACACTGACTTGTGAATAAGGGGCGGAGCCAGGGAAACTCCTTTCAGGTAGATGCCAACACACACCTGTTTCTCGAGACCGTGTGGTGTTGCTAGGTGTGCTAGTTCTTCCTCCTGAGTCACGGTCAGAAAACATAAGGTGCCAAAAAAAGAATCAACTTGGCAGATATACCACAGGTGGAACGTATCTGGGCTTAATCACGTCGGTAACTCGGGACTGCATGCTGCGGGGACGGTTGGGGAAACAAAACCCTCTCTCCACGAATGTCACATTGCAGAAAAAGAATGAATCATTTCTAGATTATGATTTTCAATGGTTTTGGAACCTATCCCAGCATTTATCTGGCAAAGCTCAGGGAAACAGCCTATAACAGAGCAGACACACAGACAGACAAACGTGTTCACACCCACATTTAGACAAGGGGCAATTCAGTATCTCCAATTCTCCCAACTTGCACTTCTTTGTACTGAAAGGAACCCCGTCTGCACACATGGAGAACATAAACATTTCATGCATTTTATACCTATAGCACTGAGTCACTTACAGAGTGTACAATCTTGCAATCCAAGCAGCTTCTCATAAAACAGCTCCTTTATTCCAGCAGCAGTGTCACATAAGCACATCAGTTGGTCTATAGTCTCAGACATGTGCCTCTAAAGCATATTGTTAGTATTTTGCAGGTACACTGTCATACCTTTTTCCAGTATTATTACATCTGTCATCTTATGTAGACACTCTTACTCTTTGCTCAGTCTCTCGCAGCCCTTAAATTGCTGATTTGTATATCGCTTCGGAGAACAGTGAAAAAGCTTTCTGCTGCGCCGTTCTGGCGGTAATGAAAGTAGAATCAAATTAAATTGGAAGTGACTTGCATAAAAGGAAATACCTGCATGACTACCCGTGAATGTTTCAATATAGGAATATAATTAATTCAATGTATGCAAATGGCTCCAAAACATTAAGCCAGCACTAAGAGCAAACTGAATATTCAATCGGCTGCGCTGCGAAGACGTAAGTGTGGCGTCTATGCGTGAGGGTTCTGTTCGTCTGTGCATCGTGGAATGTACACAAACCTGGGTTTGCTTCACGCTGCCGCTGATGAAATCAGCTATAGATCACCAGGTAATTATTCAGATGATCGATCCCAAAAATGTAGATTCTAATTTTATTTGAAGGGTCAAACTTTGACCTTGTCTTTCCAGCTGTTCGTCATTAATCCTGGTATTAAGCGGATATTGATTTGCGCAGTTCATTTTTTTCGGGCTTGCGCCTCTTTAATTAACACTATAGACTCCGCTGTGTCGCGAGGCTCTGGGAGGGGAGTCTTGGGAGTTTCTCGTCGATACCCTTAACTACTCCGTCCTTTGCTTCCAAGAACAGGGAGTGTGTATCCGATGAATGCTGAGTTTAAGTTTAGTCCGGATCTTTGTTCCATGTAAACTAATCAATTCTTTCTCTTCTTTCTTTCCTGCCCTCCTGTTACGGACACGTCTGCTGGATTTCTGCAGGTAAGAGAACTCCTTTTTCATTAAAACTCTTTTTTGCTCTATTTTTTGGATGATTTAGATAAAAGTGCACTAATACATACACCTCCAATGGCCAGATTAAGGAATCACTATAAATGTGGAATTAAAATGACATTAAGTGTTTCCAGTTTTAATAGAGGGCATTACAGTGGTGTAGTGGTTAGCACTTTCACCTCTCTGCGCTGGGGAACCAGGTTTGAACGCAGATCTTGGTGAAGTTTCCATGTTCTCCCCGTGTCCACGTGAGTTTTCTCTTGGTTTTCTGGTTTCCAAAGTGAATTGGCCACTTTAAATTGCCCCATATAGTGTCTCTCAGTTTATGTGTGTTTTCACCCTGTCCTGGGTTTATCTACTCAGTTCCCAACCTGAGCAGCAGATTAAGCATAAGATAATGAGATAAGATTATGTGTATGATCCCTGTATGTTATTCTGAATACGTATCTGCTTAGTGGGTGGTTTAAATCTATAACAAGAATCATACAACACAATGTCCCCACATGTCAGGCTTTTGATCGTAAGTGATGATTAAAGCCTCTGATTTCATTATCAACACATTAGTCTTAATTGCTGTTGATTGTAAAATAATAGTGAGCTCTGAATGTGAGTTCATGTCATCCACCTCTGCTTCAGGCTCTCTAAATGGAAAGCATGCAAATGACATGGACCACCAACCTCCAGCCAATTGAGGCATGAAGGAGCCTTGTCTTGGCAGTCAATCATGTTGCCTGTCACTTTAGAAGGCTCCTGCTCCAGCATTCCAGATTTACAGCAAGCTGGCATGTGGGGGGGGGGGGGGGTTGGATTGGACATTTGATTTCTTATTATTCACAAAAGACAATATTAAAGATTCTTAAATATTTTTAAAAATGCAACATAAAACTAAATAAAGTTAAACACATAATCATTTCATTAATACCTGATGGTAAAATACACTGTACGGATGATAGTATTTGGACAACTACACTTTACAGGACAACTGCACTTTAGGAGCTTTTGCTTCATGCCCTCCTGTGCATCTGTACTGGCTTTCATACTTATATTTACATAAGGTCTTTTTGTAGACGCTTTAATCCAAAGAGACTTAGAAATATCCCACCTTGATGATAGGGGTCAGAACACAGGATAAGTGTGATACAGCACTCCTTGAGCAATGAGGGTTAAGGGCTTTGCTCATGGACCCACTTCAGTGGACCTGCGATATGAACCCCAACCTTTAGATTGATAGCTGAACCCCCTAAACACTGAGCTACCACACCCTAATCTAACCTTAATTCCACTCTTCTGGTTAGAGTTTCAGTTTTTTTGCATTTGTCAGTAACGACCTTAATGGCTCATAAGCTTCATTCCAGTACATGTGGGTGGCACAGATGAAAGGTCCTGGGTTTGGCGAACAAAGGTTCTTTGCAAAGTCTCAGCGTCTGAGTGGGTTTAATCCAGGTACTCTGGTTTTCTCCCACGTTCCAAAGACCTGCTGATGGGTAAGCTGGAGGTACTAAACTGCCCCATTCTAGGTCATCCCAAAGGCATTGGAAGGGGGAAGTGGTTGGGCAGCCAGACTTGTGCCTTGGTGCACAGGCTCAGGATTCTTCCACAATCTGTTCTAAAGCAGTTGGTTTCACTAACACGTTCAGATACCTTAATGGTCTGGGGAGTTCATCTGCACATGGTCATCAGGTTGCCCTGTGGTCCCTGAGCAAGGCTTCTAACCTTCCCTACTCCAGAGAATCGGGAGCATGGCTGACCTTGTGCTCTGCAATAAAATAGACGGATATCATCTCATCTGTTGCCAAGACACAAACATGCCTCTCCAGTATTTTCTCCTAAAATGGATTTTATATTCATAAACAGCCATAAAGGACTTAATAGATTATATATTTCAATAAAACAAAGTAACACTTTGCAGCGGTGCTGAAATGGGGGTGTTGTGTGCATGTGTGTGTACATGCATTGATGAATGCATGTTGGTATGCTGGACACACCGCGGCTCTTCAAAGACTCGATTGAGGGATTTGGGGAATTCAGAATAGGCTCTACACAAATAGCTTCAATTTACCTCTCTTCCTCGCACTGGGTTTCTCCATGCCTCGCTCGTTTTTCTACTTCTCCCAGTGGATCCCGCCTGATGTCCCTCTCTCCATCTCGCTCTCTGCATGGCTACAATGCCATTATGGTGAATCAGCGGTCACTTAGGGATTGCTATCATGATCTAGTGCCGACCCTGGCCACTGACTTTGTGTTAAGCTTCCTATACCATTACTACACAATGCGCAGTATGCTGAGCGTACTTATTTAATCCTTGCTCTCCATTATACCGATGGAATAATGTGTGCCTTGAGATAGCTGGAATAATTTCAGGGTGCCACATGTCGAAGTCCATGGCATCCAGCACTGTATTAGACAGAATTAGGCACATTTTTATGTCTTGCACTATTCCAAGCTTCAATTTCAAGCCTCATTTGCATAACACCACTTCTCTGACAGTCTTTAGACAGCATGCCTTTGTTGACCTTGTTTCACTTCTCCTGTTTGCGCCTACAGAAGCCGAGGAGAATAAAAGTGTAAAATTTCCTTATACAAATATGTACCTGAGGATCAACGTATCTCATTAAAACACTCGCTTAGTATTGAGCTCCTCAAGAAGAGTCCGTATTCAGGGCCTCGGGAAAAAGACACATTAGCTGGAGATCAGATATCAACGTCTTACTGGGATCGAACCCAGTCAAAAATAAGATACAAGGCTCAATATCAACAGACAAAACAAGAGCTGGACTTTAGATCATCTGTTTGTGTTCTGCAGTACATACTGTGTACTCGGCTCTCTAATGGTCAGAACATCAATAGTCTGTAATTGTTAAACTACAAAGTCCATCTATATGGTAAGTGGAGAAAACAGATAATGGAGAGTTTGTCAGGGGGTGTGTCCTGACATTGGACTGGTGCTATATGTGGACCTGATAAAATGGACTGGGGGTGCAGAATGAGAACCTAATGCCATTGCCAGTAAATTGATGAGTATGGTATAATAATCAGATGTTCCTGTTTGAGGTTCATGTAAACAGGCTGTGTCCCCATAACAGCAGCTTGGGTCTGCCTGTCCTTTCCCTGAACTCTACTGCATGACGTTGCCAGGCTCTACCATATAGTCGATATTAATGATGAGGGTAATGGAAGCAGGGAAAAGGTTGTGACAGGAAGTGAAAGAGGGGGCAAAAAAGGGAGTGAGCACGGAATGTGAGAAATACAAGACGATACGTGTTTAACACTCCGCACGCTCTGCTGTAAATTCTGATCACGGCAAAATGTCTCCGGGGCACGGCTCACCTCATTGGTTTAGAGGTTCGACTCAGAGAGAGACGGTCATTCGCGATTGGCCGTTGCCTGGAGATGGGCCACCGGGTGGCAAATAACATTACACAGGTTTGACTGATGCAGCCGGCGCCCAGCTGCACAGGAAGAGAGGGACAAAAGTGTGATGAAAAAAAGATAGGAGGTGTTTTTCTACCTCATGTTCAGACACGTCGGATGGAAGGTGATTACAAAACGATAAGCCCAATCGCTCACAGTAAATAAGCTTATCACATAAACTGGGGAAACCTTGTTTCTTTAGTGCTTCTATAGTGTGCTTGATGTTTTAGCCTTTATTTTGGACTTGCATGTCTATGTTTTGACATTTCTAACACTACAAAACCAACACCAGCTGAACAGGCTGTGAAACATGATGTAACGTGACCTGGTATTAAACACCAGTTAAATCAAAAGGATAATAATACCAGTGAACTGATTTACAAGGTGTGATGTCATACATCCATCAATTATATTCTGCTTTATCCCACACTAGGGTCGCGGTGGGGTTCCCCATGCCCATCCAGGAGAGAAAGTTTCGGGCACTGGGCAGATACACCCAGGACAGGGCGCCAATCCATCGCTGGGCACACACTCACTTACACAGACACGCACACATACACACTATGGGGAAGTTTGGAAAACTCAATTGACTTGATCCATGTTTTTGGACTGTGGGACGAATCCGGAGAACCCGGAGGAAACCCACGCGTACATGGGGAGAACATGGAAACTCCACCCAGATGGGGATTCGAACCGGGAATCCCTAGCGCTGAGAGGCGAACGTGCTAACCACTAAGCCACCATGCCACCCGGTGTGATGTCATAATGTCTTCTAAAATAAAAGCTTCAAATTAATAAATATCCTGAAGAGGGGGGGTGCGCCCTCTCACTCTTTACTTTTAGATAGTAAAATGTACTCATCTTTAGTAAATTTATAGCAGTCAATTTACCTTAAATCCTTGTTTTTGGACTCTGACAGGAAACCTGTAGAAAACCCACCAACCTGGATCCCCAGCACTGAGAGGCAGACAGGCAAACATCGCCCTAAATTCAATTAAATAAAAAATTTTAAAAAAGATTTTTGCAACACAATGTTTTTTTCTTTAGCCAGTGCAATGCTGCTAGGCAAACATTGCTTCCAGTGGTTTGGTGGAATAGGCGCTCCCACTGACTGATAGGTGCCCATGTCATTGAGCCCAGTAATGCCCACATTTACCACTATGCCATGCAGTTTTTGTACTGTGTCACATTGTGAGGAACCGTCCTAGCTCACTCGATGGCGTACAACACTCCAGCAGACTATAAGACATCCCAGTCTTCAAACCATTTTTTTCCTTTTGTCATCTTAGCATTATTAGTGTCTCATGACCCGTCAGAGCTGATGGCTTAAAGTCTCAAAACAGAGACTTGCTTTTTTTAAGCAGGTGAAGGTAAACCCACACAAGCTGTTGATTTTCAAACACTTATCTTCTGCTTTAGCTGTAAATTTTTGTTCTCTGGTCTGCTGGATCTCTTTCTGTCTCTTTTGCTGCAGCATTGAATTGTCCTTTCTGCAACCCTGTCTTTTTTTTCTCTGTAGAAACCAAACTTTTAACTTGTAAAATTGGTCTTGTCTGTTTTTCATAACTGCCTTGTATCTGCAGTTTAGTGGATGGATGGTAAGATAAATGGCTTCCACCAATGCCTGCACTGTAGTTACAGCTGCTTTCATGTGGTAACTAAAAAATGAACATGTCTTAAATTAACAGTCTGCAAGCTAGATTTATGAACTGAGGATGTAGGAAACATTAATGAATGTATCTGTTAGTGGCTCCACTAATGATCTGTGTGCCACTGTTTAAGGAGAGGAGAGACTTGGACCGTGGAGAGAGTACACAGAGGAACCAGCCTTCATTTTGTATGTTGTCTGTAATTCAATCCTGTCCAGTTGAATTAAGTTTCTTCATTGTCTGAATGAACAGTCTGCAACACTGCAACACAAACTTGCGAATTCCCAATTCCGTGTTTGCCTTCTCAACCGCTTAATGAGCCATGTTACTGGAGGAGTTCAAAGCAGAACCTGATGAGGAAGGTGTAGCGCTAATGATGACATGAAACCAGCTAATGGCGTTTAAGGAGAGGAGCAAGTCCTAAAACGCAGACTTCAAAACAGGACGTCGGTGCTGAAGCAGCGTGTTATTTATCAACAGGCAGTAAACCCGGGTCACCTTGCTCTGCTACCAGCCCGTCAAGCCTGAACGATGAACAGACTAGTGCGGGAGGATAAGAGACATGAATCAGCTTTAGTTGCACAAATAGGAGGAATTAATCATGAACGCAAGATAAGAAAGAAGAACAGTGTGTCCTGGCATACAAACATGCCTAACAATTAGGAAACCGGTGGTCTGAGGAGGGTGAAAAATCATCCGCACATGTGCACACACCAGGTCCGCTGTAATGATGAACATGGCAACCAAACTGAAACCAAATATAATTAAATCAGATTAGGGTTTTATTTTAATTTTCTTGAATGTTTTGCAGCATTTCATTCTCTAATATTTGGCTCATTGAGAATCTTTTCGAGTAACTGGTGCAATCAGAGCCAAACTAAGACTAGTCAAGTCATCAAGTAAGAGTTTGTAATCTAAATAAAACAATCATAAAACCACAGGTATTTATGAGATAATTATAAATACAGTGCAGTTTAGCATGTAATTGTCCTGTATTTACCCTTCATTTAATGCTGCATTTAATTCTTCTTATACTTGATTTATGAGATAATAACCTTTTAAATACAGTGCAGTTATGCCTACATCCTGTAATTGCCCTTTACTTGTGCTTTATTTAATTTCTCTCCACTTTAATTACATAAAATTTAGGGCTCTATTTTAGCTATTTTTAGCGTGCAGTCAACCACGCAGCTTGATTTAGAGCGTATCAATGTGTTTTACAATATCAGCCCACATAAGGAATTCCAAATCTCTTAATGAGTCATGGGTGTGTTTTGGGCGTAACGTGTGTCACTCGCCATTCCCTTTATGACTGGCACTCTGACTTTGGCGGTTTGCTATTTAAGCGGATTTGGAGTCAATGCAGTATTCCATGACGTTCCCCATGTTACTGTAAATGGAGAACCCACAGTATAAACTATGTATCTGCATTCTCTGTACAAATGCAGTCAGATTTAATACTGTAGTTCATTTTTAAATGACAGCTTTGTGTGGTGGGTGTGGCTTATAGGGTCTACATGGTGCTCTCATTTAAATTCAGTCTGTTAAAATGGTGGCGTCAACCACGAATTATGCAAAGACAGCGACTCCACACTAAATGCTGATGGCAGTGTGCGGGAAGCACGGCGGACGCTGGAAGTGTGCAAGTGTATTTTTTGCAGGACTGGTCAGTAGATGTACTGCGCAGCAAGGCGTTAGCACCATGCAGTCCGTATAAACCAATCCTTATCTCAGCGTGGAGTGATTGTTTTGGATCACCCATTTTATTACCCTTTCAAACCTGCACCTGCTGACTTGCTTCCTCGTATTGAGGAGGTCATGAGGAACGGAGCCTCTGGAATCCAGACCTGTGTGACGGCTGTGACAAAGATACCAAAATGTCTGATGAACATCACTTAGAAGGTTGTTTCAATGTATACTCGGTTTTTATTGTAACACATAGTTTGTTGTATAGTATACATTGTACCGCTGCATTGTCACACACTGCCAGCTTCTTCTGTGTGGCTTACTCTTTTATTCCAAGCAACTTGTGTGAGACGTGTAATCCAATCCACAAACTCATCCGAGGGTTAGAGGCATTGCACAAAAGCTGTATACATGTTCAGGCACTGCTTCTGGGCAAGACTGCAGCTTCACACTTTGACTGTCAACGCTGAGGGACTAATTGGCAGTCTGTTAAGATTTCCTTCGTGGAACAACCGGTACTCAAAGCAAGTGGGCTGCCGTAATGCCGTCTGTTCGCCAAGTTCCATATATCTTCATGCAAAAGGAGATTTTAACCTGTAAGGTGCACTCCATTGTTATATTTATAGTTATGATTTGCTGGTGAAGTTTCTTGGGACTCGTTGTCTCACCATCCTGTTGCTCACGGTGTTGATCAAACAATGGCTCCCTGAGCTCTCGAAAGTAGGCAGTCTGCTAATTAGGCGCTGTAAACAGCATTAGAAGGCCTTCTAGCCTTGGAACAGGATAACGGGGAAAGCAGGCAAGCACCCAAAATGAAATGCGACTTGATCTAATTAAAATTTAGCAGTCTTACCGACTGATGTTGAATTTAGCCAACATTTTTTATTCCAGATGATCCAAAATGAATATGAGCTACCCGGCTCGCTTAATAACAGCACCGGGCTTGTTGCAGCAAAGCTTTCAATCCAGTCTTGTCGATTCCTATAAGATTTCCATTTTCAGTGCTGCTCAGCAGAATGTGGTCATGTATTTTTCATTTTTTTATGTGCTTGTTCTAGTTCGCTTAAGTTTTTAGAAAACCTGAGTTTCATCGTGTGCTTTGTACAGTTACTATGACGTATTGGCGAGTATTCCTTCTTCAACTGAACTGCGAGTGCAATGACATCACTGAGTCACATTGGCTCTCTTCACACCTGTTAGCTAAATCTGGCCATCAGATTACAAGAACATGGGAATTTACCTCCGCTAGTACCACCTGTGTTCAGGTATTGCCTTTTTTTTCCATTTAAATGAAATGAAATCTTTGAACTTCTGGACGGATGAAGCCTTATTTAAATAATAATGCATAGCAAGGGGAAATTAAAGGAAGTTTAATAAGTACAGCAATTGATACTTGCCTAACTTTGCAAATTTAATTAGTAAAACAAACAAGTGTAGACATCAATAAACGTCAGTTTCTAAAGTCTGTGTATATATATTTTGCTATAGACTATAAACTCAGATACACAGACACATACATTATATTCACCTTAAATTTAGGTTTTTAGACTGTGGGATAAAACCAGAGAACCTGGAAACCCAAAGGAATGGTGTCCCTGATTATCACTACGCCACCATGCCTTCCTCGCACAACAATCAATACCCGCCTAACAACATAAACCATTAATATAGAATCCTTTCAAACTAAGTAAAGTATTGTTGTTCTTTATTTAAAGTGGCTGTGGATTGATTAAAAAGCCTGCGTTGTGAGTGTTGCTGCGCGAGGGGTGAACGCTGGCAGTCGCTGTTATTCTGTGCTCTAGAGGGAGAGCTAATAGAGGAAGCAACGGGAACGCAGGCACATTGCATTAGATGAGACAGCTGTGTCTCTTTTCTAATCAGTAATCTGTAGTCACATACACACAGTACACATATGCAACCACATCCGAGAGCACGCCATCCAAAAATACCCCCACGAGTTGCCAGATCCCTCATTATAATGCGGCGAAAATGCCAGCCTTCGTGGCAGTCCCTGACAGTGTAACAGAAAACTCAGGCACCCACGCGCTTCACCTTGCACCTCATTGGCTTACATATTAACAACTAATTCTGCGTGCCATGCACTTGGCTATGATTCGAAGGAGCTAATTAGTTGATTGTGCAGGTACAAAAGCAGGATTGAGCCAGTTCCGTGAAAAGCGGCATGGAGAGTGAAATGCAGAGGTTCCCCTGAGGGCTGGCGTTCAGCTGGAGCGGCTGCGTGCTAATACGATTTTGATAGGGAATGAGAGGACGGCGATGAAGGGTTAAAAAAGAGACACGCGAGGAAGCGACGGGGACGGGGACAGGGATGGGAGCAGCCAAGCAAATCAAAGTGAAATTAAACGGATTTGCATATTTCAGCGAACGCCGAGAGCAGGCCTTCTAATTATTTCATCTCACTCTCTTCCCGCGCTCCTCTTCCTCATTTTGGGCTTCCGTCCTCTGGCTGCTGAGCTGTTTGCTTTCTAAAGATGTGTGTTTAGCATCAAAGTCGCTCTATTTCCCATATTACTGGATTGTTCACGCTTCATCCTGGAGGTGTATTAATATAAATGTACACTCTTTCTCCTTAAGTACTTTTTTATTATGGCTTTTTCACTTGTGTTTAGTAAAGGGGCCTAGAAAAACCTCCCTTACAAATATCCTCCAGATCTCATATGTATCAGTTCCACACACCATAGACACGCACGGTTACTACTGTAGTTCATCCCTGACACTTTATCCTGTTCTGTAATGGACATGTCCCTCATGGAAGTTATCTGATAAGACGATGATTCTATACACTCCAGTGACACTGATGCTCAATGTTATTTATTTACATTGTCTCAAACTACATTAACTACATTGTCTCAAAGCAACTTTACAGTGTTCCAAGCCTGAACCCTGAAAAGCAGCCGAAGCGACTGCGGCAAGAAAATACACTGGGGTTGTTGGTCGGCTGGGCAGCATAAACAGTGCAGGACATCAGTGTAGCGATTGTGTTATGATGTGTCCATTTTCCAAAAAAAAAAAAAAACTGAAGTACAGTAAAAAACCTTTGAGGTCATTCTAACTGGACTGCAGGACCGCTAGCCCTATAGAAATCCAGGTTCCGTCCATTCCGTGTCGTGGCTGCAGTGCTCTGGCAGTGTTCTGGATGAGGAGCTGGTGAAACTGTAAAGGAAAAGCAGTTCAAAAAGTGTGTTGTGCAAGTGGATCAGACTGAGCAGTGCTGCTAAATGCCGTCCATTAGCATCTATTAGCACCCCCTCAAAAAAAAATAAAAGAAATAAATATCATTCCTGCAACAGTGATAAACTGCATGACGAGTGCAGAACACAAAGATGTAGCTACTACAGCATCCAGTGCGTGCAGGTCCTCATCTCCACATCCTCTTATCTGTGTAATTATCTCCCTGACCTCCTGGGTTTCACCGGTTCTGTCCCTATTTTAAGTAGAACGATTAGAATGTGAAGCTGTGTTATGATCTGCTGTGGTGATGAGTAATGTCATAGCCGGACCCGCGTTCCTACGTTAAACGTCTTAAATAGTTCCCGTCTGGCTTCTACCTCTTTCTGTCCTGGTTCTATTTCCAGAACCTTTCTTTAGCTGCACGGCGCAGTGCATAAAAGGTGTGATGTGCGCCCGGTGCTAATTGGACTCGGAAGATCATTAATATTCACCACATGTCTCGGCTTGTCAGGAAAGTGTGCGACCGAAAGTGATGAGTGTGTGATTTTTTCTCTGGAGAGAAGACGAGGAGGATGAAGAGAGAACAGAAGAAAAGAGCAGCGTCCCTAGCCTTACTATAAGGTCACTGTAAGAGAAAAGGGGCAATTTGGAAAGCAAGGGCCGGGATGGTGTGACAGAGACAAATAGGTGGGATACAGTGGGGGTAGGGGGGCAGAGAGGGAGAGAGAGAGAGGGAGAGCGAGAGAGATTGTGCCAAAGAGCTAATCAAAGCCTCCAGAGAGAAGCTTGATTATGTTATCATTCATTAAAAAATGGGCTTATTGTTTCCCGGTGGGGAATTCGTAGGAGGGGACGATAATGTCTCAGTGGACTATTATCCAGGCTGCTCATCATGTCCTCTCTTATAAATGACAAAATTGGACGTCAGCACCATGCAAGCTCTCGGCTTGGGCATTTAATCTGTCTTGTTTGTTCCTAACTGCCTAATAATACTTGTCATTTAAACAAGAGGGTGTAAATAACACAGTTTATACAGCAGCTGATTGAAATTTGGGTAATTGTGCTTCTTGAGTGACATTTCTTTAGGTACATACTTATTTTTACGCTGATCGTCCCGATGCACTTTGTGGCTTGTAATAACAGACTGCAGTCTGTTTTCTCGTATACTTTGTAAGTCTCTGTTGTATGTTCGGGGACTCAATGAGGGGAGGAAAACAGGGAGCGGGTCTAAGGTGTCCCCAAACCTGGCCTGAAGGTGGAGAGAGGAATAATTTGCTCTCTAGCATATATCCACCTATGCGTACCATCCCGATTGCCAAACAACGTCCCATCCCTTTCATTCTTCAGTCGTGTTAGGATGCTCCATCTTTCCAGCTTCCATCACACTGGCATGTAACCAATCGACCCCCATTCATAAGGTCAGGACTCATTGTTGACCAGTTTATGTGTAATTTACACATAGTGATTCTTAACACTGTCACCCTGGAACATGTCTGCACCACCGTACAGTTACTACATTAAGGGACATTTTATCGCCACCTAACGCCAAATGCTGGGTCCAAATGGTGTCTTTTTGAGGAGTTTAAACAGCTTTTGAATCACACTTCATGTTAAATACATTGTATAATGAAATATGTCGTTCCTCAAATACACTTTTTTGCAATTTTAATGTCCACGTTTAAAGCCTTTAAAGTCATTTTGAGAGAGTACGATCTCGACCGATCCTGACAGATTGACCATTTTGAAAGCCTCTTTGAAGTAAACGATTTTCCTCAGTTTGGAACGGACCTGTAAATGGCTGCCAGAGGCGCTACTCCTTCAAAGTCACCTCTATAGGGCAGATCACTTTGGAATCTCCCGTTTGATATTGTAGCAAGCATTAGGATCAGCTCGGAGGCAGGTTTCAGACTTCAACACAGAATTCTGTGTAAAGTATTATGACAGTGTTTACTCTGGCCACTGTAGCAAAGATCTAACAAGAGTTGAGACAAGTTCTGTACAAAGAGCACATCTATATAAGTTGTTCTGGATCAGTACAGAGTTGGGTTTTCATTGATTTCTATCTTACAGTCTTAATATAACATGTGAAGGATGGTGGTATAACATGTGTAGGGTGGTGGTGAAGGAGTGCATTCTAGGCAGTCTAGTAGACAATAGACCAGAAGGCGGGGGGGGGGGGGGGGGGGGATCAACTCTCATCTGGGCCAGTGTTGGTCTCTTGAGAACTGTTTCTTCCTTTATGATTTCTTAGATTAGATTTAATGACCCCTGGATAAAGAGGTCTGATAAAAGCTGTGGATGTATTCGGTTACTCACAGGTCCTGATATAAGGCTGCTTGTTAATGCCATCAGCGTGACCTACTGTAATTGAATGTATAATGAGTCTACATTCAGCATCAACATTACATAAGACTGATAGCAACATCAAATAATCTAATTATGTGCCTGTTGCTATGGAAACATTAATGCATTGAATGCCACATGTTTAAATAAGCACATAAGCCTCTTTTACCTTACACCCCGCTCTGTTTTCAAATGGTGAGAGAAATGAATCACCAGTGAATCAGATGGGATTTTCTATCAGCGTAGTACGTAGGGTCATAACATTCTACAGTAAATGCCTTAATAATACGTTTTTTCTATTAAAAGTTGACACCACTTTGTTTCTACACGTATTACCCTTTTTAATTAGTTCCATTTAACATGTAGATGGACTTTACAGTTTTACAGTTACAGACTGTAGTCCAACATACTCTGTTAGTCCCCTTTAACCTGTTCTGTCCATTTATAAATGTAGAAGATGGATTCATTCCAGTGTTGAGCAACAAATAACAGGACATTTTGTCTTCCAGGTAGAACATATATATATATATATATATATATATATATATATATATATATATATATATATATATATATATATATATATTTTATATATATATATGTAACTAAGGGGAAGCTAGCTTCCATTTCTAGCTTTTTTTAATCACGCTGAGATTATTGTGAAGCCATCGAGTTAGCTGTTAGCTTTCCTACTCCTCATCCAGCTTCAGCGGGCAACCGCGGGGAGCTAGCATCGGACGGCGGCGTTACTTGGCTATGGGCGATCTGTGTACATTTCATTTTAAAGTGTTGAACGTTGAAGTTGGAGGGTTGTGTTAATGAATCAAGCTCAGAGGAAGCTGTCTGATTGAGTAATGACTGTCGGCTTGGCATAAAAGCCCTGCGCAAACAAACAAGAAAGACTCGGAGGGAGGGAGGCGGAGCGCCAAGTCAGTCATCACACACACACACACACACACACACACACACACACACACACACACACACACACACTCTTCCTCTCATACACAGTAGGCGTACACCACTCTCTCTCTCTCCCACATGGTGAAATAGCCAGAAGGACCGAAGAGAAAATTGAATCTGCCATAAGCAGGACGCAGGATGAGAGCATCAAACTCTCCTCCACCACTGATGCGCCGCAATCCCAGCATGCATCTGCTCCCCCTACCTCTCCATCGCCTCCAGCCTTCAGCTAGCGCTCTGCTGGGCTTTTTCGTCTGAAAACGGTTTCTGGTTTCACTTCAGCAATTTTTAGATATATCTGCGTCACCATCGTCAGAAAACCTTCAATATGAAGTTCAGTCACATATCAAGATTTACTGGAACAGAAAACACGACCGGGATAGGATCAGCATGATCTTTCAGCCTTCGTCTGAAGAAACGTTCAAGTTTAAGTGCAAACCACATGGGATGACAGCGTGGCTGTTACACATGACTCACAACGCCTAATAGTACATTTAAACAATAATCTGAAACATTTTGTACCAATTTTATGGGATTAATATGATTTTACACTCTATTTCAGCTAGCTTTCTCTTTGCTATCTTAATAATGGGAATAGGCATGTACTTATTCTCTTAATTATACATGGGTGTGTTTTGGGCGTAACATGCAATAAACCAATCAGCGTTTCACTTGCCGTTCTCTTTAAGTACCAGGTGCACTTTGACTTTGGCGGATTGCTTTTTCAGCGGTGCTGCTCCATGATGTTTTCCATGTTAGTGTGAATGGAGAACCCACAGTATGGTGTAGACTATATATCTGCATTCTCTGTCCAAATGCAGTCAGATTTAATATCATTCAGTTCTATTCAGTGTTCAGTGGCATTGGACTTGCGCCTGTGTGTATGATTCACCGTCAAGAACGCAATGAACAGTCGGCGGTGCCCCTGTAATAAGAACACAACAGAGATGTACCTGAACACACCTCATTTTACGACCACCTTTCTTCACAAATTACGCAGTGTCCACATACGTTCAGTCATATGGTGTATATCTGAACGGAGTCCAAGTTCTATACTCACGCATGTGGTATATATTGTTTTCTACCGAGTTTGGTCTGTTGTGGTTTGGCTGCACATTACCTGGAATGGATAAGCAGCACTGGGAGCGTTGGGCTGTTTAACATGAGCCTCACGCACATTCCTTAAACCCCCTAAGTGCTTTGGCAACTCTGATTCCATTGTAACGCCAATGAAGCCCATTAACAATTTCATTTGGATGAGAATTGGAAAGGGGGACAGGAAGAGGGATGGGGCTGCAATCTCTCTTGCACATACACTCACACACACACACACACACACACACACACTTACACACACACACATCTGCATGCACGCAGAGGCAGGCTGTAATAAATGTGAGGGGCGCAAATTAAGCCACATCTGCGCTTCCAGCCAAGCGACAGTCGCCTGGTGACGGGTGGACCTGGCTGTGTGTGTTCAATTTGAGCTCATTTGGTAAAACAATATGAATTGAAATGCTCAGGAAAAGATGTCGGTGGGAGGAGACTTATCATTCTGCGAGCACACCGGGCGCGATTGTTGGAGACAGAACGATTTTGCAGCGAGCAGGTCCTATATTGGACTAAAAATAGGATCAGATTATTTACATCTAACCTGCTGGCAGTGAAGCTTGTTGAGGTAAATATGGTGAGTCAGTAGAAGAATAACTGAATAAACTAGTACACAGTGCCGTCTGCATTACATTTCATAGACAAAAAAAAATCTGTTTTGAATCCCTGGATGCAGATTCCATGTTCTTCCGGTGTCCACATGGGTTTTCTCTGGGTTCTCCAGTTTTCTTTCAAAAACATGGATTGAAAATGAATTGCCTGCTCTAAATGAACTCTAACTAAATTGCCCCTATGTGCTGTGAGTGTCTGTGTGAGTGAGTGTGCACAGTGCTGGTTTGATGCCCTGTCCTGGGTGTTTCTGCCCAGTGCCTGAAATGTTTTTATCTGTAAGGGCATGAAGAACCTCACCAAGAGCCAAGTAGAGAATTAAGCAGAAGAAGAAGAGATGCTCAAAGGAAGGAGTGTTTAAATGTTGCCATCATTTTAGTCAGGGTGGTCTAGTGGTCACTCTTCTCTGTGTTTTACAAACTCAAGTGCAGATGTTGTTCTGATGGTCGACCCTGTACTGTTTTACACTGGCTACTTTTGAAATCAGATACCATCAACATTGTGATTGTAATTTTACTGCTCATCCAATACAGTAGTGCACACGGCACCTACATCTATATAACCTCTTAATCAAGAACACCCTTCCTCTATTAGTGCCCCCTTAAGTTACATAGGCATTATATTAGCATAAATTGTGCTGCAAAATGAGTCTATTTGCTGAAAGAAGGAGCGTCTCTGTGCGGGAGACAGATGCACAGCTAAAAGGCCTATTAGAAGCATAGTGAAAGCGCAAAAAAAACAGCACTGGCTAACCATTATAGAGGCCTGAGTAAAATAAAATGAGGGCCATCTGACTGACTTTCTGTTCAGCCGGCTGAATGAGCCTTCTGTTGTCCGCCCCGTCTCCGAAGCCTTTACAAAAATCGCTGATATTTGGGATTGTACAACTGGAAACACACCCTCTTAGCACAAGCAACCTCGGCTGAAGCAGAGGAGGCTATATAAGGGCTGGGGTACTGTTTAGACTGACTAGATGAGGGCAGGGGTAGAAAAGATAAGAGCTCTGATTCACCTGTGGTTTGGAGGCAGGCAGAAATAACTTTACACTCGGGCTGACTGACTGGACCGGACCGTCTGAGAATTGATTGGAGGCCCCGTTACCCAGGAGACTCCGGCGCCCGGCACTATATATCATATTGGCTTTCGTTTTATTACCAGCTGTGGATGACACAGCCTTATATCAGATCGGAGTCTGCGTGCCTTGCAGGACGAGTTGCCCGCTACTCTCGGCCCTGAGACTCTCGACGCTGGGATATTAGCCCTGTGTGTGTTGCTCTGTGTGAGTGTGTGTGTGTGTGTGTGTGTGCGTGCCAGGGAGATAGATTAAACTTGTATGTGTGTTCAGACCGGGCGCAGCGGAGCGAGGCATTCTGTAAGGAGTCTGGTACTCTTCGAGATGAGACATATCGCACCCTCTGATGGGTACCAGTCAAGTCTGAAGGTGTGACATGAAAATTTGGACTCTCTTCTATGCGCTCGTCACAGCAGCAGCTTTTAATATTGGATGTGTCAAGGGCCAGGGCAGGCTCTGATTTCGGCAACTGAACTTCTGCAAACGAAACAAATAGTGGTTTTCCATCAAAAGACCCAAAAAGGTACTAAGGATGTCGTCTCCCCCCCGAAACACCCAGCTGGGTGCCTTTACAGTATGAGACTCGGGTCTTTTATCCCTGGATATCTTTGATGAAGGCATGTGTCTGCTCACTCGACTGCAACCCCGGATCGATCTGATCTCGCTTCCCGCATGATACACGTCTGGTATTTAGCTAGGGGGCATAGCGGGAGTCTGGCTCAGCGAGCATTTCAGCAGCTTTATACTGAAGTGTCGCTCCGTCACGTGAGCCTTTTGTTATCGGGAGCAAATTATCCCGGTCTGCGGGTGTTGCCACCGGTTAACAGGGCAAGTAAGCGTGAAGAAATAATGTGGCATTAAAGCTTTTTACTAAACTTGGAGGACTTTAATTTGCCGTTATCAGCTGTGGGTCATGCCAAAGTGGCTAAAGGAGCTGATGAGAGTTAGACGCCTGAGCGGTGTCGCTGAAGTCTCGTAATTAACCGTAGCCTCACGGTCCACACTTGGCGTAGGGTGTCTAGAGGTTTCAATTTAGCCGAGTCTCTCTGCTGCATTACCAGGCACTGTGTGTGTGTGTGTGTGTGTGTGTGTGTGTGTGTGTGTGTGTGTGTGTGTGTATGTGTATGGGGCATGAGCGTGTGTGAGAAGTTTGCTGACGTGCCAGTGCACAGAGACTTTATTGATCAGCCTCGGACCTTCAATACACAATGAGAGCTGGCCGGGGACCTCGCCTTTTCTCCTGCTCCTTCTGCACCCTGGTTCTGCTCTCTCTCTGCTGTAAGTCCTCATCTCTGTCTCCTTTTGTTTACTGTTCACATTTGCCTCTTTTCCCATCTTGGAAGTGAAACAATTCTCACTACACGCTGTGCTTTTTTTATTTTCTTCTATTGAACTGCCTCCCTCCAGCCCTTGAGCTGTCCATGGTACCTAATCCCGAGATACAATGTGTGGACAGAAATGTTGAGACATCTTCAGAACCCTCTGTGACATTCTGTTTTAACTCCTCTATCTGCAGCCATGATGATGTCCCATAATGTTGCATTTATGAGTTTTTGCATTGTTCATTTAGAAGACCTTATGTTTTTTTAAAAATACCTTGTTTTAAAGCAGCTGCCAAAGAACAAGTCAAAAGGAAAACACCTTGCAAGGGCTGCAGCTCAGTGGGGGAACCCCCTTCATTGTGTGGCTGGACAGCACAGCATTAGCAGTATAGGTCTGTTGCTGTCCTGCCCGTCACTGTTGCACCAACTGTGCTGAGACACTAGGGGGAGCCTCTGTTGCTGTATGTGGGGGACTGTTGCTCAGTCACAAAACAGAATGGAGGGAGGGCAACCTGGCTCCCCTGGGTCTTACTGCACATCTGTTTAGCGAGAGACGGCGTGTCTGACAAAGCATTGCTGCCTACAGTTGACCAGAGTGGCAGTCCAGTCCCCTACACATGACAGAAAGCATGCTGGGGAAAAAATAACAATGCTTCAAGCTGGAAATGTTCATACCGAGTCAGTAGCCATAGGGAGGGAGGCAGGAGCCACGAAGAATGGCTGCACCCCTCGACAAGATGCCATAGCATACAATGTCTCATCTGTAAGGCTCAGGAGCAATGAGCTGTAATCCACTTAGTGCTGGGAGCAATAATTACAGACAGGTGCAACACACTTGCTCTCAATCAATCGCGGGCCCAGAACCACGTGGGTGCTTTCATTTTTTTTTACCATTGTGACAATAGGACTGAATGAACCACCTGAATAAATCTCAAATCGTATTAAATGAAACCTATTGCATGTCCAGAATGCTGTCAGGTGCTACCTCACCCAATGACGAATGCTTCTGCAGTAGAACCTTTAGAACATGCCATTCTGGAAGCTGCACTCCAAATTAAATGCATTGTTTCTGTTTAATTCCATTCTGATTTCAAAATTTATGCTTCTGTCAAGTAGGAACCTTTTTTATTCAGGATTTTAATACCCGGCAACCTGAAAGATACTCTTCATAAAACAAGAGCGCCACACGGGTGGTGATGCTATTTATTAAACCAGAGCTGTCACCCAGTTCCCTCCTATAGGTTGAAGGTTACTTGGTGCAATATTCAGCACACCTGTCTGTGGAGCGAAACGAATCATAGCAATTTCCATGTAAATGAATGCAAGTTTGCATGAAAAGTGATTGAAGGAAGTGATGATCGTAGCTAAACTCTGTTTACTTTGACAAAGACGCCTTACCCAGGGCTCCCAAAATAAGCCTTCATCCTTATGGAAGCCTATAAGACTTAATAAACAAGCTGATCTATTTTAGCTCTTTGTCCCCTTACAGTTTTCAAATTTAAGTTAATTTATATGTAGAGATATTTAGGGATGTTGTCTCAAAGCAGCTTTATAGTGTTCTGAACCTGACCCCTAAGGAACAAGCCAATGTGATAGAGGCAAGAAAAACTCCCTGGGAAAAAAGACAAAACCTTGTGAGGAACGAAGCTCATTCATTTACACAGATGTGTTTCCTCTCTAATATAGAGGAGAGAGAATTTACAGGCACAAATGCTGAGATGTTGCAGTTGGTGAAAGGACGGTGGCAGGGGCTGCTGCCAGATTTATGTACGGGGAGCTATGAAGGAACAGGACGGTGAAAGCTGAGAAACGAAGGGGGGAAAGTTTATAGTGGAGTAGATGAAGAAAGGCACACAAGGTCAGCGAGAAAGGAGCAGACAATTGAGGTGAGATGAAGAAATGAGGGATGGTACCACCAACACAGAGGAGTTAGAACGGGACAAGGCAGCGGGAGGAGGAAAGGGGAATTGGTTCTATGGGAAAAGCAGAGAAGTAGTAAAGAAGGAACATATATGACAGAATTGACCTCTAAAGAAGTTTTGTGCTTTTGCTTCAAGATAAAAGTGCTGACCTAAGGCTCCCTTCTCATCCTTATGGCGCTAATCATAACTGATCTAAAAGGCAAAAAGAGGTCGATCAGCAGTATTGCTTGATGAATGCATGCCCGTGAGAGGCCTGAGCGTTCAAGGCAAACATCTGCTCAGAGAGTTATTTGCTGCACATACCTATTGTTTATTTCCCTGAGTACCTCACTGTTACTTAGCAAGGACATGGATGCTCACCCCCTCTCCCGCTTGCCTTCCCTCACAGAATCAGCTCAGCATCAAATCCTCACCCTCTACTTTGTAAGGGTTTTTACTGTGCAGCTTGGCATTTAGGTTTTGTTTTTGTCCTTCAGTGTTGAATACATATTTTCTCGCCGGTGAAGCCAGCTGGAACGGTGGAGCCGCGTGGAAGCATATAGTTTCCTGAATAGAAAAAGATCATTAAAAAAATAGAGCCAGACTAGGTCTTTAGTCTTGGTGGCAAGATGGCTATAAACCGTGCGCCAGTTGCCGTTTCTGACACAGAATACAAGAAATTAGGCTGGTGGACTGGACAGACTTTGGGCATGAGGGATTGGGGCAACTGGGATTGCACATATGCCTTTGGCATGCCAGAGGTGTTGTAATAGACCTATAAATTAATCCGTGAACACTGTCCAGTGGCCGGCTGCGAGCGGGTGAGTTCCCGGGACTCCAGCGAGAGTGTTTGAAACCAATTCTGCAATGGGCCAGTAAAGGGGGACGGTAAAGGAAAAGTAATCTAATATCAGAAGTGAGCGGGGAAAAGACAGGCAGGCAATTCTGGGTAATGGAGAGTGAGAGCGGGGTGAAATGAAGCGCATCAGGGGGAGCGAGCTTCAGGGAGTGATAGGGTTGAAATATGCCAATTGGATGGAGGGTTAAGAACATGAAGGTCAAAAGAGAGCGGGGAACGAGCAAGGGGGAAAGATAAGCCCGGGCGAGTAGAGGAGGCCCGGGCACACAGGCAGGAATGGATGTGTAGAAATGAGAGTGTAAGCAGCATAAATAGTCCATCAAATGCCAGAGGATGGCGCGTTTGCTACTCCAGGACGCCCGTGGCGCGGGCACGTGCAGAATACAGCCAGAATGGGAGGCAAGGAAAGCACTAAGAAACGGAAAAGAACATCAAATGCCAAAGTGTAATTAGAGCAGCTGGGATTGGCGAGAGCCTTTCTGTTCTTTGCTTCCTCTTTCTCTGCATTTCTTATTCTTTCTGTCCTCATGCTGGTTCTCGGCCTCTCCCAGACAAAACCGGGCTGATTAAACTCTAAGCCTGAGCCGCAGAACGAATCCCATTTGCGACAGAACTGAACAGGACTCTTTGTGGAAGAGATGGCACAAGCGTAGAAAGAGGCAAAGGCTCGATGAAAAGGAGATGCCAGAAAAGTAAACAGGTCGAGAGAAGAAGTAAATACGGGGCTTGAAGGAGCGTTTGCGGGAATGAAAAGCCGAAGGGCGAGGAATGACTAAAAGGAGAAAGGGCCCGAGATCAAGACCACCACTGGGAAGGATGGCATGTGAAGAAAGAAAAGGAAACTGAGGGATTAGGCTAGAAGAGGAGGTTTTGGCTGGGATTGAGCGCGGAGGTGTGAAAGAGACTGAGAATGAGATTAGAGAAGCAAATCAAGGCTGTGGGAGAGCAAATTAAGAGAACGGGACTGAAGAGAAATGGGGACAGCAATAGAGAAATGAGGTGAAGACTGAAAGGATAGGCAGAAGGCGGTAATGAGAAAGATGGCGGAACTGTAAAGCCTCATGCATTATTTATGGCTGTGGCATCTTTCTTAAAACTTTATTTGATTGGCAGCACGCGGGGCTCCTCCGAGACATCGCGTCTTAATTTTAGATCGAAAGAAGTCGCAGAACCAGAGGAGTTCGCCGGCTCCCACGCAGTCGATCCCCACAGAAGTTCTTCATTATGTTGATCTAATGAGGGAACACACACGGACTCTGGAAAGCTCTCTAATTATTAGGCCCTCGTTTTCAAAGCCAAACAGAAGACGTGCCACGTACAAACACAGGCATCAGCACCCACTCAGATCTGAAGAAGCCAGCAACACTTCAAACTTCAGGTGCCGGGAACAGATGTGTCTGTAATCAAGAAAGCTTGAGCGAGGGTAAAACGTAATGGGGAAGAGTGAAGGGTCAATTATTACAAAGTGCTTGGCTCTCGACAGAAGTGGGATTAAGAAAAAAGAGAGAGAGAGGTATCAAATAGTGATCGCATGACCAGATCACTGTGTACGTGTAGGAGTGCTCCCATATGTACAGAAACAACAAGCTGAGGGGATGAGTGCTAAAGCAGATCAGCTTGGAGGAGAAGCCTAAGCCTATCAAATATGCTGATTCTATCTTTTTGAGGCTTGCAGGCTACTTGTATTTCTCCTTTTGCTTCACCATAGAGCAGGATTATTTGCTGGGTCGCCGTGAGCTACATTTGGCCACCATGGTATCCTCAGCACATGTTTGACGTGATTAGTTACCAAATACAGAGGCAACATTTTTTTTTCTCTGTGTCAACAAATTCAACATAAAAGACTATAGAATGCCGTACTTGACCAATTAGAATAAAGTATTTTAAAATAGTAATTGGATTATATCACAAAGGCTTAATAGTTTGAATTTCGAGGCTGGAACCAGGTTCAGTTTGTGGGAATGATTTGGGGAAGGTCCTCCAAAGCAAGGTCAATCTCTGGGATAAATTAGGACATCGATGGTAGGGCAAGCCTTCTCATCCTTACAAGAATTCTTCTAGTTAAAAGGGCAAAAATTTACAGACACAATTCAAAATCTTCTCAGAGGAGTGGAAGCTGTTACAACTCGGGATAGGTGTGGCTCCTGTATGTATATTGTGTAGATATCCCAATCCTGTATACCACAACCCACTGCAAGTGGAGGTGCTGAGGCTCAAACACTCAACATTCTGGTAATTCAGTTTCATAACCACCAAGTTCACACTATCTACCAGCTGCTTCGTGGCCATAACAGATGGTATTAGGACACCCACACTTTGCACCAACAGGAGCTTTAATGAGGTCCCATTCTACGTCAGTCAACAACAGCCACAACTCTTCTGAGAAGACTTTCCACATGATTACGGAGTTTGTCTGAGCAAATATTTGGCATTTGTGAGGTCAGGCACAGGGTCTGGCTTGCAATCTCTATTCTAATTAATCTCAAAGGTCCTCGATGGGGTCCAGGCCAAGGCTCTGCACTGGCCGGTTAAGTTTGTCCCCTTTAAACCAAACTAAACCGAGCGTGCCTTTATAGAGGTGTTTTGTGCTCTAGGGACCAGTAATAGCAAACGATAAAGTGGGAAATTCAAAAACTGTAGACATCAAACATTATTAAATCTATTGTCCATGTCCACGGCAATAACACTGACAAACAGACACTCGAAAAATATCCATGTTTAAAGTTGAGAGTCGAGGACCTGAGAAGGAACGAGGCAGGAATAATAATAACCCTAACAAAGGATATAGTAATACAGCGGATGAGCGTCAGCATGAAACACGGGGCTTAAATAGATACACTAATGAAGAACAAGACACAGAACAGATGAAGGCTGATTAGCAAAAAGCCAGTAAGAACATAAGGCAGGAATACATGCTGAGACATAAATCAAAGATGAGGCGAACACGAGATTAATGCAAAACTGAGTGACATCTGTAGCGTTACTGTTGGAACCTGTAGCAGGTAGATTCTTGATGGAGTGGACCAAAATACTGTGTTCACAGTTCCTTAAGCAGGCAGTGCCATGCTAATGCACTTGCATTGCAGCTCCTGTGTGCTTGTCTTTAGAACACCACCAACTGCAACTGCAGGAACATATTCCCTGAATAATCACCTTTAGTGCAAAGCAAAATACACACTGTGCTAGTAACTTTAATCACTCCGTAGTGTTGCGATTGGGAGCTTCTCGCTCCAGATACCCCATCTGTTAAGTCCATAGAGCAGCTGGTAGATACTGAGAAGTTGGTGGTTATGGAACTGAATTACAAACCAGAAGGTTGATAGTTCAAGCCTCAGCACCTCCACTTTCATTGGGCTGCGACGCACAGGGGCATCCGAGCCATACCTCGTGAATGCATCACACATAGATGAATGCAAAGCGTGGCTGGAGGTAAAAACACCTCGAGCCATGGTACTGTTGTTTCAAAATCGCTGTGTCTATGTGTATGAAGCCATACTCATAAAGTGGTGGTTGGATGAGTAAATGCACAAAGCCCTGACCTCCAGCCCAATAAACATTGAAATGAATTAGAGTAGTGATTCTAATCCAGGACTATCTCGTGTGTTTGCGTGGGCTTCGGCATGGACTCAGAAACCATAACTCATCCCCACTTTCCCGCTTATGATGGTGTGGATTTACTGTATTTCGTGCGCCAGCTCTTTACCTGGCCTGCTCCCAGGTCCCTAAATCCAACTTGCTTCCTTCCTCAATAACTCAAAGCTGCATTAAACCAAGTGTCACGGCCTTGTTTATGAATCCCCACATTGCTGTTCTGATTCATTTATTTACTTTTTTTACAGTCCTGTTCAGATTAAGCTTTTTAAGTTTGTTTTACAGAATTACCTAACCTTTCACTTTTACTTTCCCTCTCAAGAGTTATTTATTGTGTTTTGTTTTAAATACTGTTTATTTGGATCGATTTATCCCTCCACATCCAACCAAATCAGAGTGTGTTGAGTGGATTTGTTTTATTGTGGCTGGATTTTAATGGGGTCAGGATTAATCAATCATTTCTTTTCCCCCCAATGTGCATCCTCCTGGTCTCATAAACCCAAATGGCCCGGCCATAATGCATCTGTCACCAACAATTCCCAAGACTTTCCTGACGAGGCTGATTTGTTCTGGGCATGGCTTCCGACTGGGCAAATCTCAAAAGCCATCCATCTTCTACTCTGCAACAGACCTTTCCCTCTCTGCTCTCCCCACTCTTTCATCGTTAGCTGGCACTTTTTGGAGCGCCAACTTTATGGCCAATTCCAATTATTTGTTTTGCCCTGTTATTTTGCCCATCCATTGGGTGATGAGACAGCTGGCAGATGCCTTCCATACAATCCAGAGGCTCTCAATTAGCCATGTTTATGTACAGTTTTCCCTTACGCAGGCTATATCACTTCTGGTGGTGTCTAGCTCCACCCATTTTTTTTCTTGAAAGTCTTATATCATGGTGCCTTCATGCCCAGGCTTTGCTTGATGTATAGAACAATTAGGACCCATTAAACCAATAGCAGGCCCGTCTGTAGGCGCCAAAGTGCTGACGAATAACAGTAATTACAATTACCATTAAAATGCCAGCAGCATCTCCAGTCTCCAGTCAGTCGCTTGATATGAATCACAAAGTTGGACCGAAATAATATTAGATGACCTCCGACATTAAATAAGGAACAGAGGGATTTGTCTGCTATCTTACTTTGCAGATTTAACTCTGTGCCTCTGCCGACAATGTTTTATTACCTCTCAAGTCTTCCATGGTCAATTCAGTAGTAAGAGCCTCAGACCTGATTAAGTCAGACTAAATTAAATCGAAATGAAGTCACAGGAGCCAGACGATAAGCGATGGCTGATTCACCGTGGAAAATATATTTCCTATTTGGAATTCATTCTTTGGCTTTCCTCCCTCTGAGTGTTTGGAGTATCGGGCAGGACTCTGGCACAGGTATATAAGTTTGACAGTTGTTGTAGAGCTCGAGCTCCTGAGTGCCACCTCTCATGCTGCGCAGCTTCAGGGCCATCTCGAGAAAACTCCAACTGGCGTCGAGCAAAACAGGTGGGCTTACAATATGCTTGCCACGCCGGGGGTATTCAGTTACGTACATTTCCTGTTGGAGTCCCAACTAAGCACCTCTTCACAGTAGTTAACTGAGTAATTGGCCCTTACGACTCCAGACGTGGGCTAATTAGCTCAGGTGGCTGGGTGGGAGAAATGGCTTCAGGAACTACAGAGGTCCCAGCTAGTTCTTTTTCTTTTTTCCCATCGTTTTAAGTAGCATTCTGCATCCGATAATAAACGAGACATCTGCTGTGGCCAGTGTGTAGGTTACGGGGCAGAATTAGGCCTTTTGTCTGAGCGAGCAACGGCATGGTTCCCAACAAGACCTTTGTGTCAGGGCTACAGGTAATTGAGTTTCAGTGGAGCAGGACGCTCAAGGCCGTTTCTATTGTAAGCCTGACAGCATGGCATGCTAACGCTAAATCATTCACCAGCTACTACCAGTTTAAGCCTCCATGAAGCCAAAGTGTAAAAAGCCAAGGTTACTCCAAAGTATGTGACCCCCACCATCACATCTTAAACTACAATGTGAAATGTAATACAGATTAGTATTATATTTCTAAATCTAATCTTTGAAAAGTCACTCATTAGTGACTCACAGACTGAGAAGTCCTAAAACTAGTACAGTGTCTCATATAGTAGGTGAGGTTTTTCCTCCGTGTCAGTGTGGGTTTTCCCTGGGTTCTCCAGTTTCCCCCAGTTTCTCCCACAGTCCAAAATATGGATTCAAGTTGAATTGGCTTCTCTAAATTACCCCTATATAGTGTGTGTGAGTGAGTGTGTGCCCAGCGATAGATTGGCACCCTGTCCTGGGTGTATCTGCACGGAGCTGGGAAGATACACCCAGGACAGGGTGCAGATACACTTTTGCCTCTTCTACCTACCATGACCAAACAAATACCCACCTATAATGCTTCCTATTGGTTAGCTACTTATAGAAGGTTCCTGTGGTTACTGTTATTTGGGTACAGTTCTGCTGCCCTTGCTCACATCTGAGGGACCTCGTCTGTAAAATTACAATGTGTGTCCACCTTCCTATTAATGTCTGAGCAGATAAAATGGAGTGTTTGGATGAGGCTAATATAAACATAATTGACTAACTATTTAAATGAAAGTCATGCTGGCAGTCCATATGTACTAAAGGAAATTAAATCAGTTTAATCTGGCCAACCTTCAAAGACAACGACCGTTATGTAAATTGTTTGCGATGTGTGTGAGTCTGCTGATGACGAAGGATACTTAAGGCCTAGCTTCCATGTATTTAACCTCCATGTATTTAACCTCCTCCTTTTTTAACCGTCAGCACGGGGGCAGGCGGTCCAGGCGGAGAATGTGACAGTGTTGGAGGGAGGGACGGCGCAGATCTCCTGTAATTTGCAAAACTACGACGGCTCCATAGTGGTCATTCAGAACCCACGCAGGCAGACGCTGTTCTTCAACGGCACACGGGGTGAGTACAGCACGTTGCATTGCATTACGACTTGCAAATCCATCAGTTTGTGTACCCCACATGCCCTTCCTGACCCAACCTTCCTGGCGCAACCCTCCTATTTGTCGGGTTTTATATTTTTTATATTTTATATTTTCAACTTACCTACAGACATGTCTTTGAAACGTGGAAGGAAACTATATTCCTGTATAAAGCCACATGGTAGGTAGAAAGGTCCTTCACTTGCCCCAATCTGGAACTGAACCCCAGAACTGAATAATTGAATGTTTATTCAAACTTATAAATATTTTTTTGCTATTAAATATTTCTTCTTTAGTCAGAACTCTGTCCTAAAATATCACCTTTAGCAGATTTGGCACTCCACCCTCCAGCCTCTGGTTAACACTCTAGTACCTCAACCACTGAACCGACAGTTCCCAAAATACTGAGGCTGAAACCACTGCTGTCACGGCCGATGAGTCAGGTGCACTTCTAATAACATTAGATGGATGGGAGATGTCCTTGACTTCTCTATCAAACAAGCGCTTTCCATCATCCTTTATAGGAACAGAGTCCCTGGTTGACAAATTGCTACTTGTAGTGCATTTTGCACAAAGAGACAACACAACCAGGTGAAATACAGACCACAGTGAGCTTTACAAACTAAACAATGTCATTTTTGGTAAAGCTAGGTTATTAAAATGATCTTTTGAGGAGTTAGAGGTGTTTAATTGTTAGTTTGTATACAGATATGTATTTAGAACCGAAGTTTTTATCACATTCATGTTTTAAGTGTTGGACTGGGCTCTAAGTTCTATTCTTGCTCACATTATAATTTCTAAGGAACATGTCTGTGTCTCACAAGTGTTTGAGAGACACCCACATTGATACATCATGAAATTTTTCAGATGTTTTTATTATTTTAAAGTGACTTAGAAGTACCCCAAGTTGATAGTTGAGGTCAGAGTACAGTGTCACCAGTGATACAGAACCCTAGAGCAAGTACAAGTAGGGGCATTGCTCAATTGCCCACACTGGTAACTTCAATAAATTCTGGATTTGAATCCCCAACCTTCAGATTGAAACCTCCACAACCTGTTTATTACTGAGCTACCAGGCCCTCTATTGTCATTGTGCATATTGCTCCTCTGCGTTATGGACCCAGTATGCTTCCACCGCACCACTCAGCTGTATACCCACACCAGATGGGACTCAAAACCACAATCTCTGGATTAGGAGGCCAATACTTTAACCATCAGTTAATAAACCCCAAAGCATGTGGTGGGTGACCTTATAGTACAACAAATACAGCTGGTACCATCTTTACACCATATATGCCTTGGTCACACAACTTTAATGACTTTAGTTAGGAAGTCTGGCATTCTGACCCTGTATTCCTCCACAGAGCTTTAGATCTATAATTTTGCTGTTTCCACAGTAAATAAACTGGCTGCTTTGATTTAGCTCAGGAGGACATGATAGTATGAGGTCTATTCATTAACTCCCACTTGATTCAGGGGCTATTTCAGCCTTTCACCCAATGTTTTCAAGCTAGTCTTTGTTCAGAAGGAAGCAGTTACTGAAAAGAAATGTCTCTATAGATGAACATTGAAAGCAAAAGCCGGACTACTGGTTTAATAGCACTGTATGCGCCAGTGGTTCCCTCATACTTGAATGGACACTGTCAGTCAATTAGCTTTGCATGACAGTAATGCTTGGTAGATAGAGCCAAGATGACTACTCAATGACAGATCGCCTTTTTTCGTCATTTATAGACATTTACACTCTCGACATTTGTCGTTCTAAATGACTTTGATGGGGTGGCTATGAAATCATGCCTTATTACAAAAATGGCACATCTCAGTATCCTATTCTTGCATCATTACACCAATGTGGCCATAATGAAATCTCCAGACCCAAAGGGATTTTAAGGATTTTTATATTAACTGTAAATCGGGGTGAATGAGGATGAGTACGAGTGTGCCGCTCTGATGTTGCTCATTTCAGAGGTTTGACTCACCTCCAATTCTGACTATTTTCAGGCCCATTTTGTTCCAAAATGTATTGGATCCATTAATAACCCCAGGTTGGCAGTGTCAGCGCATAGCTGGTCCGAATGCGTTGAAGGGCCACAGATGAGCTTCTCGATGTGCTGGCTGATGAATCTTACCCCAACTGAAAGGACCATTCAGAAGTCCGTTTTTCCTCTGGTTTCATGGGTCCATTTAGAGTGGCGGAGCATGGGGGTTATGCAAATGAGGTGGCACTAAAGGTGACGAAGGAGCTCGGACAATGCCTTGACATTTCCCTGCCATTTAGCTTGAGGAAAGGTATCTCGCTCGTTTAAGAGGGCCTCGTTTATTGTCTGTGTTAAACACTTCGGGGACACGATGGGTGCATTGAGATACAAGTTAATGGCGCTACATTAGTCACTCACACTTCTGCTTACTGACTCACTTAGTACTCCATTCAGGCATTTTTCTACCCATTACATCTGTACTACAGACAGCTATGAAACAATGACCTGTCCATTACTGATTGGCCCAGTCTAAAAGAATTGGGGTCCACTTTGCAGGAAAACATATGTCAGGCAAGACGCTGTTCATCTTCAGAGTTTAGGGGAGGCTATGTGACTATATTAATACTGCTGGAGATACAGTGGTGCAGAGAAGGCTGGTCTTCCACAAAGTCCATGAGAGAACATTTTGAAGCTTTTCTTACTACAGCTACAACAATGACCCCCTACTGCATGTTCATAGATATGGGGAGGGAAGAAGGCACAGTGAGGGAGACACACATTGCATCTGCACTGCACTCCAACCTACAACACTTAAACCTGCACTCCAACCTGCCCTCAGTGCTGGTGCTGACCAGTGCTGCATCCTCAAGCCAACCTCCCACCCCTCATACATGTGATATGTTGACTCTTAAACTTAGATCTTCTGCAATAGAGATCTAGTTTGTCAACTGCCTCATCTTTCAAACACTAATTATGTTGTTTTAGATTCGTAGAACATATTTTAGCTTTTGAAAGTCGTTCTGAGGGAATGTCTGTATTCCAAAAAACACGCTTCGATTCCTTTCTTTCATTTTCACATTTCTCTCATCTCACTGACAGTTCCCAACCAGAACCCAACAGCGGACAAAGAAACAGATGTCCGAGATCTCAGAGGGTTAAAAGTGCCCAGCGATTCTCTTGGCTCCAATTATGATATATTTGAGCAGGGCGAGCTGATTGCTTTGACATATTACACTAGAATAGAGCAGACGTCCGATTCTGCTGAGCCAAGCTCTACCATGAAAACAGAAGGCCACTCGGGAGTGCGTTAGCCTTCAGTCGATATATAATGAGCCTCCCCAGCCTTGGCTTACAGCGGCTGCCCCACTTATCATTATTTGTTATTATTCTCAATTTCTGACTATAGATTTTTTTCTGCCTTTATCAAAGAAAGACCCATTTATTTTTTCTTTTAATCGCATCATCCCCCGGCCTTTATCCCGCGTCTCTTGGAGGGCATTGATGAAGTATGTCAGCTGTCTTGAAGGCACGTTGTTAACTCCTTTCACATCTGATCGAAAAACTCATCTTTCGCTACGTCTTGCACTTCTTTCCATGTCTGGTGTTTTTTTTAGCTTTCACAGGGTTTTTTTTATTTCTTTTTATTTGGCTGTCCTGTGTTTGCATCATCTCCTCTGTGCTGGTCGATAATCATTCTGTATTGTGTCGTTCCACCTTTTGTGTCGTCTCATCTTCATCTCTAAGACGCTCTTTCTGGCTGTCCTCCATCTCCGCTCTCCTTTCCATATTCCGTTCTTTTTCCTCTCTGTGCTTCAATACAGTATGTGATACTTTTTCTTTCATTCCATTCGAAAATTGTTTGATGGAGCTTTTGCTGCTTTCACAACTTAATGGCCTCTTACATCTTTCTTTTTAGCCTCTATTCATAGTATTTCTCTTCATTTCTCCAAACACACACACACACACACACACACACACACACACACACACAAACACATATAGAAATATAAAAAGGTGGTGTGGATGTGAGCATTATATGTGTATATACATATGTATACATCTCATGGGTTCCCCTTTAGGGAAGAACCTTTTGGGTGCTGGGCAAATACACCCAGGACAGGATGCTAATCCATTGCTTGGCACACACACACACACACAATATAGGGGCATTTTAGATAGAAGCTCTGTACAGCAGTCCATTCACCTTAAACCACAGTCCAAAAACATGAAAAACCATGGATCTAAGCTGGGTTCTCAGCTGGGTTCTATTAGAGAACCCAGTCACTGGGACTAACAAAGTGTGTATAGAAACAGCTGAACCGTCTACAAGGCTCTTTTTCCTGCAATTAAATCTATTTTCTCTCATATTTAAATGGAAATGGTGGCAATAAATGCTGATCTTGACAAACTTCATCGCTTCACTATGTTTATTAATGACCTTTAACGGCATTTCACTGTTGTGAAGCTTATCTATGAGGTAATTACACCCTCGTTTAACATGCTGGACTTAACGTTAAGTCATTACTGCAGTGCACTTGACCCATCTGTCTTTGTTTCCACCACCGATATGATACAAACCAGCGTTGCATTGATTCTTAATGCAGTGGGATGTTAATCCAGATGTCTGCTGAGTACGATACTCATGCTACAGCGTGTGAAACAGCGCAGAAGAAGAAAATGAGAGGTTAACTTCCTCTGCCACTGCCTTCATTTACAGAGACCAGTCATTTATTCTTTCTTCGTAGCTGAACGAGATGCTAAAACGTTGCCCTCTCTGTGTTTCAGCGTTAAAGGACGAGCGCTTTCAGATGGTGCTGTTCTCGCTGCGTCTGGTGCGCATCACCCTGACCAACGTCAGCGTGACGGATGAGGGAGGCTACTTCTGCCAGCTCTACACCGATTCCACGCACCACCAGGTGGCCACGCTGTCGGTGGTGGTGCCTCCCGAGGTGCCTTCGGTCGAGGTGAAGAGCCAGGCGGTGGAGGGCGGAGAGGTGGAGCTCACCTGCATGTCCCCGAGGAGTAAACCTCCCGCCACGCTGCGCTGGGTCCGGGACCGGCGAGAGATTCCAGGTCGGTTGGTAATGTGTCCGTTTGGTGTTTGGTGTTTGAGCAAGTTATGAGTTGCCCTCTCCTCATCCGGTCCCTGATTGCATCACTGCCAGCACAGTACAAAAAAGAGAAACCACCGAGCCCCTTTTAAAACTTCAGTAATGCTCATGTGGAAGGCGCGCTGTAAAGACGCCTTCTAACTTGAGTGAAGTCCCAGCTGAAATGAAGCTCTGCTAGCTTATTTAATAGCTAGATGCTGGAAACATAATTGCCTGTAGCGAATCACAGGTGCATTATCGCTTCAGTGCCATGCACACCGCCGAAAAAAAAGCATCTAGCATATAGATATTAATCTTGAAGCCTGAAGATTTTCTAAGAAAAATGTCTAGCATGACTGCGTCTTCCACATCACCTGACCACTTTCATAAAATGATTAACCCTGACTTCCCCTTTTACTTTATTTATATTAATTGCCGCACTCTTTCCTCTCGCTTCCCTGCCTTTCTTTGTAACCTCTGACTATTATAAGTAATAAAAGTGCTGAAATGACAAGCAGGGACAGACAGTCATCCTCCCACTGCCGGAAGAGCGCCTAGAAAGCCTGAGTGCGTATTGTACCCGGGGTGCTATGTACCCTCCCGCAGAAATGGCCCGTATTTGAAACCCTTGGGTTATTTCTGACGTCACTTCAGGAACTGTTCATTTATAGTTGTCTGAATTATGTGACTCAATTAAAGTAGTGGCTGAGATTTAATGCGCTAATAAAGTTTTATTATGCAAATTTTTGAGGTCGTTCGTTTTTTAATGACATTAATGCATTTTTGGTTTTTTGACCATGTCAGCTGTCATGGTTTAGTAGATTTCTGAATTACTAAATTAGCAGCGAGAGACAGCTTAAATACCACGGGGCAAAAGGTTTAGACTTCAGTTTAGTCGTTTTAATTCTCAGGAGGACTCCTGTCTAAGTGTCATCATTGTTGTAGGCTTGTGGTTAAGGAACCAGCCATGTGACCCAAAGGTCCCCGGTTCGATTTCCTGTTCCACCAAGAACTATGGTTGAAGTGCCCTTGGGCAAGGATAACCCCAATTGCTCCCCGGGTGCCGTGTGTAAGGTTGCCCATCGCTCCAGGCACGTGTGCTCTGGTGACAACCTCAGATAATTATCTCTCCCAGTGATGAGCACAGAGCACCCATGCATCTGCACTGAGATATTGTAATTCTAATACTATCTCTGCGTGTTCAGTGGCCTCTTTTCAGTTGTCATCATACAGCTACCGGCTCAGCATCAGCGGTTGTGTTTTTTTAGAGCAGGCATCGTGCAGTAAGTCGCTGTATTTGCGACCCGGGGGGCTGTATGTCAAGCAACAGCCCTGCAGATAGTGCTCGCTCTGAGCCGCCAGGATGGACAGGGGCTCCCCCTGGTGTTTCAGCACAGTTGATACAACTGCTTACATACAGACAGGTAGAAGTGACTGTACACACAGACATGCTGTAGAGACTGAAGCTTGCCAGGAAGCACTAATTTAATCACCTGAACATCAGAGCATATTAAACAGAAACACATCTCCCACACATCCCAGCATCCCTGCAGCGAGTCAGCACAAAAACTAAAAGATTAATCCCGAAAATGTGACATTATTATATCTCACCCGACGATTAGCGTTTCATTGTTCTTCATTTGGAAAAAGATGCAGATGGCAAATTACATTTCTGTTCGAGACCTGAAATTAGACATCAGCATCAAACTGCCCGTAATAATAAAGCGATATTAATGCTGGTATGGCGGTGGCCAATCCAGTAGCACCCCTCTCTGGTCTTTCCACTGCGTGAAAGATCAAGAAAGCCTTTTTCTTTCATTAAAATGCTTTCTGGAGGCTTCACTACCTGGAGATTCATTTACACGTCACTTTTTACGAGTGGTCGACAAAACAACGGGTGATCTGATGGGTGATTGTTAGTAATAAAGGATATTAATAATGACTTAAATATATAATATAATGATGATGATTAAATGCATTCATCATTATTGTAATGAAAATATTATTATTAGATTTACATTTTTCTGTGTGCTGTTTGCACATATTATATTAAAACAGCTTGTATGAGGAAAAGTCATGGGTTATTCACTTTGCACTGCATTTTAAATGCACACGAGTCTAACACTGACCTAATTATAAAGCAATCACGCATTCGGTTCCCCTGGGGCTTAAAGGACCAACATTTTTGACCTCTATTTGAACATAATGATGTAATCTTCCTAAAGCTCACAGAAATTACGAGCACAATGCTGAAGCGTTCAGAACACTGAGCCAAACCCTGCAGAGCTCATTACAAGCTCCATAGATCTCATTGTTGGTTTGTTTCGTCACTTTTATGGGACTTCAGTCAATGTACCGGGACATTTTTATTTATTTTCACTTCTGTTTCTGTGATTCATATTTTTATTCATCCTATTTTTCAAAGGTCCCAAAGGAAAAGGCCATCATTCTGATGAGTCTCAGTGCAGTGTACAGCGTGCAGCGTACGGTTATGAGAGGAAGCATTAAATGTGTTTGTATGAGGACTTTACATTATCCTAAATGTTTTATAACTTCGTGTTGCTGATTGTAACGTGATAACGGCGCACATTCACCTCTAATTCAATCTATCAATTCTCTTAATGCTGTGTGTGAATATATCTCCCTGATGGGCGTGGCCGTCTCATAATGAGGTGTGTTCAGGTATATTTCTGGCGTGTTGGTATTTTTTACCGACTTCTTTAATGTAACTTTAAAGTTTGAATTCAGTTCCTGCTTTTTTTTTAGTGCGATGTGGTTCAGGGATCAAATATTAGCGGGAAGCTGAAAGTTTTTGGTTGTTTACAGAGACCCTTTTCGCTGATACTGCTGAGAAGGGAATTACAGTAATCCAGGCTGCTGATACAAAGAAAACTTAACAGCAGAGTAAGACAAACAGGAACTGAGCGCTGCAATATTTCCTAAATGAACATACTGGGTTTGATTGTAGTTTCAGCATCGCACTGATACGAGACTAGAGCATGGCGTCGACTGACAGAATGATGAGCGAAGGCTTTATTACAGTGGAGGGCTTTGGGTTCAGATGTTTCAGCCATTAAGTAACAAATCAAAACCTCGCGGCGGGGTTTGCAACCGTTGGCTGTGTTTGAGATCATCTACGGTGAACTGCAGGGTCGGCACAGGCTTCTGTCCATGCGGGCAACGACCTTTGCTCATTTCCTGTGATCTGGTTAACTGTGCCACGCTGGCATTCATTTTCTCGTCACTCATCCAACGAGATTATCCCATCCAGGTGAGAACATCTGGGCAGATACACTCAGGACAGGGAGCCAATCCATTGCTCTGCACTCACTCATTCCACAAACGCACATACTTTAGATAGATTGGGGCAATTTAGAGCAGCCAATTTACCTTCAATCCATGTTTTTGGAATGTGGGAGGAAACCGGAGAACCTATTCAGATCGGAATCGGAACCTGGATATCCAGCGTTGAGAGGCGGACATGCTGACCACTACACCACCACACAACCACACCATCCATCCTATTTAATTGACTTTAATTTATTCATCTTTTAAAATTAAAGCCACTTTATTAAAGCAACGATCCAAATGCTGCTTAGAGTGCTGTACCTGTTAAGGTGGTAATGTTAAGCTAGTCATTATTCTAATAAAGTACTTAATAGAATCCTATTGCCTTCTATTAAACAATCAGACTTTCTAATCAAGCACAGAGTTTCATAACTATTGAACACTACATGAATAATCAGGTTCTGTAAGGTTCTGACAGATGGCTGAGATTAGATTTTAACAGTGCTTTGCTTTGTTCCACATTTCACTCGTTAAAGAACCACTGATTTTAAATCCTTTAGACTTTAAACGTCTTAGAAAAGCCATGGGTGGCCCATTGTTCCGATTTCTACAGGCCTTGATTCATCATGACCTGCTCCTCCAGCTCTGTGTGTAATTTTAGTCTTACAATGGACAACCACCTAAAACTGAACAGGTCATCAAGATGCCTCCTCCTTTGATTCGTTCTTCATCACATCACGAAGATCAGAGCGTTTCTGACTGAGCGGCTTTTTTAACTTTGGCTTGTGTGAACAGATCCAGTGGTGCAGCAGTTCTCTGTCTGATGTTCCACCACCGCATTCTTATCTGAATCCAACCCCTGAATTCATTCATTAGGAGTAGGAGGTGTGTCCTAATACTTGTGTCTTTAGCCATCGTTTTCATCATACGTTTTATAAAGTGAATTGAAGCTCGCTTCAACCTCATTTATGAGAAAACACTCTCAATCCCACAGCTGTTAATCACCTAAAAGGTTTCCCTCGCCCCTCCCTCCACAAAAAGCACATTGGTCTACAAACTCACCTTTTGTGCATTATTCACCCATCACAAAGAGGACATTACGGAAGTTCTGAGTGCTCTCTCTCGCTTTGTTTTCCCGTGTTTACACCTCCACTGCTTACATTTCCATTTGTAGTACTGACAGCAGAACTCACAACACATGAAATGCACTAATGGAGCAGCATGGCATCGATGAGGTGGCGCTCGTTGATATTATTTTTAGGTCATGCTACACACACACACACACATACTGCCTACATATATATCTATTTGCTCCACTTATCATATAGATGGAGTTTGTAGTTTTACATATTGTAGTCCATCTGTGTCCTTTGTGTTTGTTAGTCCCCTGTTGGTTCTCTGTTCTGTATTGGTCAGCAGCATCACAGAACAGGTAGCATTTGAAATTTAAGGCAAAAGATCCATTTTTCACACATTTGCTTCCTTTCTTTCTCCATCTCGCGGTTCTGCTTTAGGGTCTTTCTCGTCCTTCCTCACGGTGGCTGGTTCGTTCGTTGTCAGCTGCTTACTGTAGTGCGGCAATATCTGTCTTTTGTTCTCCTTAATCTCTCACATTTTGTGTTGAAAATGAGCTCACTGTCACTCTGTTAGACACATCTGTCTATCTGGCGCTCTGCCTGTTTGCACGTCCTCGCACACACACACACACACACACACACACACACACACACACACTCCGTTTCAGCTGCGGGCCTGAGGCTACTCGCAGGTGCTGTGTTAAATATTCTTTTCTCATCTCTCTGCACTCAGTCCTTCAGTAACACTATTATTTTATATATATATATATATATATATTTTACCTCCCGTCTCACACGTCTCTCACAATCCCTCCCTCTAGATCTCTTTTTCTCGCTGCACGTCTGAACTCACGTCGTTTCCCCAACAGCACAGCAGTTTGCTCCGTTTGGCCAACGAGGAACACTTTCTGTTTAGATTCCTGAGCCTGGATTTAAAACATGATGCACATTATTAATAGTTGATGCCAAATTTGGTTAGTGGTTGTGACAGTGATCTGATGCGGTTAACAGGAGAATGGTACATATACATGGTACATATCTACATGTCCAACTGCATTTCACCCAAATTTAAAGCCTGGTGGAAGGGGTGTTATGATTTGGGAATGTTTTTTAGCCGTTGACCATGGCACCTTAGTTTCAGTGAAATCCTCATTTTTGACTTGGATGAGCGAGTTTGATTCGCCCCTAAACTTTATGGAAAGCCTTTCTAATGAAGAGTTCAGGTCTTAGCTGAGGACTTGTGGATTCTCATGTTCTGCACGTTCTACAACTTATTTGCATCTCCTAATACCACTCAATTTCTTAGGCGTTACAGGCTCTGTGATTAATTATCGTTGCCCTGTTCGTTTAAAGCCCTTTATACAACATGGGCATGTGCCTTTTATCTGCAGCATCACATTACACTTGTACTTGTGCATATGCTTTTCCATCCCATTCCAAGTGATTATATGAAATGTAATCTGCTTTGCTAAAAAAGCTAAATCCCTGCTTGAATTAATTCCCTCTTTTAGTTTTAATTACCAAGTATGCAGAGAGAGAGAGAGAGAGAGAGAGAGAGAGACGGAACCACTGCGGGTTAGACTACAGCGCTGAGGATTTGACATCACAAACACATGGATGAAATTAGAAAGACATGCCTGTTTACTAATACGCCTGGTCCGGGATCAGTGAGTCAAACACTCCTTTAAACAAAAGCATTTGTGTTCTTTTGTCTCTCAGGTGTGGTGTCTCAGCAAGAGAACGGCAAGACCGTGAGTGTGTCCAATACTATTCGTCTGTCCGTAGAGAAGAAGGACAATGGTGCCGCCCTGAGCTGCGAGGTATCCCACCCAGCGCTTGTAGGCCAGAAGAGGGTTCGTCATTACCGCCTGGACGTCCACTGTAAGACTTACTGCTTACAATGGCTCTAAATACTTATAATAAATAATTATTTTACATTATGCACCCACTTAAAGGATCATTGCCTGTTTATTGATATATATGTATATATATATATATAACCTCAATAGATATGCTGATAGAAAAGTTGTGATATCATAAACTCTTATCGGAGGAGTGGTTATGTGTAATAACCCAGTTCTTGACTGAACTGTAATATTCGGGAGCTCGTCCAGGATTTGTTCAGAATGGCATTTACAAGCTACAAACACAATGGAGCAATAAAAGTGTTAGTTAAAGTGACGATAGACAAAGTTTTAATATCCAGCTCTCGACCAAATCATGAAATTGGCTCTGTACCGACCACATCATTGTTTATTTAGGTGTTGGAATGGAGTTGTAATAATGTATATGATACATTTAATTGTTTTTCAGTGTAATAGAAAGCGATGGCTACAGCTGCGGTAGCCCCATTAATGCTTGCTATAAGCCCACTGACTAGCCATCTGCTTTCACATGTACTCTTGGCAGGATTTTAAAAGCTGCACCTCTCATCATGCTGTAGCCTCATAATGGACAAAGGAGCAGCTTAATGGCTGTAAGAGATGACCGGTTCGGAAATGAAAATCCAGCACTGATCTCCTTGTTGTTGTGTCATTCTTTTCTAGTCGCACCCACTGTGAGGATCATTCCGCCCCAGGGCATCCTGCGAGAGGGAGACTCGCTCAGCTTGTCCTGCATCGTCTCTGGAAATCCACTGTAAGTGTCTGAGGGACTAGACTAGCCTTGTGTTTGCCTTTTAAATTGGGTTTAGATTCCGCCGCCTCTCACCTGCCAAGTACTTATAGGAAATCCAGATGAGCTCAAGGGCGACGGCTGAACACAAGCCAAAAGCAAATTCACAATCGTGCCAACAGTTTCAGACCTCCGAAAAGAAAGAAGTGGTTATTGCCACAACACAGTATTTATTAATGAGACGCCCTCGCTACATGACCTGGTCCTGTTCACTGAGGGGAGGCAGTCTTGTCATGTCACGGTATTTGTGACCGCCGATGTGTTTTTTTGATAAACACCCCCCCCCTCACACTCATACAGTCATGAGGTGAAGCACCAGTAGCAGTTCAATGCTTTTATTTATCAAGGCATTACAGTCTGTAGCAGTTGGATGGATGTCGTATCATTCCAAAAACTAGACAGTTGAAAGTGGATCAGGGAAATATTACTGCCCCTGAACAAAATCCTTCGCCAGCCACATGGACGGCCAAGAAAACAAATGGACGAATCAGCCACCTAATCCCAGATTACCAATCTGAAGCCCTTCTATTTTAAACCCATGATGAGAAGATTCGATTTGCACTGAAAAGCTGTTATGCTTTGGAAACTGAGGACCAGCAATAAGATTGAAGGATACAGAAATCATGAATACATCATTAAGAAGCCTCAGCTTTTGGACAGAAGAAGATCTTTCTGAAGAAAAAACAAAAACACGCTAACCATATGGTGCCGCGAGGCTGTGGCAACTAGACCACATTTAATAATGATAATAATTTAGTAACATGCTTTAGTTCTATGATGTTCAAAGGTAATTGCTTATGCTGAACTTTAATAATAAGATTTTAAACAAAAAATATTTTGAAAATATTTAGAACGGCATAGTTGTCCACATGGGTTTTTTTCCCATAGTCCAAAAACATAGATTAAAGGTGAATCCTGGGTGTAAATACCCAGTGCCCAAATGTTTAAGCAAAAGTTCATAAATAGCGAAGAGCTCAGCCAAGTTTCATAAAAAAAAAAAAAGTGTCATCATATTAATATAGCTGCATCCACTGGTCAGGTCAATCTACATACCTAAATGATTGGTCTGTCTGTATTTGGGGTGATGCTGGTCACGTAGGCGTTGTGTGTCTGAGTTTAACTTGGCCTTTAGTCCTCTTTTTTCCACCGTGCGTTTTATTTTCCTTTCTGATTGAGAGGCTCTGAGAGCAGATCAGTTATAGCCCCCTGGGGTCTCTTGAGTAAGGCGAGGATGGTATAATGGATGGACCGAAACCGTACCGTGCCGAAGCCATGCCATTGTAGAGGAGTGGACAGATGATGGATAGAGCGGAGAGAAGTGCTACGCCGGCCCTGACCCTCCAGAAGTAGAATTAAAGCAGGATAAAGGGATGAGTGGTCAGGCCTGATGGAGTGAGGCGGTCAAGATTCATTGCGGACTTCCAAAGAATGAGACGTAAGTTGTGGTTCGAACGCCTTCTGGGTGAAGATGCCAGAGTCGCAAGGTGTAGCACTGTTCTCTACAGCCACAGCGGTCCGGCTCGTCTGACATTAATCACCAATTAAACCTGGTCCGCCGTCGTCAAATGGATGATTTTATAAGTTGCCTACAGCTGTTTATTCAGTCCTGTGTGGATGACAGGGGCTGCCATTCCCGAGCAGACTGTAATTAAAAGTATCCACAAGATTATTGGCAGAACTGATCAAGGGATTGTAATCTAGCCAGGGAGGGATGAGGGATGAAGGCTCTTTATAGCCGGTGGGCTGAACACAGGCAGCTCATGAATCACCTCACAGCTGCAACTGTGTGTGTTCTGTAATCTCGTTTCATTCACTGTCTTTATACCGCAGGCTGCGTTCTCTTGTCCACTTGGACTTGAATGTTTTCATCCACACCTCCTACATTTTTGGACTTGGGTGTTTTTAAGTCAGGGCTATTTTGGAACGGGGAAAATCTCGAAGATCGTTCTGTTTAGAATTCCTGGCTTTGCGTTAACTTGTTTTACTTATGGGCAAAAACTCCCACAGACCCTCTCCAAGGTCTTGTATAACCACTTCCCAGATGAATAGTAGCTGTTATAGCTGCCAAGGGGGGTTTTAGAAAAGCTGCTGTAGGTGTAGTGTGTAGGTGTCTCTATACTTTTGTGCAAATAGAGTACCAACCATCTTCGGAATTAAGACATTTTTACTGTATTTTTGTTTATTGACCTCACTGACTACTTTATTAGTTACACACTAATAGATGGACTTTGTAGTTTTAATCTACAGACTGGAGTTCTTTTGTTTCTCTTGGAGTCAACCCCACGAGACAGAAAACTACACGAGACAAATACATGTTTAGTAAATTTTATTAAAATAAACATAAACCTTGCACAACCTACGTACCACGTATAGCATCAATTAGGTACCTTAAATTCTGTTTCTTTTAGGTTCTCATGTCTCTCTGTTTCTCTTGTTCTCCAGACCGAGGGACATTCAGTGGTCGAGAGTGAACGACACTTTGCCAGAGAGGGCAGAGGTATCCGGCACCACCCTTGTCATGTCCCGCCTCAGCCAATCGCATAACGGCACATACCTGTGCCAGGCGCACAACAACTACGGCCGTGCCGCCGACCAGTACACGTTGCTGGTGTATGGTAAGATTCGACTGACTGATAATGTGGCTTCTTTCTCTTGTGTCTCATCTACGAGAAAACTGCGTACAGCCATTTGGGGCCATTTAATTTGGGAATTGCCAGCATTATTGAAATTCATTACAGCTCTGAAGGCAGTTCGAGGACAGAATTAGCAAAGCAGAATGCATTGCTAATGGAGTTTAAGAGGTTTATTTAAGCTTTAATGACACTAATGTGATTATCAACTCCGAGGCCTATAGGCAACACGGTACGGCGAACCTCAGACACGGGCACGTCGACTCTCATCAGATTCTTTACTGCATTTTCTTTAAAATGTGGCTCAGGGGGAACAGCCAGTCTGGCTCATGAGTTCTAAATACCACCATGTATCACCAAAGTTTCTCAAGCACATCATGAGAAACACGAAGTGCCTGCATTATTATTTTATTCGAATCTGATATAATACTCAGTAATGTTATAGAAATGGGGGGGAGGGGTTGCTGGCATGTTTTTAGATTTTAGGTAGGATACATTGTATTTCCTATTGGGTACTGTCATGGGGCAAGGCATTATGTGGGACCTTGACTTCCGCCGACAGATTAGCAACATACTGTGTGCCATCCTTTTACGTTAGTCAGTGACCCCGTCTTATCTGAAAACTGACTCCATTGACACCAATGTGAGCATCTAAACCCCAGCACCATTTAGGCTTCCTATATATACAAACCTATCTAGCTAAGCCACTTAGCTAGTAGTGAGCTGTGTGTACAATACCAGCGGAAGGCTTTTTAGGTTTGTTTACTTAGAATTCCATTCAGTACCTGGCACTGTTGTTGATGTTGCTCAGGTGAATTCCCACTCCGAAGTACGAGCTGCTTCCAAATGCAACCGATCCAATTTAAAATCACAGCTCGACATGTTTTACTCACCTTTAATACACCAGTCATCTTCACCGCACTAGTTGGGAGAGGCACACAATCCCCCAGTTCCAGCTAACTGTCTGTTTAGAGTGAGAAATCGTAGTCTTTGTAGTCTGTAGTGCACTTTATGGCCAAGAAAATGACACCTGACATTCGCCCAGTGCACAGATTAAAGCAATGGAGTGAAAATATTGTTTTTGTGACTTACAACTTGAAGCACGTAGGCTCTCCACAGTTTGTCTTCTCTTTTTGTGACCATCATGTCTTTAGAAACCCATGGTAATTGTGAAAGTTGCCATATGCTTGTAAAGATTTGTTACAGCTCTAAAATTATTTTTATTTCCAGATCACAGATCACAGTGGCTCACTGAACTTTTAAATTGTACCTGGTTTGTGGGTTGTAGTGGTCATATGCTCATTTAATGCTATACAAATAAGAC